>CANJKZ010000820.1:641250-1275000 GCA_947471745.1 Closterium sp. Naga37s-1 | reverse complement strand
CAACCACACCATCTTCGGTATCTATGACATTTGAGTCGACTCAAAAGTCACATCGGCATCCATGACATGTGCGTTGATGGGTTGCATTGCAAAGGCGGGAGAAGAGTATGTTTCTGAGAATTCTCAAAAAACATAAAGGCGGGAGAAGAGTGGGGGCGGGTGGGAAATGGTGGTCACTCTAAGATGAGAGTCACTCTAAGATGAGAGTCACTCTAAGATGAGAGTCACTCTAAGATGAGAGTCACTCTAAGATGAGAGTCACTCTAAGGTGACTGGGAGGACCTAGGCCAGGCACCACAACTTACTGGCAGGGCTGGCCAATCGGTCTTTTGGCATAGCTCTCAGCGAGCAAGCAGCAGTAACTAAAACAGCCAAAATACACGTGTAGATAGGTTATTTTTGAGACGTCTCAAAAATAACCTACCTATGACTGTCTGCTCAGCGAGCAGCAGATTAATCTGGGCATAAAGCAAAACATAGACACTAAAAAACTGCCTGTACTGGCCGGGCTCTCACAGCTCTCACCGCTCTCACAGCTCTCACCGCTCTCACCTATTCATCTCACCACCCTCGCAGGCCGCTCATGATCCGAGACATTCACATGCGCACGGGCATCACTCTCAGAGAGCTGGCTGCATCTCCTCCCTACTGGTAGGGCTGGCCTGGCCCCCTTTGCATGTATCATTCACCAGTGCCTCCTCCTTTCACCCCCTTCCCTGCGCAGGCCGCTCATGATCCGAGACATCCACATGCGCACGGGCGTCACTCTCAGAGGGCTCGGCGCGCCTACCCACTGGCAGGGGCCCTTTGCTGACCAGTTCACCAAATACGGCGCTGTGCGGGTGAGATTGGGGGTTTGGGGCGGGGAAAGGGATGGGGATGGGATTAGCATGTTGTAAATCAGAATTGAAGGAGAATAGAACGGCACTGGCAGGGGCCCTTTGCGGACCAGTTCACCAAATATGGCGCTGTGCAGGTGAGATTGGGGGGGTGTGATTGGAGGTGGGGGTGGAAATGAGGATGGGAGTAGCGAGTGGTGCAACCAGGGTTGACGGAGAATAGAACAGCACTGGCAGGCGCCCTTTGCTGATCAGTTCGATTTTTGAGTCGACTCAAAAATCGACTCATCACACGAGAATAGAACGGCACTGGCAGGCGCCCTTTGCTGACCAGTTCATCAAATACGGCACCGTGCGGGTGAGATGGGGGGGATGGGTATGGTGATGGGAATGCGAGTGGAAAGCCGTACAACCAGGGTTGAAGGAGAATATGGATGCACTGGCAGGCGCCCTTTATTGATCGGCTCACCAAACACGGTGGTGCTGTGCAGGTGAGATGGTGGGGGTTGGGGCGGGGATGGGGATTGGGATGGGGATGGGGATGGGGATGGGGATGGAGATGGGGATGGGGCAATCAGGGTTGAAGGCGAATAGGCAGCACTGGCAGGGCAGATTTTGCCGACCAGTTCACCAAATACTGTGCTGTCAGGGTGAGATGAGGTTTTGAGTATAGGGTCGGGGTGAGAATGTGACGCACTGGCAAGGGCCCTTTGCAAACTAGTTCACCAAATACAGTGCTGTCAGGGTGAGATGGGGGGGTAGGGGTGGGGCTGGGAGTGGTGGTGACATTGATGGTCATGGCAGGTTGTGTCGCCAGGGTTGAAAGAGGTAGGGAAGCAGAGGGATGAGAAGTTGAAGCTGTTTTGGCAGGACACAACCGACCTTTGAGTCGACTCAAAAGTCAACGTGGTGGTGACATTGATGGAGTTGACTTTTGAGTCGACTCAAAAGTCAACGTGGTGGTGACATTGATGGAGTTGACTTTTGAGTCGACTCAAAAGTCAACGTGGTGGTGACATTGATGGAGTTGACTTTTGAGTCGACTCAAAAGTCAACGTGGTGGTGACAATGATGGAGTTGACTTTTGAGTCGACTCAAAAGTCAACGTGGTGGTGACATTGATGGAGTTGAATTTTGAGTCGACTCAAAAGTCAACGTGGTGGTGACATCGATGGTCATGGCAGGTTGTGTCGCCAGGGTTGAAAGAGGTAGGGAAGCAGAGGGATAAGAAGTTGAAGCTGTTTTGGCAGGACACAACCGACCGACCTAACTAGGTGACTTTTGAGTCGACTCAAAAGTCACCTTGAAAGAGGTTGGGAAGCAGAGGGATAAGAAGTTGAAGCTGTTTTGGCAGGACACAACCGACCGACCTACCCTCCTCCCTCCCATCATGCCGCAGGTTCCCCCCGCGCGTGCTACCTGCTGCTGAGGGAAGGCGAGAGCATACTTCTGTTTGGAGAGGGGTGCCAGGGAGGTGGGGAAGCGACGGCGTGAGAAGTACAAGCTCTTTTCGCGCAACACAACTGACTTCCCGTCCTCCCTCCTTCCCCTCCTCCCTCCTCACCCTCCTCCCTCCCATCACATATCAGGTGTCCCCCCGGGCATGTTATCAACTCTTGAGGGAGGGGGAGAACTTGCTGCTGTACCCGGGAGGCGGCAGGGAGGTGGGGAAGCGAAAGAATGAGAAGTACAAGCTGTTTTGGCGCGATACGACTGACTTTGTGCGCATCGCCGTGCGCTGTGGCGCCACCATCGTCCCCTTTTCGACTATTGGAGTGGAAGATGCCTTTGATGTTCTCATGGACCCTGAGTGAGTGGCCTGCATGTCCGCCGCTCTCGCATGGGGTGAGAAGTAAAAGCTGTTTTGCCGCGACACAGCCGACTTTGTGCGCGTCGCTGTGCGCGCGCTGTTGTGCCACCGTTGTGCCGTTTTCTACCACTGGCGTGGAGGATGCGTTTGATGGACATGGCTCATGGATGGTCCATGATGGACACCGAGTGAGTGGAGGGGAGGGTCTGACCGAGTGAGGGAGTGGCTTTCAGGTTTGCCTTTGGTTGAAAGCCTAATTTGCAAACCTCAGGCGACTGGGGACTGGGTGAGTGAGTGAACAGCCGCCTCTCTAGCATGGTCAAAAGTACAAGGTGTTTTGGTGTCTGTGTCGTACCAAAAGCTGCTTTGGCAGGAAACGATACGACTGACTTTGTGCGCATCGCCGTGCGCGCGCTGTGGCGCCACCATCGTGCCATTCTCCACCATAATGCTTTTGACCACAGAAGCTTGTAAGGCGATCTGCAGTCTAGAGGAAATCTTTAGCAAAGGATTGACACACTGGCGTGGAGGATGCTTTGATGTTCTCATGGACCCCAAGTGAGTGGGGAGTGGGTGGGAAGGAGTGATAAGGAGCGGGAGTGAGTGAGTGACCGAGAGTGCTGAAGGCAGCACTGACCAGTCCTGCTTATTCTCTCCTCCCCCAACCCCCTCCATTTCCCCTCCCCTGTGCTCTTCACCCCACAGGGAGATCATGAGCTCCCCCATCGGCCCCTGGTTGAAGCCAGCACTGCAGGCCACAGGCATGCAGTCGCCCCCCTTCTCCCTCGCCTCCAATGCCGGCCTGCTGCCGCGCCCCCAGCGCCTCTACTTCCTCTTCTCCGACCCCATCCGCACGGACGGCCTGGATCCCACGATCATACGAGACAAGGAGGCGTGCAATCAGATCTACCAGGTGCGTTGCTCCGTCTCTCCCGATCTCCACTGCTACCCCGCTCGCCGCGCCCCCAGCGCCTCTACTTCCTCTTTGGCTACCCCATCCGCACTGACGGCCTGGATCCGGGCATCATACGCGACAAGGAAGGTGCAGCAGGATATACCAGGTGGGTCAGCTTCTCTCTCCCCCTGTCTGCATGAGGTACCGCTGCCTGACTGGCTGGAGCGACTTTTGAGAATTCTCAAAAGTCGCTCCAATATAGCTGCTCTTCCCCCCTGTCTGCATGAGGTACCGCTGCCTGACTGGCTGGGTTGCCTGCTGCCGCGCCCCCAGCGCCTCTACTTCCTCTGTTCCGACCCCATCCGCACGGACGGCCTGGATCCCACCATCATACGCGACAAGGAGGAGTGGAGCCGGATGTACCAGGTGAATTGCTCGCACTCGCTCCCCCTATGAGGAATACACCAGCAGAGAATATAGCAGAGAATATAGCAGAGAACATAGCAGAGAACATAGCAGAGAATATAGCAGAGAGTATAGCAGAGAATATAGCAGAGAACATAGCAGAGAACATAGCAGAGAACATAGCAGAGAATATAGCAGAGAGTATAGCAGAGAATATAGCAGAGAACATAGCAGAGAACATAGCAGAGAATATAGCATGTTTGCTGCCTGCTGCCTCACTCACAGCGCCTCTACTTCCTCTTCTTTGATACGTGACAAGGAAGAGAGTAGTAGAATATGCCAGCTGTGTTGCATTCCCTCTGATCATGCCAGCAACTAGTATCACATCTATTGCTGCCTCGCCCCCAGCGCCGCTACTTCCTATTCTCTGACCCCATCCCCGTCTTCTCTTCTCTCACTCCACCACCTCAGCACGAGATGGTGCGGGGGAGAGTGGAGGGCGGAATGGCGCAGCTCAAGGAATTCCGCCCAGGGCAGACCCATTTGTTCCACCTGTACCATTCACCCCACCACTCCTGCCATTGTCCCTCTCCTCACCCCGTCATGTGCAACAGATGGTGCGAGGCAGGGTGGAGGGCGGAATAGAGCGGCTCAAGGAAATGCACCGGGCAGACCCATTTGCCACCATCCCTGCCATTCCCTCCACCATCCTTGCCATTCCCCCCACCGTGTGAACAGATGGTGCGAGGCAGGGTGGAGGGCGGAATAGAGCAGCTCAAGGAGATGCGCCAGGCGGACCCGCTGCGAGAAACGCTTCCCAGAATAGCGGTGAGGGGAGGGTGGTTGGGCCTCGTTGCGTTGTGAGGCATGTTTAGGCATGCTTTTTTATGGATGGGCATTCAGTCCAGTTTCTATGCGCCTCAAAAGTCGACGCACTGCGAGAAACACTTCCCAGAATGACAGTGAGGAAAGGTTGGTTGGGTCCCCCATGCATGCCCATAGCCCCCAGCTTCATTGATCCCACAGGCCTTGGCCCATAAAAAACATATCCTGCAGCTAGTTCCACTGAAACCATAACCCTGTGGTTGGCTGTGGTTGGGTGTGGTTGCAACTTGCAGGTCAACCTTTTGGACGGCTGGGATGGCACCTGACCCGGGCGACGACAGCGGTTGGATTTAGAGACATCTCAAAACCACGTCAACGGTTGGTTTGGCGCACTCTTTTCATTATCAACTCATAACACCTGGCCTGGCTAGTTTTCAGTAGTCACTTGTATTTTCCTGATTAAAGCTCGCGTCTCATATTTCTGCTATCCAACCAAGTGTTAAACGGTTGGAATTCGGTAACAGCAAAGTTTGTCGCAAAGCACACCAAAGCAAGGGGTGGTTTGGGAAAGTTGGCTGTCGCACACTTCCCGTGCACACCAAGCGTTTACAACTTCCGAAAATATGAGACTCTGTTACGGGTGCAATTGAGTGAACGAACGAGAATTGCACTATCGAAGCAAGAGTACAATGAGCGAAGGCATGAGCGAAGAATATTTAGCGAAACTACAGTGGTAACGGTAATGGACTGTGGTTGTCGCGCGACGGGCCTGGTAGGTTGGGGAAAGTGTCGAAGCGGAGGCCCGGAGCGCGGGTTACCCGCCGAGCCGTGAGGTCGGGGTGCGACGTGCGACAGTGGCGGGCGGATTGTCGATGCGAGGATTGCGAGTGGTAACGGTGCTGACTGTGGTGCTACAGTGATGTACGCGTTGAGCAGGGATGCGAAGTAAGGAAAAATAGATTTTCCTTACACTACCCCCCCCCCTAAGGAGGTCCTCCTTACGAAAGTGCATGTACATCCCTGAAGTTTCGGCTGCGCAGATACTCGGTGAGGACGGGGTGGTTTTCGATTCTATCCAGGGGAACCCAATTATCTTCGGTGGGTGTACGGTCTTTCCAGCGAATCAGGAATTCGATCCTTCGGGCTCCTCGAGGGTCACGGACTCGGTGGCTTAGGATTTTTTCGGGGGTGATGATTGGTTCGGTTGGCGGTCGTGTCATGCTGGCTGGGCGATTGCGTGGCAGTTGGCTCGTGGACGGGACGTAAGGGCGGAGCAGGCTGACGTGGAACGAGGGGCTGACGTACCAGTCAGCAGGGAGGAGGAGGTGGGCGGTGACGGGTGTGAGCATGTGGCTTATGCGAAATGGCCCACAGTATCGGGGGCGGAGTTTTGGGGTAATGGGCAGTCGGAGATTCTGGGTGTCGAGCAAAACTAAGTCGTCGGGCTGGTAAGTGACAGGTCTGCGGTGGCGGTCGGCGTTACGTTTAGCGATGATGTTAGCTTTTTTAATTGCGTCTGCTGCCCTGGTCCGTGCTGCTTGCAAAATTTCGGCGAACTGTTGCGCGCGTGGAACCGGGTTGTCGGGGTTCGGGGTCATGGGTACTGTTGGGTCTTGTCCGTAGTTCAGGTAAAATGGTGACTGTTGGGTCGTGGCGGATGGGGCGTTGTTATATGCGAATTCGATGAGCGGCAGTTGCTGTTCCCACGTGTTTGGGTCGTCGCACGTGGCCCGGATGAGCTGTTCCATGGTCTGGTTTGTCCGTTCTGTCTGTCCGTCTGTTTCGGGGTGGTACGATGAACTAAATTGTAGTCGCGTGCCGAACTGCTGCCACAGGTTCCGCCAGAAGTTGCTGGTGAATTTCGTGTCTCTGTCGCTGATGATTGATGCTGGTATCCCGTGTAGTCGAACGACGGTAGAGATGAAGAGGCAGGCTGTTTCTTCGGCTGTGATTGATTTTTTGCAGGCTGCGAAATGTGCCATTTGTCAGAACATTATAACTTATGCTGTTGTGTAGGCTATAGTGGGGTATTCGATAGGGGGTACAACCAATTAGGGTTTCATATTTGTACTCACTTCATTTCATAGTTCATTCATTCTTGTTCAAATCTTCTCATGGTATCGAGCAGGTTCCCCCTTGGGAACTGTGCTTAGGGCCCACCACATCGTTTTTTTTTTTCCTGCCCGAAGCGCGCTCAGCCCGAGTCGCGCTCCGGGCCCTCACTTCGTCGAGCCGCCCTAGCGGCACTGCACTGCGGCCCCGCCACCCGTCTCCGCGGCCCCGCCGCCCGTCTTCGCGGCCCCGCCGCCTCTCTCCTAGCGGCCCCGCCGCCCTACCTAGCGGCCCCGCCGCCTCTCTCCTAGCGGCCCCGCCGCCCTACCTCGCGGCCTCGCCGCCCCATTGCGCGGCCCCGCCGCCCTACCTAGCGGCCCCGCCGCCCCATCGCGGCCCCGCCGCCCCATCGCGCGGCCCCGCCGCCCTACCTAGCGGCCCCGCCGCCCTACCTAGCGGCCCCGCCGCCCCATCGCGCGGCCCCGCCGCCCCATCTCGCGGCCCCGCCGCCCCATCGCGCGGCCCCGCCGCCCTTCCTCGCGGCCCCGCCGCCCCATCGCGCGGCCCCGCCGCCCTACCTAGCGGCCCCGCCGCCCTTCCTCGCGGCCCCGCCACCTTACCTGCGGCCCCGCCACCTTACCTGCGGCCCCGCCCTTACCTGCGGCCCCGCCGCCCTCTGCTGCGGCCCCGCCACCTTACCTGCGGCCCCGCCACCTTACCTGCGGCCCCGTCACCTGCTGCCCAGCCGTGCCGCCCTGCAGCAGCACAGCCGAGCCGCCCAGCAGCCGAGCCGCCGAGCCGCCCAGCAGCCGAGCCGCCCAGCAGCCGAGCCGCCGAGCCGCCCAGCAGCCGAGCTGCCCAGCAGCCGAGCCGCCCAGCAGCCGAGCCGCCCAGCGGCCGCGCCGCCCAGCAGCGGAGCCACCGAGCCGCCGGGCCGCCCAGCAGCTGAGCCGCCGAGCCGCCGCGCCGCCCTCCTTCAGGGCCGCCCGACCTGCCCAGTCTGGTGAGCACAGCGCCTTTTCACTGCACTGTCCTCACCCTACTGTTTGCGCTGCTAGTCGTCTAGGGTCATGGCTACCCCTAGTGTTCTCGCCTTTGACGCTGAGGGTAGGGCCATTGACTTTGAGGTCTGGGTAGATGACCTGCAGCTGTTCTTACAGTGCGATAGGGCAGACGGCCTCTCTCTCTTTGACCTCACCTCTGGCACCTCCACTGCCCCTGCTGCTGATGCTGACGCCACTGTTCGCTCCCAGTGGGCCACGCGCGACGCTGCTGCACGTCTTGCTGTGCGTCGCCACCTCCCTACCTCCGAGCGTGCGCACTTTAGTCAGTACAAGAGTGCTCAGACCTTGTACGACGCTGTAGTTGCGCGCTACTCCTCCCCTGCCACTGCTGCACTGAGCCGTCTCATGCTACCGTACCTCTTTCCTGATCTTGCTGCCTTTCCCACAGTCACTGACCTCATTACGCACCTCCGCACTAGTGACACTCGCTACCGCGCTGCACTCCCTCCTGACTTCTGCGCCAGGAACCCCCCCCCATGTACATCACTCTTTACTACATAGTCACTCGCCTTCCTGACTCCCTTCGCGTAGTCAGGGACCACTTTCTCTCTGTCTGTCCCACCACTCTCACTGTTGACCTCCTCGAGAAGTCCCTCCTAGCGGCCGAGAAGAGCATAGTCGCTGTAGGGGCCTCTCGTGGTGACCCGCGCACCCCCATCTTTGAGGGGTGTTCCCCCTCCCCCCTTCTGCCCTCTGTTGCCTCTGCTGCTGCGGCCGACCTCCTTGTTCTTGAGTCGGTCGGTGCGGCGTCTGCCCCTAGCGGGAGACGCCGCTCTGGCAAGGGCAAGGGGGGCAAGGGCGCTGGAGGAGCGAGCGGGGGCGGTGGAGGTGGAGGTGGCGGCAGTTGGGGGAGTGGGGGTGGCGGTGGGAGTGGAGGTGGGGGTGGAGGGGTCGGTGGCGGCAGTGGAGGTGGAGGTGGCGGCGGCGGTGGCGGTGGGAGCGGAGGTGGCGGAGGTGGCGGAGGTGGAGGCGGCAGCGGAGGCGGAGGCGGCGGCAGTAGCGGAGGCGGCGGAGGCGTCGGAGGCGGCGGGGGTGGCGGTGGTGCTGGTCGCGGGTCTTCGCAGAGGAGTGGCTCCGGTGGTGGCTCGCGCCAGCAGCAGCAGCGTGGTCGTGACACCCTGTCCCCTCAGCAGCTTCGTGAGTGGTACACTGCGCGTCAGCGGGGTGGGGGTTTTGGTCCGTGCTCCTACGTTTTGCGCACTGGCGACCGTGCGGGTGAGCAGTGTGGGGGTGCCCACCCCACCCAGCGCTGCTTTGGCCGCCTGACGGACGCGTGGCGTCACCAGTTCCCGGAGGCCTCCGAGATCCCTCGCTGGGGCGAGCTGTCTAGGGCGGGTGTTGCCATCTATGATCTTGACTTTGATGCTATTCTCTCTGCCATGTATGCTGTGTCTATTAGTGATGAGGGTGACTGTTACCGGTGTTTCCCGCCCGATCCGGGCATTGAGACTGCTGCTCTAGGTCCTGGTGAGGCTGCTGCCCTAGGTGCTTGCGACGCTGCTGCTCTAGGTGCTCGTGTGTCTGCGTCCTCAGGTACTGGTGAGTCTGCGCTCTCAGGTACTGCGTCGGCTTCGGCCTCCCTCACCTTCACCCTTGACTCTGGGGCGTCTCGCTCCTTCTTTCGGGACCGCACCACACTCACACCGCTGAGTCGACCGGTTGCAGTGTCTCTGGCTGACCCCTCTGGGGGTCCTGTCCTGTCTCACTTCTCCACAGTCCTCCCGTGTCCGGCGGCTCCCTCTGGCACCCTGTCTGGTCTCTACCTCCCCTCGTTCTCTACGAACCTGGTGAGTGGTGCTGACCTACAGGATGCGGGGGTCCACCAGTTCACTCCTGCACGTCAGAGAGTGACCCACTGTACAGAGGCTGGCACAGGCCGACACCTGGCTACGTTCACCCGTCAGCCGGGGTCGAGCCTGTACACTCTGACCACTGCGTCTCCTCCAGTTGCTGAGTCTGGTAGGGTAGTTACGTCGGGTCAGGTGTTTGCTGCGGCGTCCAGGTCTGGTCCTGAGTCTGCCCCCTGTTCGTGTCGTCTCCTGTCTCACGAGACTCTCCTCTGGCACCACCGCCTTGGCCACCCCTCTCTGCTTCGGCTCAGAGGTATGGCCTCCCGTCTTCTTGTGTCCGGTCTCCCCCGGTCCCTCCCTCCCCTTCCTCAGGACCCTGGCCCTGCCTGTGTCCCCTGTGTCGAGGGGCGCCTGCGTGCTGCCCCTCACTCCTCCCAGTTTCCTCCGACAGAGGCCCCGTTGCAGACACTTCACATGGACGTGTGGGGCCCAGCCCGCGTCCGTGGACAGGGTCACGAGCGCTACTTCCTGCTCGTTGTTGACGACTACTCGCGTTACACCACAGTCTTCCCCTTGCGCAGCAAGGGTGATGTCACTGAGGTGCTGATCGACTGGATCCGCGCAGCTCGTCTCCAGCTCAGGCAGAGCTTCGGCTCGGACTTTCCTGTTCTGCGTCTGCACTCGGACAGAGGCGGAGAGTTCTCCTCTGGCCTTCTGCGTGCCTACTGTCGTGCACGGGGCATCCGTCAGACCTTCACGCTTCCGGACTCACCGCAGCAAAATGGGATTGCTGAGCGCCGCATTGGCATGGTCATGGACGTCGCTCGTACGTCTATGATGCATGCGGCTGCCCCCCATTTTCTGTGGCCGTTTGCAGTGAGGTACGCGGCGCATCAGATCAACCTCCACCCCAGGGTCTCCAGGCCGGAGACCTCCCCAGCCTTGCTGTGGACGGGGAAGGTTGGCGATGCGTCGGCGTTCCGGGTCTGGGGATCTCGGGCGTTTGTCCGCGACCTGTCTGCGGACAAACTATCCCCTCGTGCTGCTCCTTGCGTCTTCCTGGGGTTCCCCCCTGACGCGCCTGGGTGGCAGTTTTACCACCCCACCTCTCGCCGTGTTCTGTCCTCCCAGGACGTCACGTTTGACGAGTCGGTCCCCTACTACCGCCTCTTCCCCTACCGCACTCCGTCCCTCCCCCCACCCCCACTCTTCCTGGTACCAGGTCCCCCCCAGGTAGACCCCCTCCCCCCTCAGGGTCCTGCCCCTTCAGGTGTGTCCCAGGTAGACGCAGTCGAGCCTGTCGAGGTCACTGGTGACTCTGGTGCTGCTGAGGGTGCTGAGGCTGGGGGTGCTGTACCTGGGGGTGCGGAGCCTAGGGGTGCTGGGCCTGGGGGTGCTACGTCTGGGGGTACTGAGCCTAGGGGTGCTGAGCCTGGGGGTGCTGAGCCTAGGGGTGCTGAGCCTGGGGCTGCTGAGCCTGGGGGTGCTGAGCCTAGGGGTGCTGAGCCTGGGGGTGCTGAGCCTAGGGGTGCTACGTCTGGGGGTGCTGAGCCTAGGGGTGCTACGCCTGGGGGTGCTGAGCCTGGAGGTGCTCCGCCTGGAGGTTCTCCGAGTGCTTCGTCTCGCCGGGAGCCACTTTCTCCACAGGAGCTGCGTGAGTGGTTTGCCCGGCGCTGGAGGCGTGCTGCTGGTGCTGGAGGTCCTTCGGCTGCTGAGGGTGCTGCGGTCGCGGGTCCCGGAGGTGCTCGTCCTGGGTGCACTGGAGCCGGTGCTGCTGAGGGTGCTGGCGCTGAGACTACCGCTGGCAGTCCTACTGGGGGGGCTCCTGGTGCTGCTGGAGGTTCTGGAGCTACTGGTGGTGCTGCTGGAGCGGGTGCTCCTGCTGAGGGTTCTGGTGCTGTCCCTGCTGCTTCTAGCGTCGCCGCGCGGCCTCGACCGTACTTCGTTCCACTCCTGCAGCAGGTTCTTGGTCTTCCACCTTCTACTGGTCCTCCTCCTCCCTTAGAGTGTCCAGAGCCTGTCTCGTCCCAGCTACAGTTACAGCCTACCTCCCCTTTGCCTGCTCCTTCTCCCTACACTGGTCCTACTGGAGGTCTGGCTGAGCGTCGTGAGCCTGCGTCTCGCCCTGCGTCGCCTGTCCGTGCTGCTCGCACTAGTGGTCGCGGTTCGCGTCAGCGTCCTCCTCCTGTCCCTGGCACGCACCGGATGTCTCTGCGTCCGTCCACTGCTCCTCTGCGTGCCCCTTTGCCTTCTCCTCCTGAGTCCTCTCTTCCTGCTCTTGCCGACCCGGAGTCGGACTCTCTTCGTGCTGCCAGTCCTACTGTCACGCGTCTCCTTGCTACTGTTGTCACTGACCCTTCTTTCGAGTCTACTGCTGCGTCTGCTCTCGTTACTGAGCTCGTCGACTTTGCTGCTCGCTGTCGCTTGGACTACGCTGCTAGTCTTGTCGCTGAGTCTGAGTCTGTCTGTCCTCCGTCCGTCGGGGGTGAGTGTGCCCTTGGCACGGACGTCCTTGAGGACAGGCAGGAGGAGTTCCAGTGTCTGGCAGCTGCCTCACCTCATCTCGTGTCCGTACTGCTTACCCCTGAGGGAGACCCGGATGCACTTGACATCCCGACTCCGCGCTCTTACGCGGAGGCGATAGAGGGTCCCTACTCCTCTCAGTGGCAGGCAGCTATGGATGCAGAGATGGCTTCCTGGAAGTCCACAGGCACCTACGTTGACGCTGTCCCCCCTCCTGGGGCGAACATCGTCAGTGGCATGTGGATCTTCAGGGTGAAGCGGCCGCCGGGTTCTCCGCCTGTCTTCAAGGCGCGTTACGTGGCTCGTGGCTTCAGTCAGCGGCAGGGAGTTGACTACTTTCAGACCTTCTCCCCCACCCCGAAGATGACCACTCTTCGGGTACTGCTGCACGTTGCTGCTCACCGTGACTACGAGCTGCACTCTCTTGACTTCAGCACAGCTTTCTTGCAGGGCAGCCTGCACGAGGAGATCTGGCTGCGTCGCCCACCTGGCTTCACTGGGTCTTTCCCTTCTGGTACCCAGTGGAGTCTCCGGCGTCCAGTCTACGGTCTCCGCCAGGCGCCACGTGAGTGGCACGACACACTGAGGACTACACTTGCGGCTCTTGGGTTTGCTCCTTCTACTGCCGACCCGTCGCTGTTTCTACGCACCGACACCTCTCTGCCGCCGTTCTACATCCTCGTGTACGTCGACGACTTGGTCTTTGCCACAGCTGACACTGCTGGACTCGCCTACGTGAAGTCCGAGCTGCAGAAGAGACACATGTGCACAGACCTGGGTGAACTGCGCAGCTACCTTGGCTTGCAGATCACCCGGGACAGAGCACGCCGCACCATTACCCTGACTCAGTCACACATGGTGCAGCAGGTCCTTCAGCGCTTCGGCTTCACGTACTCCTCGCCTCAGGCCACTCCTCTGTCTACTCGCCACTCGCTCTCAGCTCTGCCTTCGGATGAGTCCGTAGAGTCGAGTGGCCCGTACCCAGAGCTTGTTGGCTGCCTCATGTACCTGATGACCTGCACACGACCTGACCTTGCATACCCTCTTAGCATTCTTGCACGCTATGTTGCTCCTGGGAGACACAGACCAGAGCACATGGCTGCAGCGAAGAGGGTGTTGCGCTACTTGTGCAGTACGTCGGGCATGGGGCTAGTGCTTGGAGGGCGGAGTCCAGTGGTCCTCACTGGGCACGCGGACGCTTCTTGGGCTGACGACCAGGCTACGCAGCGGTCGTCACAGGTTTACACCTTCAGCCTTGGTTCCGGCTCTGTTTCGTGGCGGGCTACTCGCTCGTCTTCTGTTCTTGGCTCGAGTTGTGAGGCTGAGATCTACGCCGGGGCCATGGCTGCACAGGAGCTTCGCTGGCTCACCTACCTGCTGACCGACCTTGGAGAGCCGCCTCGTTCTCCTCCAGTCCTGTACGTAGACAACAAGGCCATGCTGGCCTTGTGTCGAGAGCAGCGACTGGAGCACAGAACAAAGCACATTGCTCTCCGCTACTTCCTTGCTCGTGAGCTACAGCAACGTGGTCAGTTGCGGCTTGCGTACGTGGCCTCTGAGGCCAACACTGCTGATGTCTTCACCAAGGCACTTCCGCCTTGTGATCATCAGCGCTTCTGCACTCAGCTGGGTCTTGTGCCCGTCTTGCCTCACTTGCTCTCCTCTTGACCTTGCCTGTACTCTCACATATATATATACCTGCTCTTGCTTGTCTAGCTTTATATATATATGTGTGTACTCTTGCATGTGAACTGGCCGTGTGGCCTTGACCCTGTGCTCGGACTGTGTGGTGACTTTGTGATCCACCCTGAGCTTGCTTTGCTTTACTTTGCTTGACTGGTCTTGTGACCCCTTGTTCTCCCCCACTTTGCCTATGGGGGTGTGTCAGAACATTATAACTTATGCTGTTGTGTAGGCTATAGTGGGGTATTCGATAGGGGGTACAACCAATTAGGGTTTCATATTTGTACTCACTTCATTTCATAGTTCATTCATTCTTGTTCAAATCTTCTCACCATTTTCGTCAGTCGATCGACGACGACCAGGATCGCGTCATTCCCACTCGTCCCGGCCGGTAACCCCGTGACGAAGTCCATCGTCACCTGCTGCCAAGCACGCTCTGGGGGTGGGATCGGCTGCAACTGTCCCGCCGGCCGCTTCCGTGATGACTTCATGACCTGGCAAGTGGGACACGATGCCACGTGTCGCTGCACGTCGGTCAACATTTCGGGCCAGTAATAATACCGCTGCAGCTGCTGCCGTGTTTTTTCTACCCCGAAATGTCCCGAGGTAACCCCGTCGTATGCCTCCTGTAATTGTAATTCCCGTAGTAGTGTGTACCCTGGTACCCAGATGCGGTCGGTCCCGGCTTTTACGTAATAGACTCCCTTGGCTGCTGCGAACTGCTGCGAATTTCCTCCTGTGAAGAATGGGTCTGTTTGATATCCGTGGGTAAATAGTCCTGTCAGTAGCGGGCTGGTCTGGGCGAGTAGTATCGCGTGGATTTGGGCAGTGGGGCGGGTCGGTGCGTCGGCGATGTTCGAGGCTCCTTTTTTATAGGTGACTGTGTAGTGGAAGTTTGACTCGAGGAAATCGAGCCAACGAATCTGTCGTGGGTTGAGGTGGGGCTGTGCGCGGAGGTACTGTAGTGATCGGTGGTCTGTCCGTACTGTCACATCTGCGCCGGTCAAGTAGCAGCGCCACACTTTGAACGCATGCACGATCGCGAGCATTTCGCGGTCGTGTATCGGGTAATTTCGCTCGGGCGGATGCAGTTTTCGTGACTCGTATGCGATGGGCTGTAGGCCGTTGCCGAAGTCCTGTAGCAGTACGGCTCCAATGGCGATGTCGCTCGCGTCTGTAACAACCTCGAAGGGGCGGTGTGGGTCGGCGATGCGCAGGACGGGCGGTGAACAGAGAACATTTTTTAGGGCAGAGAAGGCAGCATGCTCTTTCTCCCCCCACGTAAAAACGACCCCTTTTCGCAGTAAATCAGTCAGCGGGGCAGTCAACTGTGCCATGTCGGGGACGAACCGACGCACATAATTAACGAACCCTAAAAAACTCTGCAGCTCCGTGATGTTTGTCGGGGGACGCCACGCTTTTACCGTATCCAGCTTCTTTGGGTCGATTTCAACTCCAGCCTCCGAAATAACGTGCCCCAGAAATTCTAACCTATCCTGAAAGAACTCGCACTTGGAACCCTTGGTCAGTAGGCGATGTTCGTCTAAAACCTTAAAAACCGCTTCCAGATCCGCTAAGTGCTGCTGCTTGTCCCGACTGTAAACTAGGATGTCATCGAGGTAAACTATGACGCATTTATCTAAGAGCGGCCTAAATGCCTCGTTCATGGTCATCTGAAAAGTCGCCGGTGCGTTGGTTAGCCCGAAGGGCATCACAGTGTATTCGAACGACCCGTACCTAGTCCTAAATGCTGTCTTGGCGCAGTCCGATGGTTCGACCCGAATCTGATGGTAACCCCCCCGTAAGTCTATTTTCGAAAACACTCGTGCTGTTCGCAGTTGGTCGATCAGTTCGTCGGCGCGGGGAATGGGGTATCGCGACTTGACTGTTACCCTGTTCAGTGCTCTGTAGTCGATACACATGCGAAAGCCCCCGTCTTTTTTCGGCGTGAACAGTATCGGTGCGGCGAATGGTGACGAGCTTGGCCGGATGAACTTTTTCTCTAACAGGTAATCTAACTGCTTCCTTAGTTCGTCGAGCTCGGGCTGTGTCAGTCTGAACTGGCGCTGTACGGTTGGCTGTGCCCCTGGTTCTAATTCGATTCGGTGGTCATGTGCTCGCTGAGGTGGCAACCCTTCCGGTAAGTCGTCGGGAAAAATCCCGGGGTACTGTTTCAACAGTTCCTGTAATTCGGGCGGTACAGCTTCCAGCAGTTTCTTGAAATCGCTCGGCTGCTCTGCTTCCTCTACTACTGCGATATCTACTGCGTACACGTCAGCTCCAGCAGCGACAGCCCGTTTCATTGTGATGGCGTTGACGTGCACCGTTGAAGACTCGGGCGACTGCCAGCGAGGTAGTTGGACCCAGTTACCACCACTTCGCACGGTGCAGCTACCCGTCGTCCAGTCAATTCGTGGGTTATACCGTCGCAGCCAATCGCGCCCCAGTAAAATGTCGTGCCCATCCAGTGTTGTCGCGAGCATTTCCTGTGTAAACCCAAAATTTCCCCCGCAGCGGACTTTGACTCTCTCCACCTTTTCCCGTATGGCCAGCGGCGTGCCGTCGACTAAGCGTGCGTCTATCTCCGGTAAGCAACGGCTAAGTGTCAGTTGCAGTTTTCGTGCGGTTGCGGTATTAACTAAGCTGTGGCTCGCTCCTCCGTCAATAAAAATCTTCACTGCTGCTCCCTGTATTTTCCCGTGGATCAGTACTGGGCAATCCGTCGCTGTACCCTCCTTATTCATCCGAGCCCGATCGATGGCGTGAATCGGTACTGTGACTCGGTGAGGGTCGGTGTGGTTGGGCGAGCAGGCAGTCTCGTCAGTAGTTGGCCCAACTTCTACTGACTGCTGGCGTTTCCCTGCCTCTAAGACTCCCTCCCCTGCTCTGCTCCGCGGCACCTTAGCTCCTCTGGGCATTCGCTCTTGCGATGGCCCGGCCTATTGCAAGCAAAGCAGCGCCCCTTAAATGGCGTGGCAGCTGCATTTGTCGCAACGGCGTTCACAGTGGCGTGCTCGATCGGTCCCCGAGGACGATGTCCGTGGTAGAACCCCGGTCTCGGTCGACGTAGGATGTCGATTTTCTCGGCGAGCGCGAGAATCTCGTTGAAATTCGAGAGCCCGCGTAGCATGATTTCGTGTGAGATGTCTGGTTTTAGCCCTCCGACGTAACGGTCCACCCGCTCCGCTTCGTGCATATAGCCGACTTGCTCGCAAAGTGCGAGAAAACCGCTCGTGTAATCTTGAACCGATCCGAGCTGCCGCCAAGTGCGCAATCTCTGACGCGCCGAAATAGAAGCCGCGATCGGCTCGAAGCGCGCCCGAAGCCCTGCGCACCACGCATCCCACGTGCTGTATTGGGCTGTTTCGCAGAACGAACTCCAGGTGACAACTGGACCCGTGGGCCCTTCCTCTTGCGACGGTGGCTCGTAGGCGCGTGGCGACGTCACGATGACTCGCCACCAGTCCATGGCGGGGCCCCTTTGCAGCGAAACGGCATACCGAATCTTCGCTGCGTCCGACTCGACGTAATTTGCGTCGAAGAAGACGTTCATCGTGAAGACCCACGATTGAACTGTCGGACCTCCACGCTGACTTGGGTCAAAGCAGGGCGGGCGTTGCGGCTTGAGTGGCATTGGTGCCATAATGGCTTGTTCGCCACTTGTCGCCGCGAACTCCACGTGCCGACGGGCTTCGCGAGGCTCCCGCGGGCTTGGTGCGGCCCTGTTTCCTCCCATGCCAGGCATCGGCTGGGTCGTGCCATCACGGGCTGCGCCTGAGCGCTGTCCCATGCTGTTGTTGTGTGTGGGTGTGCCGGACGAAATGACGATCGGCTCGTCCGATTGTGCAGATGCGTTTGTCGGTGCGTGTGGTGGTGCTGGAATGTTCATCGTTGATTGCTGACGCGCGGAGTCACGTTCCGCTGTGAGCGTCGCAATTTCGAGCGCCGAATCTTCGAGTTGGCGCACCAGGCGGTCGAGCTGCTCCTGCGTCAATGTGGCGAGCGTGATTTCGGCCATGGCGGGGGTGTCGGGCGAGCTCAGCGGGAGCCTCAGTCGTGGCCGTGCGTGCTTACGAGAGAGCACTACGAGCGGCGGTGCTGTATCGCTGAGAGACGTCTACCCCCCCCAAAAATTGAGATAGTGGGGAAGCGAAGGTGTGGGTGCGGTCCGAGAAGAGATCGTAGGCTCTGAATACCAAGTGTTACGGGTGCAATTGAGTGAACGAACGAGAATTGCACTATCGAAGCAAGAGTACAATGAGCGAAGGCATGAGCGAAGAATATATAGCGAAACTACAGTGGTAACGGTAATGGACTGTGGTTGTCGCGCGACGGGCCTGGAACTGAGGTTGGGGAAAGTGTCGAAGCGGAGGCCCGGAGCGCGGGTTACCCGCCGAGCCGTGAGGTCGGGGTGCGACGTGCGACAGTGGCGGGCGGATTGTCGATGCGAGGATTGCGAGTGGTAACGGTGCTGACTGTGGTGCTACAGTGATGTACGCTTTGAGCAGGGATGCGAAGTAAGGAAAAAGAGATTTTCCTTACAGACTCTGAAACTGAACGTTGACAGAAGGGGGGACCGAACCTGTCCCCTTTGGCTCGTTTTCCACCCAAACCAAGCCACCCTGGTTTGTTTTGGCCTCGACTGTTTTGGTAGTTCGCTGTGATTTTTTCACCCACTCGTCATATATTTCGCTTTCGTTACCCAATCACAGTCAAGCAAACCCAACCAAGTGTTAAACGGTTGGAAATATGAGACGCGAGCTTTAAGTGCATTTCGATCGCCTGTGAAACCCGCAAACCCACAACATCCCCGCTGTAACAGATTCAGACTTCCTGGCGAGAAATCTCCGCCGGTCAACCACGTACATGCGCTTCGGTTGGGGAGGTGAACTGCTTGCATCTGGCAGTGCCACCGACATTAGTTACCGTTGAATGAGGATTCGGAACTAGAGCCCGGGTTGTTACTCAAATGTGGTCCTAAATTAAAGTGTATGCGTAATACTACCTCACCATCAACACCATGCACAGTCGTGCACGGTTTGTTTCCAGCCTCAGAATAGAAACGGATGATAATTCACAAACCATGCACAACGTGCTTCACTGCCTTGAGAATGTGTGTCGAAACAAACTTAAAGCTCAGATTTCATACTTGTGCGCAGAAAGGAGCACTGCGTTGCTCGTTTTGCAAGGTTAGGTTGAGAAATTGGGAACGCGGGGGATACCGTCGTAGATAGCCCCACACTGTGTATAAGGGCCGGAGAGAGACCTGTAATTCTTAGACAGATCAACACATTGCCTATTTTCTTTATTTTCATCTCGGGTATCTAGAAAATAGAATACTCGACGCCCTGGACCACCTTTCCTGAAATACACATGAATTGCATTTCTCGCTGCTCAACTCAAAGAAGCCCAAGCAAGCAACATTCCTCCTAACACGCCAGCCACATTCCTCTCCTCCCTCGCGCCCCTCTTCCTTGCAGCGTCCCTGCTTTCCGCTTCAACCGTTGGTGCGTGAACCCCGTTCAGTAAGGAATTCCACACGGAAAGGCCGTCGCATCATCCACTTGCTCGCCGTTAGAGTCTCTTCAAGTGACGGAAATTCGCTAAAAAAATGAGCGGTCAGGAGGCAGCGGCATCCAGAGTGATAACAAATTTACGCCCATGTGATTCTTTCGTGACGCGAGTCGTGGTCAGGAACCAGCGTTCATACCCGGGCGACTAAAAGTGTTGAACAAAATTCTTTTATCATGGCTCATGGCATGGCGTTACAGTTGGATGATCGAGCACGATAGAATCGCGAAGCATCAAGGAGGATCGCCGCGATGCAGCTGTTCAACTTGAAGGAGTCACTCAGCTGTAGATGCTCGGAGCAACTGAATGCGTCCAGAACATTCACCCCGGCCCGGGTGCACCTCGAGTCGGCGGAGAAGAAAAAAAAAAGGATCCGCCGAAACGTTCAATTTCGAGGCGAATCGAGTCTGCAAGAATCTCCTGTGCAATGCACTGCCAGTGCGAAAGGCCGCGTCGCGCCATAGTAATGTCCCCGCCACTGTTCGCATGTCCGTGGCCTCATATTTTGTCAGCGGAAACCGGGTTCGCTCCTTTTGATTCCGAGGCTCGGGCCGCGGCATTATCGAGCTGCAGGCATCATCGCCGGGAAGGACATTTGATCGCATTCGGTAGCTCTGAGCTGCAGACCCTGGTGATTCATCCCAAAAAGGCATATTAGGATGCGTAGTGCCTTCGCCGACAACAGTGCATTGACAGATGATGCGACACAGGATACGACAGCAGCGAGCACGGCATTAGCCGTCGAGGCAACGGGCCGGGCAGGCCTTTCTGAGTATGGCGACGATGATAGGAAAGACTGCACTGGCTGTTTCTGCGGCGGCTGCTTCTGCGGTGGCGACGGAGGCGGCGGCGTCGGCGGCGTCGGCGGCGGCGGCGGCGGAGGCGGCGGAAGCGGGGGAAACGGCAGAGACGGCAGAGGGGGCGGGGGACTCACGCCGCAGCGGGGTTCCGCGGCGCGGCTGTGGCGGTGGCTATGGCGGCGGCGCGACATACTGCTGATGAGCACGGATGAGCCATGATGGTCTTCTTCTGCTGATGAGAGGATGGGGTGGATGGGCGGGAAACTGAGGGCAGGTGAGTCTGTAAGGGCAGGTGGGAAACTGAGGGCAGGTGAGTCTGTAAGGGCAGGTGGGAAACTGAGGGCAGGTGAGTCTGTAAGGGCAGGTGGGAAACTGAGGGCAGGTGAGTCTGTAAGGGCAGATGGGAAACTGAGGGCAGGTGAGTCTGTAAGGGCAGGTGGGAAACTGAGGGCAGGTGAGTCTGTAAGGGCAGATGGGAAACTGAGGGCAGGTGAGTCTGTAAGGGCAGGTGGGAAACTGAGGGCAGGTGAGTCTGTAAGGGCAGGTGGGAAACTGAGGGCAGGTGAGTCTGTAAGGGCAGGTGGGAAACTGAGGGCAGGTGAGTCTGTAAGGGCAGGTGGGAAACTGAGGGCAGGTGAGTCTGTAAGGGCAGGTGGGAAACTGAGGGCAGGTGAGTCTGTAAGGGCAGGTGGGAAACTGAGGGCAGGTGAGTCTGTAAGGGCAGGTGGGAAACTGAGGGCAGGTGAGTCTGTAAGGGCAGGTGGGAAACTGAGGGCAGGTGAGTCTGTAAGGGCAGGTGGGAAACTGAGGGCAGGTGAGTCTGTAAGGGCAGGTGGGAAACTGAGGGCAGGTGAGTCTGTAAGGGCAGGTGGGAAACTGAGGGCAGGTGAGTCTGTAAGGGCAGGTGGGAAACTGAGGGCAGGTGAGAAATTGAGGCCTTTTCTCCATCCCCCTTCCCCCCGCTATTGACCAGAACCATGTCAACACCAGCAACGTTCGCGCTGGTGTTCAGCTGTGCGCTGCTGTGGGGAATCGGCGCCACAGCCTTTCAGTCGCAGATTACAGCGCTCCTGCCATTGGTCTTCCCCTCTGATGTGGTAAGTTGCAATGGTTTTAGATATCTCAAATTTTGCACCCCTCGCATCTCCCGTTACTAGCTTCTCTCCCTCCTTCCATATCCTCATCCTTCCATATCTTCCTTTCAGGATGCACCCTACCATATAACTTGTTAGGCTACTATTGGTACCCTTTTTGTAAATGTCATCTTGTCCAGTACACGTCCAACCCGCGCACTAGATCTTCTGTGGCAACACTGCCGCCTGCTGTCTCCATCTGTTTCTTCTCATGCCCTCACTCTCACCCACTCCCTTCTCAATCTGCTCATTGCAACGCCTTGACCCCGCACAGGACGCAGCATACGCGCATTGGATATCGTGGAGCAGCGCGGCCTGCTCCGCCTACTTCCTCTCGAGCCCATACATCGCCACGCCCATCAAAAACTCCCTCCTCCTCGCCTTCTGCCTCCTCTCAGTCACCCTCGCTGCCATTGCCACGAAATTCAGACGACCGGAGCTTCCAAACCTAGCTGCTATGCCTGTGAATGTTTGATGAACAGAGCCAAACCTGGCTGCTGTGGCTGTGGGTTCTAGACGAACCGAGGTTCGAGCTCGTGTACCTGCAGATAAAAAAAGGCCAGAGATGCCGAAAGTTGCTGCAGTGGTTTAGGCTAATTTTGGGGTTTGCTTGGCCTTATTGGTGGAAATCAAGCCAACAAAAGGCCTGCGTTAGAGGGTAATTGATCAAGTGGGCTCTGCAGAAAGTAATGTGCAAATGCAATGATCAAGCATTCAGCGAACAGGCCACCTAGCCCCCTCTCATGTGCCACTGCGCCTGTCGTTTCCCCCGTGCCACTGCTGTGCAGCACCCATCATCAAATGGCACGTGAGAGAGTGGAGGGTGGAAAAGTTCAGCTCATGGAAATGTACCAGCAGAACCACTGCAAGAAACGCTTCCCATAACAGTGGTGAAGAGAGGTCGCCCCAGTCGGTTTGTATGGTGAGGGGAACACTACTCGAGAATGGGGCTTTAGAAACTACTGATGAATGGATACTTGGGATGCGGTTCCAGGCTCAGTGTTGGCAGACTGTTGGGGATCGGGGCTGGGGTCGGAAGAGAGCATCTCATGTGATCTTGCCCGGAGAGCCATTCGTGAAACAGGTCGTTTCTGTCATCCCCATAACCCTCAATCTCTTGGTTCTGTGCTGTTGCAGGTCAACCTTCTGGATGGATGGGATGGCACCTAATACCGGAACCCCTCTCAGTTGGATCTTCGTAGATACGCACTCCATTCACGTACCCCAAACAGCGGATGATGCCAGATAGTGAATGCACATGCTTTACATGCTTTTAATGCAGATACCCACCACATTGTTTTCAACAGCATATTAGGTCAGACGTTGGATGAGTATTATAAATTGTTGCAAGGTTGTTTGTCTATATCACATTTTGCTTTTCAAATACTGTATTGGATGTTTGAGGAGCTTCTTACTGCTGGAGTCGGTTCGAGTCTCGTGTCGTCAATCCAACCAAGGCGCATGGGAGGGAATTTCCGTTCCGCTGATTAGTGATTGAAAAGCGCTACGGGTGGTTGGACAGCACTGTTGTCAGTTGACTAGGGCCTCTGGCTCGGATCAGCTCCGAATCGAACCGATGTATGCAATTTGGGCGTCTCGGGTCGACTCGCGACATTATCAACAGATAAGCCGCTTCGGTTCTGTTCCTCCAGGAGTACTAAATATCCAATTTCACGAACAAACATAGGTACAAATATTTTATTCCAGCGAAACGTACGTGGTAAGTGCGACGGTCAGTTTTGGAAGAGTCGAAGTCCCAAACTACACATTCCCAAACTACATGTAGGACATTTTGTGGAAAATGCTCACGTCCTGTCCTGAATACCAGTCCCGTCATAAACGCCTGAAGCGAAACGCCGCTCATCTAGAACCAGACCCTAAATTATTTTGCGCTTTCTCATTCCAGGCCATAAATTCCTTGATGGGAGAGATGCAGCATCAACCCTACCAAGCTTCCCTCCCCTCAACGCTCGCCTTCCCTCATCAGACTGCCAAATTCCTCTTCCCTCGCCCGTTGCTCGGTGAGGAGGAAAAGAGATTCACATCACATACAGCAGCGGAATCCGCAGGGGAGTCTGGGGGATTCTTTATTTTACCAGGACGAGGCGAGGTGGGGGGTTTTCTGTTCAGTACTCGGACACATGGGAGCTGGTCTGGTCCCGCGCAACTTGGGCCAGCTAGCTCCTCAACGAGCACCTTATCAGAAGTCGGCGTTGAACAGCTGGTAGCATTTATGTGCGTTTTGAGTCGACCCAAGACGCAACTTGGGCCAGCTAGCTAGCCTCTCAACGGACAGCCGGGCAGGGGCAGTCATTATCAGTAGCCAGCATTGAACAGCTAGGTATTCTTTATCAAAGATTCGAGCCTCTGTTTGTCTTCTGGTTAGATAAACACTGTGCCTCGAGCCACACGTGACAACGCACTACGATCGGATGGATTAAGACAATCCGTGTAGCTTCAATATGGAGTCACTTCAGGAAAAGGGAATGCTGAGATGCTCTGATCAGAGCCGCTAATCGCTCAAAAGTCCTTTCTAGAAGGGAAAGACAAGACAGGTCACACCTATCACGTTCTCTCGCAAAATTCTGAAATAAATAGTTAGTACATCTTACTGATGCTCTGGTTGCAGCCACCGCTATTCGCTCTCTGACGTCAACAGGTCCCAGATTCGCTATTGAGAGTTCTCAGAAGGGAGATTTTCTCTGAGAACATTCCTTTTTCAGTTTTGTTGACAGTCTGCTCTCTCTTCGAGAGCAGATCGCGTCTCTCGAGGCGCAGAATTATGGCGCTTCAGGTAGCATCATCCTGTTGAGAATTCTCAAAAGTGATACCAACCTACTGTCGGCGTAAAACACCCTTGGGAAAAGGTAGCCGGTTATTTCAAGGGTGTTCTTGGGATTGCGACCTACCGAATCCTAAAGTCGCGACCATCCAACCCATCAGTATGTCCAGTGAGCAAGATCGAGTCGACGAGGAGAATGGCAGCGGTCTGGGCACCGAAGCTCCAGGCGACGCGAGGAACCTTCCACGGTGGTTCCCCGGCCGCGGCGGCAGCTGGAGCTTCGGATGGAAGAAAATCCAAATCGCCGACAGCAGTGCGGCGACGGATGCGGCGACGGATGCGACAGCAGCGAGCGCATCGGATGCGACAGCAGCGAGCGCATCGCCCACCGAGATGACTGGGCACGCAGCATTGTCAGAATTGGGCGACTATTCAAAAGACGGCGGCGGAGGCGAAGGAGCAGCACGGGCGTCCGCAGCGCGGGTGTGGCGGTGGGTGTGGTCGCGGCGCGACGTGCTGCTGATGAGCACGGCGTTTCTCTTCTTCTTCGTGGCGTTCAACGCGCTGCAGAACGTCGCGACGAGCATCCACGGCGCGAGCAACATCGGCGCGCTCTCCATGGGCGTGCTTTACGCCGTCATCGTCGTCACCGCGCCGCTCGCGCCCTTCCCCATCCGCTTTTGGCGCGCGCGCGCCGCGATCCTTGTGGCGCAGACGGGGTTCTGGGCTTTTATCGGTTCCAACGCGTTCACTATAGAGTGCGTTCTCTCTCACTCTCTCTGTCTCCGTTGGCCAACCTTAAAGCTCGAAACCTGGAACACCATTGCGATTGTTCAATGTGCATCGATGAGGTGGGTCATAGGCGGGACCAAGTTACAAAGCGATTGGCAGAAATCTTATAAGGAGAATGCTCTTGATTCTCTTTTAAGTCCGTATTTCCGACTCTGACGGCTCCTCCACACAAGAGACTCGTTTCATAACGTTCTTATGCCCGTAGATTCCGCGCCCCGTCCCGCCCCAATCCGTCTTCGTGCCAGGTGGCTGCTTCTGCTCGCGTCGTGCTACCTCGGAGTCTGCTGGTCCGTCGTCTGGGTAGCTCAGGTGACGCTCTTAATCTCTTTCGTGCATACATTCCCATGCTTTGGTCCTGAAGCTCGTCGTGTATGCGGCTCAGATGAGTTAGACTTGTTTTTTGCGAGCGTGTGCGCGCGGGCGTGCGTGCTTGTTTGAGTGCGGGCGTGCGTGCGTGCGTGCAAGCATATGTGTGTGTTTGTGCGTGCTCTTTTTCTTTTCAGATGCTCTCCTTCTTTCCTTATGGGCCCAACACCTGAATGGCATGAATGCAACCTTATCAAAATTTCCAACGTCTGCTTTCACAAGTTCCCTTCGGGGATCTTCAACCACTCATCCCCGCTACATGCCTCCTCGTTTTCTCTACGCAGGGAGTGTACCTCGTTGCTGCTGCGGGTGTCTACAGTAAACGTTACAACAAGCCTATGGACGTTGTGGTGACTGAATTTAGCGCCCTTTTTGGGGGAATATTCGCCTTTAACCAGATTATAGGGAATGCAATCACTTTCACCGTCTCGCAACTCTCCTATTCCTCCTCTTCCTCCTCCTCCTCCTCCCTTCCTCCCACCACCGTCACCATACTCATTATAGTGCTTTGCATCTGCCTCGCTATAGGCTCAGTGCTCTCCTGGCTCCTCCGTGATCTCAAGCCAATAGAAGTCCGCCGCGTGGACGACGCTACCCTGAATTTCAAGCGCCCTGTCGCTGCGCTCGCTCCCTGTCCGTCGATTTCATCCAGCAGGGCGCTTTCAATCTTCACTGTTGATTGGGAGGAGATGGAAGAGTTGGTGGAGGAGGAAGTGGAGGAAGATGAGGAGGAAGAGGGGGAGGAAGAGGGGGCGGAAGTGGGGGAGGATGAAGAGGAGGAGAAAGGGAGAGAAGGGGGAGCGAGGGGTGGGAAGAAGGCGAAGCGGCACTTGAGAGCAATATTGTCGGGCGTGGATGAGGAGGGGGGAGAGGGAGAGGAGGAGCAGAGGGGAGAGCATGGGCAGGGTGAGAGGGGAGAGGTGGTTGGAGAGGATGAGAGGGGGAGTGTGGGTATAGGAGATGTAGGGAAGTCTGACGACTCCTTCAGTGACGTCATACTATTTGCTCCTGCAGGAGCACCTCCTGCAGATGCAGGCAATGCATCTCAACCGCACCGTACCTCTCAGCCTTCCCACTCCCTCCACTCATTCCAAACCTCGCCCTCTTGCTCTTCCTGCGATTCTACCTCCCGCCGGGCCACTATCCCAAGGCAAACACCCAGGCTCGGCCCGAACCTGGCTTCTGCCTCTCCAAGCCTAACCAGATCAGCTTCAAGCCTGACCATCAACTCCAGGTCCGGCCGAACCATAGCGTCGTTCCACGTCCCGTCCCTCTCCCGCACCATGTCCCGAACCTCGGCAACTCACTTCTCACGGCAGCGTTCGGTGTCCGCTCCTGCGGCGTCCGGGCGGCATTCTTTGTCTCGGTCTGTGAAGTCGAAAAGGATGACGGTGACGGTGGGCGGGGGGAGCAAGGAGGGGGAGGGGAGGAACGCGTGGCAGCTGCTGTTTGATCGCAAGCTGCTGCTGCTCATTCCGCTGCTCTTCTACTCGGGCCTGCAGGCCGCTTATATCAGGTATGATGCATGCACCTGCTGTTAACTGGACGGAATGGTGCATGCTGCCACACTGCAAGCGGCTTATATCAGGTACTTTGCGTGCTGCTATACTGCAGGCCGCTTGTATCAGGTACGATGACGCATGCCACTATAATGCAACGGCTTCTGTCGGGTATGTTTCAACATTAGAACATACACCTAGGCCTGACGTGCAAGAGAGGTGGGAATGGGAACAAGAAGGCAGGTATGCTTAGTGGAAGTCAGGTAAACCCGAAAAAATTGAACACCCAACCCAATGGACGATGGAAAATGTTGGCCGGTGCAGATCGGTCAGAAGCTATTTTTCAGGCGCCTTTTTTTGGCGATCTTTGAGGCGCCTAAAAGCTACTCTGAACACCAAATGGAGGATGGAATATAGGAGAGCTGACAACTGTTGCTGACTACTATGCTCCCATCCCTCTCACACCACCTGGTGGCAGTGCGGACTTCACGCGCTATGTGGTGCAGCCGCTGCTGGGAGCGCAGTGGATGGGTGGAGCCATGATGGTCTTTGGAGTCGCCATTGCTGTCGTGAGTCGTTATTGCAGTCACCCTTTTCTTTATCCTTTTTTCTTTCTTTCTTTCTTTTTCTTTTCCCTCCCTTTCTTTCATATTATTTCTCCTGTAATTCTATGGTTTTGACCAAGTCGAAACGCGTCTACCATGCCTCAAACCTCCCTTTGTCCAAAGGGGTTACGGTCTGTGAGTACTTTTGGCTTCTCTCCTGCTCATCTTTCTTCTCTGCTCTCCATGTCTCTCCGTCCAATCCCCCACATCGCCAGTGTTGTTTCTTCGCAGTTCGCTTTGCCAAGGGGCTCTCATCGATTCGCCTCATGCTGCTGCTAGGTGCTGCCTCGCAGGCAGCCGTTCTCGTCCTCACATGGGTCTTTCAAGAAAGGTGGGTTTGTGGTTCGGGGCAGGTGGATTGCTGAGGGTAGGTGAGTCACTGGGGGCAGGTGGGTTGCTGAGGGCAGGTGGGTTGCTGAGGGCAGGTGGGTTGCTGAGGGCAGGTGGGTCACTGAGGGCAGGTGGGTCAATCAGAGCAGAGGTAAGTGCCGTATAGACGGCTCACTTTGTGCTGCCTTGCTGACAGCCGTTCTCATGCTCACATGGCTCCTTTTGAGCAGGTAGGTCACTGGGGGCAGGGCAGGTGGGTGAATAATGGCATGTGATTGCATGGGCTTTACCCCCAGAGTAGGAAACACTGCTTTTCTGCTTCTCCAGAACCCCCACCGCTCCGCCTCCATCCGCTCCCTTCCGCTCCATCTAATTCTCCCTGATTCTCCCCTCCCTCCCTCTCCTTCCTCCTCTTCAGAGCCATGTCAAAGCCGGCAGCATTCGCGCTGGTGTTCAGCTGTGCGCTGCTGTGGGGAATCGGCGCCACTGCGTTTCAATCGCAGATCACTGCCCTCCTCCCCTTGGTCTTTCCGTCTGACGTGGTAAGCTGTCATTGACGCATACGCGCACTTGGTCGCGTAGAGCAGCGCCGCTGCCTGCTGCTTCGTTTACTTCCTCTCCAGCTTTTCTAATCCATGAACTTCTGCACTCACTCCTTCTCCCTTCCTCTACTTCCTCCACAATGCACTCACTCTCCCTGCTTGTTGCCTCCTATCCCCACCAGGATGCAGAATACGCGCATTGGATCGCGAGGAGCAGTGCGGCCTGCTCCGCCTACTTCCTCGCCAACCCTCGCTATCGCTCACCCGCTCCCACCCCCCAACACCTCCCTTGACCCCGCACAGGACGCGGCATACGCGCATTGGATATCGTGGAGCAGTGCAGCCTGCTCCGCCTACTTCCTCGCCAGCCCATACATCGCCACGCCCATCAAGAACTCCCTCCTCCTCGCCTTCTGCCTCCTCTCAGTCATCCTTGCTGCCATTGCTGTCAGAATCAGACCCCCGGGACAGGCGAAGCCATGTGAAGGGGTGTGAGGAGTGAGGTGCAGGGGTGTGAAAGGGTACCGTAACTCCCTCCTCCTCGCCTTCTGCCTCCTCTCCGTCATCCTCGCTGCCATCGCGGTCAAGATTAGATCACCAGGGCAGGCCAAAGCGTGTGAGGGGGTCTGAGGAGCTGCAGCCATTCCTAGATTCCTTTTTGAGGCGCCTAAAAAATTAGACCACCCGGACAGGCCAAATCGTGTGAGGGGGTGTGAGGAGCTGCAGCCACTCCTAGATTCCTTGCCTGTGAGCTTTTGACGACCCATGGAGCGGAGCCAAGACTTGCTCCCATGCCTGTGAATCAAGAACGCGTGTTTGACCTGAGTGCTTCGCTTGGCCTCATTCATGAAAAAAATCAAGCTGACAACTAGAATGACCTGGATGGGTCTGTTGGAAACCATGCTAACACCTGCGAGGCAACTCAAACAAAAGCCAACGTGGATCACAGAGGTGACTCGGATGGGTCTGTGTGCTGAAAGCCAGGGTGGGGATATTAGTTATTAGGGAAGGATACTAGCTTCCAGCACCTGCTTGAAACCGTTGGAAGGAAGCTAATGAGCGTACACTGTCACTGGCTCCCCCAAAACCTAATGTGTGAGAAATGGATTGGATAAATCGATCATGTAGAACAGAACCAATTCTGCACGTTCCTACTTCCTCACACCCCCTCGCACGGTTTCGCCTGTCCTGGTGGTCTAATCTTGACCGCAACAGCAGCAAGCATAACAGAGAGAGGGCAGACGACGAGGAGGAGGGAGTTCTTGATGGGTGTGGCGATGTATGGGCTGGCGAGGAAGTAGGCGGAGCAGGCTGCACTGCTCCACGCAATCCAATGCGCGTATGCTGCGTCCTGTGAGTAGCCAAGGATCGGGGGGAGGGGGGAAGGGGGAGTGGGTGATTGAGAGTGAGGGTTGGAGAGGAAGATAATGAAGAAGCAGCAGCAGGCAGGCAGCGCTGGTCCACGTGATCCACTGTGCGTACGCTGCATCCTGTGAGGAGGTGACATCTGGGTCGACTCAAAAGTCACTTTGAGAGTGAGGGCCGGAGAGGAAGATAAAGAAGCAGCAGCAGGCAGCGCTGGTCCACGTGATCCATTGTGCGTACGCTGCGTCCTGTGAGGGATACCAATGGTGAAGGGAGGAGATCGTGGGAGGGGGTGAGTGAAAGGATTGCAGGCGGCATGAGAGGAAGCAGATGGAGGCAGCAGGCAGTGCTGCTCCACGCGCTCCAAGGTGCATATGACGCATCCCGTGAGGGGCCGTGGGGGATTTTCGGTGGTGGAAATGGGCGAGTGAGAGTGAGGGCTTGAGAGGAAGCAGAGGAGACAGCAGGCAGCGCTGCTCCACGCGCTCCAATGCCTGCACGCTGCATCCTACGAGAACCAATGGCAGCTTACCACGTCAGCGGGGAAGACCAATGGCAGGAGCGCTGTAATCTGCGATTGGAAGGCAGTGGCGCTGATTCCCCACAGCAGCGCACAGCTGAACACCAGCACGAATGCTGCTGGCTTTGACATGGCTCTGGGGGAATGGTGGGAGGATGGAACAACAGCAGGACAGAGAAAAGCTTAGCTTTGGGAACCACAGCAGGACAGAGAAAAGCTTAGCATTGGGAACTGAAGCAAAGAGGGGAGAGGGATGAGGAGGGAGGGGAATCAGGCCAGTGAGTGAAGGAGGTGTGGTGGATGGGTAGGATGATGCGGGATGACCCACCTGCCCTCAATCACCTTCCTGCCCTGAAAGACTTCTCTGCTCTGAAAGGCTTTTTCCCATCAACCACCCACCTTGCCCCAATACCCACCTACCTGTACCACCCACCACCCACCTGGTCTGGAAGACCCATGTGAGCACGAGCACGGTTATCTGGGCGGCCGCACCCAGCATGAGCATGAGGCGAATGGCTGCGAGCCCATGGGCGAAGCGAACTGCCAAGAAACAACACTGGGGATTGAATGGGGGGGCGTGGACGGAGAGAGGGAAGGCGAGAATTGACAGTAAGACTAGGAGGGAGCATCAGGGCGGAGAAAAGCATAGTGCGTAGGACTCACGACCCGAGGGCAATGGGGAGGTGACTTTTGAGTCGACTCAAAAGTCATCAGGGAGGAGAAAAGCATAGTGCGTAGGACTCACGACCCGAGGGCAATGGTGGTAGATTTGCTTCCAGTGCACTCACGACTGCAATGGCGACTCCAAAGACCATCATGGCTCCGCCCATCCACTGCGCTCCCAGCAGCGGCTGCACCACATAGCGCGTGAAGTCAGCACTGGTGTGGGAGGGATGAGTGGATGGGGTGGATGGGCGGTATAGGGTGGATGGTAGGGATGGGAGGGATGGAGGGATGGCACAGATGGGTTGAGAAGGATGCAGATGGGGCAGAACATGGTTTTGAGCAGCGGCTGCACCACATATCGCGTGAAGTCCGCACTGCAGTGTGGGGGATGGGAGAGATGGAGATGGGAGGTATGGGAGGTGGGATGGGAGGGATGAGTGGATGCGAGAGAGGGATGTAGTGGACGGGATGGGATGGGATGGGATGGGATGGGGAGCAGTATAGCAGCACGCAACGTACCTGATATAAGCAGACTGCAGGCCCGAGTAGAAGAGCAGCGGAATGAGCAGCAGCAGCTTGCGATCAAACAGCAACTGCCACGCGTTCCTCCCGCCCACCGTCACCGTCATACGTTTAAACGCCACAGACCGAGTCAAAGTTGGCCGCCCCGTCGCCGCAGAAACAGACAAAGTTCCCTGCATCGAGAATTTCGTCGAAGTAGATCTGGACATGGTGCGGGGGAGGTTCGGCATCTGGACCGAAGCTATGGTTCGGCCGGACCTGGAGTTGATGGACAGGCTCGACTTTAATCTGGTTAGGTTCGGAGTGGTAGGCGTTAGGATCGAGTCCGACCTGGTCATTTGCCTTACGAGTCTGGGCCGGCGGGTGGAGGGATTGTGAGAAGAGTGTGTGGTAGAGGACTGGTTTGAGCTGAGGGAGGGGGTTTGTTGAGAGGTATGGTGCGGCTGAGATGGGTTGCCTGCACGAGCAAGGTTTGATGAAACGTCAGTAGAGTTGTCAATCATCCCTGTACCTTCTAAACACACACTCCGTCTCTCTCCCAGCCCACCCTCCCCTTTCTCTCCCTTCCCACCCTCTGCACTCTTCTTCCCCTCTCCCCCCTCTTCCTTCTCTTCTACCTTCCCTTTGTCGCCCTCCTCCTCCGCTTCCTCCTCTTCCTCATCTCCCTCCTCCACTGCTTCTAATTCCTCCTCCACCTCCGCCTCTACCTCTTCCCAATCAACGGTGAAGATTGAAAGCGATCTACTGGATGAAATCGACGGACAGGGAGCCAGCGCTGCAACAGGGCGTTTGAAATTCAGGGCAGCGTCGTCCACGTGGCAGTCTTCTATTGGCTTGAGATCACGGAGGAACCAGGAGAGCAAGGAGCCTATAGCGAGGCACATGCAAAGCACTATAATGAGTATGGTGACGGTGGTGGGAGGAAGGGAGGACGAGGAGGAGGAGGAGGAGGAGGAGGAGGAGGAGGAGGAGGAGGAGGAGGAGGAGGAGGAGGAGGAGGAGGAGGAGGAGGAGGACGAGGAGTAGGAGATTTGCGAGACGGTGAAAGTGATTGCGTTCCCTATAATCTGATTAAAGGCGAAAATACCGCCAAAAAGGGAGCTGAATTCGGTAACCACGGCATCCATAGGCTTGTTGTAACGTTTACTGTAGACGGCCGCAGCAGCAACGAGATACACACCCTGAGAAAACGAAGTGGCACGTAAAGGGGATGAGTTGTTGAGAGAGCGTGAGAGATTGAGAGGGTCACCTGAGAGAACGGAAGAAGAGAGTGAGAGAGATGGGAAGGGGCGAGGAGATGAAGGGCGTCTCCTGAACCACCCAACGTCACATGAGAGAGAGAGCGCCTGAGAGAGAGAGTGAGAGCGTCACCTGAGCCACCCATACAGTAAGCTTCAGAACAAAGGCATGACAAGTGCTACTCGAAAGCAGCGATGGAAAGGGAAGAAGAGAGTGAGAGCGTCACCTGAGCCACCTGAGAGAACGGGACAAGAGACGAAGAGTGTCACCTGATCCACCCAACGTCACATGAGCGAGAGAGAGAGCGCGTGAGAGAGAGTGAGAGCGTCACCTGAGCCACCCAGACGACGGACCAGCAGACTCCGAGGTAGCACGACGCGAGCAGAAGCAGCCACCTGCCAGGTGCGTGGTAGACGCGACGGGACGGGATGATGCGATTAACGGAGATGTTGGAAATGCGGAAAGGCAATTGTGCATGCATCCAGTGCTCTCGCTTTTTGTTGAAAAATCTCATGGCGATGTTACTCCGTCGGAACGGGAACACTATTTCGACGAGCATGAGAGCATTGAGAGCACCGGGAGCATCGGGCGCATCGGGAGCATCGGGAGCATCAGGAGCATCGGGAGCATCAGGAGCATCGGGAGCATCGGGAGCATCGGGAGCATCGGGAGCATCGGGAGCATCGGGAGCATCGGGAGCATCGGGAGCATCGGGAGCATCGGGAGCATCAGGAGCATCGGGAGCATCGGGAGCATCGGGAGCATCGGGAGCATCGGGAGCATCGGGAGCATCTCCGCAGGGCGAAATCGTTTGACTTTGACACCCTGTCCGCCAGAAACGCAGTACCCCGTCATGAGCGATTTACACTACCGGGTGACCCAATCATGAACGCGCTTTGGCGAGAGGCTACACACACACGCACTCGTGAACGCAGTATGCCGCATTTGATAGTGAATGCGTGAACGTGACCGTGGTTGACTACACACGCACGCACTTGATATTGAACGCGTTGGACCCGATAAAAGCCCAGAATCCCGTCTGCGCGATGAGGATGGCGGCACGCGCGCGCCAGAGGCGGATTGGGAAGGGCGCGAGCGGCGCGGTGACGACAATGACGGCGTAAAGCACGCCCATGGAGAGCGCGCCGAGGTTGCTCCCGCCGTGGAGGCTCGTCGCGACGTTCTGCAGCGCGTTGAACGCCACGAAGAAGAAGAGAAACGCCATGCTCATCAGCAGTATGTCGCGCCGTGACCACACCCACAGCCATAGAAACGCCGCAGACCCCGGCGGCGGCGGCGGCGCGAGCTCGTCACTTCCACCTTCGCTGCTTTCGCCGTCGTCTCTCCCGCGGCAGAAGCAGCCGCTGCAGCATCCTTGACTACTAACGCCAGATGTAGGAGGCATTGTCAGGGCAGTCGTCTCCATCGCAGCTGTCGCATGCGGCGTCGCATTCATCGTCGCACTGTCAGCGGGAAACCACTGTTGCGGATCAGCCCCCAGAAGGATCTTCGTCGCACGTGCAGCTTCCGTGCCGTGTTTGTCGCCGTTTTCGTCGTCGTGTAAATGATCATGGAGTTCATCTCCCGACATCGGGACGGGATTCGACGGTAAGGTCGAGCGCTTGTCCCAAAACTCGGTAAAAGCCCAGAACGCACCCAGCACTTCTAATCAACTGACTGATCCGAATTCTGAGTCGATTCAAGAACCTGATCTACAACGGGTCACTGCACAGGTGCTCATCATGTTGCAAAAGAAGTGTACGCACGTGCAGCGCGGAAACCGGGAAAAATTTTAGAGGAAACGTCTCATTTTTCAAGGAAATGCGAGAGAAAGTCGCAACCTGTGACAGAGCTATATATATTTCACATCATAGCCGAGGCTGTAGAAGGCTGTGACCCGTTTTGCCTTCGCAGGCCATCGCAACATGATTTCAGTGGACTGCTTTTCTCTTGACGGTTCCGTTGACTCGGCGACGTCAAGTTAATCGGACGTGTTGTACCATCAGTGATTTTTGCGACAGAAGCGGCACAAAGAGCTGTTATAGTCACAATAGGCTTGAATGTGCCTAAAACGAAAGATAGAGAGCACAGACGGATTTCTGCACAGCGGCTTCAAACGTTGATAGCGTTCTGCTCACAGCTGCAAATGACTTGATTCAAATTGGATCTGGAGCGTCTTCACGTCGTCTACAATTAGCAATTTAGATTGCACGATCTGATAAAGAATTGACGACACAGCGTCGGTTTGAACGAACGGTACTATGGCAGCCACTATAGTCTTAGAACACAAGATAGGAAGAGTTACGAGTTGGGAATGACTCCCAGCTCCTACAAACCCCAAGAGCCGAGGTACAGTGATGTGGAACAGTGCCACACTGTCCCCAACCACGAAGGGTCTCGAAACTACCCTTCACTAGGGCCTACACCAAGTGAAATGTTACACTACACAAAGTAATGTAACTATCTTCAATATCTTGAGGTGTACCCTTTTGGCAAGCTTCGAAATCACTTGAGGCTTGACACCAAGGCTCGGGCTCTTCATCACAAACTCATCCTTGAGTTCTTGATGGGTCTGCTGCACACACCTGCGACACGCCGAACGTTCGACACAGGACAAAATAGAAACCGCGCACGACAAAATAGAAACCGCGCGCGAGACACAAACGACCGCGTAACACGCGTCTAGCGATAACTCGCTATTGACTCGACACACACACTCGACATCATGACTCAACATTCACACACAATTATAAGCATGAAATATATATTATCCCATGCCCTCATACCATTCCATACACACACACATTCACGCACACGGACAACAAGCCGAGTGCAAACCGTAGGGTTGCACCAACAAACTCCCCCTCGGATTGTTGGCCTTAGGATATGTTGCTCTCTCAGTTCAGAGCCATCCCAGCCAGCTTACAACACTTCCAATGCTGCTGCTCCACCAGCCTCTTGGTCATCATGTCAGCCGGCTGCCCCGTGGTCTTCACGTAGCGCAACTCAACTTCACCCGCGGTTACCATGCTCCTCGTCCAATGCCACTTCACCCTCATGTGCTTCGTGAGTCCATGCAACACAGGGTTCTTAGCAAGAGCAATGGCACCCTGGCTGTCACAGTACAGTGGGGTAGGTCCTTGCTGCTCCTCCCCCAATTCAGCCAACAAACGCCGCTGCCACACAATCTCCCGTACGGCACGGAAGAGTGCCATGTACTCGGACTCCACCGAGCTCAAAGCTTGGTCAACCTGCTTCTTGCTCTCCCAAGCAGTTGGGCCTCCACCAACACAGCATATGAAGCCTCCCACACTTGTCATGTCCTCTGGTTCTGATGCATATGAAGCATCCGAGTAGGCGGTGAGGAACAAACGCCCGGGTTCAACACCATCCGCGCCCTTTTGGCGCCTTTGTGCCGCCGCCGAGTATTGCAGCCCAACGGTCGGTGTTTGGCCAAGATACTTGGCCAACCTCATTCCAGCTGCTACCTGCTCCTCATTAGGGCATTGCACAACCCTAGCCAGCTGCCCGGTAGCAAACGCGACGTCCGGTCGGGTGTTTACCGCCGCATACATGAGGCTGCCCACCAACGAGTGAAATCGGCGCCTCTCCTCTTCACCAACGCTCTCCTCCTCTGGTCCCTTCACACACTTGAACCCAGAGGGAAAGGGTGTAGCCACATGGCCTTCACTCTGCCCAAAGTTGGCAGCCAATGCCTCCAGGTACTTTCGTTGATGCACCCGCATGCACCGCTTCTCCACATCTCGTTCGATGTGGAGCCCAAGGTAGAAGCTCACGTCACCAAGGGCCTTGCACTTGAACTTGTCTTGAAGCTTCAGCATCACCTCCTTCACAAGGTCAGAAGAGGGTGACAAAATGAGGATGTCATCCACATAAACCACCATGATACTCCTCTGCTCCCCCTCGCCAAGCATGAACAAGGAGTGATCGGCCGTTGAGGGAGTGAAGCCGATCCCCTCCAACACTTCGCGCAGCTTCATGTACCATTGCCTAGGGGCCTGCTTCAGCCCATAGAGGGCCTTCTTCAGCTTCCACACTCTGCCACTACCATCATCAAACCCCTCTGGCTGCGCCATAAAAATCTCCTCCTCAAGGATGCCGTTAAGGAATGCCGTTACGATGTCCATTTGCTTTACTACCCATCCTTTGATGGCGGCTCCCGCGAATAGGGTTCGCAGCGTCGTCGGCTTCACCACAGGGGCAAACAGCTCCTTGAAGTCCACCTTCTCCTTCTGCTGGTACCCCTTGGCTACAAGCCTAGACTTGTAGCGCTCGATCTTGCCGTCGGCATCCGACTTGATTTTGAAGAGCCACTTGGACGTTATCGCCGTACGCCCCTCCGGTAGCTCCACCAATTCAAACGTGTCATTCTCCTCGATGCTCTTCAGCTCACTCTCCATGGCCTTCTTCCACTCCTCAGCATCACTACTCTCCAAAGCCTCCTTGAGAGTTGCTGGTTCTCCCGGCATCTCCACCGGAGAGAAGAACGCGAAGGCACACTCCTCGTAGTCACTCTCCTCGTCGTCTCCGACCATCATTGCCGCTCCGGCCAGGGCTGTCTTGCCCTGCTTTCCCGGCGCATCATAGGTCAGCCTATTAGGGGGTTGAACTCTCCTCTTCCCCCTTCCTTCCTCCTCAGCTGCAGGGACTTGAAGGCCTTGGCGTTGCTGCGGTGTGGCTCGAATCCGTGGAGCACTCGTAGTACGGGAAGGGAGTGACGGTGCACGCTCGCTCACTTGCTGCACCTCCTCCTCTTCTTCCTCTGCATCATTGGCCTCCTCTCCCCCATTCACAGGGGAGGATTGCCTTGTGGTTGTGCTGCCGCTGCTCAGTTCTAAAGGCAGCTCCACATGCTCCAAACCGGAACTCTTCACCTCCCCAAACCGCACGCCTATCTTCGCCTCATTCTCCGCCTTCCAATCCTTGTACATGAAGTTCTCCATGAACTTGCAGTCCCTGCTCACCAAGAACTTCTTGGTGAATGGGTCCCAAAGAAGCCATCCCTTGCTGTTTTGAGCCATGCCCAAGTGCACGGCCCACACCGCCTTGGCACCAAGCTTGTTGTGCCGAAGATGCTTAGGCACGAGCGCCATGCACATGCACCCGAACACCCGAAGCATATCCACCTTTGGCTTCCTTCCTAGCCACTCCACATAGGGCACCCATTTGTCTGCTCCTACATGAGTCAAGGCTCTGTTCTTGGCCACACACTCGCTCCGCACCGCATCAGGCCAGAAATAGTCGGGTAGCCCGGCTTCAATGAGCAACCCGCGTGCCGCCTCCGTGATTGTGCGGTTCGCTCGCTCGGCGATGCCGTTCATTGCAGGGGAGTATGGCATGGTGAGGGAGTGCCGAATACCATTCTTCTTCAACCACAACCCAAACTCCTTGCTCAGGAACTCTCCCCCTCGATCGGTGCGGATTGACTTGACTAGACGGTCTTGTTGCCGCTCCACCATCGGGAACCAATCCGTCTTCAACGTTTCAGCCACGTCGCTCTTCTTGGCCAGCACGTACACCCAAGTCATGCGGGTGTAGACGTCGACAATGGTGAGAAAATACTCAGCTCCAGCAGCTCCAAGCTTCAGGGGGCCCACCACGTCCATCACCACCTCATCAAGCGGTGCCTTTGCCGTTGCCTCCGAACTAGGGAACGGAAACCGGGTGAACTTGGCTTGAATGCACGTCGGGCAGCCAAGCACCTCATCGGGCTCCCCCTTCACACGTATGCCAGCAACCATCTCATTCTTCACTAGCTGCTGCAAGATGGGCAGGGCCACATGCCCCATGCGCCGATGCAAGGTGAGCCAATCACACTCCCCCGTAGCCGAAGTTGGATTGGAGAATGCCGCGCTCGCAATAGCGCCCCACATACTCTCTCCGTAGTCCTCCTCCGCTGCTGCCTCTGGGTTCTCCTCACCCTTTTGCTGCTCCTTGGTTGCTGCACCACTCTCCTTAGGTTCACTGAACTTGCTGGTCCCTCCAGGTTTGCTCTTCTTGAGCTCATTCTCCTTAGCGCGACCGACCGCGCCATCGTTCTCTGGACCAGCCGGTACTTGCGTCGACACGAAGTAGAATAGACCCGGGTATCGATCGTCGCTCGGGTCCTTGTCGTTGTCTCCGCTCTTCATGTTTGCAGCTCCGCCACCGCGACCGCCACGGCCTCCACGGCCTCGTCCTCTCCCTTCTCCTGCTCCTCTACCCTCTTGGCCTTGAGCAGGGGTCCAACCATCAGGGAGTTTGTAGCAGTCGCGCCACATGTGTCCGCTCTTGTGGCAATAGTGACACTCGCCGTCGAATCGGCCGCGACCGCGTCCGTAGCTCTTGTCGTCGCTGCCGTAACCGCCACTCCTGCGGCCTCCGCCGAAGTTGCTGCCACCAAACCTTCCTCCCCCTCGTCCTCTGCCTCTTCCTCGACCATATCCACGGCCGATGCTCGCTGCCCCAGCGGCATCCGCACTCGCCAACTCACGGCGGCGGAAATCCTCTTGAAGGATAGCTCGCTTCACGTCTTCAAGCGAGAGGCGGGGCAAGTCGCGATTAAGGTTGATGATGAGCGAGGACCATGACTCTGGGAGTAAGGCCAGCAACTTGGTCTTCTTTTGGAGCTCACTGTAGTTCAAATCAGCTCCCTCAAGCCGCGTCAACAAGTCGAAGAATTTCTGCACCCCTTCTTCAACCGCTTCGTCTTCTTCAATTCGTAGTGCCGTCATTTGCCGTTCCAACACCACCGCTACCGCCGCTGTTGCAGGAGCATGTACACCCTTGAGAGCAGCCCATGCCTTTGGTCCTTTCTCTGGTTCACGCTGGAATGGCTTGATGTGACGGATCTGACTGCTCCCCAACGCTTGCCCAAGTAAGAGATAGCCTTGTGCGCTCTTCCGCACCCACGGGCTCTTCTCCGGGTCGTTCTCGGGGCGCTTCTCCATTCCTTCCATCACCTCCAGCAGGTCATAGTGGTCAAAGATGTTCTCCATCTTGAAGGACCATTCAGCAAAGTTGTCACCGTTGAACTTGTCAAGCCCAAACACCCTAGGCTCATCCCTAGGTGGGCCAAGACTTGGTTGCATGGGCGCCATGGCTGAATCACGGGGTTGGCCTTGAGCTTGAGCTTCTCCACTGCCACCAGCACCTCTGCCACCCCTTTCCTCAGGTCCAGACATTGTCGAAACTGCTCCAAGGGGCTCTGATACCACTTGTTATAGTCACAATAGGCTTGAATGTGCCTAAAACGAAAGATAGAGAGCACAGACGGATTTCTGCACAGCGGCTTCAAACGTTGATAGCGTTCTGCTCACAGCTGCAAATGACTTGATTCAAATTGGATCTGGAGCGTCGTCACGTCGTCTACAATTAGCAATTTAGATTGCACGATCTGATAAATAATTGACGACACAGCGTCGGTTTGAACGAACGGTACTATGGCAGCCACTATAGTCTTAGAACACAAGATAGGAAGAGTTACGAGTTGGGAATGACTCCCAGCTCCTACAAACCCCAAGAGCCGAGGTACAGTGATGTGGAACAGTGCCACACTGTCCCCAACCACGAAGGGTCTCGAAACTACCCTTCACTAGGGCCTACACCAAGTGAAATGTTACACTACACAAAGTAATGTAACTATCTTCAATATCTTGAGGTGTACCCTTTTGGCAAGCTTCGAAATCACTTGAGGCTTGACACCAAGGCTCGGGCTCTTCATCACAAACTCATCCTTGAGTTCTTGATGGGTCTGCTGCACACACCTGCGACACGCCGAACGTTCGACACAGGACAAAATAGAAACCGCGCACGACAAAATAGAAACCGCGCGCGAGACACAAACGACCGCGTAACACGCGTCTAGCGATAACTCGCTATTGACTCGACACACACACTCGACATCATGACTCAACATTCACACACAATTATAAGCATGAAATATATATTATCCCATGCCCTCATACCATTCCATACACACACACATTCACGCACACGGACAACAAGACGAGTGCAAACCGTAGGGTTGCACCAACAGGAGCTGCTTTGCGGCGATCCTAGCCCTTCCCAACCTTGTCGTTTTTCAGTCGTCCAGCATGAGACACATCGTTCAGTCGCCCGCCCAGCCGTCGGACGCTGCCTCACGATAACGAGTTTATTGAACGTAATTTCCATCATGAGAAACTCACTCAGCAACTTCTGGAACCAATTGGTTTGCTGGGGACCACGGAGAAGGGAGGGAAGGTAGGGAAGGAAGGAAACCGAAGGAAAAGCTGACATTCGATCCGTCATCGCTCACTTCTCTTGTAGATGCGGTTCGGTTCAGGCGTTACGAAAAATGTTGAGAGAGTGACCATCTCTCGATTATGGATGCCCCAAAGAAAACACGGGCAGTATATGTTATGTATAAGTATCACTGTGTGAGTCACGGTTTCATTGTCGGTACAGAATGGGTTTCCCGACACCCTTTTACAGAAGCAGCAACGCAAGAGGCTGCTGTAGGAAACAATCAGAACAGAATGAGCCATGTGATCCAGTTTTACGATGACATGTGTGTACACTTTCTTTGGGGATCCCAGAACACCATCACTGCTGGAATTGCCGAAACGTACGACAAACAAGTCACAAATTCGTGATACAGTAACCCGGCCAATATGTAAGTGTACAACCGACGCAGGGAAACCACGAATTTCTTCACGTGCACACATTTTGGATGGCACGCACCGCGAATTTACAAGGATGCATTCCACCCGCAGCGCCCGAGGATAGCAGACCAGCGAAAGGAAATTCTCACCACACACAGTTCATATGTTGACGAACTTGATAAGGAGTCCAGCGAGAATTCTAAGGTGTTAGTGGGCTCAGCAAAAACATAGAAAATGAAGGTTGTGGATGAGGAGATTCATTTGATACTAGGAGTTTTAGCTTAGTGGTTAGAATCAAGCCAGATCCCACCCGTTCAATCTTCCGTTACCTCACTAGCCGCAAGTTCTTCCGCTACTGTATTCTTGGTACTGGGCGAAAAATGGACTCACTGAAGAGCCTCATTATTACCGCTAGAGAACACACTGAAGACCCCTGCTTGTTGGCGTGCTTTGAATTGAGTTGTTCCCCCATAATCCCCCTCTTATCTCAAACCCATATTTCAGAATCACCATCACTACAATCACATCAAAACGGCCCCTTCTTGTAGCTCAGCTGCCACTGCATCTTCACCTCGGGATTATCCATCGTTTGACTCCTCGCCCACCCACCATCCCTCCCCTTCCGAGACGCCTCGATAGACTAAAGTTGTTTCAAAACGGCCCCCTCTTGTAACTCAGCTGCCGCTGCATCTTCACTTCGGTATTATCCATCGTTCGACTCCTCGCCCACCCACCACCATCCTTCCCCTCCCTCTCCTTCTCCCTCCCTTTCTCTTTCTCCTTCTCCTTCCCCTCCTTCTCCTTCCCTCCCTTCCCCTCTTTCGAATCCCTCCCAAACAAAGCTGCCTTGAGCGAAAAGCTCGTGCTCTTGCTAACTTCTCTCCCCGTGCCGCCACCCTTCCCCATGTCCTTACTCGACATGCTCTTTGTCACCTCTATCCTCCGCGCTGCTCCCGATACACCCCCCTGCACCCTCTCCCCTCGATCCCCTCGCTCCCTCGCCTCCTTGCCCCCTGTCCTCCCCTGCCCGAACCCTCCTCCTCTGTCCGCGCTCCTCCTGTCCCCCTTGTCACCCGACTTCCCCTCTCCTCTATCCATCGTTCGAGTGCGCAAAAACCCACTATCACCAACCCCACCCCCACCACCACTACCAGCCGCACCCCTGGGGGTCTTGGGATTGTGTTCCCTGGGCGTTTTAGGAACCATCTCTGCTCCTCCTGCCCCTGTCCCTCGTGACCTTCGCTCTCGCCCCCCTCCTCCCGGTCCCTGCGTCCCACCGTACGGATCCTCAAACTCGTCTAAACGCTCCCTCCTTCCACTCCCACCGCTCCCTCCCTCCACTCCCCACCCCCCTCCTCCTCCTGACCCTCCTCCTCCTCCTCTTCTCCTCCCGCCTTCCTCCATCTCCCACGCGCCGCTCTTACTTCGCCCTCGCACGCTCTTAGGCCCGCCGCCAACCCCCCCGCCCTCTCCCCTGGGAGTGGAGGGAACAGCAAGCTTCAAACTCAGCTGCCTCTTTAAAGCTAGACCGCCATACCCCTCCGCTCCCTCCCCCTTCCGCCCATCCCTTTCCGCCGCTCGCCCATCTCCCCCTCTCCATTCCCCCCCTCTCCCGTCTCCCCTCCCTTCCACCCCTTTCCTGGGAGTCCGAGCAACATCACCCCCATACCTCTTCCCCCTCCCTCCCTCCTCCCCATCTTCCATAGGCCTCTGAAGCCGCCCCCTCTTGTCCTCCCCATCGTCCATAGGTCTCTGTATCCGTCCCCTCCTCTCCTCCCCATCTTCCATAGGCCTCTGAAGCCGCCCCCTCCTCTCCTCCCCATCCTCCATAGGCCTCTGTATCCGTCCCCTCCTCTCCTCCCGCCCACCCTGTGCTTGCCCGCTCTTCCCCATCGGCCCTGCTCCTCCCACACCAACCTTTGCCTTCTCGCCTCTCCGCTCCTCGCCTCTTTTCATGCTAAGAGATCTCACATTCGTCTGCACATCACCGTCCTCGATATAAGCTTCCTCGACCTGGTCGTCAAAGGCCACGCGCTGCTTGCGTCTGGTAACTGCTTCTGCTGCTGCTGGTGCTTCCTCCTGCAGGTAACCATACTGCTGGTTTTGCTGCTGCTGCTGCGGCTGCTGCTGCTGATAATTCTGAGGATACTGCTGATTCGGTTGTTTCGTTCGTCTCGGAGTAACAGGATCATATCTAGGAGTTACAGCATCGTATCTTGGGGTTACAGGATCGTATCTTGGAGTCACAGGATCAAATCTTGGTGTGACAGGATCGAATCTCACCTCACCACCCCCACCACTCGCTCCACCTCTAGCAGCCACATGTCGCGGCGTGATTGGCTGATGAATCCCCCCCACAGGCTTTTTCAAGCGTCCAGGGGTAGTGGGAGCATACTGTTGTTGTGCTGCTGCTGCTGCTGAAACCACCTGTTGTTGCTGCTGCTGTTGCTGCTGTGGGTAATTTCCCCTTCCTTCGTCTCCACTCAGCCTCCCTCCCTGCCCGCTCCCTTTTCCTCCTCTTCCTCCACTCCCCCCCGCAGCACGGCCAGGAGTGATGGGAGGGCAATAAACCTCCTCCTGCTGCCCAGAACTATCCCCAGGCCCGGATTGGAACTGTATAGACTTTCTACCTGCCCGCCGAGGTGTTACAGCAGGAATGCTACCCTGCCCGTAAGACTGGGCAGGGGGAAAGGTCTCTTGGGGTGGAACAAAGTGGTGGTCAAAGTATGGGCCAGGGCTTTGCATGGGTGGGGTTTGCTGCGGGCCGTATGGCTGCTGCTGCTGCTGCTGGTGGTGATAGTAGGGCTGCGATCCCTGAGAATAACCCTGCTGCGGATCTTGGGTATACGGCTGCTGCTGCTGCTGCTGCTGGGAAAACGATTGCTGTTGCTGCTGGTCATACGAGAATGCTTGCTGCTGCTGCTGCTGCCGCGGATCAACAGACTGCTGGGAGAAAGAGGTTGAGGGGTCAGAGGGTTGGAAGTACGAATTGAAAGCATCTGCATACTGTTGTTGCTGTTGCTGCTGCTGCTGCTGCGAGTAAGACTGTAGGGAGTAGTGTTGTTGAGAGTCCTGCTGCTGGCCCTGCACGTACGACTGCAGCTGCTGCTGCTGCTGCTGTGAGTAATGCTGCTGGGAGTGAGGGTGGTGGTCATTTCCATACCCATCCCCATACTCATCTCCAAACCCATCCCCGGTATCAATCCCATACCCATCTGCGAACCCAGTGTCTTGATCAACGCTGTTGCCATACCCATGCCCATACGCATCCCCTAACCCAGTGTCTGGGTCGTGTCTGGGTTGGAAGTCCTGCTCATGCCACTCACCGCCACTGCCATTGCCTGCTGCTGCTCCCTCTAATCCCAACCCCTGTTGCTGCTCCTGCTGCTGCTGCTCCTGCTGCTGCTGCTGCTGCTGCTGCTGCTGATGATGATGATGATGCTGATGATGCTGCTGGTAACCATACTGACCATACCCCTCACCCTCACCCCATGCGTCCCCCTCTCCCACCCCCCCACCCTCCCTCCATCCGCCCCCTTCCCCCACGCTCCCACCCTCCTCTGCTCGTCCCCCCACCCCTGACTGCTCGCCCCCCCACCCCTCATCATCCGAACGTTGCCCCAACCGCGTCCGCCCCACACCCCCTCCCCCTCCCCTTCCGCGTCCTCCACCTATCCCCCTCCCTGCTCCACCTCTCATTCTACCCCTTGCACTGCTATTATCACTCTCCCCTCCACTGCCCATTCCCTCCCCACCAGAACCAGAACCAACCCGACCTAGTATTCTCTGACCCTTACCCACCTTCTTTCCACCGACAGCAGCAGCAGCAACAGCAGCAGCACCACTGGCACCAGCACCAGTACCAGCAGCAGCAGCAGAACCAGCAGCAGTGGATTGGAGAGTAGCAGGGGCCGTGGCACGGGCAGCAGGGCGAGCGAGGGGAGTGGAGGGAGAGGGAGCAGGCAAATCCGATCCCCTTGCGTCATCTGACCAACCACCCCCAGTGGGAACCAGAGCGATGGCTCGTGCGGTTACCGCACCAGCCACCTGTGACTCATCACACTCCTGCTCCTCCTCCTCGTGCCCTTCCTCCTCTTCCTCCTCCCCCTGCCCCCTCTCCTCTTCTTCCCCCTCCTCCCCGTCCTGATGGGACGAGTAGCGACCAGACCCATCCCCATGCGACAAGTACCGACCCGACCCCTCTCCATGCGACGAATACCGACCGGACCCATCCCCATGCGATAAATATCGACCGGACCCCTCCGCATGCGACGAATGTCGCCCAGAGCCGTTCCCATATGCTGCCCCAGTCACATCAAACGACCCGTACATATCATCCATCTCCCCTCCCACATGCCCTCCCACATGCCCTCCTGCGTCCCCCCTTGCATGCTCCTCATCCCAATCTCCTGTACCCTCTCCACTCGCATACTCGTCCCTGCCATACCCCCCCTCTCCATACCCCCCCTCTGCATACCCCCCCTCTGCATACCCGCCCTCTGCATATCCCCCCTCTCCATACCCCCCTGCTCCACGCTCCCCCTCTCCTCCGTACTCCTCCTCTGCATGCTCCCCCTTCCCATACTCCTCCTCTCCATAACTCCCATCTCTAGCTCCATACCCTCTCTCTCCACCTCGGTTAAACCCCAAGTCTTGACCATACATGTCCGCACCCCCTTTCTCCTCCTCCTCCCCTTCCTCACTCTTCTCCCCCACGCCATCCTCATCATCATCCTCATCCTCCTCTCTCTCCCATTCCTTCAGCCGCGAAGCACACTTCTCTGCCCACCGTGCCTTCTCATCCTCCCCTACCCCTCCCACCGCCCGCATCCCGTCACACACTGATAGCTGTGCCTGCCCCTGTGCGGTCCCCTGTGAGTGCCCCTGTGACTGTCCCTGCAAAGCAGCCTCCTTTTGAGCCTGTCTGTGCTGTTTAAAATCCTCCTCCTCCCCTTCCTCCTCCTCCCCTTCCTCCTCCTCCTCCTCCTCCTCCTCCTCCTCCTCCTCCTCCTCCTCCTCCTCCTCCTCCTCCTCCTCCTGCTCCTCCTCCTCTCCCTCCTCTCCAACTCCCCCAAACCCCCTATTTCCTCCTCTCCTATCCCCCCCATACCCATCATAAGTGTCCTCGTCATGCTCGTTATAGACAGCACCACAGTACACTCCGCCATTTTCAAGAGAACCGTCTTTTGAATCCCTGGTCCTTCTCCTTCCCCCCACTTCCCCTTCCTCCTCCTCCTCCTCCTCCTCCTCCTCCTCCTCCTCCTCCTCCTCCTCCTCCTCCTCCTCCTCCTCCTCCTCCTCCTCCTCCTCATCTCCTCCGCCCTTCTCCCTTCCCACACCTTCCTCTCCCTCCTCGTCCTCCTGCCCCTCGTCCACCACTTCCCATCCCTCGCCGTGCCTACCATCTCCACCGAACAAGTCGCCATCCTCCCGCCCTTTATAAGCACTTCCCTCACCTCCACTCCCCCCTCTAGACCCTCGCTTCCCAGCCTCACGCACCCCTGCCTGGCCCTCGTTTCTGTCACGGAATTCATAGTCACACTCACCTTCCTGCTGCTCCCAGATCGCATCTCCACCGTCCATACCCCTGCTGAGGTCAGCAGGAGCATCATTCCTCTCAATATTAACACCTTCATTATATGCACCCTCCACGCGTCTCCGCCCTTTCAATCCACTGCCCGTTACCAAACCAGGTGCAGCAGACGCAACAGGAGCAAGAGGAGGAGCGGAAACAGCAGCAGCACCACCACCACCGGCGCCACCAGCGGCAGCAGGAGCGACAGGAACAGCAGGAGCAGGGAGAGGAAGAGGAGGAGCAACGTTCGGATCCACTACAGCTGCTGTTTCAAACCACGCGTTAACCTTTCTTACAGGCCCTCTCAACCAAGGGTCCAAGTGCTGGTCTGCTGCTAAGTCACCACCCTGCTGCTGCTCCTGCTGCTCTTCCTGCCGCTGCTTATGCTCTTCTAACTGCTTCTCGTCCAAGACCTGTACACCACGTCCTCGTTTGAAGATGCTCTGTCTTAGCGCATCCGGATGCTGGTTAGGGTAATTTCCGACAGGTGTGGAGATAGAGTAACCCAACGGGATGTCGTCCCACTCGTTATTAGGCTTCGGAACGTCCTCTATCGGATCCAGAACCTCTCCCACAACAGCACAGCTGTTATCCGCGTTACAGACTTCACTGCTAGTAATCACCCGAAGCCCGCCATCCCCATTATTGAAGTCCTCCCCTCCGGATACACCAACGTCGTCTCCCTCCTCCTCCACTTCTCCGCTCTCCTCGTCTCTTATATACTCCATGTCGTTATAACTATCCCTGTGTCGACCCCGTCCCCTCTCCTTGTACCTTTCACCGGGCCCCCCTCTTATAGTTTCCTCGGTGCTTCTGCTCCGTGAAACAGCTTGCTGCGTTGAGGCCTTTACTTTGACCTTCCTTCCTTTCTGCTGTTTCTGCTGCTGCTGCTGCTGCTGCTGCTGCTGCTGCTGCTGCTGCTGCTGCTGCTGCTGCTGCTGCTGCTGCTGCTGCTGCTGCTGCTGCTGCTGCTGCTGCTGCTGCTGCTGCTGCTGCTGCTGCTGCTGCTGGGGTTGCTGCTGGTGCTGTTGGTGCTGTGGCATCTGCGGTTGCTCGTGCCACGTGTCATGATGATCACCGTACAGCTCATCAGCAGGATTATCATAGCCTGAATGATCATAATCGTTACCCTCGTACGCGTAACCATCGTGAAAATGCTCATGCGAATCATCCCCCGTAGCGTCCCGCGCTCCGTACTCGTTATAGTCAGCTTGCAAAGAATACTCATTGTAACGATCCTCGGACGCGAACGCGTCCATTGCGGCGGGCTCTGCGGCGAGTGCAAGTAATGCTGGTTGATGCGGTCGAGAAGTCAAATGTGTCGACTGAAATGCTACTTCCATGCGTTCACCTAGACCGTCAGATACGCCTCAGTATGCGAAATGTGACTTGCATTTATCTCAGACTGAGGTGACATGGGTTTTAAATTAAATTTCAATAAAAGCTACTTAGAGTAGTGGAAATAAATAAGGACGACAGACAGGTAAAGTCAATTGCGGTAAGAGGGAGTCTGTGGGTTCTGAGGAACCGCGAAAATATTAACTACCTAATTAGAATGACCTAATTTTGTCAGTCGACGACACGACACTCGAACTGCTACTGTATGGTGTTGGCTTGCCTAGTGACGTCACCCATGTGGGGTTGTTGGTGGTGCCCCGTCAGAGCTTGCAATGGAGGCTGCTCTTGTTGTCCTTTCATCCCGCTGCCCGACAACACGTACAAACGTACGACCAGAGACTGTATACAGGTCTTGTAGCAATCAATGCATCACTTTTAGCGGGAGTTTCATCCTACACATGGAAGTGTCTACAGTGCGACAATCAGTACCCACTGCCCATGTGTAAAGCACATACCAGTATCGTCGTGACTCGTGAGGCTGCAAAAGGTATATTCTCGCTATTGTAAACCCGACAAACACTTCCAACAGAAAAATGTGAGGGCTCGCTTAGACTATGAAGCCAGGAATGATGATATAAAACTATTTCATAGCCAACACGCATCTATTTCAATACCTTTTCAGCAAAGTGACACACTCAGCTCCCCTCCGCCGCATCAGCCTCCCTCTTCTCCACCTCCTTTTCCACAACAGTCGCAACAAAATCCTCATCGCCCATCTCCGCCACCGAAACACCCATCGCAACACTCCACTCCACCACTCGCGCCAGAGCCGGCGGATCCACCGCCAAACCTCCCCTCTCTAGCGCCCGAATCGCCGCCGCTACTCGACAAATCCTCTCCCGCTCTTCCACACCCACAACCGTCTCAGCCACACCTTTCCCACCAGCACCGCCACCAACACCCCCGCTAGCCCCTTCACCCTGGGTTCCAGATGGGCCGGATGAAGAGGTGGGGGGAGGCGGTTGGCCCACCCATAGCCAGCCATTGCAGCCAAAGACAAGGAGCGGGCCGGAGGGCGAGAGCATGTGAAAATGTTGCTTGAGGCGGCGTACGAGGTATGGGGGGACGTGCACGAGTAGACCCCCTGACAACTGCAGTGGAACAGTGCGTGGGGGATGGGAACAGAAGGGCATGAGGTTCATGACGATTCATGACGCCTAGCACCCCCTTGTCATAACCACGGGCGAAATAAAACTCCATCCAACTAAACCTGGTCATATACGGAGTTACAAGACGTCTCAAATTAGAGCACTATGCATCAATACCTTGCCATATTTATCGCTGCGAGTGTGCAACACCACCGAGCCATCATGAAACACCCTCTGGACCTCTGCCTGTAACCATGGGGGTGAAGAAGAAGAGGAGTTTAGAAGAAGAAGAACAACTCATGATTTGATCCTTCACCTGTGCAACAATCGGATCGTGCTATTCTGAGACAGATAAATATCACAAAAATACGCCGGACAATACAAACTCTCACAACAAACACAGCACCGTCAAAACACTGATCCGTGCGACAAAGAGGCACTGCCGGCCATTGCACACATTGATCCCAACTACCGTTCACACAAACAATCATGCCTTGACTTGACCTAGACCTCCACTAACCATCTACGTGCTACTCTGTACATGCTCCTCATGCTTTCACGTTCAGCTCATCCACAGTAGAGAAGTGAAGAGGAGACGTTAGAGGCGCCGCAAGGAGCGCTACTCGACTCACCGTGACAAGGTCGCCCTCCACATAGATGTTCCTCATGTTCAGTTCATCCACTGCTGTGCGCCGCCTCTGGTACAAGACAGGGAAATACAACGAGATGAGGGGTGAGAAAAAGGAGAGTCATGGATGACGCATGCACAGAAAACAAAGCGCTCTTGGATAGAAAAAGCTGTGATAACATTGGCACCACTCTATCACGGCTGCACTTCGGCCTTCCTTAGTACCCTCTGCCTCATCCTGTTTGACACAGTCTCAGCTGCACTCCAACCCCTCAGCAGGTTGCTCACAAGGTGTGCCTCCTGCACCAACCCCACGAGGTGACTTTTGAGGCGACTCAAAAGTCACCTCGTTACAATGGCACGCGAGCTGTGCCTTCCTCCTGCACCAACCCCACGAGGTGACTTTTGAGGCGACTCAAAAGTCACCTCGTTACAATGGCACGCGAGCTGTGCCTCCCTCCTGCACCAACCCCACGCCCACATCCAGCTTCCACCGCTTCTTCCCCCCCCCCCACCCCTTCTCTTCCCCACAAGCACCTTACGACGAGCCCGCCTCCTCACCTACCTCCTCCTCACCTGGGCTCCTCCCGGCAGGTTGATAGCGGAGAGCATGAGCTGTGCTTCATGCGCCGACCCCACAGCCAGCTTCCACCTCTTGGGGGCGAGCTCTGTCACCCGCCCCACCACCACGTCTCCTGTTTGTGCCACGTACCTGGGGTATGGGGAGAGAGGGGGGGAGGGGGAGAGGGTGGGGAGGTGGGGAGGTGAGGGGGGACTGGTGCAGTGTTCCACTGTCCACCTCTTGGGGGGTGAGCTCTGTCATCCGCCCCACCACCACGTCTCCTGTTTGTGCCACGTACCTGCAGAGGGGGGGTGGAGTGAGAGAGAGGAGATAAGGGGCGTTGGGGAGAGAGAGGGGTATTTTTTTGCACATTCAGCTTCCACCGCTTGGGGCGAGCTCTGTCACCCAGCCCACCACCACGTCTCCTGTCTGTGCCACGTACCTGCAGTCAGTGTAGGGAGAAGGGAGGGATGGGAAGAAGGTGGGTTGGGTTGTTATGCCACTGTTGCAGTGCCCCACTGTCCACCGCTTGAGGGGCGAGCTCTGTCACGCGGCCCACCACCACGTCTCCTGTCTGCGCCACGTGCCTGGGGTATGGGGAGAAAGGGTTAATGGGGGAGAAGGGGAGGGCGAAGAGGGGAGAAACTGAAAGTTTACACTTGGGGACGAGCTCTGCCACGCGCCCCACCACCACGTCTCTGTTACCAGGCTTGCCCTACACTTGAAGCACATGACACGACACGACACGACACGACACGACACGACACGACATGACATGACATGACTTGAACACCTGATATCATATCACAAGACATGACAAAGCACCGCGACGCACCAGGTTTTGAGCGGTTGCACGGAGAGGAGAGGAGAGGAGAGGAGAGGAGAGGAGAGGAGAGGAGAGGAGAGCAGAGCAGGCGGTTGATGAGCTTCACCACACATGGCATGCACGCTCTGCCACATACCAATCCACATGATATTCCCTGACAACACAACACAACACATCACAGCACAGCACAGCACAGCACAGCCCACAGCCCACAGCCCACAGCCCACAGCCCAGCCCACAGCCCACAGCCCAGCCCACAGCCCAGCCCAGCCCACAGCCCAGCCCAGCCCACAGCCCAGCCCAGCCCACAGCCCAGCCCAGCCCACAGCACATACCACGTCTTGAGCGGCTGCACGGAGAGCAGGCGGTTGATGCGCTTCACCACGCCGCACACCGTGGCACACACCTGCCCCTCCTCGCCCTCCCTCGTGCCGTGCCCCCTGCCGATTCCATCCAGGCGCACAGAGGGGGAGGAGGAGCAAAGCAGAGCAGCAGCAGCAGCATTGTTAGCTACGAAGTGTTAGCGTGATTGCAGACGCAGTGAGCATCCCACAGTAGAATTTATCACCTGAGGAAGGTGCTACTTGAGAAGGGTTCTACCTGAGAAAGCTAAGGACGGCGTTACCTGAGGAAGGATGCATCGGCGCCGATCGGGAGGGCGTCCCCGACGGCGACAATCGACGACGGCCGCACGCTCGAGTCGAGCGCGCGGAGTCGCTGCAAGGCGGCGTCTAGTCGCACCTCCGCCGCGCTGTCGCGCGCAAACCCTAGCGACATCGTCGCCCGTCGCTAGTCGCTCGGCTCTTGTCGTTTCTCGGTCGTTGCGCGTCGCAGGCGCAACGAAGTGCGGTAAATGATTGAAATGCACCAATGATACAGCGAGGCCCGTACAATGAGGGAGATATATCAGTTTTCTCGCAAGAACAAAAGCTGATAAACCGCTGCGCCTTCCGCCGCCCCCAAAATCTAGGCAAATTTTGGAAAATAGTGGCAGGGGGTAACCCGGACATGCTTATGCGAAGATTACTGGAGCTGGCGAGTTATTTACTTTCGAGAGTTGGCTGGAAGTCAAGCGGCGATTGGTCGCGAACAGGGAGTTGCTCTGGCGATCATTGATAAAATGTAACGGAAATGTATAAATAATTATGTCCAGCAGCAAAATTCATCACATCGAATAATATATGAGCTTCTGCTGTATGTGAAACATTTTTACTGAATTGCGCATCATGTAAAACTGCACTACAGATTGATGCACATGTGGTTTGTGGCGTCATGGTACCATAGTTTATGGTTCTTCATCCGCGACACCTTTGCATCGTAGCCTGCAAGTGGTGGGGAGGTCGAGTTAGCAAATGAAGAGGTGGTAAAAGATGGGATCCCATCGCACATGAATGGTTGAAATTAGAGCAAGGGGGAATGGGGAAGGGAAGAAGGGCAAGTGGGGAGAAGGGAGAGGCTCACACAATGTGCTTTAGGTAAATAACAAGGGTGGGGATGAGGATGGGGAGGAGAGTTGAATAGAGGCAACCGCTGCTGATACAAGTGCTGTATTTGGACGTGTTGAAGCTGCTAGGACAACCCACCTGCGATCCAGTTATTGTGTAGAATCACACACCCTCTCCTTTCACACTCCTCCCTCGCACTTGCATCCCCAGCAGATACCACCTCCCCCTGGCCATCAGCACCAGATAACACCTCCCCTTGTCCACTGCCAGCATCTCCTTCCCTGGGCCCCCACAGCTGGTAAACTGCCCCGTTGGGAAAATGCTGACGTGGCAGGAAGACTACTCGCAGGCCATTGGTCCACTGGCATGCATCAGAGCCCACCTGGCATGCGGCAGGTAGGATAGCATAGGTGATGGGATGAGCACAGTGAATGTGCGGCAGGATGAATGAATGAGAATAACAGAAGCGATGGTGAGAGAGAGCAGAACAAGCTACTTACCCTTCGCTCCCCGTGCTCCCCACACAGCACATCATAGAAGGAAGGCTGCTCCGACAGCTGTGAGTGTGCCGCGTGTTTGGACAAGAGAGGAAAGGGTGACAGAAGTGACAATGCGGGCACAAAGAGCCACTCACCCGCCGCTCCCCATGCTCCCCACACAGCACCTCGTAGAAGGAAGGCTGCTCCGACAGCCGTGAGTGTGCCGCATGCTTCACCACAGCGGTGAGTGAGAGTGACAGCAGCATGTGCCAGGGAAAAAGAGCAGCACTTTAACATTCAGACAGGACACGCCACTCACCCGCCTCTCCCCATGCTCGCCACACAGCACATCGTAGAAGGAAGGTTGCTCCGACAGCCGTGAGTGTGCCGCATGCTTCACCACAGCTGTGAGAGCAGCAACGGTGAGAGGGTCAGGGCGAGCAAGGTAGAACCCACTGTTGATGCGGCGGATAGAGTTGGGTGGGAGTGAGGGGTCAGGCTCGTTGCTCTGATGGTGGGGGAGAGTGGCATAGGGTGCACAGAGAAACAGGAGTGGGAGTAAGGGGCACTGGTAAAAGGGGTGAGCGAGGTAGAAGCCACTGTTGATGCGGCGGATGGACTTGGCTGGGAGTGCGGGGTCGGGTTCGTTGCTCTGATAAGAAGGGAGAGTGAAAGAAGGGAGAGTGAAAGAAGGGAGAGTGAAAGAAGGGAGAGTGAAAGAAGGGAGAGTGAAAGAAGGGAGAGTGAAAGAAGGGAGAGTAAAAGAAGGGAGAGTGAAATAAGGGAGAGTGAAAGAAGGGAGAGAGAAAGAAGGGAGAAAGAAAGAAGGGAGAGAGAAAGAAGGGAGAGAGAAAGAAGGGAGAGAGAAAGAAGGGAGAGAGAAAGAAGGGAGAGAGAAAGAAGGGAGAGAGAGAGAAGGGAGAGAGAAAGAAGGGAGAGAGAAAGAAGGGAGAGAGAAAGAAGGGAGAGAGAGAGAAGGGAGAGTGAAAGAAGGGAGAGAGAAAGAAGGGAGAGAGAAAGAAGGGAGAGAGAAAGAAGGGAGAGAGAAAGAAGGGAGAGAGAAAGAAGGGAGAGAGAAAGAAGGGAGAGAGAAAGAAGGGAGAGAGAAAGAAGGGAGAGTGAAAGAAAGGAGAGAGAAAGAAGGGAGAGAGAAAGAAGGGAGAGAGAAAGAAGGGAGAGAGAAAGAAGGGAGAGTGAAAGAAGGGAGAGAGAAAGAAGGGAGAGAGAAAGAAGGGAGAGAGAAAGTAGGGAGAGAGAAAGAAGGGAGAGTGAAAGAAGGGAGAGTGAAAGAAGGGAGAGAGAAAGAAGGGAGAGAGAAAGAAAGGAGAGAGAAAGAAGGGAGAGAGAAAGAAGGGAGAGTGAAACATACAGGGAGTGCAGGGGGAGAGATTGATACTAAGGGTCAGAGAGGTCAAAGCTGTCAGAATGTCGATGTTTGTCTAGCCTGCATTGGGGTACTCTATAGCGAGTACAACCCAATTAGGGTTTCCTATATGTATCTCAACTGCTGCTACCAATTGGGATGGTCAGCGCCAGGCCCGTGAGCGGCCCGTACCGTCTGCCCCAGTGCCGCACGCCGTCCCCCGAGCTTCTGACCGCACTCCTGTGTTAGGGTTTGGGGGTGGAGAGTATGGGGGTGCCGTGTGTGTGAGCCGTCCCCTGCTCCTCCTCCTCCTCCGTCTCCCACTGCTGCAGCTGCCGCTGAGGGGGGTGGATGTGTTGGAGCCTTCGGAGTGGTACGAGGGGGGTGGCGTGTGAGCGGTGCTAGTGGTTCAGCAGGGGGTGTGTGAAAGGGGTGTGGGACAGTTGGGGGAGGTTGACCGGAGGTAGCCGACTTGTCGTCCGCAGCGCCTGAAGTCCAGAGAGCCACGACCCCCTGTGGCCGTGTAGTCCGGGGCTCTGCGCCCGGTAGCCACAGTGTGAGCACTCCTGGTAGTCCAGAGAGCCACGACCCCTTGTGGCCGTGTAGTCCGGGGCTCTGCGCCCGGTAGCCACAGTGTGAGCACTCCTGGGAGCACAGTGAGCCAGCTGCGCCTGTCGCCGTGTAGCCCGGGTTTAGCCTGGTAGCGTCAGTGCTGCGCACTCCTGTTGCCCGTGTGTCTGCAGCTTCAGCCGTCGCCTCTCATCTTCTCGCCCTCCACAGTTTCTCCTCCTCCTCATTTGCCCTCTGTGATAGCCTCTAGCTTTGCTTATCCTTGTGAACTATTGCACTGCCTGCTTGTTGTGTTGATTGTACCCCACTTTGACTATGGAGGTGTGTCAGAATGTCGATGTTTGTCTAGCCTGCAGTGGGGTACTCTATAGCGAGTACAACCCAATTAGGGTTTCCAATATGTATCTCAACTGCTGCTAGTGAAAACCTCTCTTTTCTGTTTCTTGTTTTAGCCTGCTGTTTCGACAAAAGCCACTGTTGATGCGACAGATGGCATTGGCTGGCAGCGAGGAGTCAGGCTCACCTGTATTGCCAACACCCCCTCCCCATGCTGCCTTCTGAGGCACCTCAAAAAGCGAGGAGTCAGGCTCACCTGAATCGCCAACACCCCCTCCCTCCCCATGCTGCCACAGCATGGGCAGCGGATTCTCAAACCAAATCACGTCCACGTCACTCCACAACACAGCATAGCCCAGCTGCAGCACTCGCAGCATCCACAGGACCCACAGCATTGGCAGCACAAGGAAGCTGGATCACCCCTTGTGCACCTCACCTGAATCGCCAGCACTCCCTCTCCATACTGCCACAGCAGCGGCAGCGGGTTGTCAAACCACACCACGTCCACATCGCTCCACAGCACCGCATAGCCCAGCCGCAGCACGCGCAGCACGGCGCGGCTCTTGAGCTTGGTGTAGTGCCGGAAGCAGTGGCTGTTGAACGCACAGCCGCCTGCCCCGAGCCCCTCAGCTCCCTCTGCTCCGTCTGCCCCTTGTGCTCCTGCTGGTAACGCTGCTGCTGCAGTGGTGTTGTCGTATAAGACGGGGAGGCCGTGCAGGAGAGCAATGCGGTAGGCGGTGGGGTCGAGAGCTGCTACCAGCAGGTTGGACACTGAGAGACGGCGGAGCCTGATGGGGGGAAATGGAAATTGGATGTCATGCGCATGGTACTTACGTGAAGGCAAAGACTAGCAACAGAAGCATGAAATCCGCTAGAAAAAAGAAAAAAAAAAGGCAATATATATATATATATATGAAGGAAATCGCACAGTACTTCAGAATTGACAAACAAACGAGCATGGAATTGAAAAACGAGAACATAAAACAGAAAGGAAGAAAGAAAGGAGAAGGAAAAAGAGAGAGAAAAGGAAAAAAGAAAGAGAAAATAAATAACAAAAAAGGTGAAGAACGGATGTGAAACTAGACACAGCACATGAAAGAATGACGCACCCACATGCAAGCGAAGCTGAGAAGCATGGAGGCATAGTGGTGAGTGGCAGCCACAAGCACCACCGCCTTGTTCCCATCCGCCACCTCCCCCACCACCTCCTCTAACCCCCGTGCCCGCACCACCTCTACCTCCCCCTCCTCGTCGCCTTGTCCCCCCTCGGTCCTTCCGTTCCCCCTCTCCCGTCTCTCCCCTCCCTCCCGTCCCTCGCCTCCCACCCTTCTGACTTCCCCTCTTTCTGCACTTATTGTTTTCGCCCTTGCCGATAGCGAGGTGTTAGGCATGCTAATAGCGAGTACAGGGCGGGGAGGGGGAGGCGGAGGTTCAGGGGAGCAGGCAAAGTAGGGACCGGCACGGAAGGGGGCGGAGGGGAGGGAGGAGCGGCGGGAGGCGTGGGCGTGCTCGCAGGGGCAGATGCCAGGGCGGATGCGACGCATGAGACAGGGGTGTTCACCTGGGGGGTGGGATGTAAGTGGGAAGGCAGAGGGAATGGTTGAACAGCCACATCCCATTCAGGGGAGCAGGAGCAGAGAACCCCTGTTGCAGGAGCAGAGAACCCCTGTTGCAGGAGGCTTGGGCGTGCTCGCACGGGCAGCTGCCGGGGCGGATGCGACGCATGAGACAGGGGTGCTCGGCTGAGTGGGTGGGTGGGATGGGATGAGAGTGAAGGCAGAGAAAATGGTTGGACAGCCACATTCCATTCAGGATTGTCCAAGAGAGTGAAGCAGCACCCCCGTTGCGAGAGGTGTGCAGCTCCTGCCCGCTCCTAATATGGCAGCAGCAAGCACCACCATAAATTGCCATGACATCTCACCTTGCAACTCATGCCATGCCATCTCACCTCCCAGCCACATGCCACCGCGAATGTGCCACTATCGGCTCACCCCCCCATTTTAAAGTCGGACTCAAAAATTGACTTCTCACCCCCCCATCCCAAACCTAGTACCTAATTCTTCAGCGGCACACAATCACCATCATTACCATGCCATCGCACGCACATCCATACTATGCCATCTCACTCACCACGCGGGCCGTGCCATCTCACTCACCTCCGGGCCCATGGCACATGGCCAGATGCCATCGCAGATGCGCCACTGTAGGCTCCCCACCCAACCTCTCCCACTCCCATGCAATCTCTTCCCCCTCCTCCCCCTCCTCCTCCCCTCCAACTCCCTCTCTCATACCCCCAATGGCCCCTTCCGTCCCCTGTCCCTCCCCCCTTCCCTCCCGCCGTCCTTCCCCCAGTCCTTCCCCCCAGTCCCCGACTCCCCCTCGCAGCAGCATCTCATTCACCTGCCCATGCCACGTGGCACTATGCACAGCTGGCAGCGCCACCCACCTCCCACTCCTCCCACTCTCCCCATCCCCCCCACCCATACCCCTACTCTGCTCCGCACCCCCTCTCACCCGCTCGGCCTCTTTCACCGAGTCATAGTGAGGGTCGATGCGAACAGCAGACACAGCACCCGTCCCATCAACCACATGTACCATACCCTCCCTACTCACCCCTCCCACCTTACCATCCCTACCCTCCATTCCCACCCTATCCACCCCATGCACCAAGTCATGCTCGGGCCTCGTATATTCCCCAAGCCCCCTCCCCCTCGCCACTGCCGCACTCCTACCCTCCACCTCCCCCATCCAGTACCACACTCGCCTGTGCCCCCACTTGCCTTCCATTCCCCCCCCTCCCTCCTCTGCCTCTCCCTTCCTTCCCTCTCGACCCTTCCCCCTGCCAGCCCCCTCCCCGTTCTCTGCTCCTCCTGCCCCCTCCCTCCCCTTGCCGCTACTGCTAGCACTACCCCGCACTAGGCTCGCCCACGCCAGCTGGCGAAGCACCCACTGCCACCCCTGAGGGCCTCGCCCGTACAGGAAGGGAGGCATCGGCTCAGAAAACAACGAAACCTGCAACCCGTTCCGGTTGGATGCGGACGACGCTCCTACGTCGCCTGCTGCTGCTTTGGTCTCTGCAGAAAAGGTTGCTTCCCGGAAATGTCTCTGGCTCCACATCACAAACCCAACCGGCCCACCAGAGTCCAGCTCAGCATGCCGCCTCAAGAACCTCCGCACCCCCGCCTCATCCACGCCAGCTGGCGGCTTGTGATTGGCCGGCTGGATTTCCGGAGGGAGATTGTCGAGAACGAAGGGGAACCAGGACACTCGCCAGAGAGAAGAGGTGAGAATCCATCTCGGAGAGAGAGGGAGAGGGGGAGGGGGAGAAGAGGAGTGGTAGGAGGAGGAGGATTCTGAAGGAGACAGGGAATTCCTTTTTCGCAGCAGCCTGCCTCTGTGCCTCCTCCCTCCCCCCACCTCCTCCTCCTCTCTCTCCGCCTCCCCCTCCCTCCCCCCCACTCCCCTCCACCACCCTCTTTCCCACTTCCTCATCTCCCGTCGCTCCTGCTCCTCCTGCCACGTCAGCCGCGCTACAGCCGCCATCACGTCCCCCAGCAGCACCACGTCAGGGTCTATCACCGCCGCTACATCCGCCCACTGTTCCCGCATCGCCAGAGCAAACAACGAATTCATTTTAGTCACACCGTCATAAGTCACATCCACGCCTCCTCCCTGCATTCCCCCTCCCACCATCTCCCCTTTTCCGCCTATAGCGTGCACGTGCCTTGGGAATTGACGGGCCAGCCAAACCAGCGACAGGTGCGGCCGGGAGTAGTTAAGAGGGTGAGAGCCTATTAAGTACACGTGAGGCGTGTAGGGAGGCGGCGCGAGGCGCAGCCACGAGAGCACGGCGCGCTTTAAAGCCGTCATTGTCGTGTTGTACCCGATAGGAGCCGTGTACAGCGCGAGGGACGGGAAACGACGACCCTGGCTTGGTCCGGGAGAGCCAGCTCCCGAGCCTGTTGGCGAGGCTCGGGCCGGGCCTGAACGTCCTGGTGCTGCATTGTAGCTGCTGCTGCTGCCAGCAAGCTTTCTTCGACCGCCGTTTTCCAGCGGCTGAACTCGAGTCAACACTGAGCCATTCTTGAGAATTCTTAGCATGGACTCGTGAGGTTGACTCTCAAGCTCAGCTGCGTTTCGAGTTGACGCAACGGTCACCTGCTTCTGCGGCTGTGGTTGCTCAGGCAAGACTTTGTCACCTGTTATATTCAACTGCTTCACTGCTTCCTGCGATTCGTGCGGCTCCTGCGACTCGAGTCGCGCGTCGACGTTGATTTGGTCTACCATGAGGCGCTCCGGAAGCGTCGCGAGCTTTGACTGGCTGCTGACGACGACGCGCCAGTGGGAGAGGTCCGCGCATTGCGGAACGCGTGCCACGTGGCAGGCGAGGGTGAGGGCGAGCAGGGAGACGAGCACGTCGCGTGCGGACAACGACGCGCGGATTAACTCGATAAACGCGAACAGCTTCATCCTCGTTATGAATTGATATGGTGCCAACCGTCTAATCTAACAGGTGCATTCGCGACAGGAGAGCGTTGGAACCGCCATGGACACTGACTGAGAACGGGGTGAGGATTGATTGAAGCTACTTCTGTAACGGATCTACTAAGAAAAAGGGCATTTACCCATATATTAATAACTTCTAGTACAACCAGAGAGTAACAGCTCCTGGAAATGACTAAGTCTGAGAGTTGCTGGGAAAATACAGTAACAAATCTTGGAGGGTGAGTTGAGAAGAAGACAATCCTATTTCCCAATTGATTAGTTGGGAGTAGGAAATGAAGAATGAGCCCAGAGGCTTCAGACCCCTTCTCTAGACCCCCTTGGGGTGCAGCCACCTTCCCCATGGCAAGGAGGGGTGCACTCCCTTGGGCCTTGCCCATGTGGCAACAAACAAGGTTCTCAACCAATTACATTTTAGATAGCAAGGATAGGAAATGCACAGCAATCACAAACCTGTGTTTGATGTTTATTGGTTGTGTTTGAAGTGAGCAGCGGAAATGTTGTCGACTCACTCTTGGGGCTGTGTTCTGATTGGTTGAATTAGTGATGAGGTGAACTTACGTGGGTTGTGTTTTAACAGCTCAAACCAATTGCGTAAGTTTGACTCAGCAGCAATTTCTATTGGTTCATTTCCCAATCAATCCTGAATTGCCCGTAAGTCTCGCTTTCTCAATCCAATCAGATTTCCCCACTTTTCTCCCTCGGCTGGTTCGACGTATCGAGACCAGCTGGGGTTGGGTACGGATGTTACAACTTCCAAGTTTGAGACGCCATAACTGTTGAATTATATTGCATATCCTAACTGCCTACAGCTTGCTAGTGTATTAGTTAGTTATTAGGTTCAACTGCTGGTGGTGTACCCTATCCTCTCCCCTATCCTATATCTTGTAAACATTCCTTAGTGAATCCCCTCTTTGCCCAATTCTCTTGCCATGCTCACTCTCGACACTCACGCTTCCTAGGTAAACCCTAAGTTACTAAGTCAAGAGTTAAGAGCGTGTTCTGACATGGTATCAGAGCGTGGTCCCTCCTAGGACCTCGTTTTCATGGGCCCACCAAACCCGCGATCTGCCATGGCGACTTATTGTGCTGCTGGCATGGCTGCTACTGCTAGTAGCGCGAAATCCGCTGCTGGCTCGAACTCCGCTGCTTTTGCAGCACCCGTCGCGCTGCCCCCTTTCGCCTGCCCCGTCGCGCTCTGCCAGTGGCGAGCGTGCCAGCGAGGCGACGGCGGGCGCCAGCGCAAGCGCCAACGGCGGGCGCCAGCGCCAGCGCCAACGGCGGGCGCCACCGCCAGCGCCAACGGCGGTCGCAAGCGCCAGCGCGGACGCCAGCGCCGACGGCGGGCGCTAGCGCAAGCGCCAACGGCGGGCGCCAGCGCCAGCGCGACGCCAACGCCCAGCGCCAGCACTTCCGCCAGCGCCAGCGCATGGGGGGGAGGGGGATGAGGGGGTGGCGGGAAAGCTTCTGCCGCGCCAGCCACCTCCTCTCCTCTCCTCTCCTCTCCTCTCCTCTCCTCCTCCTCTTCTCCTCTCCTCTCCTCTCCTCTCCTCTTCTCCTCCAGCCGCATCTCCTCCTCTCTCCTCTCCTCTCCTTCTGCCGCATCTCCTCCTCCAGTCTCCTCTCCTATAGCCGCATCTCCTCCTCCTCTCTCCTCTCCAGCCGCATCTCCTCTGCTCTCCTCCTGTGCACCACCACCAGCTTCCTCCTCCTCACCAACAGTTGTGTTTGCTCGTAGATGGCGAGCGACCAGCATCCTTCGCCCTCCGGCTATCCCAGCCCTCCTCCGCGCTCTCCGCGCCCTCCTCCGTTCTGGCGTTCACAGGTGCTGCCGCTCAGCCACCGCTGTTTCTGTGCCTATCCCAGCTACAGCAACCGCTCTCCAGGCGACCTGGTGCCAGACACCACTAGCTATAGCCGTAGGCAGTTACGGGGGTGTGTTGAATTATATTGCATATCCTAACTGCCTACAGCTTGCTAGTGTATTAGTTAGTTATTAGGTTCAACTGCTGGTGGTGTACCCTATCCTCTCCCCTATCCTATATCTTGTAAACATTCCTTAGTGAATCCCCTCTTTGCCCAATTCTCTTGCCATGCTCACTCTCGACACTCACGCTTCCTAGGTAGACCCTAAGTTACTAAGTCAAGAGTTAAGAGCGTGTTCTGACAATAACACTCTCTCTGCATTTAAGGGGCCTCAAAATCAGCCTGGAACACTCAAGAGACGGCACGGCACATGTGACAGAGAACGCGCGTGATGTGAATGAAGCTACATTTCAAGCAGAGGCAGCTGAATCCTGTCGCCGCCGCCGCCGCCGCCGCCGCCGCTGCGTGTCAGGTGGTGCATCGACCTACGACTGGCTTTCAATCTATAATGTGGCTAGTACTCCGTTATGGTTGCCTTCGAAAAAGTACACTGTATGGCAAGCCTGTTCTTTTGTGATAAGTAGATGCTTGAGTCCACTAAAAAACACACCGTTCACACTCACATACAGAGAGTGTGTACTTATGATAAAATGAATAAATTAATGAAATGAAATGAAACAAATAACGAGTGTACCTTCAAAAAGAGATCCTTACGGATTCTCCCCCTTTACAGTCCCCTTTCTTTCTACATAGTATACAACATGGGCTATGCTCTCGCCAAAGCACACCCCACAGCTGAGTCTGCTCCTTCCGAGACTCCCTTCAGCCAGAAAGTGCCTTAAACAAAGCACCATCGTTGCACTAAAAACTCGAGGGTTCTCCCAGTTCCTCCTCAGGTAAGTTGCAATCGGGTCCCGTGCAACGAGAGACGAATCCGCCTTTTATTCTCCACTTGGCGGTGCGGTGAAGCCCTTCATCACCGTCATCCCGGCAGGCAAACCTTACAGACAACTCCGAATCGGTATCGAGCCAGTATCTCTGTTGTACGTCCGGTGTAACCTTCACGCCACGATTCACGTGCGAGGAGCAAGCTTCCATTTCTGAATCCACGGATGCTCTGAGAGAAAGAGACGAATCAGGGACACGCGGGAAAGGCAAGGCAGGAGAAAAGACACGATGTTAGTCGAGGCAGGGAGGCTTAGGGGGACAGCTAGTGACTGGCATGCTTGAGTGCCGTGTGACACTGTAACAGGTTACACAACTCACCGAGAATCTCAAGAGCCCCGATCCGCTTGCTTGCATCTTTCACCAGCATGCAAGCAACTAGGTCCTTTGCCTCCGACACGCCCTCCCACTCATGAGCTTACTCAAAGACAGCTGACTCATAGGTCACATCCACAACTCACCGAGAATCTCGAGGGCTCCAATCCTCTTGCTTGCATCCTTCACCAGCATGCGGGCAACTAGGTCCTTAGCCCCCTCCGAAACCCCCTCCCACTTAGCCCCTCTGAACACGCGGTGACTCACTATTTGACTCATACGTCACCACTTCGACTCAAACAACCGCTCATGACCCTTTGGAAACAGCACGTAATGTACAACAGACTCAGAAGACGACCCACAACTCACCGAGAATCTCAAGGGCTCCAATTCGCTTGCTCGCATCTTTCACGAGCATGCGAGCAACCAGGTCCTTGGCCTCCTCCGACACGCCCTCCCACTTGGCCCCTCTGAACGCCACCTCTTTCTTGAGTATCCTCTCCACCACCGACTTGCTTTTAGACCCCCAAAACGGGGGCGCGCCGCTAAGTACCACGTAAAGCACCACCCCGGCGCTCCATATATCCGCCTCGGGACCGTAGCTCTGCCTGAGGACCTCCGGAGCCATGTATTCGGGAGTCCCGACTGCATCGGTTAGCGGCACGCCGCGTTGGAAGGACGTTGCGACGCCAAAGTCGATGAGCTTTATATCGGAGTCGGAGGAGAGGCTTGTAAGGAGGATGTTTTCGGGCTTGATGTCGCGGTGGGCGATGCCGCGGCAGTGGCAGTGCAGCAGGGCCTCGATCAGGGCGGCGCACAGGCGGGCGGCGGCGGGCTCGGAGAGGCGGCGGAGCGATTTGATTCTGTCGAAGAGATCGCCGCCCGCTAGGAGCTCCGTGACGATGTGCACATGCTGTGGGGCGGAGGAGGGGAAGGGAAAGGGAGAGAAAGGGAGGGGAGGAGAGAGGAGAGGAAACGGAGTGTTAGTGGAGTGGTGGCATGGCGATACTGCTACATGTGAAGAGCTTCATGACGACGTGTGCGTGCTGTGGAATAGCGGGAATCACGAGTCGTGGGTCACGACTGACCTGAGCGTCCTCGAATGCATCTTTTATGGTGACCACAGTGGGGTGCCCAGCCAGCAGCTCCAGGCAAGCCACCTCCTTCCTCACGTCCTCCGCATCCGCATGCGTCTTGATGCTCGCCTTGTCTATTGTCTTGCATGCTAGCTCCTCCCCTGTGCGCTTGCTCAGGCACCTCCTCGTCACTCCAAACTGCCCCGTGCCAAGAGGGGCTCCCTGGTAGTCTATGCTGTAGGAGACGTGCACGTCTGAGTATGTGCGGCGTAGGACAAACTCTGCCGGCCGCAGGCTCCTGAATTCCTGGAACGAGTCGCCCATGCCGTCCACTGCCACGCTGCCTCGCCGCACCCGCGCCTCCCCCTGCTGCTTCTGCTGCCTTTCCTGCCCCTTCCTCTGCTGCTGCTGCTGCTGCTGCCGCTGTGATTGCTGCCACTTCTCTTCCTCCGGCTGCTGCTGCTGCTGCCTGTCTTGGAGTAGCTTCGGCTCCGCCTTAAGCTCCTCCTGCTGCTCTTCTCGCTGCTCCTGCAGCAGCAGCTGGTTTGGGTTCAGCTGCTTCAGCTGGTCATGATAACACCCACTACCACCACCAACACCACCATCACCACCACCATCACCACCACCACCACCGTCAACACTGGCTGAATCAGCAGCGCCACGTGGCTTCGGCCCGTCAGAGGGAGCGCAGAGGGGGAGGAGGGAGAGCGAGCGGGCGTCCATGCTGTGAGAGAGAGGGGTGCGCATGCGCAGGCGCGGGAGCGATGGGAACCCTGCTGCCTTCACACCGCTGCTGCCGTTTGTCGTGGTGATGGTGCTGGCGGTGACGGTGGTGGTGTTACCACCGCTGCTGCTGTTGCTGCTTGTGGTATGACCGTTACGGTTACCGCACCCTTCCTTGCTGCTGCTGCTCAGCCTACTCAATGCTGGGCCTGATCCCGGGCCTTGAGCCAAACCTGACGGTTCGGGCCGTTCTTTCCAGCTCCGCGTGGGTGATCCCCCAGAGGCTGAGGCCGAACCAGCTCCCGAAGCTGAGGTGGAGACCCGGCGAGCGAGGGACGGAGCTGGAGATCCCAAGGGAGAGGAGAGGGGAGCAGGGAGGGTGGAGCAGGAGGAGGAGGAGAGGGGTGAAGGGAGGGGAGGGCGAGGAGGGGTGGTGGTGGGAGAGAAGAGCGAGTGAGGATGGGGAGGAGTGAGTGGGGAGGAGAGAGGGGAGTTTGTGCGCGGATCACGGGTGATGGACCGTAGTGGGGAGCGCGGAGTGGGGGAAGCGCGGGAAGTGTGGGGGGAGTGAGGTGTGCGGGGAGAGCGCGGCGAGTAGGGGGAGCGCGGCGAGTAGGGGGAGGAGGGCGCGTGGGGGGAGCAAGGCGGGTGAGACGAGCGAGGGGCGATGTGTGGGGACAGGTCTAGGTCTTTCCGCGTGAGTGGGGAAGGTTGACTTTGAGACTGGGAAGCCACGGCGGGAGAAACTGTGAGCACGGGAGCAGCGGTCGCGGACGCGGGAGCAGCGGGCACGGCAGCAACGCTCTCGTGGCAGGTTTCCTGATCGCGTGGCGCCGCCTTGGCACGCCGCTCTCGCTGCTGCCCTGTCGCCGTCCTGCTACCACCCACACCCTGCGTGCCCCCCACACCCTTCATGCCGGCTGCGCCCCTCGCGCCAGCTGCGCCCCTCCCCTTTGCCAGCTCCGACAGCCCCACGGCTCGGCGCACCTCCGCGCCTCCTCCCGCCTTGCTGCCTCTTCCTCCGCTCCTCGCCTTCCCCCCTGCTTCTGCTCCTCCTCCGCCTCCTCCTCCCCCTCCACCTCCTGCGCCAACTGCCCCTCCTTCTCCCGCTGCTGCTGACGCTGGTGCTGCAGAGGCGGTTACGACGGCGGCGGCGGCGGCGGCGGCGGCGCCGGGTGCTGTTACCTTTGCGCTTCGCCTTTCCTTCTCGCTGCTCCACGAGGGTGTGGGCGGCGCGAGGGACGGTCTAGGAGAGAAGGAAAGGTTGGGAGCGGTAGGAGCGAAAGAAGGTTGAAGCGAGGAAGGAGAGGGGAAAGGGTTGGGAGAGGGTGGAGTGTTGGGATGGTCAGAAGGGTTAGGTGCGGTGCTGGTGGGATGGCAAGTGGTGCCCGGGAGAGGCGGAGACGGGGGGAATTGCGCGGATGCGGGGGATTGAGCGGATGAGGGAAATTGCGCGGATGGTCGGAGGAACGACGGCGTGGCCGGGGGAAGGGTGGGGGAAGTCGGGCGGAGGAGGGGGGAGGTGGGGCGGAGGGGAAAAGGAGGGGCGCGGAGGAGCGGGGGAGGGGAGAGGAGAGGGGAGGGGGAGGGAGGGTGTGGTGCGTATGAGGTGGGGGAAAGGTGGGGCAACGCAGGGCGCATTGCGGGCGATACAGAGCGCATTGCGGCGGGCGAGACAGGGCGCATTGCGTACGGCGCAGGGTGGGTTGCTGGGGACCGCTGGGGGGTACTAGGGCGCATATTGGGGGAGACTGGGCGCGGGTGGGGGGAGACTGGGCGCATTTTGGGGGAGACTGGGCGCGGGTGGGGGGAGACGGGGCGCAGGTGGGGGGAGACTGGGCGCATTTGCGGGGAGGCTTGGCGCAAGGGGGAGACTGGGCGCAGGGGGGAGACTGGGCGCGCTTTGGAAGCTGAGGAGAGGGGGAGCAGTGGGGAAGGGGAAAGCGGATGCTGACTGCGGGAAAATGGCGGAGGGGAGAAGGACGGGGAGGCGGGGGGGTGAGCGGACGGCGGAGGCTGAGCGCGTGTTGCGGTTGATGGCGGGGAGGCGCGCGGAGAGGACAATGGCGGAGGCGAGGCGGGAGGAGCGGAGACGGCCGGAGGAGAGGCGGGCGGTTGTGCGCGCGACAGCAGGCTGGGTCGCCTCACGAACGCGGGCCCCTGCGCCGCGCGCGCCCCTCCTCCGCGTATCGGACTGCTGTTGCAACTGTGACCGCCGATACTGCCGCTGCTGCCGCTGATGATGCCGCTTCCGCTGGTGCTGCTGCTGCCGCTGCTGCTGCTGGCGCTGCGGAAAAAGGTGGCGCTACTGCTGCTGCTGCTACCGTTGCAGCTGGTATTGCTTCGAAACAGGGAGATGTTGCTGCTTGCGCCGCCACCGCTGCTTGCGCCACCGCTGCTTACGGAACCGCTGCTTCCGTCTCCTCGTCGAGGCGACTTTAGAGTCGACTCAAAGGTTGCGGGTGAACGCGGCGCAGGTGAGAGCGGCGCAGGTGAGAACGGCGCAGGTGAGAGCGGCGCAGGTGGGTGCGGCGCAGCGGTATTCAGGGGGCTGGCGGAGCGGCCGAGCGGTCGCCGCGCAAGGGGGCTCTTGGCGGAGGCGGAACGTGTATGCGCAGGGCTGACATGTGGGGAGACGGGGGACTGCACGGAAAGAGGACTGCGCGGGCGGAGGGGCGAGGAGGGCGCGAGTGCGGGTAACGGGCTGCGGAGAGGCATAGGGCTGCGCGGAAGAAACGGAGAGGTGGTTCCGCCAGAAAGCGCGGATGCGCTTTTCCCGAATAGCGGCGAGGAGTTACCGCGGCCAGCAACCGGAGAGGAGCTTCCCCCCGACAAGGCGGAAGCGCTTCCCCCCGAGAAGGGGGAAAAGCTTCCCCTCGAAAGGGGAGAGCGGCTTCTCCCCGCAAAGGGGGAAGCGCTTCTTCCGGGTAACGGGTTGGGGGGGATTTTGTCGGCAAGCGGCGAGGCGCTGCGCGCGGACAGTGGGCTGAACGCGGCCGATAGCGGACTCGACACGGGGCAAGGGCTGGACGCTGCTGACGTGGCAGCGGAAGAGCAGCACGGGCTGAGCTGGCGCTCGAGCGTCGAGCACGGGGAGATGGCGGCGGGAGGCCCCGTGAAGAGGAGGAGGCGGGGGGGGAGGAACGCGCCGGGCTTCCGCCATGCTGCTCCGCCGCCGCCGCTGCCGCCGTCCCCGCGCCATGCTGTCGCCCCGCCGGCCTCCGCCGCGCGGCGCCAAAAGCCGTCGTCCGCGGAGATACCGCCGCCACAAGCTGGAGACGTGACGGACTTCTCCCACTCGTGGTTCGGTGACGAGCCTGTTCCCGAGCCTGTCCTCAAGCCTGTCCCCAAGCCTCCTGTTACCGTTCCGTGGCGCTGCTGGGGACAGCTGAGCGGACTCGAACTGCGCATGCTTGTTCCACGCGACTCCGCCGTCTTTCCCCTTCCGAGTTGAGGGGAAGCGCAATCTGCGCCAACCTGCGCAACTGCCTCCCCTCGCATTCCTCCAGCGCGGGGCGTTTCACGAAGGTCGGCAAAAGCATCTGCGCTCCTACACCAGTCGTTATCGAAATCGAACGAATGCGATGGGTAGCGACGTCCGTCCTGCGACTGCGACGGGTTGCGACTGTCGAACGACTGCCGCGATGCGCTGCGTCGCGGAGTCGCAGCAGGACATCCGGGAGATCTATCGGCCGATGCGCCCGCCGCACTACTGATACGTTTAACCGTATCGCCATCTCCGCGACCGCGCATTACCCCCGACTTGAAACTTCCAGATTCGCCTCCACTATACGTCACGGGCTCTAATGGGTGCGCTTGACGCGTCTCGTGAGTGATGATGGGATCGGAAAGGCGCGGGTTGAAGGGGTGCAGTTCGAAAAGGCGCGGATCCAAACGGCGCTCCGCCATGGCTCCCCCAGACTCGAACCGTCGAGCTGCGTAAGTCGCTTCCATGACAGCGCGTTACTACGAAACTGAAGATATGTAAGGGTAGGGACAATGCTCGCCGCTACCGGACATGGTCGCCGCTAATTCTTGACCGAAAACGAGTTAACGACGCTTGAGATCCAAACGTTGCATCGAACACCCAGCACCATACTATCATATCGTTACAGTAATCGTCCGCGGTACGAGCGATCCAATGGTGGAAAAAAAAAAGCTACTAAACGTGATGGCACTGTTCCTCTCCCAACACCTGTGCATCTTTCCCTCCATCACGGAATCCTTCAAGGCTTTCAGCACAGATGATCGCTAAAACGTTGCTAAGATTCAAACCTTGAAAGCCGGGAACACGCGAGTGTCACTTCTCGGCGAATACAGTCCACAGGACAAGACAGCCATCCGCACCGCCACAGACAGCCTCTCAGGCAGGCAACGGACGGATGTAGACAGAGAGGCGTCGAAAGAAACCCTGCTGTCAATCACGAGTCATTCTCCTCTGGGCGTATGGCGCTTCGCGCAATGGGGTGCTTCTGCTGCTCGGTTAGCGGGAAAGGATTTGCACTTCACATTCTAGCAGTTTGAGAAGAATCAGGACGGGGATGGACAGGTCAGCTCAGCTGCTGCTCCTCTGGGCTGGGGGCGTATGGTGCTTCGCGATTTGGAATCTGGAGTTCCCTGAGGCTCTTCGTCGGCAAGGATTGGTTGGTGGACAGGTGGCTGACTGGGCTGGCCGCTGCCCAGCCCAGCTGTAGGTGCGGCGAAACTTCGAAACTTGGGCATGGCTGGGAAAGAGAGGAGATTGGCTGAGAAATAAATTTGGAGCTGTAATTCGAGCTGTGAAATGAGTGAGGGAAGGGATGGAAAAGGAGGTTCAGCAAGGAGACAAGAGTGGATCCGATTTGTGGAATTTAATATGTTTCGGCAACAGGTGCTGTCTCGTGAAGGGGGGACGAGGAGGGTGGAACAAGTCATGGAGGATGGTGAGGGTGAGCTGGAGGCAGCATGGAAGTGGATGGCAACTCCACTGTACTGTTATGGAAGTTGGTTTTGGTTTTGTACAAGGGGAGGAAGGCGGTAGACTACGGTACACTGAGATGAGCGAGGGCAAGAGAACGATGCAGCGGTGTTTCTAGGGGTTATCAGTCACAAACAACAGCCATTTTTCAAGAATGGTGGTGTATTCGGCCAATGTGAAGTGCGGGCGGGATACGCCTATGGGCAGAAGCAAATTCCATCGACGCAGCTGAAAATGGGGTGTGTGAAGATCGTCTGCCTTGGGTTTTCATGATTGGGTCTATACACTCATTATCTCATTCTGTTTGCACTGGTTCTATAATTCTGAAGCTCTGTATTGTGGCATCACGCTACTGACCGCACCAACGAGCGCCCTGTTGTCACAGTTTATTAATATGCGGCTCAATTAGGTGATTCGCAATTAGTCTGCTTTTGGAATGCGACCATATTGAGACAAAAGTGTAACTATTAGTCTTGCCCCAAAAATTGCTCAATGACCTTGCTGAGTATTCTGTTTTAGATCTTCGTTGTTAATCAACTGCAATCGGTGCTTTTCAAACCGAGTGTTGTCGCGGGGGTGTTGAGCTGGAGTCACTCCCATAGTGTTTACGCGACTTTACTGTACAGTAGTTTTAGCAAACAGACGGTCGTTTCAAGGGCAGGACAACAAACGCGGCAGCCACAAGTGTGTGTTTTGTCAGAAACTGACGATTGCCAGCTGGTAACAACAGAAGGAAACGCCAAACGGAGGATTTTGAGATATTCGTCTCATTCAGAACACTACAATGACGATTATTCCATGATTCATCAAATTATTTATGAAGAATTCAATCAAAACCATCCACCCTTTCATAAGCCTCTTTCAATCAGCGCTTCATCAATATCACTCAAAATTTTCTCAAAACCAGTGCCACGAACAGCCGAGATAAAAACCGGCCTCGAAGCTTTGACTCGGGCAAAAGCCCCTTTTACTATAGAACCTCCATTTTCCCAACCATTGCTATACACTCCCAAACTTCTAAAACTCCCAGTCCATATAACAGCGTCTTGTTGCCCATGCACTCCCACCTGACCCAACCTATATTCCTCCTCCTCGGCACGCACTCTCTCAACACACCCATCCTCCCTTTCCTCATCACCCTTCTCTTCCTCGTCACTTCCCTCTTCCTCTTCCTCATCGTCCACCTCCTCCTCCTCCACCTCCTCCTCCACCTCCTCCTCCTCCACCTCCTCCTCACCATGCTCATCCTGCTCCTCCAGCTGGGGATCAGGGATACCCCAAGCTTCACTCCGTACATTGCCCGACCCACTCCCACCACCAAGCCTGAGTGTCTCAGAAACGTGCACCCGCCCGCTTCCCTCTCCTATCTGCACTCCTGCACTATCCGCCTCGAGTTCTTGTTGCAGCGCAGGATTTCTCATTAACGAAGCCTCTTGTGCTTGTAACGGATCCTGGGATTTGGACAGTGCTACAGCCGGGTCTAGTGTGCTCTTATGCAGATGTGACTCTAGAATGGACGAGCCGGAGAGCAGGGGGTGCGAGGGAGGGAGGAGGTCCACCTGTGAGGAAACGGAGACGATTCATGCACAAAGAGGGTTGGACAAAAGGACAGAGAGGTTGGGCATGGGAGAGAAACACACACATTTATGCACTGCAATGACACGAGAACACCCTGAAAGTGGTAAGAACAAACAAACAGACAACCAAACAAACAGACTTGCCTTGTTCCAAGCTTCGATGATGTGTGGATGAGTAAAGAACCTCCCCTCTTTCCAGCTGCCGTAACTATGCATTCTTGAACCGTCCACACCATAACCACCATGATGCACACCCATGCTGCTTCCCCTAGCAGCCATGCTGACGTCAGCGGCCATGCCTGGATCCACAGGCACCCCCATCTGCGTCAGCACTTGCAACACCGCCTGCCGCTGCTGATGCATGTCTGGTGCTGACGCGTCCACCACATGCTGACGTGGACAGGCAGCCAAGAGGGGGGAGGGCGGAGGGGTGGGGATGGGTTGGGGAGAGGAGCTTAGGGGAGAGGTGGACAGCAGTTTTGGAGGAGCCTTCACAAAATTATGACAGCGCTCAATATGTTGTGTGCGCCCAGTAATTACCTACACGACAAGGAATAACAGGGAAGAAAAAAAAACGCCTTTATCATGTGCCCAGCACTGAACACGGAGCCACGTGGCAAAAAGTGAGTTGTTTGAGACGTCTGAAAAACGCCTCCACCATGTGCCCAGCACTGAACACGGAGGTTAAAGAATTGTGCATGGAATCATCAATGAACACCTGGAGCAGATTGTGTGGCCCAAGCCTACCAGCCGCAGGTCGGCTTGGACCACCTAGCGTGAAGGCTTGGACCACCTAGCGTGAAGGCTTGGACCACCTAGCGTGAAGGCTTGGACCACCTAGCGTGAAGGCTTGGACCACCTAGCGTGAAGGCTTGGACCACCTAGCGTGAAGGCTTGGACCACGCCTCCACCAGTTGGTAGGTCGGATATGACTTTTGAGGCGCCTCAAAAGGGATATGAACCCCACCAGTGCAGCACAACAGAAGGACAACAACGGGTGCAGCACGCACTGTGCAAGCGGGCCATCAGTGAGGGACCCTACCAGCAGCAGGTCAGCTTCATGTTCAACCACCTCCTCCAGTGTCGCAAGAAACGCCTCCACCGTGTATCCATCATCATGGCATGGTGTATGTTCCATTTCATGCCAGCATCATACCATATGATACTTCTGCATGAGATGAGCCCTACCAGCAGCAGGTCAGCTTCAGCTTCAACCACCTCCTCCAGCGTGGAATGAAACGCCTCCACCGTGTCTCTTGCATTATACCACACGCAACATGCTTCTTACTGCCATCTGTGCTTTGAAACGACCCTACCAGCAGCAGGTCGGCCTCGACCACCTCCTCCAGCGTCGCATGAAACGCCTCCACCAGCTGATGGGGCAGGTCGGAGATAAACCCCACTGTGTCACTCAGAAGCACCCTGCGCCTGGAGGAAGGGAAGAAGTATCAAAAGAAAAGAAAAGAAAAGAAAAGAAAAGAAAAGAAAAGAAAATCGGGTGAAACACGAACATGGCCTGTGAGTGTGCATTGGTTATCAGGATACGAGTGCAGCTGTATCACTCTCACCCTACCTGGCAGGCGGAGATGACAAATGGACCATGCAGGAGATGCAACAGATAGACACACAAAGACATTCAGCATGTAAACTGGATCCACTATCCTACTGATCCCCCATGGCATCTCCCTCCCCTCTCGATCCATCTCACCCTGATGGCAGCTTGACTGCTCTCACACGGGGATCCAGGGTTGCAAATAGCCTGCAAGGGCGACAGAACACCAACCCATGCACAGTAAGGAGCAGAGAGAGAGCGCCATGAAGGCGCGAATGTGCACCGCAGGAGCCGCAAAACGGCAGCTTGAACGCTCTCACACGGGGATCCAGGGTTGCAAATAGCCTGCACGGACAGCTGAAAACCAAACAGTAACATCATCGGGCAGACGGAAGAGCAATGAATGAATGAGAAAGGCTGCACCAGACGAGACGTCAGGCAGCTTTACTGGATTCTATCTAATGCCCTTCCTGGTGCAACCAATCACCCAAAACTACACAGAAGCCCCTTGGTGTGAGGTTGATTGTCAAGAGACAATCAATCAATCTCACACAGAAGCTCTCGACAATCAATCTCACACCTCTCACAAAGGTGGGTTTTGAGGCGCCTCAAAACCCATCGCAATGCTTTACTGGAGTTTTAACGCTCTCAGAGGTTTGCAACCGAGCTCCCTTGCTGACTCAGAAGCCCTCGACAACCAATCTCCCACCTCTCACCAACCCTATCCCCCGCCTATCATTAGTCTTATCACTCACCGATCATCAATGTATTGGGGCGACTGTGAAAGTGCTGTCACCAACGTTGACTTGCCCTGATGCACATGACATAAATGTGCAAGGAAAATAAATGCTTTTGAGTGGACTCAAAAGCAGGACCTGATGCACATGGCATAAATGTGCAAGTAAAAGCGATTAACATAATATACGTGTACCTACAAAAACTATGCTCATTGAATGTATATGGTATAGATGCATCATCCAGGCCGATGTAGGATGTAAGCGATGAGAATTCTCAAACCCAGGCGCCTCAAAACCCTACATCACAATGCTATAGATGCATCATCCAGGCCACCCTCCCACAGTGCACAGCACGTCCCCTGCAGTGACTACTGTGCATTGAACGCATATTCTGTAGGCTCCCCAAAAAGAAAGAAAGAAAGAAAGAAAAAGGACACAGTTGCATTCACATCTGTTGCTTACAATACAACTGTGGAAGGAACTCACTGCGTTGGTACATCCCATCCCACCACAGCCACCACCAGCAGCCGTCGCCCTCGCCCTCGCCCCTTGTGCCCATAACAAGAAATAACCACACACGTACTAACCATGAGAGATACTACTCACTCACCGTCCCCCTCAATAAGTACACTCACTGCGTTCGTATAGCCCACCACCGCCACCACCGGCAGCCCTCGCCCCTTCCCTCCGCCCTCCCAGCAGGCTCGTCTGCGGGCCAATCGGTGCAGGCCACGTGTCCTCCTCACTTGCGCTATCTGCTGCCTCAGCTTGTGCTGCTTCTCCGCTATTCTGTCATGGGAAGGGGCAGGGGGAGATGGAGGGAGGGAGGGAGGGAGGGAGGGAGGGAGGGAGGGAGGGAGGGAGGGAGGGAGGGAGGGAGGGAGGGAGGGAGGGAGGGAAGGGGGGGGGAGGAGGGAGGGAGGGAAGGTTGAGGGATGGGGAAGCGATGAGTGCGCCTAAAGGGTGAAAAATACCACACCCCCCCTTCCCCTTTTCTTTTTTCTCCCTCTTACCGTCGCCTCTGCAGCTGCAGCTCGCTCTCCCCTGCTCCAGCCAAAAAGCCCCGCCCGCCTGCCGCCCTCCCTCGCGCACTCACCACCTGCTGCTCCCCTCCCGAACCAAACCCAAGCCTGCAGCCCCCCGAGCCTCGCTGCCGAACCAGCCGGCTGCGCTGGTACTCCAAACCTGCCATCTCGACCTGAGGTTTAGAATGGAAGTAGAACAACGGAGCGTACCGGGGAAAAGGGATGGGAAGGTAAACTTGTATTTTTTTAACTATTTGATTATTTCTTCTTTCTTCTATTTAATAGGGTCACTGAGCAACCGACCAACCCAACCAAACCAAACCCAACCCAGCCCAACCCACCTGCAGCTTGGCCTCTCGTGTGTTTGCACGAGCTCCAAAGATCTCAATGATCAGCCCCACCCGGTCCACCACCGGCAGGCCCCACGCAGCCTTTGGAGAGGGCAGGTGGGAAGGAGAAGGAGCGAAAGAGGAGGAAGGAAGAGGGAAAAAAGGGGGAGTAAGGGAGTGGAAGGGCCAGCTGTTTGCACGAGCTCCAAGGATCTCAATGATCAACCCCACCCGGTCCATCACCGGCAGACCCCATGCGGCCTTAAGGGGAGCAGGTGGTGAAAGAGGGGGCAGGAAGAGGGGCGCAAGGGGGAGAATCGAGGTGAAGGGTCCGCTGTTTGCACGAGCTCCAAGGATCTCAATGATCAGCCCCACCTGGTCCATCACCGGCAGACCCCATGCGGCCTTAAGGGGAGCAGGTGGTGAAAGAGGGGGCAGAAAGAGGGGCGCAAGGGGGAGAATCGAGGTGAAGGGTCCGCTGTTTGCACGAGCTCCAAGGATCTCAATGATCAGCCCCACCCTGTCCACCACCGAAAGGCCCCACGCAGCCTTGAATAACGAGAGAGGGGAAGGTGAGAAGGGGGGATGGGGGTAAGAGGGGACGGAGAAAGGACAAATCGGTTGTGGCGATCACTAAGGCTGCCTCTGTCACTGCACCCTCTACTCTGCCTGCCTGCCCCTCTCCCGTATCGCCCCCCTCGCTCCACTGCACCCAGCAACACAAATCCCCCATCCCCTTCTCACCTCTGGTTGTGTTGCTGCACGCCTGAGAGAGCAACATTAACGAATACAGCCTCCCCTGCTCCCCTCGTTCGCCCCTGGTTAGCGAAACCCTTCGCCCCCAACTCTCCAACAAATTGGAGCAAGTTACCCTGTTCTGTCTTCACGAGTGTACACCGCTACTGAATTCTTCCTTTTTAGTGAAGCATCTGCACACCCTTCAACTCACCAACACTTCAACCATAGAAAGGCTCGACTTTGCAAACCTCACTGCTCTTACCACATCATCTCCCCCTGGAACCAACACCATCTGTCCAGCCTTCTTCACCTGCCAGGACTCACCCATCTGTACACCTTCGCGCCTCACGAAAACCATGCGTGAGGCGCGAAGGTGTACAGATGCATGAGTCCTGGGAGGTGAAGAAGGCTGGACAGATGGTGTTGGTTTCAGGGGAAGGTAATGTACAGAGTGGTAAGAGTAGTGAGGTTTGCAAATCCGGGCTTTTCTACGGTTGAAGTGTTGGTGAGCAGAAAGGTGTGCAAATGCCTCAACTGAAAAAGGGAATCTGGTAGCTCTGTATTCTGTTTTCTTCCCTCCCCCCAGCTCTCACCTCCAGATTCCGTTGCTGTACGCCTGAGAGAGCAGCATTTACGAATACTGCCTCCACTGGTACGCCCTGGTTAATAGGGTGGACGATGAGAAGATAAGCGCATGGCACATACGCATTCAAGGCGCTTCATAAGTAGTTGGACAGCACTGGGAAAAAAACAAACAAATAAAGAAAAACAATTCGCTCTTTCTCAGAAGCTCACGTGTGGATGAATGAATGTGAGGGTGTGAATTTCCATACACACTTGCGCAAGCGAGTGTGCATGTTCACATTCACTGCATTTGAGCTGATGTAAAGTGCAAACCATAACATACCATGGTGTGTGAAGCATGCACATGAGCGGCAATGCTCTCTATGGTGCCACTGCCAAAGAACGACCCTGAAAGACAGCATCAGCACGGGGGAAAGGGGGGAAGGGAGAAGAGAGGGAGGCGGGAAGAGTGAGAGCATGCACATGAGCAACAATGGTCTGGATGGTTCCACTGCCCCACTGTCGAAATCAATAAGGGATGGGACAGGGTGAAAGGCAAGAAGGGTGAGAAGGTGATAAGAGTGAGAGGCGAGAAGGGTGACAGACGGAATTCAACCACATCCACCATACCTGCGTGTATCCCCCGCCCTCTGCTGTGCACCACCACCCACGGATGCCCCCCTCCCGGCGGCAGAAACCCAAACCCAAACCCCAAGCTCTCCAAGCCATGCCCCCCAAACCACATCCAGCCTACCTGCGTGTATCCCCCGCCCTCTGCTGTGCACTACCACCCACGGATGCCCCCCTCCCGGCGGCGGGAATCCGAAACCCTCCACCCCATCACCACTCCGCCCTCTTCCCTCCACCCCATCACCACTCCGCCCTCTTCCCTCCACCCCATCCCCACGCATCCCTCTCCCCTCACTCCGCCTTCTCCACTCAGCCTCGGGATCTTCCCCTTGCCGCCACTGCTCCCCTCCCCCCTGCCACTCTCGCGCTCCTCCCCGCCCCTGCTGTGGTTCCTGGCCCCCTCGCCACGCTGCCTGTGCGTCCTCCCCTGCCCCTGCGCCCCCCCACGAGCGCTGCTCCATCTCCCATTGGCTGTCCGTGCCTGTGAGCGAGTCCACCAATCGCAGCGCCTCTCCCAGCTTGGCGCGCAGCAGCCAGCGCGGATGGGGGCGCGGCTGCACCACTAGCATGCTATGTGGGGGGGTGGGGGGGGAAGGGAGGAGCGGAAGGCAGGGGGAGAGGGAGAAAGGGAGGAGGTATATTCGTGCCAGCATGTGTGCATACAGCTTGGCGCGCAGCAGCCAGCGCGGATGGGGGCGCGGCTGCACCACCAGCATGCTGGAACCGAGAAAGGGGGGTAGGGGAGGTAGAATGCAGAGGTGGGGGAAGGACAGAGTGAAGAAAGGGGGAAAACGAATGGGAGAAAGGGGACAAAGTTCATGGTTGCACGAGAGAACAGAGTGAATATTCCAAAGTACCGAGGTGACTTTTGAGTCGACTCAAAAGTCACCTCGTTACCTTGACAAGGTTCATGGTTGCACGGGAAAACAGAGTGAGTATTACAAACATGATGAATCCCAGAAAAAGGCTGAATCCCAGAAAAAGGCTGAATCCTGAAAAAAAGGCGTCCCACCCCACCATAGTCTACCCTACCGCGTTCCATGTCGGCCTGAATCCGTGTTCACGCGCGCCTCTGCATCATCCTCTCTCCTGCCTTTGTCCCACGCTCCATCCTCCATATAAGCCTCTTCATCTGCATCTAAAGCCTCCCCACCCTCCCCTCTTGCCGTCCCTGCCGCAGCTCCTTCTCCCCCTGCTAACCCGCCCTTCCCCCAGCTCCGCCTTCTGCTTCCCCCGCCCTCCTTCCCCCTCCGCGCTACTGCATGCGCGGAAGGCGGAGTGGCGGGCGGCGGGGAGGGGGAGGGCCATTCTCCGCGGAGGGCAGTGAAGCGCGGAACGAACGCGAACTCCGTGGATGGGGGAACCGCTGGCGGCGGAAGGAAGGTGTGCGGAAACTTCGCCAGGTGGGACCCACCACCACCACGCCACGTGGCAACAGGAGAAGTTGATATTGGCTGACCTATGTGCCGCGAGCACCACGTGGCAGCAGGCGATTGGCGATAGTCACATGAATAGATGTCACTAGTTCTACTATTAACACCAATACCGTTACTACTAGTAGTACTGGTTTTGCCACGTAAGGCGAGATCTGAATCGGGTACCGTCCAGGAGCTCGGCGCGAGAATTTGGCGAGGTTGACAGATCTGATGCTGCTGCCACGTGGCACGAAAACTTGAAATCGCAGATACAGCGGACGAGGTAAGCTCACGCGAGCCGCCTCCGTACTGCGCGCGACGGGCAACGCGACGCGTAAGAGACGTGACCAATCGCTCGCATCCACGTGTCATGCTGACGAGTTATCCGTAATAATCTCAAAGCCTCTGTGTTTTCCCGCCATTCGAGACTGGCACAAGCCGAAGTTCAACTAACGCCTCGATCGTGCCGTGTTACCATCCCACGACCTAGCTAAAATCTGTCAGGCGCGCAGCAGGCCGCAGGCTGCGTGTGGAATGTGGTAGGGTGAAGCACGGGCCGCAATTTGGCTGCAGAGCGAAGCGTGCTGGTGACGCTAACGGTGTCTGCGGTGCTAAAGGGTGCAATCAGGTTTTGTGTTGTACGGATGATCAGCTGTGTCACACTTTCCTTTCCTTGATCAACTGAAATCAAATCTTCCCCTCCATCCACTTCCCTTTGCACACACACCTTCCACATGAGTGAACTATCAATAAATAGAATATGTGATTCTCTTCATTCATTTCTATGTTATCCACCTTGATTCAAATTGCAGGAACTGCATCATTATTACATGTCTGGACACCAAGCTGTGTCCTTATTCTGGCACAGCTGCATCTTCCCACCTGCACATTTCCAGCTGCGCTGTTTATTCTGAAGCCCATAAAATGACACCTGACCAGGAGGGCAACCTCCAACACAACGAGTCTCCAATCAAACACAGGCAGCTAATGCCACCAAACCACCTTTCCCCATCCGCCCTTACCGTACCACAATTCACTCATCCCCTGCAATTCTCCTCTTCCAATCCACCAGTCTGGTAGGGGGCATCCCCTCACTCTCCTGTACCGACCACATTCTGAGGCACCTCAGTAAGATCTCACTGGACAGGGACGAGCCTCAGGACAGGATGATGTTGTACAGGAACTCAGGCCACGTGTCTTGGAAGCGTGGCTGGCACCCCACGATGATCACTTCGGAAGCTCACTGGACAGGCACGAGCCTCTGGATGATGTTGTACAGGAACTCAGACCACGTGTCTTCCGGGCCTGGCAGGCAGTAGTGCAGGCAGTCCACCTTATCCTTAGCCACCACCCCTCTGTGCCCATCCGGTCTTAAAGCCATCATCGGATCCACATCCATGAACAACCCTCCCGCATCCTCCACTATCTCTCTCACCATCTCGTTCTGCTGCTTGAACTCTCCCCATCTGAACGGTAACGCTGTGCCATCCTGCCGCTCTGTGATTGGCCGGGTGTGGTTCAGGCAGTTGAGGTGACCGGGAGGTGTTGTACGGTAGATAAGGAGTTTGTCAGGGTGATTATGGCGAAGGAATCTGAAGATTCGCCTGACTGCCTTCACCACCTTCACTGCTGGCTTGTAGTGCGCACCCCGGTTCATTATAAGCACATGGGAATTTCTGATTCCAGGGACTTGCTGCCATGGCACGTGGAGCCATGCCGCTCGTTCTAGCTTCTCTTCCTGTACACGCATCAGCCGAGTTGTAGCCACGTAGTGTATCTCCAGTTTTGGGCACCCCTCAATGCGGTAACCAGCGCATGTAACTGTAACTGTGTCATCGATCCACTCCAGGCATTTCCGCTTCACTATGGTCCCCACCGCAGGCTTGGGGATGTGCTTAATGATGTTATTCATAAACGAATAGTGATGCTCGCGGGTCAGCGAATCCCCGATAAAAGCAATCCGCAGCCCATCCTTCCTCCGCGCGGCCAGCTCGCAAAGCGCACGCCCGTCGAACCTCGAGAAAATCTCCCCCTGCACGCCCTCCCTCCCCACCACCGCCTGCCTGCCCCCGACAACTCCAGCACACTTTTCCCGAGGCACCACCCACTGGTACTTCAGACTCTCTCGAACCTTCCACGCCGCAGCAGCAGCAGCGGGATCCCATCCCGAGTTTGCGATTTTGTCCGCGTGGACTCCTGCCACTCCGCCCTGCTTCATGTGTCGGGAGTCGCAGCTCTGCACCTGTTTCTCCTCCCACGGTAGAACCCTCGGCGTCGCGTTGTACCGCCACTCGCCGCGCTCCGCCACGCAGCTCATCCACTGCTTGAACGCTGCCGCTTCGCCTGTTCCGGGCTTGAGCCTCGAGCCTGGGATCCTGCTTCGGAAGTCGCCGAAGCTGGCAGGCTCGTCCAGTGGAAAGGAGACGGATGGTAACCCAGTGAACGCGTGGAGTGTAGGGTTGTTACGGATCATCGCGGTGACTGTACCGTACACCTCGTCCACGTGGCAGTGCTCCTGAGAATGCCAGTTCACCTTAGTCGGATCACAGGCAGAGAGAAAATGATGGATCCCGAGGCGGGACGCGAGGTGGAAGTGCCACGTGGCAGCCCGCTGTTGGCCGACAACAGGGATGGACGCGGCTGCCATGGCGACGGTGCGAGGGAGGACTTCGATGAGCGTGGAGTTGAAGGGCATGAAGATGAGATTCGACAGCGCGGGCGACGTCGGGCCGACGAACAGAATCGCGCGGGAAAAGAGCTCCTTGGCTTGCAGTAGCGGCACGTGCTCGTCGTATACCACCACGCGCGCCTCGCCGAAGAGCTCCCGCATCATTACAATCACACTGTTCATCGCGTCAGCCGCCTCCTTATTGTCACCTTCCGCGCCCTCCCCTCCGCCTGCTCCTCCTTCCGCTAGCTCCCCCTCCCCCAATCCGATATCCTCCCCCCCAGCCACCCCCTGCCCCTCCCTCCCCCCATGCACACTCCAAACCAGCGACACCACCACCACCCAATCCCGACGCAAAGCCTCCCCAACCACCATGTGCGCCCGAGCCTGCTGGTTCAGATGCTGGTTCGGCAGCCGAGGCACCCAGTTCGGGTTGAGGATCGGCAAGCCGTTTGGGGGGAGGAGGTGGTGCGCGCGGAGGGTGCGCCAGAGGGGGTCGGGGGAGCGGGGGCGGGGGGAGGCGGCGAATCCGCAGAGAGAGTCCGGGTGGAGCGGGAGGTAGAGCTTCTTCGCAAAGAACAGGTGCGGACGCGCAGCTGCTGACGTGGAATACGCTGACGTGGCGTCCAGGGGGATGGAGAGCGCGGCGAGATCCACTCCGAAGAGCCCGATGCGCACGTGGTGTAGCAACTGGGGGAAGGGAGCAGGCATTCCAGGGAAAGAGGGGGAGAGGAAGAAACAGGGAGGAGAGAAGAGTTAGCGGAGAGGCGACTGTGAGGCGGATTGTCAACTGAGCTGATAATGATGCAATCATGCTTCCATGAGCGATATGATCTGATTCTATTGGGCGCTAGTATTTTCGTGAATTTGGCATAGGCTCACCCGTCGATCGCGCAGCAGCAGCGGGTATCGGCGCGCAGTGGGCATGAGAGACGACGACACCAGGAACAGCACCGGCAGCAGCCGCGCCAGCTGCCGCTCCTTCGCGCTTCCGCCCACCGCGCGAGCTTTTTCCTCCCACGCGCTTTTTCCCCCGCCGTCGCTCCCCCCTTCCGCCTGCGCCGAGTCCCCCGTTTCCGCCGCCAGCTCAGCCCACCCGTCGGCCTCCTCGTAAGGTAGCAAGTTGATTAAATGCTCGTGAACACTAGTAACGGTTCCCGCAGGGTAAGACATCTCCGCTATAGACTGTTTTTCTGTCCGCGTTTTCCACTCCCCGCCAGCGCCACCGCCGCAGGCGCTAAACTCGAACACGTGGCTCGCATTGAACACGACGCCCCTCCCGTTGACGAAGACGTCGCGAAAAAGAAGGATCGAGCTGTTACCCGTCTCGTCTGTTACACTGGGGGGAACCTCATCGTCAATTGGCTCCTCGGAGCCGCCGTTTTCACCCTCCCCTTCGCACACGTCGCCCACGTGTAGCAACGGCCACGGCCATAGCCACGGCCGCTGGCGACATTGCGTTCGCGAATGCAACTTTTCGTCTTCGCGAAACCGCGAGGCGAATGTTGCGAGATCATTCGCGACGGGAAGCGAACCCTCTCTAGCCTGCGCAGGTGCCGACCACTTGCACGCCGAAACCTCGCTCAGGGTCCCCAAACCTGGTTGGAAGGTCGGGCAGATGGACATTTCCGAGCCGGGCGACTCGGTTCGGCGCTGCGGACGCGGCTTTAAAAGCGGGTGAACAAGCAACGATTCAAGGGAGGCGCCTTCTAGGGGAGCTTGCAGCTGCGTCACGGCCTCCGCCCCTTCCCGCCTCTCACGCTGTGCGTCATCGGATACCTCGGGGTTTCCGACTCTGAGGGAGTCTCGCAACGGTCGTCGTGTAGCGCGAAGCGGGGCGGTAAGGATGGAATGTAGTGGATGCGCTCTATTGTCGCCGGTTATGACGGTCTGACCGGGAAGTACGGACGCTGCGTGCGCGCGATCATGCGAGTTCGGCTCGAATAGAGTAATCGAGAGGAGTAGAAGCGACAAGGTAACTGAGGCTCTCGAGATGAGGCGGGCTCTTCTTTGCTGGTTCATGGCTGCTGGCTGGGTGTTGGCGTTTCGTGCATGAAATGCGGCGAAGGCTGTGTGTCTGATGCTGGAGTAAGAGAAGGGATGATATTCTACTAAACTCGTACGGATTAGATTTAGACCAATAAAATGACGTAGGGAACGAAACACCGACAACGCGGACTCACGGGGCGCGACGGACAGTCCTAGCACCTGGAAAATGTAGTAATCCCCCTAGCTGAACTTCGCTAAGCTCAATATGGGCAGAGATGCTTGTGAGAAGTGGTTCACGAAAATGGCAAGTGTGTGGTCGGGGAATGAAGGAACTTGGAAACGAATGTTGTGCAGCCTGGATTTTGCGCCACGCGGTGCGTGAACTGGAATTTCAGCACCATGTGCGCCGCGAGGGTGGAGCTTGCAGTGTGGGTGGGATGAAAAAGCACCTGATTTCACCTGAAGAAACAGAGCAACTAGCGTAAGTGCCACCTCGAAGCACTTACCAGCTCACATTCAGCCAATAGGCTTTCAAGAGTGGAGGCATGACAGCGTTGAGTTGGGAGTTTGTGGCGGTTGGGAGGTCAGCGCTCCATGTATTTGACATGAAGGATAGCACAACACTGTTGCGAGTATGGGGGAACCCGCTCCCACACTCCCACAATAGCCAACTGGCATCCACTGGTGAATCCCCGGTACAACCTCCTTTTATAGAAGGCATGATACTAGCATACGAGTATTTGTTAAAACGAATAAGTCAATGCTATAGCCGCTGTAGCTGAAAGGGTTGCATAAAAACTATATAATAAAATCTGATATTTAATCCACAATTTTGAGCATGTGAGAGCACGGATCTAGGATTCCTAGTCAAATATTTATTTTTTCACTTCAGATCCTCATAGCTGGAACGTTGATATCCAAGCAAAACTTGTAGTAGAACTCTTTCAAACGAGGGTTTCGTTCAGCTAAGCTGATAGGGTGGCGAACAAATGTCTGGTTGACAGAGACAGAGTTCGGCTCATGCAGAGATGCAGTTAGTGGCGACAGTGGCGATCAGTGGCGACAAAATGGTGCCCAAGTTCGGCAATCACGGGCGGAAATCCATGGAAGCTATCTGAAAATTGGTAACTTGCCGAGCTGAGGCTACATCACACTGGCGGGAACCCCAGTCCACGCGCGGCAGGCCGGCCGGCCCAGTCCTCGAGTCGTTTCTCTGACAATACTCAGATCAGAGGCTAGCACGAGGACTACAATCACAGTTAGAGTGCGAGTACCATCTTGAGAGATGGCTATATCCAGAACTTCCCGCCTCCGAGTCCGTCGCTCTTCTGAGTATACTAACGTGGAATGTCGTTCTTTCTTTCATTCCATAGAACTCGCTAACATTTCCTACTATGGAAAACCAACTGACTATATCACTGACCATGAAATTGCGAAGGACTCATCCCAGTGTAGCGTCAGTTACCCTGCTGTCAGTCCTCCGCGTCATCAACCAATGCAAGCGCTCATTTCATCGCGCACACGCAGCGTTTGAACCACGTCGAACCGTCACAGCCGAAAACAGTCAGCCGCAACCATTGGTGCCCATTCTGTCAAAACATATTGTTCTGCTTATTTCACTCTAGGTTGTGTAGGGTTCTTTCCTTAGAGGGTACAACATTCACTCTCGATAGTCCTTGTACCCCCCCCCTTACCTAATCGATCATTCTCACCTAGCTCCTAGCTTTAACATGGTATTAAGAGCGAAATGCTCCTAAGGATAAAAAATTTTAACGGGCCCACCATTACGATTTCGAACTGCTGCCCGAGTCGCGCCCCTAGGAGAAACACGAAGCGCGAAACGCGCCCTAGGCGAGACGTTTTTCTGCCATAGGCGCGTCCCGTCCCCTAGGCTACCTAGTCACGCGCGACCCCTTCTGACCGCGGCCTAGCTGCCCCGTACGCCACTCGCGCGGCCCGTCAGCCCCTACGCCCGGTCCCCCCTCGTTCCTGCTGCTGCGCGCGCCACTCACGCTACCCGCCAGCCCCTAGCGCGCACCTGCTGCGCGCCCCTTGTAGAGCTGCCCCGCGTGCACCTGTTGCGCGCCCCTGGTTTGCACGCCCACAGCCCACGCGCGCCTATTGCTACTACGCGCCGCCCAGCCCGAGCTGTCACTGCTGCTGCTACTGACGCTACTGCTGCTACAGCTAGCGCTACTCACTGCTGCTGCTACTGAAGCTAGTGCTGCTACAGCTAGTGCTACTCCTGCTGCTGCTACTACGGCACTTGCTACAGCTGCTACTGACTGAGGCTACTGCTGCTACAGCTAGTGCTACTGCTGCTGCTGCTACTACCACACTTGCTACAACTGCTACTACTGCTCTGCCACTGTGTCCGAGCCGCGCCGCCCAGCCCGAACTGTCACTGCTGCTGCTACTGAAGCTCCTGCTGCTACAGCTAGTGCTACTACTGTTGCTGCTACTACGGCACTTGCTACTGCTGCTGCTACTAGTACGGCACTTGCTACTGCTGCTGCTGCTTCGCTGCTGCGTCCGAACTGCTGCTGCAGTGCTGCTGCCACCTGCACTGCCCTGCTACTGCTGCTGCTACTTGCTGCAGCTGCTCCTCCTTGCTGCTGCTACTTGCTGCAGCTGCTCCTCCTTGCTACTGCTGCTGCTACTTCTTGCAGCTGCTCCTACTTGCTGCTGCTGCTGCTGCTGCTGCTATTGAGCGCCGACTGCTGCTGCTACTTGCCGCTCCTGCTCCGCCACTAAGCCCGAGCCGCGCCGACCTGTCCGAGCCGCGCCGCCCAACCTGAGCTGTCACTGCTACTGCTGCTGCAACTACTGCTGCTACAGCTAGTGCTACTCGGTCTACTACTGTTGCTGCTGCTGCTGCTGCCCGAGCCGCCCTGCTACTGCTGCTGCTGGAGGGAGTACTGCTGGGAGTGGTGGAGGTGCGGCCTCCCAGCCCCACCGAACCGCCCTGCTGCTGTTACTACTGCTGGTGCTGCTACTTGTGCTACTGGGAGTGGAGGAGGTGCTGCTGGGAGTGCAGGAGGTGCTGCTGGCGCTGTAGGAGCTAGAGGTGCTGGACCTACTCCTGACAGTTACTTTCTGTCATGGCCACTTCCGCGGCAGTTGCTGCGGCCAGGGGTAGACAGCAGCAGGCACTGCTTCTCCCGGACGACCCCACCCCTCGGCAGCTTCGTGAGTGGGTTATTCAGCGAGGTCGTCCTGGTGGTGGAGGTTATCGTTCTGTTAGGACCGCTGCTCCAGGTGCTAGTGAGTCTGCCGCCGCTCCAGGTGCTAGTGAGTCTGCTGCAGCTCTAGGTGCCCGTGAGTCTACCGACGCACTAGGTGCTAGTGCGTCTACTACCACAGGTCCTGCCTCAGCTGAGGTCTTGCACACTTTCACGCTTGACTCAGGTGCGTCACGTTGCTTCTTCCGTGATTGCACCACAGTCACACCACTCACAGCACCTGTCCCAGTATCACTGGCTGACCCCTCTGGGGGCCCAGTGGTTGCGAGAGCCTCCGCGGTCCTCCCTTGTCCAGCAGTCCCCTCCGGCTCTTTGTCAGGTCTCCACCTCCCCACGTTCTCGACGAACTTGGTAAGCAACGCTGCCATTCAGGATGTCTGGGTTGATACCTTTATTTCTGGAGGGCAGCGTTTGGCGATCTGTACGATCTGGCCGTCACCTGGCTATGTTCACTCGACAGCCTGGGTCTAGTCTGTACGCACTGACCACTGCGTCTGCACAGGTGGCTGAGTCAGGTCAGGTAGCTGCGTCGACTCGAGCGTCTGCGTCAGGGCAGTTAGCTGCGTCTTGCTCGTGCAGAGTAGTCATGCACGAGACTCAGCGCTGGCACCACCGTCTTGGTCACGCCTCCCTGCAGCGTCTGCGCGGCATGCACTCCCGGCTCTTGGTCACTGGCCTCCCTGAGACCCTGCCCCCCCTCCCGCGCTCACTTGCGCCGCCGTGCCTTCCTTGCGTCGAGGGGCGGCAGCGCGCCGCTCCTCACTCCTCCGAGTTTCCTCCGACCACTGCTCCTCTACAGACTCTCCACCTGGACGTGTGGGGCCCGGCCCCCGTCGGTGGGACGGACCAGGAGCGCTACTTCCTGCTGGTTGTTGACGACTACACACGCTACACCACAGTCTTCCCCTTGCATCGCAAGGCGGACGTCAGCGGAGTTTTGATCCCCTGGATCCGTGCTACTTGTCTCCAGCTACACGAGCGCTTTCAGCAGGACTTCCTAGTCCTGCGTCTGCACTCTGACAGGGGTGGTGAGTTCTCTTCTGGCGTTCTTGAGACGTTCTGCCAGGATGAGGGCATCGCCCAGTCGTTCACGCTTCCGGCCTCTCCGCAGCAAAATGGGATCGTTGAGCGTCGCATTGGCCTGATCATGGAGGTTGCTCGTACCTCCATGATCCATGCGGCTGCTCCCCATTTCCTGTGGCCGATTGCGGTCCGATACGCCACGCATCAGCTCAACCTCTGGCCCCGTGTCTCTGCTCCAGAGACCTCGCCCACAATTCGTTGGACGGGACAGCCTGGTGATGTGTCGTCGTTTCGGGTCTGGGGCGCACTCTCCCTTGTTCGCGATACCAAAGCGAGCAAGCTCTCTCCTCGCACTCTCCGCTGTGTCTTCCTGGGCTTCCCCACCGACGCTCCATCCTGGCAGTTCTACCACCCTGCCTCGCGTCGTGTTCTGTCCTCTCAGGAAGTCACCTTCGACGAGTCGGTCTGTTACCACCGACTTCACCCGCACGCGTCCCACCCGGTTCCCCTTGCACCCCTCTTCCTGGTACCAGTCCCCCCCCCGGTAGACCCTCTCCCCCCACAGGGTCCTGCTCCCTCAGGTGTGTCCCAAGTAGACCCACCCCCCTTGGATGAGCCAGTTGAGATCTCTTCTGGCTCCTCTGACTCACCTGAGGGGGGTGACGCCATCGCCGACGACACGGCGACCACTCGCCACACTCCTCGCTTGGCGACCTCCCCGGGTTTCCCGCCACGGCCGTCTTCGCCACCTCCGCAGCCTGCTGCTGTGGACTCTGGAGCTGAGACTAATGGAGCTAGGGCTGGGGGTGGTGAGTCTGGGGGTGCCCGCTCTCCTCGCCTGGCTACCCCCCTTGGGTTCCCACCTCTGCCGTCTTCGCCGCCTCTGCAGCCTACTGCTGTGGACGCAAGAGCAGAGACTGAGGGTGCTGGGACTGAGGGTGCTAGGACTGAGGGTACTGAGACTTTGGGTGCTGACTCTGGGGGTGCTGAGACTTCGGGTGCTGACTCTGGGGGTGCTGCGAGTCCTTCTGGATGTCCTGGAGCTGGAGGTACTAGAGCTACTAGGCTTGGAGGTCCTACTGGAGGTACTAGAGGTACTACTGGTGCTGGAGGTACTGGAGCTGCTGTTGGTGCTGGAGGTGCTGGAGCTGGAGGTACTAGAGGTGCTTATGGAGCTGGAGGTGCTAGATCTACCACTACTGGAGGTTCCTGGAGCTGGACAACCACCGCAGCCTACTCTACTTGAGCCGCTCTCGCCGCAGGCGATTCGTGCATGGGTCGTTCTGCGAGGCAGTCCTGGTGGTGGAGGGTACGGTCCTGCTGGTGCTAGAGCTACTAGTCCAGGAGGTGCTGGAGGTACTACTGGAGGTACTAGAGGTGCTGCTGGTGCAGGAGGTACTGGAGCTGCTGCCGGTGCTGGAGGTACTGGAGATGGTGGCACTGGAGGTGCTGGTGCTACTGGTGCTTGAGCTGCGGGAGATGCTGACCCTGGAGGTGGTGGTACTGCTGGTGCTGGAGGTGCAGGAGGTGCTACTGTAGCTGCTGGCACTGGAGGTACTGGAGGTACTACTGGTGCTGGAGGCGCTAGAGCTAGAGCTGGAGGCACTGGAGGTGCTGGAGGTACTACTGGTGCTCGAGGTGCTGGCGTTGTCGGAGCTCGTGGTGCTGGAGGTGCTGGTGCTACTGGTGTTGGAGGTGTTGCTGGGGGTACTGGAGGAGCTGCTCGTGCTAGAGGTACGGGAGCTACTGGTGCTCTTCGCCACCTTCTCAGTCTTCCGCCAGGTGCTACTGGCTTCCCTGTGGCAGGTACTACTCCTCCGTTGCTGTGTCCGCTAGCGGACCAGTCACAGCCACCGCTGCTACCACACTCCCCACTGCCTGCTCCTGCTCCTTACAATGCGGTGTCAGAGTCCCTGACTGAGCGTCGAGAGCCTGAGACTCGTGCTTCCACCCCTGAGCGTCGAGAGCCTGAGTCTAGCTTTGACCTTGAGCCTGAGCCTAGAGCTGCTGTCCGTGCTCGTGTTCCTCGTGTTCGTCGTCCGCGTGCTTCGGCTGTCCCCGGCACTCACGACATGACACTCCGTCCTTCCTCTGTTCCTCAGCGTGTTGTCCTACCGTTACCTCCTGCGTCCTCTCTGCCTAACGTTGCTGACCCTCCGTCTGATCTTGCTCGTGCGTCCAGTCCGACTGTTACTCGCCTTCTTGCTACGGTTGTGACGGACCCTACGTTCTCGTCTCCTGCTGCGTCTGCCCTAGTAGCTGAGCTTGTTGACTTTGCTGCTGTGTACCGCCTAGACTACCTTGCGAGTCTTGTCTCTGACCCTGTCCCTGCCTGTCCTCCGTCCGTCGGGGGTGAGACTGCTCTTGGCTGTACTGCCCTTGGCTGTGACGTTCTTGAGGACAGACAGGAGGAGCTGGAGTGCCTTGCTGCCGCTTCACCCCATCACGCGTCCATGCTGCTTGCCCCTGAGGGAGACCCGGATGCACTTGACATCCCCACCCCGCGCTCCTACAGGGAGGCGATTTCGGGTGAGTACTCCTCTCAGTGGCAGACAGCCATGGACGCAGAGATGGCTTCCTGGAAGTCCACAGACACCTACGTCGACAAGGTTCCCCCACTTGGGGCGAACATCGTCAGTGGCATGTGGATTTTCAGGGTGAAGCGGCCGCCGGGTTCTCCGCCTGCCTTCAAGGCACGTTACGTCGCTCGAGGCTTCAGTCAGCGTGAGGGGGTCGACTTCTTTCAGACCTTCTCCCCCACCCTGAAGATGACCACTCTTCGAGTGCTGCTACACGTTGCAGCTCAGCGTGACTACGAGCTGCACTCCCTCGACTTCTCGACAGCTTTCTTGCAGGATAGCCTTCACGAGGCCATCTGGTTGCGCCGTCCACAGGGCTTCACTGGGTCGTTTCATGTGGGTACCCAGTGGAGCCTACGGCGACCAGTGTACGGCCTGCGTCAGGCGCCTCGTGAGTGGCACGACACACTGAGGATGACACTTGCGGCTCTTGGGTTTGCTCCTTCGACTACTGACCCGTCGCTGTTTCTACGCACCGACACTACTCTGCCGCCGTTCTACATCCTCGTGTACGTCAACGACTTGGTTTTTGCTACTGCTGACACTGAGGCACTGACCCTAGTGAAGGCGGAGCTGCAGGAGAGACACACCTGCACTGACCTGGGTGAGCTGCGGAGCTATCTTGGCTAGCAGATCACCCGGCACAGAGCACGGCGCACCATCACCCTGACTCAGTCACACATGGTGCACCAGATCCTTCAGCGCTTACGCTTCACGTACTCCTCGCCACCGCCCACTCCTCTGGCTACCGGCCACTCGCTCTCAGCTCCACCTTCGGACGAGTCCGTAGAGCCGAGTGGTCCGTACCCAGAGCTTGTGGGCTGCCTCATGTACCTGATGACGTGCACACGACCTGACCTCGCGTACCCTCGCAGCCTTCTGGCTCGCTACGTGGCACCCGGCAGGCACCGAAAGGCGCACTTTGATGCTGCGAAGAGGGTATTGCGTTACTTGTGCACCACATCGGGCATGGGGCTCGTGCTTGGAGGAAGGGGTTCGGTGGTCCTCACAGGACACTGTGACGCTTCTTGGGCCGACGACCAGGCGACTCAGCGTTCGTCACAGGGCTACACCTTCAGTCTTGGCGCTGGTTCTGTCTCGTGGAGGTCCACTCGCTCTTCTTCTGTGCTTGGTTCCAGCTGTGAGGCCGAGATCTACGCTGGCGCCATGGCTGCACAGGAGCTCCGCTGGCTGACCTACCTGCTGACCGACTTGGTGGAACGGCCTCGTTCTCCTCCAGTTCTGTACGTCGACAACAAGGCAATGCTTGCCTTGTGTCGCGAGCAGAGACTGGAGCACAGAACGAAGCACATTGCTCTGCGCTACTTCTTTGCGCGTGAGCTGCAGCAGCGTGGTCAGCTGCGCCTTGCTTTCGTGGCCTCTCGGGCCAGCACTGCTGATGTCTTCACCAAGGCCCTTGCGGCTGGTGATCATCAGCGTTTCTGCACTGCTCTTGGGCTTGTGCCCACTCTGCCTTACTTGCTGGTTGCTTGACTTGCTCTTGTTGTACACTGCTATATATCTTTATACCTGCATGTTTACTCTTTGCTAGGTTGTGATCTGTGTACTGCCTTGCCATTATAAATCTGCATGTAAACTGGCCTTCTGGCCGCCTGCTTGTGCTCAGTTTGTGTGGTGTCCTTGAGATCCACCCTGGGATTTGCCTTGCTTGTTCTGTTGCTTGACTGGTCTTGTGACCACTGTTAGGTTTGGCTATCCCCTACTTCACCTATGGGGGTGTGTCAAAACATATTGTTCTGCTTATTTCACTCTAGGTTGTGTAGGGTTCTTTCCTTAGAGGGTACAACATTCACTCTCGATAATCCTTGTACCCCCCCCCTACCTAATCGATCATTCTCACCTAGCTCCTAGCTTTAACACGTTCATGCTGCCCCACTTCGCCCTACCCCACAACCGAGGCGAGACTCTCTTCGAGTCGGAAATATGAGGGAAACCGGCGACGCGCAGCGTGAGAGGCGGGAAGGGACTAAGACCGTGGCGCAGTTGCAAGCTCCCGTAAAAGGCGCCTCCCTCAAATTGTTGCTCGTTGACCCGCCGCATTCCCATCCAATTTTATTGCTAAGCCCAGCCCGGTTGCCGGGCTCGGCAATATCCGTCTGCCCGACCTTTCAGCCAGGTTCGGGGGGGTTGAACGAAGTCTTGGAATGCAAGTGGTCTCTCCCCGTCGGGAATGACAACCTCGCAACCTTCATCTCGCGGTTTTGTGAAGGGGAAGTTACACAGTCGCGAACGCAATGTCGCCAGCGGCCGTGGCTATGGCTGTGGCCTTTGTTACACGTGGGCGTTGTCTACGAAGGGGAGGGTGAAAAGAGGGGCTTTGAGGAGCAAATTGGCAGTGAATTCTCCCCAAGTGTAACAGACGAGACGGGTAGCAGCGCAATTCTTCTATTTCGTGCCGTATTCGTCAATGAGAGGGGCGTCGTGTCCAATGCGAGCCACGTATTCGAGTTCAGCGCATGCTGTGGTGGAGCTCGCTGCACATGGAAAACGTGGGCAGAGAAAAACACAATATCGGAGATGGCGTACCCTGCAGGAACAGTTACTAGCATCCACGGGCATTCGAGGACGACGGGTGGGAGGGGATGGCGGCGGACGCAGAGGGCTCGGCGCAGGAGGAAGGGGGTTGTGTCAGCGCAGTACGCGGGTGGGAAGAAAAGGCGCGCGTGCTGGGCGGGAGCGCAAAAGAACGGCAGCTGCCGCGGCTGCTGCCGGTGCTGTTCCTGGTGTCGTCGTCTCTCATGCCCACTGCGCGCCGATACCCGCTGCTGCTGCGCGACCGACGGGTGAGTGTTAGGCCCAGATAACGAGTCACTAAAATGTTAGGTGGTGCGCGCCGATACCCGCTGTTGCGCGCGATCTACGGGTGAGTCATGGAAGCCGCTGCAGTATTCATTTCTTGGACCATATTCATCTCTCCTAGCGACTGTTTCATTTAAGCGTGAATTGAGGCGGCGTGATCTTGTGTGATATTGAGGCTTACCTTACCAGAGCACGCAGTGGTGTATGAATCGAGGCATGTGTGAGGCAACACAACCATCATGAGACGTACACGTACCTCACTGAGCAACACACCCCCAACCTCTTATGAGGGGTACCATGCTTTTTCCTCCCCCAACCCCAACATTTCTACCACCCCCCCCCCCCCCCCCCCCCCCCCCCCTCCCCCTTCGGAAACTGTTTCCCCTAGATGCTACACCACGTGCATAACAGACTGTTTGGAGTGGATCTCGTCGCGCACTCCATCCCCCTGGACGCCACGTCAGAACATTCCACGTCAGCACAAGGGGCGGCCGCAGCGCGTCCGCATCTGTTCTTCGCAAAGAAGCTCTACCTCCCGCTACACCTGGACTCCTTCTACGGATTCGCCGCTTGGTGCGGAAGGTGATTATAAGGAGGCGGTTGACACGATGAAACGTGTAGTGGTATACAACGAGCACGTGCCACTAATGCAAGCTAAGGAGCTCTTCTCCTGCGAAATTTTGTTCATCGGCCCGACATCACCCGCACTTTCGAATCTCATCTTCATGCCCTTCAACTCCACGCTTACCGAGATCCTCCCTTGCACCGTCGCCATGACCACTTCCATCGGTGTCGCCGGCCATCAGCGGGTTGCCATGTGGCATTTCCACCTGGCTTTCCGCCTCGGCATACATAATTTCCTCTCTGCCTGCGATCCGAGTAAGGTGAACTGGCTCATGCGGGAGCACTGACACGTGGACGAGGTGTACGGTACAGTCACTGCGATGATCCGTAACAACCCTACACTCCACGCGTTCACCGGGCTACCACGCATCTTCTTTCCACCGGACGTGCCAGCCAGCCTCGGCGACTTCCGACGACGAATCCCTGGCTAGGCCTTAGAGAGGCGAACTGGCGGCGTTCAAGCACTGGATGAGCTGCGTTGCACAGAGCGCGGCGAGTGGCGGTACGACGTGACGCCTAGGGTTCTACCGTGGGAGGAGAAGGAGCTGCAGAGCTGCGACTCTGACACAGTGGAATTGCGGGAGTCTACGTGGATAAAATAGCTAAGGGCGTGTCTCTTTTTTGCCCTCGACGATTCAAACCGTGGACGGTCCGAACTGCGAAGAAATTACCGGTATCGTTGATTTCGCATGTTCAATTTCGTGATAGTACTTGCGATGTCGCCAACGGTACGAACTGTCGCGTCACTTTTCCCTCCTCATAACGGTTCAGAATTTGAACCTTCCGCAGCTCGAAAAGCAAACGGACGGTGCAACAGTACTGAATAGATATTGGCTCGCGAGAATTTTTTTACTACATGGAATCAGATTGGCGCACGAATTTTGCGGAGAAAATGTCGTGACCTGTGTAACGACGATACAGTGCCCATTACGAAGCTACAGTACTTCGTGAGTTCATGGTCCATGAAAAAGTGACAGAATTGCATCTGGACGGGGCAAAGTTCCGAAATGGCAATTCGGACAGTCCGCTCCTCGCTATTTGGACCGTCCAGTACCAAAAAAGATAACCGTCCGGAAAAATGCAGAAAATCAAAAAAGAGACACGCCCTAACTCGGGGTGGGATCCCGCTGCTGCTGCCGCTGCGTGGAAGGTTCAAGAGAGTCTGAAGTATGAGTCGGTGGTGCCTCGAAAAAAGTGTGCTGGAGTTATTGGGGGGAGGCAGGTGGTGGTGGGGAGGGAGGGCGTGCAGGGGGAGATGAGATGTTTTTGAGGTTCGACGGGCGCCCGCTTTGCGAGCTGGCTGCTCGGCGGAAGGATGGGCTGCGGATTGCTTTTATCGGGGATTCGATTACGAAGGAATACCACTACTCATTTCTAAATAGCATGATTAAGCATATCCCGAAGCCGGCGGTGGGGACGATTGTGAAGCGGAAATGCCTCGAGTGGATTGACGACACAAGGACTATTACATATGCTGGTTACCACATCAAGGGATGCTAGAAATTGGAGATCCACTTTGTGGGAACAGCTCGGCTGATGCATGTACAGGAGGAAAAGCTAGAGCGGGCGGCATGGGTCGACGTGCAGTAGCACCAAGTTTCAGGAGTCAGGAAATCCCATGTGATTGTAGTGAATCGGGGTGCGCACTACAAGCCACCAATGATGGTGGTCAAGGCAGTCAGTAGAATCTTCCAATTTCTCCGCCACAATCACCCCGACAAACTCCTAATCTACCGCACCATGTTGGGCTGAGAAAAGCCCTTAGGATCTTTCAAGGCTAAGACCCTGAGTAGGAATGTTGTAGTTGCGGAAGCGTTCCTAGTGAACTGTTGAACCAGCTTGCACTAGTGTGTGAGAGCAAGAGATTGATTATAGCAAGGTAATACAAAGGCTTTTAAATGATTACAAGGAATATGAAAGGGTGCAGCTAGCTGTTTTGTTGTTGCTGTTGCGGTTCGAGTGACGACTCGGGCAACTGCTCAATACCGAGTCAGTTGTTTGTCCTTGTTGTCGCGCTGTATTTCGTCGAGTCAAGGGTCACTGACCTTTGACCTTCGTGTAACCTCCAGCTGTTACTTTCTGTCAACCTCCTTGGTTGACTCGCCGTTGCTCCGCTTTGATTCACCTCGTTTGCAGTCTATTGCTTCGACACAACATGAGCGTTAAATTGCTTGTTTCCAACGCTCCCCTTTGCTTCTGGAGTGTCGCTGCTGATCACGTGGCTTTGTCCAGTCAGCAGCATGCAATACTCGAACTTCTGCTTTCCGAGTTTCTTGGTCAAGTAATCGGCTGCCATCTCCGATGTAGGACAGTAGGATGGAGTCTCCCCTTTTCGATTTCATCTTTCACGAAGAAGTACCGGAGGGCGATGTGCTTCGTTCGATTCGCAAACCCATTCTTGTTCGCTATGCGGATGGCCGATTGGTTGTCGCAGAACAGGGAGAAGTTGGGTAACTGAGCCAGCTTCGCTTCTTCCAGTAGTTCGCGAAGGTATAATCCTTCCTTGGTGGCTGAGCAGAATGCAATGTATTCTGCTTCAGCCGAGGAGAGAGCAATTAATTCTTGTTTGCTCGACTGCCACAAGATTGGGCCAATAGGCTCAAGTCGGTAGATGTAGCTGGTGCGCAATCGCCTAATGTCGGAATCGCCGGCGTGCTCAGCATCCACGTAGCCGTTTAGCTTGGGCGTCGTAGTTCCGCTTTTGTGGTAGGTTAGGCTGATTGTCGGGGTGCTGATGAGGTAGTGAAGAGCACGGTCGAGTTCGGCCATGTGATGTGCTTCAGGCTTTTTGAGGTAGGTGGCGAGTTGGCTAGTTGAGTAAGATAGGTCCGGTCGGCAAGTAACGGCTGCGAAGAGTAGACAGCCTAGCTTTCGTTGGTAGTCACGAATACTGGTGGGTTTGAGCAGAGCAGAGGCTTCCTTGCGATTTCCGTCGGTGTAGCGATATGGCGTGGTGATGGTAGCTGGGGTTAGTCCGAAGCGTTTGGCGATGGTGTCGGCGTATTTTGCGGCGCTGAGATGGATCGCGTTCTCCCCTTCTTCTATGTTGAGTCCCAGATAGTGTGTCACGGTAGACGAGACGGTAAGCGTGAGATCCCGCTGCAGCTCCCCTTCGAACCAAGTCGTGATATCGTTAGTTGAGCCGATGTAGAGTAGATCGTCTACGTAAATGATGAGTAGGATGTAGTCGGTCCCTTTAGCGAGTCGGTACATTCCTTGGTCATGCGGTAGTTGGCGGAATCCGATGCGAATTAGTCGGGCGTGAAGATACTGCTGCCACAGCCTAGGAGCTTGCTTGATGCCGTACAGTGATTTCAGTAGCTGACAGATTTGATTGGGGTCTGCATTAGAGTCGTGTGGTTGTTCGACAAAAATCTCAGCGTCGACGGGAGCGTACAGAAAGGCGTTGGCGACGTCGATTTGGCGTAGCTTCTTCTGGTTCATGGCGGCTATCGTGAGAAGAATCTGTAGTGAGGTGTGTCGGCGAACTGGCGTGAAGGCTTCGGTGAAGTCTCGTCCATGCTCTTGATCGAAGCCGCGTACGACCCAGCGTGCTTTGAACTTGTCGATGGTTCCGTCGGCTTTTGTTTTCACGCGGAAGACCCATTTTCTGGTGAGAATGGTTTTGTTGCGTGCCACTCCGATGGGTACAATTTTCCAGGTGTTGCGCTCTTCCAGCGCTTTTAACACTCTGTCCATGGCTTCGCGCCATTTTTCCCTGTGCTCCCCCCCCGGAGCCTGTTGAACTGTGGCAGGCTCCTTAGGTGGTGCTGCTTTGTGGACGGCGGTGACGAGGCCCAGAATCTGCAGCCCACTCTGTGTGTAGCGGGGAAGGTTTGCGTCCTCGGAATAAGCTGCTTCATCTCCCGCTTCTGGATCAGGTAGAAAATTGGGCCATTTGCGTTCAGAGACGTTGGTGTCGACCGGTTGGGGTGTAACGTAACCGTTGTCGACAAAGTCGTAGTAGACTACGGCGTTGGCACTTTCACAGGGTTGTCGTCGTTCATGGGAATGTCCACTGAGCAGTACGGAAGAGGCCCGGCTTCCTCCGAAGCTCCGTCCACGTTCTGCTCGTTCCAGTTAGCTTCATCTGCTGCCGAAGCGAAGGCTCGGTCCCCACGAAATCCGCCCGTGACATCTCGTTCTGCTTCCAGGTTGTCCATGTACGTCTGAATTATGAGTCGCTCGTAGAAAATGACATCACGTACGGCTACTGTTTCCTTTGTGTGGATGTAAAAAATCTTCCATGCGTTGTAGTGTTTTTCGATGCCCAGGTGTAGTCCCCACTGTGCGCGTTGGGAGAATCGGCCGGCTCGTGCAGCTGGGGGTCGGTACTGTACCATACAGCCAAATACTCGTAACATTTTTGTGCTGCCCAATTTTCCTGTCCACAGCAGATGCGGTGATGCGTTGTTTGGGAGCGATGATGACGAGAGCAAGTTGTGCAGCATGACAGTGTGGTTCATCGCCTCGGGCCACTGGTGGTTGGGTAGCCGCATGCCTCGTAGCAGCTTGCGCATGGTGTTCTGGAGGGTCCTGTTCATTCTTTGTGCCACGCCTTATTGCTGATGAGCGTAGGGAAGCGAGATGAGTCGCTTGATGCCTCTCTCTGCCAGCTACTGCGTGAATTGCTGTGACTGATATTCTCCTCCTCCGTCCGACTGGAAGCTTTTCAGTTTTACTCCTGATTCCCTTTCTGTCACTGGAAGCCAGGCGACGAAGGCTTCGAAAGCCATGTCGCGGCTAGGAAGGTTGAGGTGCCAGACGTATCGGGTGGCGGCGTCGATGAACGTGATGACGTAACTGTAGGCTCCTTGTCCGCCTTCACGGTTGAATAGTATGTCACTGTAAACCTTCTCCAGTGGTGCGTATGCAGGTGCGCTCGGGTTGTGATGAGAGACGAATGGCTGGTGAGGTAAGTCGGCTTCAGGGCAGGTAAAGCATGTTCCGCGAACTCGTTGAAGTTCTTTGCCGTCGTGTAGTGGCAGTGAGTCTTTGTCGAGGAGTCCAGCTCTTATCGTGTTGTTTAATGTTGTGTTGCTCGGGTGTCCCATCCTTGCATGCCATATGGATTTGCTGGCGCGGTGTCCTGGTGAACGCTTGTATAGATCGGAGTTGGAGTAGAATCCCGCGGTGAGGTTGGCGCTTCTGCGAACTTCGCGTGGAGTTGGAGTCAACTGCTGCGCAGGATTCGGTGGAGTATCGTCGACGAAGATTGGTGCCGTTGAAGGCGTAGGCGGTGTTGCCTCTGCTGCTGCCGGTGTTGTCTCTGCTGCTGCTGGTGTTGTTTCTGCTGTTGTCGGTGTTGTCTCTTCTGCTGCCGATGTTGTCTCTGCTGCTGCCGATGTTGTCTCTGCTGCTACCGATGTTTGTTGAATTGTCACTAACGCTCTTGTTTGTTCTGCTTCAGGTATAGTGTGCGAGTACCAGAAGCCTCCAGGACTGAAGCCGGGGTCGAGATCTGGTGGGTGTGTCCAAGAGGTGAAATTGACGATGGCGTCGCTGTCGGCGGTGCCTTGGTCTGGAACGAAGTCGAGAACGAAGACATTGTTCTTCAGGACTGCCTTGCCGATGTAGAGTCCACCTCTCCCGTGGTACAGCTTGAACTTCTGGGTGGTGCTGTCTGCTTCGAGATGAAATCCCTTCGCCATTAGTTGACTGACGCTGAATAAGTTATAGCCGAGTCCTTCTGCGATTAGAACCTTTGACATCTGCGGATTAAAGTTGGTTTCTCGAGACTGGAGTTGAACTATCCCTTGTTGTCGTGTGCGCAGGTTGGTTGTTGACGACAGTGATTACAACCTCGCGCTGAAGTCGGTGTTCCCGTTGAACGAAGCGACCCGATGAGCACATGTGTTGTCCGCAGCAGCTATCCAAGAACCAGGTGTCTTTCCCGGATGGCTCACTCTGGGCGATGGCTGCGTACGTCGGATTCGGCTCCAATGATTCACGACGAGGGGTGATTTCGTCGAGTTGTTCTTCTGGTGAGTAGTATGGTGGTGATCCGGTGATGCAGGAGTCTGTTGTTCTTGCCATGCAGCTTACGATGTTTCTTGCGCTTTGTGCAGGTTTTGTCGTTGATGTCGTTGAGGACTGTACTTGATTGGTGGGATGCGCTTGTGTAGAAGCAACTTGACTTCTTGAGGGCCGAAGTTGACGTTGCGGCGGCGTTGACTGCTGCTGATTCGGGCAGTGTGTGCGAGGGTGTCCTGGCGTCTTGCAGAGATGGCAGAACGGTGGTACGTATTGTTGAGCTTGGTGTTTATTCTGTCGATTGTTGTTGTTGTAGCGCCGTTGAGTGTGGAACGTGAACTCTGGTGCTGACGCTCTCTTCCTGTGTCGTTCTTCGTGTAGGTCCATGTCCTGCTGTTCAACGTGAATTTTGGCGCAGAGTGCCGCTTCGGAGATCTTCCTGTGAGCTCGAAGGATAGCTCGAGTGGAGCGCCAATGAGGACCGGGGCCAGTGTGTCAGAAGTAGTAGGAATACGGCCTAGGCTTAGTAGCCTAGGCCACAGTAGGACTAGTAACGAGGAGCGAAGTACGAGCTAGGAATGTGTGTAGGAACAGAATTGAGAAAGGATGATTGAACTAGCAAGCAGCAGGATACAAATAGCAAACCCTAAGGGGCTGTACTCACTATAGAGTACCCCACTGCAGGCTACACAAACAACATATTCTGACACACCCCCATAGCCAAAGTGGGGTGTAATCAGCACAATGAGCAGTCATAGCAATAGTTCATAATTATCAGCAAAGCTAGAGGCTATCACAGAGGGCAAGTGAGGAGGAGGAGGGACTATGAAAGGAGAGAAGATGGGAGGCGACGACTGAAGCTGCAGACACACGGGCAACAGAAGCGGCTGACACAGTGGCGGCTGACACAGTGGCTACCGAGACAGAGCGCCCCGGAATACTGGAGTAACTGGCTCTGCGGCTACGACGAGCGGCAGAAGCAACGGACCCACGGGCGACTGGTGCAGCAGGCTCTCAGAGGCTACCGAGACAGTGCGTCCCGGAATACAGGAGTAACAGGCTCTGCGGCTGCGACGAGCGGCAGGAGCAACGGACCCACGGGCAACAGGTGCAGCAGGCTCTCTGAGCTACCAGGACAGTGCGTCCCGGACTACAGGTGTTGCGGACGACAAGACAGCAGCCTCCACTCAACCTCCCCCAACAGTCCCACACCCCTCTCACACACCCCCTGCTTCACCCCTAGCTCCACTCCCACATCACCCCCCTAGTGCCACTCCCCACGACTCCCACACCTCCACCCCCCTCAGCGGCAGCTGCAGCAGTGGGAGACGAAAAAGGAGGAGGGGAGAACCCACACCTCTCACCCCCATGCTCGCCACCCCACACCCCAGCCACCGCGGAACGCACGGTGGAATGGGAGCAATGGGCAGCACGGGGGGGGGGGGGGGGGGGGGGGGGGGGGGGGGGGGGGGGGGACGGGGCGGGCTTCTGCAGAGGCGGCTCGCGCGGGTCCTGGGGCGGCTGCTGCAGGTGCGGGCTGCTCCAGGGGCGGCTGCTGCAGGTGCGGGCTGCTCCAGGGGCGGCTGCTGCAGGTGCGGGCTGCTCCAGGGGCGGCTGCTGCAGGTGCGGGCTGCTCCAGGGGCGGCTGCTGCAGTGGCGGGCGGCTCCAGGGGCTGCTGCTGCAGTGGCGGGCGGCTCCAGGGGCTGCTGCTGCAGTGGCGGGCGGCTCCAGGGGCGGCCGCCGCAGTTGAAAGGCAGAAGGGGGGGGGGGGGGAAACGCACGGCCCCCAGGGCGCCCCGAGGGGCGACGAGAAGGGAGCCGCGCGGCCCCCCCCCGGGGCGCCGCGACGGGCACCAGGGAGGGCGCCGCGACGAGCCCCCAGAGCCGCCTCGACGGGCGACGGGGAGGGTGCCGCGCGGGCCCCCCGAAGTCGCCTCGACGGGCGACGGGGAGGGCGCCGCGCGGGCCCCCCGAAGTCGCCTCGACGGGCGACGGGGAGGGCCGCGCACGGCCCCCGAAGTCGCCTCGACGGGCGACGGGAGGGGACCGCGGCCCCCGTGGTCGCCACGACGGGCGACTGGTGGGGAGGCCGCGCGGGCCCCCAAGGTCGCCTCGACGGGCGACGGGAGGGGAGGCCGCGCGGGTCCCCGAGGTCGTCTCGACGGGCGACGGGAGGGGAGGCCGCGCGGGTCCCCGAGAGCGCCTCGACGGGCGCTTCGACGGGAGGGGACCGCGGAGGCCCCCCCAAGGGCACCACGACGGGCGCCACGGAAGGGAAAACCACCAGGCGCCCCGAGCGCGCGGCGGGCAGAAATTAGGGTTTCGCCGCCGCGCACCACGGGGCGCGCGGCGGACAGTACGGCAGCGGAAACGGGTGGTAGGCCCATACACAGGAAGGCGGCAGACATGCCGCCCTCTGATACCATGTCAGAAGTAGTAGGAGTACGGCCTAGGCTTAGTAGCCTAGGCCACAGTAGGACTAGTAACGAGGAGCCAAGTACGAGCTAGGAATGTGTGTAGGAACAGAATTGAGAAAGGATGATTGAACTAGCAAGCAGCAGGATACAAATAGCAAACCCTAAGGGGCTGTACTCACTATAGAGTACCCCACTGCAGGCTACACAAACAACATATTCTGACACAGTGATGACAATTATCACGAAGGCTTCTTCGGATATCGATCCTCCGCATCGAAGGAGTCTGTCGCGCAGTCCACGACAACGGCTGATATACGCCATCCCCTTTTTGCCGGGTTTCATTTCTACTTTTGTCAGCTGTGCCATGAGACGACTTTGATTAACACTGTCTGTTTCTTGATACATGTTCTTCAGGTGGTTGTACGCGAGCTCGGTGGAGTTGCCGTATCCACGATAAGACCGGATGTTCCGCTGCTCGTTCGGAGTTATGTTTCGCAGAAGAATTGTATACACCATCAGCGACTGATACGTGTACTGTTGCTTGTCGTACTGCGTTCCGTGTGTTGGGTATGGCAAGGATCCATCGAAGAATCCGAGAATCTGCGCGCCTTCCATCATCACTCAAACTCGAATGACCAGGTATAGAAGTCCTTTCCGTCAAAGGGTGTCGATGTCTGCAGTTTCAAAACATGGGCGAACTGTGATTGAACCTGAAGCGCGTCCAGTATCTTCTCTTGTCTACAATTCTTCTGCCTGAAGCGAGAAACAGTTTTCTGCCTGGCATATCATGGATTATCGCAGTTGCCTCCTGGTTCCTGCCCGTGACTGTATTTTCTACGAAAATCTGACACTTCCAGTCTTCGAACAACATCTCGCCACGCAGCGTGACCCTGCCACTCTTTTCCACGGTGTTCGCTCATTCGCTAGCACCGACGCCGAACTCGCTGCCAGCGAAGAACCTGACCCTGACGGTGCACGTGAAGCTGCTCCCGACCCACCTATCCCAACCACTTCTTCCGGATTTCCGGAATTCATTCCTCTCGTCGATGCTCATCCGGAGGACGTTCGTGATATCCATCATACTTACATCGTGGACGACCAACGACGTCGCATGCCAGTTGTAACTGACAGCAGCATCCGCGTCGACCCTGACGAAATTGGGGGGGCAAGTGGAGAACATAGTGAACCTGTCAATTTCATAGGTCAGACCGATGACAGTCCTAATTATCAAACTGGGCTACAGATACTGTGACTAGCAGCAGCTGTACAGCACAACTCTACAGAGGTCGCGGAACCGAAAACTGCCCGACAGGCTCTTTCAGGGCCACATCGCAAAAAATGGCGTGAAGCCATGGATCGTGAATTGGCTGCCTTGGAAAAAAGGGAGACTTGGGAGCTCATACCCATCGAAAAAGCCGTAAATAAAAATGTTCTTACCGGAAAGTGGGTTTTCAGGCTGAAGACGAAGGCTGATGGTTCTCACGAGAAATTTAAGGCAAGGTGGGTTGTTCGCGGTTTTGACCAAACTCATGGGGTGGACTACACGTTAACTTTCGCCCGGGTCAGCCGACATACAAGTGTTCGTCTCGTCATCTGCGAAGCAGCTGTGAAGAATCTTCCACTGTGACAAATTGACGTTTCCAACGCGTTTCTGTACGCCGACGTCAATGCCGAAATCTACGTCGAATTTCCGCACACCTATCCGACAAACCCGCCAAGTGTCTGCAAGCTCAAGAAGTCACTGTACGGTATCAAACAAGCACCGCGATTGTGGCAGCAGCATTTGAACAGAAAACTGACAGAGGTTGGGTTTAGACAACTGCCGCATGATCCCGGGATGTATCGGCTAGACGAGAAGGGGAGTTATGTACTGCTCGTGGCATACGTGGACGACATCCTCTACGTCAGCTCGTCGGTTTCCTTGGGTGATCGCATCGAAGCAGATTTGAAGAAAACTCTCGATTTAACCATCTCCACCGAAGTAACCCAATTTCTTGGGTTAAACGTTTCGCGAACTCCCTCCGCCATCCATCTCACTGCATCGAAGTATGCTGAGTCACTCGCTAAGCACTTCAAAATTCCTACAGATTACGTCGCTACACCCTATCGATCTACACCCACCGGGCACGTCCTAAACAACACCAATCTTTCAGCAGCTGGCCTACAACTGTACCAGCAGCAACTCGGGTGTCTTCTCTTCGTGTCAAACGTATATGCTATAGTCTGTGTAGGCTGTAGTGGGGTAGACTATATGGGGTACAACACTTCTAGGTTTTCCTACTTGTACCCGCCTCTTTCCTAGTTCATCAATTCCTCATTTCTTCACATGGTATAGAGCAGGTTCCCTAGTGGGAACGCTTCCTTGGGCCCACCACTGAATTTTTTTTTCAGACCGGAACGCCAGTCGCTCCTGCCCGAGACGCGCCTTGTGGGCCGCCCTTCTGTCGAGCTCTCTTAGAGGCCCCTCTCACGGCCCCCTGTCGCCGCCCCTAGCGGCCCCGTCGCCGCCTCCCTCCCTACGCGGCCCCGTCGTCGCCCCTACGCGGCCCCGTCGCCGCTCCCCTCCCTACGCGGCCCCGTCGCCGCCCCTACGCGGCCCCATCGCCGCCCCTACACGGCCCCGTCGCCGCCCCTAGCGGCCCCGTCGCCGCTCCCCTCCCTACGCGGCCCCGACGCCGCCCCTACGCGGCCCCGTCGCCGCCCCTAGCGGCCCCGTCGCCTCCTCCCTCCCTACGCGGCCCCGTCGCCGCCCCTACGCGGCCCCGTCGCCGCCCCTAGCGGCCCCGTCGCCGCCCCTAGCGGCCCCGTCGCCGCCCCTAGCGGCCCCGTCGCCGCCTCCCTCCCTACGCGGCCCCGTCGCCGCCCCTACGCGGCCTCGTCGCTGCCCCTAGCGGCCCCGTCGCCGCTCCCCTCCCTACGCGGCCCCGTCGCCGCCCCTAGCGGCCCCGTCGCCGCCCCTACCCGGCCCCGTCGCCGCCCCTAGCGAGCAGCCGAGCTGCCGAGCCACCCAGCAGCCGAGCTGCCGAGCCGCCCAGCAGCCGAGTCGCCCAGCAGCCGAGCCGCCCCTGGAGCAGCCGCCACTGCAGCAGCCGCCCCTGGAGCAGCCACCCCTGCAGCAGCCGCCCCTGGAGCACCCGCCCCTGCAGCAGCCGCCCCTAGAGCAGCCGCCCCTGGAGCAGCCGCCCCTACAACTGCCGCCCCTGGAGCGGCCACCCCTGCAGCTGCCGCGGAGCTCTCGCCCTACAGTGGTAGCGGCCTCGCCGTTGCCGCCGTCGTACGCCTGCCCTTCTCGCCACTGGTGAGCACTGCCCTGCCCGTACTGCTGTTACTGCTGCTCTTGCTGCTACTGCTCTTTCTACTGCTACTGCTGCTCCTGGCGTGGCCAGATGCAGCTCCAGCGTCGCCCGCGTGAGTCCCTCACCCCCCAACAGCTTCGTGAGTGGTACGCTAGTTGGGGTTGTCGGGGTGGCCGTAGTGGGAGTCGTCCTGGAGTGAGTAGTTCCGCAGCTGCTTGTAGTGGCCAGATGCAGCTCCAGCGTCGCCCGCGTGAGTCCCTCACCCCCCAACAGCTTCGTGAGTGGTACGCTAGTTGGGGTTGTCGGGGTGGCCGTAGTGGGAGTCGTCCTGGAGTGAGTAGTTCCGCAGCTGCTTGTAGTGCGTCCGTACGCGGTCCTCTCGCCCCAGCAGCTTCGTGAGTGGTACGCTCAGAGTAGAGGGTCGCTGAGTGGTGCTCGCTGCCAGTACGTTATTAGCTCGGGTGTCCGGACTGGTCAGCCTTGCGGGACGCGTGGTCACACAGAGTCCCGCTGCTTCGCCCGTCTGAGCGACGCTTGGCGTACAGAGTTTGGCGACGACGCTGAGCTCCCCGACTGGGTGGAGCTGCTAAGGCAGAGGGTAGATATCTTTGCTCTTGACTATGATGCTATTCTCACTGCAATGTATGCATTGTCTACTAGTGCCGAGGGAGCCTGTCACCTGTGTGTGCCGCCTGACCCCGGTATCCAGTCTGCTGCTCTAGGTGCTGGTGAGGCTGCTGCTCTAGGTGCTAGTGCGTCTGCTGCCCCAGGTGCTGGGGAGTCTGCTCTCTCAGGTACCACGTCGGCTCAGGCCTTACACACCTTCACCCTTGACTCGGGTGCTTCCCGCTCCTTCTTTCGAGACCGCACCACGCTTACGCCGCTTAGTCGGCCGGTTGCGGTCTCCCTGGCGGACCCCTCTGGGGGTCCTGTCCTTGCTAGCTTCTCCACTGTCTTACCGTGCCCGGCAGCCCCCTCTGGCACCCTGTCAGGTCTCTACCTCCCCTCGTTCTCTACAAACTTGGTGAGTGGAGCTGATCTACAGGACAGGGGGGTTGACTAGTTCACTCCTGCGAGTCAGCGGGTGACCCACTGCACGTGTGCTCGGACGGGCCGACACTTGGCCACGTTTACCCGTCGGCCGGGGTCGAGCCTGTACACACTGACTACTGAGTCTCCTCCGGCTACTGAGTCTGGTCAAGTAGCTGCGTCGAGTCAGGTGTTTGCTGCAGCGTCCAGGTCTGGTCCTGAGTCTGCGCCCTGCTCGTGTCGTCTCCTGTCCCACCAGACTCTCCTTTGGCACCACCGCCTTGGTCACCCCTCCCTGCCTCGTCTCCGAGGCATGGCCTCACGTGTCCTTTTCTCTGGTCTCCCTCGGTCCCTACCTCCCCTACCTCCAGGGCCTGCCCCAACCTGCGTCCCCTGCGTCGAGGGGCGACAGCGCGCTGCCCCTCACTCCTCCGAGTTTCCTCCGACAGAGGCTCCGCTGCAGACTCTTCACATGGACGTGTGGGGCCCCGCCCGCGTCCGTGGCCAGGGTCACGAGCGTTACTTCCTGTTGGTGGTTGACGACTACTCGCGTTACACCACGGTCTTCCCCTTGCGCAGCAAGGGTGACGTCACTGAGGTGTTGATTGACTGGATCCGCGCAGCTCGTCTCCAGCTCAGAGAGAGTTTCGGCTCGGACTTTCCTGTTCTGCGTCTGCACTCTGACAGAGGCGGGGAGTTTTCCTCTGCCCGGCTGGGAGCCTTCTGTCGTGCACAGGGCATCCGCCAGACCTTCACGCTTCCGGCCTCTCCACAGCAAAATGGGATTGCTGAGCGCCGCATTGGCATGGTCATGGACGTCGCTCGTACGTCCATGATCCATGCGGCTGCCCCCCATTTTCTGTGGCCGTTTGCGGTTCAGTACGCAGCGCATCAGCTCAACCTTCAGCCCCGGGTCTCCTTGCCAGAGACCTCCCCCACCTTGCGGTGGACGGGGAAGGTTGGCGATGCGTCTGCGTTTCGGGTCTGGGGATCTCGGGCGTTTGTCCGCGACTTGTCTGCGGACAAGCTGTCCCCCCGTGCTGTTCCCTGCGTCTTCCTTGGCTTCCCCCCTGACGCGCCTGGTTGGCAGTTTTACCACCCCACCTCGCACCGTGTTCTGTCCTCCCAGGACGTCACCTTTGACGAGTCGGTGCCTTACTACCGTCTCTTCCCCTACCGCACTGCGCCCCTCCCCCCGCCGCCGCTCTTTCTTGCGCCAGGTCCTCCCACGGTAGACCCCCTCCCCCCTTAGGGTCCTGCCCCGTCAGGTGTGTCCCAGGTAGACGCAGTCGAGCCTGTCGAGGTAGTTGTTGACTCTGGTGCTGCTAGAGGTGCTGAGCCTGCGGGTGCCGGGTCTGGGGGTGCGGAGCCTGGGGGTGCTGAGTCCAGGGGTGCGGAGCCTAGGGGTGCTGAGCCTGGGGGTGCTGAGTCTGGGGGTGCTGAGCCTGGGGGTGCTGAGTCTGGGGGTGCTGAGCCTGGGGGTGCTGAGCCTGGTGGTGCGGAGCCTGGGGGTGCTGGGTCTGCTCGTGTGGCCTCTCGCGGTGCTTCGTCGAGGCGGGAGCTACTCTCTCCGCAGGAGCTGCGCGAGTGGTTTGCCCGGCGCTGGAGCCGTGCTGCTGGAGCTGGAGGTGCTACTGTTGCTGCTGGTCCTGGAGGTGCTCGTACTGGTGGTACTGGAGCTGCTGGGACTGGGGGTGCTGCTGGGGCTGCTGGAGTTGGTCCTGCTGGAGGTCCTGCTGGAGCTGCTGGCGGTACTGGAGCTGCCGGTCCTGCTGGAGTTGGTGCTGCTGGAGCTACTGGAGCTGCTGGAGCTGGAGCTGCTGGGGGTGTTGGCGCTGGTGGTTCTGCTGGCGCTGGTACGTCTGAGGGTGCTGGAGTTGGCGCTGTTGGAGCTAGAGGTGCTGCTGGCACTGGTGCTGCCGCTGGGGGTACTGGTGCTGTCCCTGCTGGTTCTGGAGGCGCTGCGCGGCCGCGGCCGTACTTCGTTCCACTCCTTGAGCAGGTTCTTGGTCTCCCGCCCTCTACTGGTCCTGCTCCTCCCTTAGAGTGTCCACAGCCTGTCCAGTCGCGGTCACAATTACAGCCAGCCTCCCCCTTACCTGCTCCTTCTCCTACACTGGTCCTACTGGAGGTCTTGCTGAGCGTCGTGAGCCTGCGTCTCGTCCTGCGTCGCCTGTTCGTGCTGCTCGCACTAGTCGTCGTGCTCCGCGTCCGCGTCCTCCTGCGGTCCCAGGCACACACCAGATGGCACTGCGTCCTTCCACTGCTCCTCTGCGTGTCCCGTTGCCGTCTCCTCCAGAGTCCTCTCTTCCTGTTCTTGCTGACCCGGAGTCTGACTCTCTTTGTGCTGCCAGTCCTACTGTCACGCGTCTCCTGGCTACTGTTGTCACTGACCCTTCCTTTGAGTCCACTGCTGCGTCGGCCCTAGTTGCTGAGCTTGTCGACTTTGCTGCTCGCTGTCGTCTAGACTACGCCACTAGTCTCGTTGCTGAGTCTGAGTCTGTCTGTCCTCCGTCCGTCGGGGGTGAGTGTGCTCTTAGCACGGACGTCCTTGAGGACAGGCAGGAGGAGTTCCAGTGTTTTGCTGCTGCTTTGCCTCATCTCGTGTCCACGCTGATTGCCCCTGAGGGAGACCCGGATGCACCAGACATCCCGACTCCTCGATCGTACGCTGAGGCGATCGAGGGTCCCTACTCCTCTCAGTGGCAGTCAGCCATGGACGCAGAGATGGCTTCCTGGAAGTCCACAGGCACCTACGTCGACGAGGTTCCCCCACCTGGGGCGAACATCGTCAGTGGCATGTGGATTTTCAGGGTGAAGCGGCCGCCGGGTTCTCCGCCTGTCTTCAAGGCGCGTTACGTGGCTCGAGGCTTCAGTCAGCGGCAAGGAGTTGACTACTTTCAGACCTTCTCTCCCACCCCGAAGATGACCACTCTTCGGGTGCTGCTGCACATAGCCGCTCAGCACGACTACGAGCTCCACTCTCTTGACTTCAGCACAGCTTTCCTGCAGGGCAGCCTGCACGAGGAGATCTGGTTGCGCCGCCCACCTGGCTTCACTGGGTCGTTTCCTCCTGGTACCCAGTGGAGCCTCCGGCGTCCAGTCTACGGTCTCCGCCAGGCGCCCCGTGACTGGCACGACACACTGAGGACTACACTTGCGGCACTTGGGTTTGCTCCTTCTACAGCCGACCCGCCGCTGTTTCTGCGCACCGACACCTCTTTGCCGCCGTTCTACATCCTCGTGTACGTCGACGACTTGGTCTTTGCCACTGCTGACACTGCTGGACTCGCCCACGTGAAGTCCGAGCTGCAGAAGAGACACACGTGCACAGACCTGGGTGAACTGCGTAGCTACCTTGGCTTGCAGATCACCCGGGACAGAGCACAGTGCACCATTACCCTGACTCAGTCATACATGGTGCAGCAGGTCCTTCAGCGCTTCGACTTCACGTACTCCTCGCCTCAGGCCACTCCTCTGTCTACTCGCCACTCGCTCTCAGCTCTGCCTTCGGATGAGTCCGTAGAGCCGAGTGGCCCGTACCCAGAGCTTGTTGGCTGCCTCATGTACCTGATGACCTGCACTCGACCTGACCTTGCATACCCTCTTAGCATCTTGGCACGCTATGTTGCTCCTGGGAGACACCGACCAGAGCACATGGCTGCAGCGAAGAGGGTGTTGCGCTACTTGTGCAGTACGTCGGGCATGGGGCTAGTGCTTGGAGGGCAGCGTTCAGTCACATGCCGTCCCGGCCTTGCATACGTCGCAAGTTATCTCGCACAGTTTCTACGCTGCCCAAAAGAAGAACACCATTTCGATCTTCAGCGTGCTCTACATTACTTCGTCGCAACACCAACAGTCGGGCTGGTCTTCAACACAGGAAAACCAACCAACAAAATGTACCTCAGCGGATATGTCGACGCAGACCACGCCGGTGACACGTCAGATCGTCGGTCACGAATCGGCTACGTCTTCCGTCTCGAGCCAGTTGGCCCGATCTCGTGGAATTCGTCGAAACAGGAACTCGTGTCACTTTCCTCGGCTGAGGCAGAGTTTATTACCGCATGTGCTGCAACCCGAGAAGGATTATACTTACAGGAACTGCTCGACGAAGCAAAATTCGTCACGCCGAATCAGTTCACGTTGCAGTGCGACAACCAGAGTGCAATTACTGTCGTAAGTGAAAGAAAAGTGGATGTCGACTATCGAGGGAGTTGGTACAAAGAATGAACCTAAGGGGTTGTACCCCACAGTGTGTACCCCACTAAGCCTACCCAAACTATAACATAGATATACCGTACATATGTTTGACAATTACCATTGCCAACAAGCCCGGCTTCGTCAATCGCACAAAACATATCTCACTGCGTTACTTCTTCGTCAATGATGCGATCGACAAGGGGAGAATGCGCCTTGTCTACTGTCCCACTGGTGACATGGCAGCTGACTCGCTTACCAAGAAACTGACACGACAGAAATTTCACCACTGCAACCAGCTCAGCGGCGTTTCAGAGGCAACTGGGTAAGTACACCGAACTCCTAGAAGTGAAGGGGAGTGTTGAGATAATATCGAGACTTACGCACTTCAAGGAATTCGTGTAGTACAGTTAGTAGAGTGCGAGACTTCGCACGTAATAGTAAAGTACCGATAGTCTGATGTCAGCAAAGCGCTACGCGCCCTAGGATGACGTCAGCAAGTAGCTGTAGGCCTCGCGAATAGTCACGTACCGTTTCAGAACAGGAATAGCGTGAATAGCACACTTCAGTAGGCGAATAGGTACTTTACTATAGCTATATATTCTGTATGCTTGTCATTTTATAATATACCTGATTTCAGAGACATTGATCCTGAAACGTGTCACTACATGGGCTTTACATATTAGCCCAGACAAAACCTCCTACACTGGCTTTAATTCATACCAAGACTTCCACTGCAACAGGAAGCTACCATCCTAAGTACACGATCCTATTCAGTCATTCCAGGGAGAGGATACTAGTTTGTAGGAGAGGATACCAGCTTCCAACACCTGCTTGAAAGCCAAGGAGGATACACACACTAACTCCCGTAAAATCTTAAGCCGATTGACCGAGAGTTTTTGAGACGACTAAAAACAAGGATGGCAGCAGCGTCCAACACCCAACGCTGAATGACAGATGGTTTTTTGTGAGAAATTAATTGAAAAATTCGATTCTGTGAAACAGAACGAATTCCACATATTCCTGCTTCCTCACACCCCTTCACATAGTGTGGCCTGTCCTGGGGGTCTAATCTTGACCGCGACAGCAGCGAGTATAACGGAGAGGGGGCAAACGACGAGGAGGAGGGAGTTTTTTATGGGCGTGGCGATGTATGGGCTGGCGAGGAAGTAGGCGGAGCAGGCCGCACTGCTCCACGAGATCCAATGCGCGTATGCTGCGTCCTGTGCGGGGTCAAGGCGTGGCAATGGGAAGGTTGAAAGGGGAAACGGGTTTGAGAGAGAGGGCACACGAGGAAGCAGATGGAGACAGCAGGCAGCAGTGCTCTGAGTGATTCAATGCACGTACGCTGCGTGAGAGGAAGTAAATGAGGGTTCAAGGGGGATTGTGGGGGGTGGGAGGGGTTGAGTGAGAGTGGGGGCTGAGAGGAAGTCTATGATGCAGCAGGCAGCACTGCTCTAGGCGATCCAACATGCGCACGGTGTGGTCATGGAGTGTTCAATGCGGTGCAGAGGGGAGATTGTGGGAGGAAGATATGGAAGAGGAGAGGAAAGAGAGTGATAGATGTTGGAAGGGGAAGCGAGAGGTGCGAGCATGGAAGGAGGATGAGAGGAGTGTGAGTGAGAGAGAGGGGAGGAGGAGGTATGCTGTGGGCTACGTTATGTGTGGCAACAGTGGGTCTCGACCAATGGCAGGTATCTTACCACGTCGGATGGGAAGACCAACGGCAGGAGCGCAGTGATTTGGGACTGAAACGCGGTGGCGCCGATTCCCCACAGCAGTGCACAGCTGAACACCAGCGCGAATGCTGCTGGCTTGGACATGGCTCTGGAGAGGAGGAGGGATGGGGAGGAGATACGGCGGAATAGGGGGGAAGGGGAAACAGAAAAGGGCAAGGCTGGAATTGAGAGTGAACTAGTACCCTCAAAGATTCCTGTGAGCCATCTGTAAGGCACATACCTCTAGGATCTCTCACCTGTCCTGAAAGAGCCATGTGAGGATGAGAACGGCTGTCTGCGAGGCAGCACCCAGCAGCAGCATGAGGCGAATCGATGAGAGCCCCTTGGCGAAGCGAACTGCGATGAAACAACACTGGGGGCGTGGGGGGGGAGTGGACGGAGAGGCATGTAGAGCAGAGCAGCAGGATGAGTAGGAGAGAAGTCGAGAGTACTCACAGACAGCAAACCCCTTGGACAAGGGAGCTGCGAGGCATGGAACGCACGTTTTGGCCTAAGACTTCGTCTGTGCCACCGGATTGCAAAAAAAGGTCTAGAGGGAGCTCAAAGTAGCGCCATAGGCTTACAGAATAATAATAATAATAATAATAGTAATCACAACAACAATAATAATATTAAATAATAGTAGTAGGAGTAATCATAAGACTAATAGTAATACTAATATTCGTAATAATGTTAATTATAGTAATAACATTTATAATAGTTAATATCATTATAATATCAAAAGCAACTGCAATATCAACTCACAACGGCAATGGCGACTCCAAAGACCATCATGGCTCCGCCCATCCACTGCGCTCCCAGCAGCGGCTGCACCACATAGCGTGTGAAGTCAGCACTGAGGAGGGAGGGATGGGAGGGGTGGGAGGGGTGGGAGGGATGGGAGCATAATAGTCAGCAACGGTAGTCAGCTGTCCAGTACTCCATCCTCCATTTGGTGTTCAGAGTAACTTTCAGGCGCCTCAAAAATCGCCTCAAAAAGGCGCCTGAAAAATAGCTTCTGACTGAACTGCACCTGCCAATCCTCTCCACCGTCCATTGCGTGTTCAGAACTTTCGAGTTTACCTGACTTCCCCTGTACATACCTGCCTTCTCGTTCCCCTCTTCGACTCTATTGCACTTCAAGCCTAGGAGTATGATCTAATCTAATGATGGAACATACCTGATATAAGCGGCATGCAGTGTGGCAGCATGCACCATTCCGTCCAGTTAACAGCAGGTGTATGCATTATACCTGATATAAGCGGCCTGCAGTATAGCAGCACGCATCATCATACCTGATATAAGCCGCTTGCAGTCCCGAGTAGAAGAGCAGCGGAATCAGCAGCAGCAGCTTTCGATCAAACAGCAGCTGCCACGCGTTCCTCCCCTCCCCCTCCTTGCTCCCCCCGCCCACCGTCACCGTCATCCGTTTAAACGTCACAGACCGAGTCAAAGTTGGCCGCCCGGTCGCCACAGAAGAGGACAAAGTACGCTGCCTCGAGTAGTTCGTCGAAGTGGACCGGGACATGGTTCGGGAGAGGGACGGGGCTCGGAACGAAGCTATGGTTCGGCCGGACCTGGAGTTGATGGTCAGGCTCGAGGATGATCTGGTTTGGCTCCGAGGGTCAGAAGCCAGGTTCGGGCCGAGCCTGGGTGTTTGCCTTGGGATGGTGGCCCGGCGGGAGGTAGACTCGCAGGAAGAGGTTTGGAATGAGCGGAGGGAGCGGGATGGCTGAGAGGTACGGTGCGGTTGGGATGGATTGCCTGCAGGAGCAGATTGTATAACGTCACTGAAGGAGTCGTCAGGGATCCCTGCATCCCCTACACCCACACTCCCCCTCTCACCCTCTCCAACCACCTCTCCCCTCTCACCCTGCCCATGCTCTCCCCTCTGCTCCTCCTCTCCCTCCCCTCGCTCCCCTCCCTCCCCTCCCTCCTCATCCATGCCCGACAGTATTGCTCGCAAGTTCCGCTTCGCCTTCTTCCCACCCCTCGCTCCCCCTTCCCTCCCTTCCTCCTCCCCCGCTTCCGCCCCCTCTTCCTCCCCCTCTTCCTCCTCATCTTCCTCCACTTCCTCCTCCACCAACACTTCCATCTCCTCCCAATCAACGGTGAAGATTGAAAGCGCCCTGGTGGATGAAATCGACGGACAGGGAACGAGCGCGGCGACTGGGCGCTTGAAGTTCAGGGTAGCGTCGTCCACGTGGCAGTCTTCTATTGGCTTGAGATCACGGAGGAGCCAGGAGAGCACTGAGCCTATAGCGAGGCAGATGCAAAACACTATAATGAGTATGGTGACGGTGGTGGGAGGAAGGGAGGAGGAGGAGGAAGAGGGGGAATAGGAGAGTTGCGAGACGGTGAAAGTGATTGCGTTCCCGATAATCTGATTAAACGCGAATATTCCCCCAAAAAGGGCGCTAAATTCGGTCACCACAACATCCATAGGCTTGTTGTAACGTTTACTGTAGACACCCGCAGCAGCAACGAGGTACACTCCCTGCGTAGCGAAAACAAGGAGGCATGTCGCGGGGATGAGTGGTTGAAGGCCCCAGGAGGGATCTTGTGAAAGCAGACGTAGGAGACTATGAAAGATTTTCATTAATGCCATTCAGGTGCTAAGCTTATGAGGAAAGAAGGAGAGCAGCTGAAAAGGAAAAGAGCACACACACACACACACACACACACACACACACATACACACACACATACACACACACACATACACACGCACGCGCGCACGCACTCACACACACTCACACAAGCATGCGCGCGCGCACACACACACACACACTTTACAAGACAAACTCATCTGAGAGACGGGAAAAGAGACGAAGAGCGTCACCTGAGCCACCCAAACGACGGACCAGCAGACTCCGAGGTAGCACGACGCGAGAAGAAGCAGCCACCTGGCCACGAAGACGCATTGGGGCGGGACGGGGCGCGGGGTACTAGGGGCATGAGAACGTGTTCGGAATGAGTCTCTTGTATGGACCGTTGTCAGGGAAGGAACGACGGGGCATCAAGAGCATCCTCCGTATAGGCTTTCTGCCAATTATTTAGTAATCCCGTCCCAACTAAGACCCAAATTCATCGATGCACATTGAATGATCCACATTTGTATGACAATAAACTACCACGCACTCTATAGTAAACGCGTTGGAACCGATAAAAGCCCAGAACCCCGTCTGCGCCACGAGAATCGCGGCGCGCGCTCGCCAGAAGCGGATGGGGAAGGGCGCGAGCGGCGCGGTGACGACAATGACGGCGTAAAGCACGCCCATGGAGAGCGCGCCGATGTTGCTCGCGCCGTGGATGCTCGTCGCGACGTTCTGCAGCGCGTTGAACGCCACGAAGAAGAAAAGGAACGCCGTGCTCATCAGCAGCACGTCGCGCCGCGACCACACCCACCGCCACATTCGCGCCGCGGGCGCACATGCTGCTGCTTCTCCTCCACTGTTGTCTTCCGAATGGTCGATGATTTCTGACAGCGCTGCAGGCTCAGTCATCGCGAAAAGGGAAAGTTACGAGAATTGGCCTCCGAATGTTTTTCTGCATAAACCTTGCGGAAATTTGCGAAGAGTTGCGAAAAAACAACACACTAAAATCGCAACATTCTGTACACCAGTTCCGAAGAGGCACACCGAAGCAAAATTAAAGCTCGCGTCTCATATTTATGCCATCCAACCAAGTGTTAAACGGTTGGAATCCGGTAACAGCAGAGTTTGTCGCACAGCACACCAAGGAAAGGGGTGGTTGGTAAGGTTGGTTGGGAAATCGCGTCGCACACTTCCCCGCGAACACCAAGCATTTACAATCTCGGAAATTTGAGACTCTGAACTCTCAACTCTGACAGTAAGCGGGGCCAAACCTGTCCCCCAAGGCTCGTCTTCCACCCAAACCTGCACACCCTGGTTTGTTTTGGCCAAACCTGTTTGGGAGTTCGCTGTGTTTTTTTCACCCGCTCGTCACATATTTCGTCATTCGTTACCCAATCAAATAGGGGCAAACCCAACCAAGTGTTAAACAGTAGGAAATTTGAGACGCGAGCTTTAATCCCCCAAGTAGCTTTTCCGTCAACCTTTTCGCGTCAGTCGGTGTCACGCGGTTGAGAAAGTTTGCATGCGGCTTTGCAGAGTGACGAGGGCAAAGAAATGTAACCACAAACTTAATGTGTTATGAGTTGTAAAAGAGAGTGCGCATGTTATGAGTTGTAAAAGAGAGTGCGCATTTTAACGAATAACGAGAAGTGATTGAACAGATTGATTATAAAATGAAGGTACATGCTTATATAGTGAGTAGGCTAGCTAGGAGGGAACTTCGGGTGAGTGAGGTTGGGTGCAGGTTTGGCGAAGAGGAAAGCTGAAGGCGACGCGAGGAGGCTTGGCATCGTTGATGTCGGCCAAACGTGCAGAGTCCGAAAATCGGGGCTGTACGCAAAGCAATCAACCCCGATAAGGAATTCAGGAAAATTCCTTACACTACCCCCCCCCCCCCCCCTTTAAGCCAGGTGGTCAATATCCGCGGCACGCTTGCGAGCGAGATAATCAACAAACAAGCGAGGAGTCTGCAAGCGAAGCGGATGGTACCCACGTGTCGTCCTCACTGGTGCGGTCAGTCCAGCGAATTAAAATTTCCACGTGGCGGCCGGCGACATCCAGGCGAACACGATGCACCAAGATCTTGGACGGGTCAAGGGTCGGTTCGGGCACCGGGCGTGCCGTTGGTGCGGCTTGTTGGCGAGCGATGGCCGTCGTGGCAGGCACGAACTTGCGAAGTAAGCTGACATGGAAGGCATCGTGAGTGCGCCAGTCGTCGGGTAGCAGCAGCTTCGCGGTGACAGGTGTCACCATCTTGATAATTTTGAAAGGTCCGCAGAATTGTGGCCGCAATTTCGATGGGCCTAGCAAGTGCAGTTTCTTCGTGTCAAGGAGGACTAATTGCCCAGCTGTCAAGACAAGTTCCCGTCGTAAAAGGTCGGCGTATTTTCAGGAAGTGGTATTTGCCTTGCGAATTGCGTTTGCAGCCTTTTCGCGGACTTCTTGTAGTTCTGTCACGAATGTTTGTGACCGTGGGACCGGATTGTCGAGTGTAGTCGTGGTAGGCACCATCGGATCCATCCCGTAATTAAAAAAAAAACGGGGAGTGATTAGACGTGCTGGACGGGGCATTGTTGAAGGCGAACTCCAACATGGCTAGCGAGTCCTCCCAGCGAGTAGGATCGGAGCAGTTGGTCCGTATCAGCTGCTCCATTGTCTGATTAGTCCGCTCGGTCTGGCCATCCGTCTGTGGGTGGTATGCAGAGGAGAATTGTAGTTTCTGTCAGAATGTTATGTTTGTCTAGCACTGGGGTACTCAATAGTGAGTACAGCCCAATTTAGGGTTTGCTATATGTACTCAACTGCTTGCTAGTGAAACCCCTTCTTCCATTCATTCCTGTTTCTTCACATGATATGGAGCTGGTTCCCTCCTGGGACTGTTCCTTCCTAGGGCCCACCACTTCGCTAAACTTTTTTTTCTGCCCTGCCCTTAGCGCGTTTCGCGCTCTGCCCTGCTGCCCGTCGCGGCCCTTCGTGGCCCCTTCGTGGCCCCTTCGTGGCCCCTTCGCGACCCCGTCGCGGCCCTGTCGCGGCCCCGTCACGGCCTCGCCCCGGCCCTGCCCCGTCGCCCGGCCCTGCCCCGTCGCCCTGTCGCGCCCCCCCGTCGCGCCCCCCCCGTCGCGGCCCCCCGTCGCGGCCCCCCCCGTCGCGGCCCCCCTTCGCGGCCCCGTCGCGACCCCCCGTCGCAGCCCCCCGTCGCGGCCCCCCGTCGCGGCCCCCCGTCGCGGCCCTTCTGTCGCGGCCCCCCGTCGCGGCCCTAAGTCGCGGCCCCCCGTCGCGGCCCTGCCCCGTCGCCCACCGCGGCCCTGTCGCGGCCCTGCCCCTGCCCTGTCGCGGCCCTGTCGAGGCCCTGCCCCGGCCCTGCCCCAGCCCTGCCCCGGCCCCGCCCCGGCCATGCTCCGTCGCCTGTCGCGGCGCACCGGGGACCCGTGCACCGCCCCCCCCTCTTTTCCCGTCGCCCGTCGCGGCTCCCTGGGGGGCCGCGACCTGGGGGGGGGGGGGGGAGCGAGCGTCGCCCCTTCTGCCGCCTGTTTTGGCGCCCTGGGAGGCCGCGCGTCGGCCCCCCCCCCCCCCCCCACGGGGAAGTATGATGTATTTGGTGTTCGCGCAGTGGTCACAGATGTCTAATCCCATTGGAGCAAGCTCAAAGTCGCGCGTAGCAAAAACATTATGTATGCAGGTTTCACAGATGTGAACGCCATCGCTCAACTTTTTTCCTTGCAGGAGTATACATGTCTACAATCGCATTATGCGTCATTTGCATGGCGTACCTGCTACTGCAGACCTATCGTCAACGAGAAACGCACTTTGTATATTTTCCAACACTTCAGCGTACTCCATTTTTGCTAACCTCACAGGTGAGTGCTGAAAACGCAATCCTTGGTTTGTTTGTTAGACATGTTTCCATGTCTGTTTTTCCTGTTTACATCGGCTCTAATTTGTAGAGTTTTTATTTCAGAGACGCAGGTCTAGAAACCTAACACTGGAGTCTTAAGTTACGGATAGGGTTGGAAACGAAAATGTGTACCGTTTTTGTCAGTTGTGATAATTTACGGTAATAAAGAGATCCAATTTCATCATATGTTGTGCCATTGTCGGATGAACCACAATCGTCGCAGCGGTTTTTGTATAGATCGCCAGCCAATTAATATTTGTTATTGTACGCTAAATCGCAAGATCTGATTGGTCCACATGGAAAGATTACGTGCGTTGATTGTCATCTTTTTTTACGGTTGACATTAGGGTACGGTAGACGCCAAGGCAGCATTTCAAAGTTTCATCTCGAGTGTGGTGTACGCCATGTGGCGTTGTCGTGACACTTTCGTTCAGGTCGCTCAAAATTGACGGAAAAGTTGCTGTTGTGTATACTTGGTTAGTTGAGTCAACGTGTGCAGTTAGTGACGGAAGAGTGACGGAAACGTTGCATCGCAAGTCACGTTCGGTACACAGTTTTAGAACCTTGACTTTTTTTCTGGCGTTAAAAAATACAGCTTGAAAGTTGCAGCCAAGTAACTTTTACGCTGCTTTTTGAACTGCCCTTTTTTCGCGATGGTCGTCTCGGTGGGCGATGCGCTCGCTACTGTCGCATCCGACGTTGCATCTGTCGCCGTACTGCTGTCGGAGATTTGGATTTTTCGCCAACCGAAGCTCCAATTGCCGCCTTGGGTGGGGAACCACCACAGGAGGTTCCTCGGGGCGCCTGCGGCATCTTCGTTGCCCATCTCGCTGTCAGAATGTCATAGTGCTTACATTTGTGTAGGCTATAGTGTGGGTAGCCCATAAGGGGTACCACCCAATTAGGGTTAGTACTTGTACCCAACTTCTGTTCAATGCATTCATTCTCGTTCATTCTTTTGACATGGTTTCAGAGCAGGTCCTTCGTTAGGACCGATTTTTTTAGGGCCCACCACAGAGCTGCCCCACTAGCCGCCCTGCTGGCTCACGCGCCGCCCTCTGCAACCCTTGTGCTGCACCTACTGCCCTGCGCGCCGCCCTCTTGCGGCCCGCCCGTCGACCCTAGGCCACGCGCGCCCGTCGCCCCTAGGCCCCGGCCCGCCCGTCGACCCTGCTGCCCCACGCGCCCGCCCGTCCACCCTGTGTGTGCCGCCTGACCCAAGTATAGAGGCTGCTGCTCTAGGCTGTCAAAGTAACGAACGAGAATGGTTGAACTATGAAACAGTTGGGTACAAGTACTAACCCTAATTGGGTTGTACCCCTTATGGGCTACCCCACTACAGCCTACACAGATGTATAAGCTATAATGTTCTGACACACCCCCATAGGCAAAGTGGGGGAGAACAAGTGGTCACAAGACCAGTCAAGCAAAGCAAAGCAAGCTCAGGGTGGATCACAAAGTCACCACACAGTCCGAGCACAAGCAAAGGGCCACAAGACCAGTTCACATGCAGAGTTATATAAAAGAGAACAAACAATACAGTGATCATACCCTAGCAAGTGCAAGCATGCAGGTATATATATAGATCACAGTACAAGCAAGGTCACCCAGGAAGTAAGTGAGGCAAAGTAGGCACAAGGCCTAACACAGTAGAGAAGCGCTGATGATCACCAGGCGGAAGTGCCTTGGTGAATATATCAGCAATGTTGGCTCTAGTAGCCACGTACGCAAGACGAAGCTGGCCACGCTGCTGCAACTCTCGAGCAAGGAAGTAACGCAGAGCAATGTGCTTCGTTCTGTGCTCCAGTCTGTGCTCCCGACACAAGGCAATCATGGCCTTGTTGTCTACGTACAGAACTGGAGGCGAACGAGGCTGTTCTCCCAAGTCAGTCAGCAGGTAGGTGAGCCAGCGTAGCTTCTGAGCAGCCATGGCCCCGGCGTAGATCTCAGCCTCACAGCTGGAGCTGAGAACCAAAGACGAGCGGGTAGACCGCCAAGAAACTGAGCCGGAACCAAGGCTGAAGGTGTAACCCTGTGACGACCGCTACGTAGCTGAGTCCTCAACCCAGGAGGCGTCTGCGTGACCGGTGAGGACAACTGGACCCCGTCCTCCAAGCACGAGCCCCATGCCTGACGTACTGCCTAAGTAACGCAGTACCCTCTTCGCAGCATCCCAGTGCACCTTTCGGTGCCTGCCAGGAGCCACGTAGTGTGCCAGGAGGCTGAGAGGGTACGCGAGGTCGGGTCGAGTGCACGTCATCAGGTACATGAGGCAACCCACAAGCTCTGGGTACGGACCACTCGGCTCTACGGACTCGTCCGAAGGTGGAGCTGAGAGCAAGTGGCTGGTATACAGAGGAGTGGGCCGTGGCGAGGAGAACTGGAAGCTGAAGCGCTGAAGGACCTGGTGCACCATGTGTGACTGAGTCAGGGTGATGGTGCGCCGTGCTCTGTCCCGGGTGATCTGCAAGCCAAGATAGCTGCGCAGTTCATCCAGGTCAGTGCAGGTGTGTCTCTTCTGCAGCTCCGACTTCACAAGAGTCAGTGCCTTAGTGTCAGCAGTGGCAAAGACGAGGTCGTCGACGTAGACAAGGACATAGAACGGCGGCAGCGAGGTGTCGGTGCGTAGAAACAGCGACGGGTCTGCAGTAGCAGGAGCAAACCCAAGAGCCACAAGTGTAGTCCTCAGTGTGTCGTTTCACTCGCGAGGCGCCTGGCGGAGACCGTAGACTGGCCGCCGAAGACTCCACTGAGTACCTGGAGGGAAAGACTGAGTGAAACCAGGTGGGCGACGCAACCAGATCTCCTCGTGCAGGCTGCCCTGCAGGAACGCTGTGCTGAAGTCCAGAGAGTGCAACTCGTAGTCACGCTGAGCAGCGACGTGTAGCAACACCCGAAGAGTAGTCATCTTCAGGGTGGGGGAGAAGGTCTGGAAGTAGTCAACTCCCTGTCGCTGACTGAACCCTCTAGCAACGTAACGCGCCTTGAAGGCAGGCGGAGAACCCGGCGGCCGCTTCACCCTGAAGATCCACATGCCATCGACTATGTTCGCCCCAGGTGGGGGAACCTCGTCAACGTAGGTGCCTGTGGACTTCCAGGATGCCATCTCGGCATCCATGGCTGCCTGCCCTGACTGCCATGGCTGCCTGCCACTGCCAGTGCCTCCGGCTCCACCGCCACCAGCTCCAGCTCCACCAGCGCCAGTGCCTCCAGCTCCACCAGCGCAAGTGCCTCCAGCTCCAGCGCCTCCAGCCCCAGAAGCTCCAAGCTCCGTAGGGTCTCTAGCTCTAGCTCCCCCAACACCACTAGCCTCGGCAGCTCCAGTACCCCTGGTACGAGCACCTCAGACTCGGAACACCGACGCATCGCCAACCTTCCCCGTTCAACGCAGTGTAGGCGAGGTCTCCGGCGAGGAGACACGGGGCCAGAGGTTGAGCTGATGCGCAGCGTACCGGACCGCAATCGGCCTCAGAAAATGGGGAGCAGCCGCATGGATCATGGAGGTACGAGCGACCTCCATGGCTAAGCCAATGTGGCGCTCAGCAATCCCATTTTGCTGAGGGGAGGCCGGAAGCGTGAACGACTGGAGAATGCCCTCCCCACGACAAAAGTCCCGCAAGAGGTCGGAGGAGAACTCACCACCTCTGTCAGAGTGCAGACACAGGACAAGAAGGTCCTGGCGGAAACGCTCGCGGAGCTGGAGACGGACTGCGCGGATCCAAGGGATCAAGACATCAGGGACCTCACCCTTGCTGCGCAAGGGGAAGACCGTGGTGTAACACGTGTAGTCGTCAACAACCAGCATAAAGTAGCGCTCACGGCTCTGTCCACTGACGCGGGCTGGGCCCCACACGTCCATGTGGAGAGTCTGCAGGGGAGCAGTCGTCGGGGGAAACGAGGAGGAGTGAGGAGCGGCGCGCTGCCGCCCCTCGACGCAAGAAAGGCAGGGCGGGGCAGGCGAGGGCGGGAGGGGAGGCAGAGACCTGGGAAGACCAGACACAAGGAGGTGGGAGTGCATGCCACGAAGGCGTGGCAGGGAGGGGTGACCAAGTCGGTGGTGCCAAAGGAGAGTCTGGTGCAACAGGAGGTGACACGAGCAAGGGGGTGCTACCTGACCTGACGCGGACACCTGGGCAGACGCAGCTACCTGAGGAGGCTCGGTAGCCAGTGTTTACAGACTCGACCCTGGCCGACGAGTGAACGTGGCCATGTGACGGCCTGTCCGTATACACGTGCAGATCGACTCACGCTGACCCCCAGGAGTGGTGGTAGTGACCATCGCATCCTGGAGGGCAGCTGTACTAACCAAGTTCGTAGAGAACGAGAGGAGGTGAAGGCCTGAGAGTGAGCCGGACGAAATCGCTGGACAAGGGAGAACAGTGGAGGAATGGGTAACGACTGGGCCCCCGGAGGGGTCAGCCAGTCGGACCGGTACAGGTGCAGAGAGAGGAGTGAGGGTGGTGCTGTCACGAAAGAAAAAGCGTGAAGCACCTGAGTCAAGTGTAAAGGTGTGCAAGGCCTCAGCAGGCGCAGTACCAGGGAGAGCAGACTCAGTAGCACCTAGAGCGGCAGCCTCTATACCTGGGTCAGGCGGCACACACAGGTAGCAGTCACCCTCAGCACAAACAGACAATGCATACATAGCAGCAAGGATAGAATCAAAGTCAAGATCAAAGATGGCAACCTGCGACCTAAGCAGCTCTGCCCAGCGGGGGCGCTCGGCTTCGTCACCAAAATCTTCGCGCCAAGCGTCGTCTAGGCGGGAGAAGCAGCAATGCTGAGTGTGGGGCTTCCCGCATGTCTCCCGTGCGAATGACATACGGGCAGCTACCACTACCCCCAGGCGCCCCACTCTGAGAAACCACTCACAAAGCTGCTGGGGCGACGGGGTCTCGCTCCGACGCTGCTGTCGCTGCCTCTGGCCACCGCCAGAACTTCCCCACTGAGCAGCTCCAGCCCTACCACCACCACTCCCACTGCCGCCACTACCACCACCCCCACCGCTGCCACCACCGACGCTGCCAAAGCCCCCACTCCCGCCACCACTCCCACCACCACCACCACCTCCACAGCCCCCACCACCTCCACTGCTGCCCCCACCACCACCCCCGCTGCCACCGCCACCACCTCTCCCACCCTTGCCCTTGCTGGTGTGGCGCTTCCTACTAGAAGAAGCAACCCCGACATCTTCAGCACCAAGGACGTCGACAGCAGCAGCAGAGGCGTAGGAGGGGGCAAGGGGGGAGGGGGAACACCCCTCAAAGAAGGGCGTGCGAGGAGTGCCATGAGCGGCACCTACAGCGACTACACTAGTCTCAGCTGCAAGGAGGTGCTGCTCGAGCAGGACAACAATGAGGACTGTGGGGTTGAGTGCGAGAAATTTGTCCCTAACAGCGCGAAGAGAGTCAGGGAGGCGAGTGACTATAAAGTAGAGAGTGATGTACATCGGGGGCGGGTTCTTGTGAAGGAAATCTGCAGGGAGGGCAGCGCGGTAGCGGGCGTCGCTAGTGCGAAGGTGGGAAACTAGGTCATCTACTGTGGCAAAGGCGGACAGCTCGGGAAACAAGTAGGCAAGTAGAAGACGGCCTAGAGCAGCTGTGGCGGAGTAACGGGCGACTACAGCGTCGTACAGCGCCTGTGCAGTCCTGTGCTGTACGAAGTGAGCACATTCGGCCAACGGCAAGTGATTGCGAATGGCTAAGCGAGCAGCAGCGTCACGAGTAAGCCACTGTGAGCAAGTCGCACTGTCAGCTGTGGCGGGAGGGGTGGGAGCGGCTCCAGACGTGTGGTCAAACAACAAAACACTGTCTCTAGAGTCGCTCAGCAGGTACAGCTGCAAGTCATCGAGCCACGTGTCGAACTGGATCGGACGGCCCTCATGATCGAACGCTAGGACATGGAGAGAAGCCATATCAGCGTAGTACGCAGGGCGAGCAGGAGCCAAGCAGTGCAAGGAAAAGTAAGCGGGCTGCAAGTGGAGGTGCGCAGGCTGCAGGAGAGGCGGCTGGCGGGCCGCAAGGAGTGACTCGCGGGGCAGCAGGGGCTGCGAGAGTGCCGCAAGGGGCGGAGCGCGGGGCTGCAGGGGCGGCTTGCTGGCTGCAGGAGCGAAGGGCGGGCCGTAAGAGGCGGCGCGCGGGGCTGCAGGGGCGGCAAGCAGTGCCGTAGGGTCAGCGGGCGGGCCGTAAGAGGCAGCGCGCGGGGCTGCAGGGGCTGCAAAAGGGGCCCCAAAGGGCGGCGCGCGGGGCTGCAAAGGGCGGCTTGCTGGCTGCAGGGGCTCAAGGCGGGCCGCTAGGGGCGACGCGCGGGACTGCAGGGGCGGCGAGGAGGGCAGCAGGGGCGGCGCTCGAGGCTGCAGGGGCTGCAGGGGCGGCACGAGGGCAGCAGGGGCGACACACGGGGGGGGGGGGCTAGGGGCGGCGCGCGGGACTGCAGGGGCGGCACGAGGGCAGCAGGGGCGACGCGCGGGGGCCTAGGGGCGACGCGCGGGACTGCAGGGGCGGCACGAGGGCAGCATGGGTGACGCGCGGGGGCCTAGGGGCGACGCGCGGGGCTGCAGGGGCCTAGGTCGACGGGCTGGCCAGGAGGGGCCAAGGTCGACGCGCGGGCCGAGGTCGACGGGCGGGCGGGCCAGCAGGGGCCTAGGTCGACGGGCACGCCTAGGTCGACGGGCAGGCCTAGGTCGACGCGCGGGGCCTAGGTCGACGGGCCTAGAGGCGACGGGTGGGCCTAGGTCGACGGGCCTAGGGGCGGCGCGCTGGGCAGTAGGTGCGTCACGAGGGCTGCAGAGGGCGGCGCGTGAGCCAGCAGGGCGGCTAGTGGGGCAGTGCTGTGGTGGGCCCTAAAAAAACGGTCCTAGCGAAGGACCTGCTCTGAAACCATGTCAAACTAACGAACGAGAATGAATGAACTATGAAACAGTTGGGTACAAGTACTAACCCTAATTGGGTTGTACCCCTTATGGGCTACCCCACTATAGCCTACACAAATGTAAGCACTATAACATTCTGACAGACTACTCTTCGGGTGTTGCTGCACGTCGCTGCTCAGCGTGACTACGAGTTGCACTCTCTGGACTTCAGTACAGCCTTCTTGCAGGGCAGCCTGCACGAGGAGATCTGGCTGCGCCGCCCACCCTGGCTTCAAGGGTTGAAACATGCAGCTGAAAGAGAATTCTGAAGACTATAGCAGCACATTCCCGGCATTTGACGCACCTGGTAGAGTATCAGGGTCTTCTGGCTTCTTCTTGAACATGTTGCGCAGAGACTGGAGCCATTGGCCTAGCCTTCGCTCACGCTTTGCCTGGTTCTTGGGATACGATCCCTGCTTGAACAGCTTCACCCCGTCGAGGTGTGAAAGATCCTTGAGGCGGTAGTCGAGCCGACCAACCAAGGTCGTGATGAACTCGCGCGCCAGCCCCAAACACGCTTGGTGGTCCACACCACTTTTCTGCCCCTTGATTTTCTCCTCGTGCAGTCGGTATCGATGGCTGACCGATGTGCCGTCGGAAGCTGTGCCAGCAACGAGGACCTCACGGAACTCCCCTGATGCGTGCTTGTCGAGGAACGGGCCCAACGCGTCTCCACCCTGGCCAAAAGTCGCGTCGTCGCAGTCGAGGTAACGTATGCGCAGCAGTAAGGTGGTGTTGTGCACCATCGGCAGCACATGGGTTGCGTCGACCTGTAAACGGGGTTGCAACAGCAGGATGTTATTAAAAGTATAGTAAAACAACAAACAGTAAGTCGAGAAACCTGCTCACCTGGCGCCGCTGAAACTTCAAGCTGAGAAGGTTGAGCTCCTTCAGGACATCAGCAAGGAAGAACAGCAGGAAATGGAATTTGTAGCTCGTTACGACTTGATACATCTTCTTGTTTGTCTCGTGCAAGACCATCACTGCTGCAGGAAACACCTTCACCAGGCGCTGGATGGCGTCACCACGAGACAACCATCGGACGTCCTTGATGCCTTGGACTTCGAGGTGGGTCTCGCAAATGACCTCCTGAAGCTCTTGAAAGCGGGCGTGATTAACAGAAGAGCGACCAAGGTTCTCTGCTACGGCACGGACCACCTTGTCCACGATGTTGAAGTCCGGATGCGCGGTGGCAGCATCCTTGGCCGCCAAGGCCTCCCTGCAAGACAACGGAACGTAACATTAGCACGGGTATTTTTTAAAAAAAGTATGGAAAACACGAAGCAACAAACTTACCTGTGCGCGATGCAGTGGGACGACACAAGATGAGGAACCTTGACTTTGAGGCGCGCTGTGACTCCGTTGTGCTGTCCAAGCATGACAGAAGCACCATCAGTGCTCATACCGGTGAGGCGCATCAGGTCGATGCCGATACTCTCCAGATGAGTCAAGAGAACTGTAGTGAGTGACGCGGCGTCACACTGATCCACAGTGAGCAAGGCGAAGAACTCAGTGACGGGAGCGTTGTCACGCATGAACGTCAAATAGACGATCATGTGTTTCCCCCGCCGTCGGTCGGTGCTCTCGTCCAACTGGATGCCAAGGTACGGACTATCGCGGATGTGTTTCAGCTGGCGGGACTTCAGGTAGCACACCATGGTCTCGACCAGTTGTGCGAAGCCGTACCTGAGACACGCGGGGTTAAAACTCGTTAGTATTGTAAACCCACGGAACACAAAGCAGAAGTTTTGAACGGGACACTTACTCGCTGTAGTACGTCCCGTTCTCCTTCAGGGGCAGATCCGGAGTCCCCTGCTCTGCCATGAACTGAACCAAAGCCACGAATAGCACAATGGGAGCGTCAGACTTGCAAATGAATAACACGATAGCCATCAAGCGAGGCTGCTATAAGACACGCGTATTGAATGCGCGTGCTGTTACAGAGCAGCAAATGGCTGTACCTGTGGTTCTATTCTCTGGTCCACTGGGCATATGGCCTAGTGGGTCAAGATGTCGGTTTCAGACGAAACCGAACTCGATATCTGTATATTCAGATTAAAAATTCTACACGTCTGGAAAAATCATATGAACCTAAAACGCTTATCTTACTGATAAGATGAGAACAAACACAGATTCTTAGGAAGCAGATGAATACAAAAAATCAAGTCTTAAACTCAGACCATCAGACCAAATTGGTCTGATAACGAGAGCCCTGGTTGGGAAATATGTACTGAGTATGTATCGTTATTGGTGTTACAGCAGTTGGTTTAATTAAAAGCCATACTGAGTGTGAGTGAACTTCACTCTTCCCCATGTTAGTGTAGTCTTCAGTGTTGAATTGTTTTCTCCAGCTGTTGGCAATCCAGTGTGGCACGCTTCAACCACGGATGTCCTGCATTGGAGCAAAAGGAAAGGAAGAAAAGGCTCTCTTAGCTGCTTTGTCAAGCCGAAACATTGCCCATCATAAAGCAGTGAGCATTCCATAAGAACTGCTCCTTCACGACAGAAATAGCACATCACAAAAGCATGTAAGCAATAGCACGTCATGCATGTGAGCAACAAAGCACCAAAGCAGTGACATCCGTGCAAGCATAAGCACCACATAGTAGTACAAGCAGTAGCACACGGCTGATCATGTGAGCATCAACACTCCAAGGTGGCATCAAACGCCAGAAATGGTCTCAGAATGAATGCAGCCAACAACAACAAAAGACCCTACACACATACTATTCGGAAAGGGCCCGCATTTCTTATATCACCGAAGTCACGCAATGCCCAATCGCACCACACTCACCCAATGCCAAGTAGCACCGCACCATACTCACCCAATGCATAGCAGCACAGCACTCCCCTAATGCCTCCAAAGCCGAGGGTCTTTCCTCCGGATCCTTCCCCAGCAGGGCTCTCAGCAGATCCTTAGCCTCCTCTGACACACCCCTCCACACCCCACCCTCCAAGGAAAGCTCATTCCGTGCAATACCCTCCTGCATTGTCTTCCCCTTCCCCCTCCTGCTTCCACCGCCCGTGCTTCCAGCTTGCTTGTTAAACTCGTCTGGTAGTGTTGCTCAGGAGGGGAGCCCGCCAGCTAACATGGCGTACAGTACGATGCCGGCGCTACAGACGTCCGCCTTGGCGTTGTAGGGTGCTTTCATGGCCACCTCTGGTGTCATGTACTCTGATGTGCCTGCTCTGACCGTGCATACACCTTCTGAAACCGAGAATCGGGTGGAAGGGTATGGGAGAGAACGGTCAGGATATGGTAAGAGAAAAATAGGCAGGATTCACACGAAAAAAGCAAGAGAAAGGGAAGGAAATAATAATAGAGCACGGTCCTTACCGTCGTTGAGAAAACCAGCCACTCCAAAGTCACTGAGCTTGATCCCCATCTCCCCATTGCTCGTTTGATGCGGCATCCGGTTGCACAGGAGGATGTTTTCAGGCTTCACATCATGGTGAAGCACACCAAGGGAGTGGCAGTTGTGGAGAGCTCCCAGCAGCTGTCTCATCACTGACGCTGCGTGTCGGTCGTTGAGACGACCCTTGGGGGCGCTTTGTATGAAGTCGAAAAGATCACCACCTTTGCATAGTTCCATGACAAGATGAACGGCCTGGATGAGAGGGAGTTGAGATTAGAGAATCAGGGTCGGGGAAGGAGGGGTCAGCACAAAACTTTTGGTCTTAATGAGGGCATTTGTGAAGAAAAATGTTCTTCCACGGTGGAAGTCCATAAAGTTTAACTTGAAAGAAATATTGCATGAGAAGCAATTGCACTTACCTTGCGGTCCTCGAACACTTCGTGCACTTGCACGACTTCGCAATGCGCCAAGAGGCCCAGGAGCAAAACCTCTGTGCGTAAATCGGCGACCTCCATTGATGTCTGCAGGAAAAATGACGCAGGAAAAAGGAGAGCATGATTTGTCAGAATGAGAAAGCGATTTGTATTTCTAACTACAATCTTAGCTTGTAGTGCAGAAAAGTGCATAAGCTCTTGTACCTTGAGATTGCATTTGTGAATAGTCTTGCAAGCGAACACACTTCCAGTCTTCCACTCCAGACATTTTCTGATTTCGCCGCTTCCTCCCTCGCCGATCTTCTCCTTGCTGATGTGGAACTTATCCGTCACGCAAGTGTATCGGATGCCCAAAATGCGCTCTCGCATCTGTAGCTGACGTGGCGAGCATGGCATGGAAACGGAATCCACTTTCTGGCCGAAGCTGCGTCCAAAAATGTTGTGGCTGATCGGCTGACGTGGGGAAGGAGCTGGAACTGTGGGGCCGTCGTTGATGGCAGGTGTGATGGGCCTTCTTCCCCAGGTTTCTCCATAGGAGCTTGTGTGGACGAAGACATTCATTTTTCGCACGGAGCACGAAGACCGAGCTGTCAAACTCATATGATATAGCTTGTCTAGGCTATAGTGGGGTAGACACTATGGGGTACAGTTTCCTAGGGTTTCCTACTTGTACCCAACCTTGTGCTAGTTCATTCATTCCTCATTCTTCACATGGTATCAGAGCAGGTTCCCTAGTGGGAACGCTTCCTTGGGCCCACCACTGAAATTTTCCTTTCTGACCGGAGCGCCAGTCGCTCCTGCCCGAGGCGCGCCTTTTTCGCCGCCCTTTCCAGGCCCCTAGTGGCCCCTAGCGGCCTCGTCGCCGCCCCTCACGCGGCCCCGTTGCCGCCCCTAGCGGCCCCGTCGCCGCCTCTCACCCTACGCGGCCCCGTCGCCGCCCCTACGCGGCCCCGTCGCCGCCCCTACGCGGCCCCGTCGCCGCCCCTAGCGGCCCCGTCGCCGCCCCTAGCGGCCCCGTCGCCGCCCCTAGCGGCCCCGTCGCCGCCTCTCACCCTACGCGGCCCCGTCGCCGCCTCTCACCCTACGCGGCCCCGTCGTCGCCACTACGCGGCCCCGTCGCCGCCCCTAGCGGCCCCGTCGCCGCCCCTATCGGCCCCGTCGACGCCTCTCACCCTACGCGGCCCCGTCGCCGCCCATACGCGGCCCCGTCGCCGCCCCTAGCGGCCCCGTCGCCGCCTCTCACCCTACGCGGCCACGTCGCCGCCCCTAAGCGGCCCCGCTGCCGCCCCTAAGCGGCCCCGTCGCCGCCCCTAAGCGGCCCCGTTGCCGCCCCTACGTGGCCCTGTCGCCGCCTCTACGCGGCCCTGTCGCCGCCCCTAGCGGCCCCGTCGCCGCCCCCCCCCCTCCCTTCCTACGCGGCCCAGTCGCCGCCACTACACGGCCCCGTCGCCGCTCCCCTCCCTAAGCGGCCCCGTCGCCGCCCCTAGCGGCCCCAACGCCGCCTCTACCGAGCAGCCCAGCAGCTGAGCCGCCCAATAGCAGAGCCGCCGAGCCGCCCAGCAGCCGAGCCGCCGAGCCGCCGAGCCGCCCAGCAACCGAGCCGCCGAGCCGCCCAGCAGCCGAGCCGCCGAGCCGCCCAGCAGCCGAACCGCCAAGCCGCCCGACACCCGAGCCGCCCGACAGCCGAGCCGCCCAGCAACCGAGCCGCCCTGCCGCCGAGCCGCCCTGCCGTCGAGCCGCTCCTAGTCCTACCGGCGCGCCCCGGCCCTACTTACTCGGACTGGTGAGCTCACTCCTTGCTAGGCCACTGCAGTCATGGCTACCCCCAGTGTTCTTACCTTTGATACTGAGGGTCGTGCTGTTGACTTTGAGGTCTGGGTCGATGACCTCCAGCTGTTCCTCCAGTGCGATAGGGCAGACGGCCTCTCCCTGTTCGACCTCACCTCTGGTGCCTCCCCTGCCCCGCCTGCTACTGCTGACAGCACTGTTCGCTCACAGTGGGCGACACGCAATGCTGCTGCCCGTCTTGCTGTGCGTCGCCACTTACCGACCACTGAGCGTGCGCACTTTAGCCAGTACAAGAGTGCTCAGACCTTGTACGACGCTGTAGTTGCACGCTACTCTTCCCCTGCCACTGCTGCACTGAGCCGCCTCATGCTACCGTACCTCTTCCCTGACCTTGCTGCCTTTCCCACAGTCGCTGACCTCATTACGCACCTCCGCACTAGTGACACTCGCTACCGCGCTGCGCTTCCTGCTGAGTTCTGCGCCAAGAACCCCCCCCCCCCATGTACATCACCCTCTACTACATAGTCACCCGGCTCCCTGACTCTCTTCGCTTAGTCAGGGACCACTTCCTCTCAGTTTGCCCCACCACACTCACCGTTGACCTCCTCGAGGAGCGCCTCCTAGCAGCAGAGAAGAGCATAGTCACTGTAGGAGCCTCTCGTGGTGACCCTCGCACCCCCGTCTTTGAGGGGTGTTCCCCCTCCCCCCTCTTGCCCTCTGTTGCTTCTGCTGCTGCTGCCGACCTCGTTGGTTTCTACGGGGTCGGCGCTGCGTCTGCCCCTAGCGGGAGACGCCGCACCGGCAAAGGCAAGGGGGGCAAGGGAGCTGGAGGGGCTAGCGGGGGTGGTGGAGGTGGTGGTAAAGGCAGCGGAGGGGGTGGGGGTGGTGGTGGGAGTGGTGGCGGGGGTGGCGGCGGCGGTGGCAGCAGTGGAGGCGGAGGAGGCGGCGGTGGTGGCGGAGGGAGCGGAGGCGGCGGAGGTGGCGGAGGCGGCGGAGGTGGCAAAGGCAGCGGAGGCGGCAGCGGTGGTTTGTCGACTACTCGCGTTACACCACAGTCTTCCCCTTGCGCAGCAAGGGTGACGTCACTGAGGTGTTGATCGACTGGATCCGCGCAGCTCGTCTCCAGCTCAGAGAGAGTTTCGGCTCGGACTTTCCTGTTCTGCGTCTGCACTCTAACAGAGGCGGGGAGTTTTCCTCTGCCCGTCTGGGAGCCTTCTGTCGTGCACAGGGCATCCGCCAGACCTTCACGCTTCCGGCCTCTCCACAGCAAAATGGGATTGCTGAGCGCCGCATTGGCATGGTCATGGACGTCGCTCGTACGTCCATGATCCATGCGGCTGCCCCCCATTTTCTGTGGCCGTTTGCGGTTCAGTACGCAGTGCATCAGCTCAACTTTCAGCCCCGGGTCTCCTTGCCAGAGACCTCCCCCACCTTGCGGTGGACGGGGAAGGTTGGCAATGCGTCTGCTTTTCGGGTCTGGGGATCTCGGGCGTTTGTCCGCGACTTGTCTGCGGAGAAGCTGTCCCACCGTGCTGTTCCCTGCGTCTTCCTTGGCTTCCCCCCTGACGCGCCTTACCACCCCACCTCGCGCCGTGTTCTGTCCTCCCAGGACGTCACCTTTGACGAGTCGGTACCTTACTACCGTCTCTTCCCCTACCGCACTGCGCCCCTCCCCCCGCCGCCGCTCTTCCTTGCGCCAGGTCCCCCCCCGGTAGACCCCCTCCCCCCTCAGGGTCCTGCCCCGTCAGGTGTGTCCCAGGTAGACGCAGTCGAGCCTGTCGAGGTAGCTGTTGACTCTGGTGCTGTTAGAGGTGCTGAGCCTGCGGGTGCCGGGTCTGGAGGTGCTGGGCCTGGGGGTGCGGAGCCTGGGGGTGCTGAGCCTGGGGGTGCTGAGTCTGGGGGTGCTGAGCCTGGGGGTGCTGAGCCTGGGGGTGCTGAGTCTGGGGGTGCTGAGCCTGGGGGTGCGGAGCCTGGGGGTGCTGGGTCTGCTCGTGTGGCCGCTCGCGGTGCTTCGTCGAGGCGGGAGCCACTCTCTCCACAGGAGCTGCGCGAGTGGTTTGCCCGGCGCTGGAGCCGTGCTGCTGGAGCTGGAGGTACTACTGTTGCTGCTGGTCCCGGAGGTACTCGTACTGGCGGTGCTGGAGCTTCTGGGACTGGGGGTGCTGCTGGGGCTGCTGGAGTTGGTCCTGCTGGGGGTACTGCTGGAGCTGCTGGCGGTACTGTAGCAGCCGGTCCTGCTGGAGCTGGAGCTGCTGAGGGTGTTGGCGCTGGTGGTTCTGCTGGCGCTGGTGCTTCTGCGGGTGCTGGAGTTGGCGCTGTTGGAGCTGGAGGTACTGCTGGCACTGGTGCTGCCGCTGGGGGTACTGGTGCTGTCCGTGCTGGTTCTGGAGACGCTGCGCGGCCGCGGCCGTACTTTGTTCCGCTCCTCGAGCAGGTTCTTGGTCTCCCGCGCTCTACTGGTCCTGCTCCTCCCTTAGAGAGTCCGCAGCCTGTCCAGTCGCAGTCACAGTTACAGCCCGCCTCCCCTCTTCCTGCTCCTTCTCCCTACACTGGTCCCACTGTAGGTCTTGCTGAGCGTCGTGAGCCTGCGTCTCGTCCTGCGTCGCCTGTTCGTGCTGCTCGCACTAGTCGTCGTGCTCCGCGTCCGCGTCCTCCTGCGGTCCCAGGCACACACCAAATGGCACTGCGTCCTTCCACTGCTCCTCTGCGTGTCCCGTTGCCGTCTCCTACAGATTCCTCTCTTCCTGTTCTTGCTGACCCTGAGTCTGACTCTCTTCGTGCTGCCAGTCCTACTGTCACGCGTCTCCTGGCTACTGTTGTCACTGACCCTTCCTTTGAGTCCACTGCTGCGTCTGCCTTAGTGGCTGAGCTTGTCGACTTTGGTGCTCGCTGTCGTCTCGACTACGCCGCTAGTCTTGTTGCTGAGTCTGAGTCTGTCTGTCCTCCGTCCGTCGGGGGTGAGTGTGCTCTGAGCACGGACGTCCTTGAGGACAGGCAGGAGGAGTTCCAGTGTTTTGCTACTGCTTTGCCTCATCTCGTGTCCACGCTGATTGCCCCTGAGGGAGACCCGGATGCACCAGACATCCCGACTCCTCGATCGTACGCAGAGGCGATCGAGGGTCCCTACTCCTCTCAGTGGCAGTCAGCCATGGACGCAGAGATGGCTTCCTGGAAGTCCACAGGCACCTACGTCGACGAGGTTCCCCCACCTGGGGCGAACATCGTCAGTGGCATGTGGATTTTCAGGGTGAAGCGGCCGCCGGGTTCTCCGCCTGTCTTCAAGGCGCGTTACGTGGCTCGAGGCTTCAGTCAGCGGCAGGGAGTTGACTACTTTCAGACCTTCTCTCCCACCCCGAAGATGACCACTTTTCGGGTGCTGCTGCACATAGCCGCTCAGCGCGACTACGAGCTTCACTCTCTTGACTTCAGCACAGCTTTCCTGCAGGGCAGCCTGCACGAGGAGATCTGGTTGCGCCGCTCACCTGGCTTCACTGGGTCGTTTCCCCCTGGTACCCAGTGGAGCCTCCGGCGGCCAGTCTACGGTCTCCGCCAGGCGCCCCGTGAGTGGCACGACACACTGAGGAGTACACTTGCGGCTCTTGGCTTTGCTCCTTCTACTGCCGACCCGTCGCTGTTTCTGCGCACCGACACCTCTTTGCCGCCGTTCTACATCCTCGTGTACGTCGACGACCTGGTCTTTGCCACTGCTGACACTGCTGGACTAGCCCACGTGAAGTCCGAGCTGCAGAAGAGACACACGTGCACAGACCTGGGTGAACTGCGCAGCTACCTTGGCTTGCAGATCACCCGGGACAGAGCACAGCGCACCATTACCCTGACTCAGTCACACATGGTGCAGCAGTTCCTTCAGCGCTTCGACTTCACGTACTCCTCGCCTCAGGCCACTCCTCTGTCTACTCGTCACTCGCTCTCAGCTCTGCCTTCGGATGAGTCCGTAGAGCCGAGTGGCCCGTACCCTGAGATTGTTGGCTGCCTCATGTACCTGATGACCTGCACACGACCTGACCTTGCATACCCTCTTAGCATCTTGGCCCGCTATGTTGCTCCTGGGAGACACCGACCAGAGCACATGGCTGCAGCGAAGAGGGTGTTGCGCTACTTGTAAAGTACGTCGGGCATGGGGCTAGTGCTTGGAGGGCGACGTCGAGTGGTCCTCACAGGTCACGCAGACGCTTCTTGGGCTGACGACCAGGCTACGCAGCGGTCGTCACAGGGTTACACCTTCAGCCTTGGCTCCGGCTCTGTTTCGTGGCGGTCTACCCGCTCGTCTTCTGTTCTCGGCTCCAGCTGTGAGGCTGAGATCTACGCGGGGGCCATGGCTGCACAGGAGCTACGCTGGCTCACCTACCTGCTGACTGACCTAGGAGAGCCGCCTCGTTCTCCTCCAGTTCTGTACGTAGACAACAAGGCCATGCTGGCCTTGTGTCGGGAGCACATACTGGAGCACAGAACGAAGCACATTGCTCTCCGCTACTTCCTTGCTCGTGAGCTGCAGCAGCGTGGTCAGCTGCGCCTTGCTTACGTGGCCTCTGAGGCCAACACTGCTGATATCTTTACCAAGGCACTTCCGCCTTGTGATCATCAGCGCTTCTGTACGATGCTAGGTCTTGTGCCTACTTGGCCTCACATGCTCACTTCTTGACCTTGCTTGTACTGTGATCTTTCTATACCTGCACTTGCTTGTTTACCTTTATACATGATCTTGCACGTGAACTGGCCTTTTGGCCTTGCTCTTGTGCTCGGATTGTGTGGTGACGTTGTGATCCACCCTGAGCTTGCTTTGCTTTGCTTGACTGGTCTTGTGACCTCTTGTTCTCCCCCACTTTGCCTATGGGGGTGTGTCAAACTCATATGATATAGCTTGTCTAGGCTATAGTGGGGTAGACACTATGGGGTACAGTTTCCTAGGGTTTCCTACTTGTACCCAACCTTGTGCTTGTTCATTCATTCCTCATTCTTCACACGAGCTTCTCCATTGTGAAATTCTTCGCGAAATTCGGTCGCATGTCTCTCGTTGGTAACTGATAAGATCCCGCTTCGCCAGTCCACGGCACCTGCAAGTTTCTTATTGTCTGTGCTTCCGATGAAGCCATTGGAGGAGGTTAAATCACACATATTGTAGTCGCCACCTAGGGACTTCACACCCCTGTGAGATACACGCCGCGCCACCCCTCTCTCTAACTTGCCGAGCATCATGGTAGGATATTGGTAGCGCTGCTTCAAATGGCTCCTGGTATTCTCGAGATTTCGGAAGGTGCTGCTGCAGCTTGGATTCACTTCGTCGTCGTGCTCTTCGCGAGGCGATGTGATGTTGCCTGGCGGCGGCTGCGAAGTTCGCTGCGGGCCTCGCACAAATTTGAAATTTTGACTCTGAACAAGCACGCGGTGCGCATACCTCCGAGGTGCTGGCAACTTGTCACAATGTTATATTTGTTTAGCCTTCAGTGGGGTACTCTACAGCGAGTACAGCCCAAATTAGGGTTTCCTATATGTACTCAACTGCCTGCTAGTGCAAACCCTCTTCACTGTTCTAACTTCCTGCCTGCTATCTCTGACACAACTCTGGCAGCGGAGCAAGAGGACTGGAAGCAATAGCAGCACTGCTAGCGGCAACAGTGGTTAGATTGCTGCAAGTACCAGTATTAGTAGTAGTAGTGTTAGTATCTTCATAGATACTGTAGAAATCCATGTCGGGCAGATCGAGGTTCGACGACGAGCGGAAAGGTCGTCCATTCAGACGCCATTGCGCCGAAATGTCGACACCGCGTTTAGGGTTATAAGCAACGGCGGCGCGGGACGGCGGGCTTGGACTGACTGCGTTGCTGCCTGAGGCGCCGCATTCTCCGGCGTTTGGGGCGGCACCAGCCGTTTCAGGCTCTGAATCACCGCTACTGCTGCTGGGCGAGATCTCCTGGCTGCTTGGGGGCGACTCAATGCGTATCGACAGAGGCGCGGTGGAGGAGCTTTGAGAAGCCGCAGGATAAATACCGCTACCGAACTGACAAAAACTGTCGTCGCGACCCATGAATCGATTCAGCATGCTATCAAGCCGCGCAGGAACGGACGGCGGTCTGACGAGCTGTCGCGGTCGCTGCGACAGCCATTGGCCTTTCCATGATAGCCCCGGCAACTTTGGCGGTAGAGTGCTTGGGCTACCACCGCAAGGGGTAGTACAAGCAGCAGCAGTTGCTCCACTTGCTGTTGCATCGGCATTAGTAGTACCAGCAGCAGCGGGGACAATCTCGAGGACGGCATGGCCGCCGTGCGCCTCGATTTCTTGTTGGAGGCGATCGAGCTGGAGAAGCAGCTGCGGGTGATGCCGCGAGTTCAAGTTGAGCGCCAGTTTTCTCGACTCAGCCTGCGTCCTGTCACCGCTGTGCGCCGCGGTGGCCTGGTCTGCAAGCACCTGAGGCATTACTTCGGGGAACGCGGCAGTAGTACTGGTAGCAGCGAAATACTCAACGAAATTGTCGGGGGAGATGGCTCTGACGAGGGCTTTGAGCTTGTGATCGTCCGCCATGATCCGCGTGAGGGGAACAACTGAAAGCATTTTGTGTGATGGTCTGTGTCTCTGGTGCTATTCAGTAGAACCGATGCTGTATCTCTCAACAGAATCGGGGGTGACGCTCCGTTTTGCCCGGGGTAACGCTCGGGGGTGACGCTTTCGGAGCGTCACCCTGACCCGAGCAGAAAAAAACTAAAGCTCATATGGACCGGCATGCCATTCGGGAGCCTAAACCCTAAAATTTTAGGGTTGAGGCTCTCGAATGGCATGCCGTCCATTTGGGGTTTAGTTTTTTTGCCCCGGCAGTTTGTCGTTTTGTCATCTCCTCTTTGTCGTTTCCTCGTCCCCTCCATTCTGTTGAGATATACCATGCTAAATATAGAAACGCGTCGAAGCAAACGCGGTGTAGAAGAAACCGTCAGATAGCAAACGAAGTGCTTTTCGTAACAAGGCGGAATTGGAGCTTGGATTGAAAAACCACGCGTAATGATGACAAGCGGCAGACCTGCCAATAAATCGCGTTTGAATACCCATTGTGTAGTCGCGAACTTAGCGGTGTGGTTTGGCAGCAATGGGAGCCATAGTCATTGAAGTGCGAGTAGCTGTCATTGAAGACACATCCAGAATGACCGTGTCGGCCCCAAAACTGTCATCACTTTCGTATGATTGGTCGAAAGTTTTGAGTGGGTTTTTGACGCGATTGGTTCTCGATTTCCCCATCAAACCTGTCTCTGGGATTTCCCGAACCTACAGTTTTTTCGTTGTGTAATTCGGGTGTGGCCTTTTAGTAGGAGCTGAAAGGAGAGTTATCGCACCAGATGAGAAAGGCAGAGAGCATGTATACAGAGAGGCCTGAGCTGGAGTTTCAAAGTTTGCCCAGGTTTTCCTCCTCTCCTCAGTTATCCAAACCAAAACATATGGGGGGTGCCCATTGGGAACCTCCACTAGAAGTGTTCATGGCACTTCTGATTTCATCAGGAAATAGAACAGCATTCAGGGGTTACTTCTAGATTGTGCTTTCGAAACTGGAGTCGCCACCATCAAATTTCATTTACACGTGTACAGCGAAATTTGTGTACTATAGTGCGCGAGAAGCAATCTTGAAGGGGCACGGACCCTAAACATGTCGTACAAGACAAAAAAAACTATACAGTATACCTGTCCCACGCAAATTTCAACCCCTGAAGTTGGACGCTCGTGGGTAGGTACCCTAATTCTTTCTGGATCCAAGGTTTTAACAGAGAAATATATTTTTTAAAGTAGGCAATGTTTCAGACTTCTTTCGAGTATGGCCACGCTACGGAGGTCGCTACTGGAAAAATGGCCAGCGCGAGTGGGTAGTGTGCCTGATCCACTGACGGAATGTTCTTTTTTAGACTACCGATGAGGAGAGCATGTTGGTATCCTTTTGATTCTGGGTGTCTGAAAGATACAGCCGAATCTGGTCTAGGTGGCACTGTAAAACAATTTGGGGGGGTTGAAATTAGCGCGGGACAGGTGTACAATGTTGGAGGGTTAGGGAGGGGCACATGCTGATTGATTGGTTGCCCAATGTTGAGACTACAATACATGGGCACTTGTGTACAGTACCTGCAAGGATGTCCCAAGTGAGATGTGGTGCCCCAAATTGAGATGACTGACAGGCTGTCGTCGTCGACTACAGTACAGAGAACGGGGCCCTTCCGTCGTCAACCACCACACTGTGGTGGTGTGGACACGCCTGAAAGGGGAGGGAGGAGAGAATCTGCTCCGGTCTGGTCAGGTTACTTTCGTCTCCCGTCAATAATTCTTGAAGCAATTGAGGCGAGCAATTGATCCTTGAAGCAAGCATAAATCGATATTCGTCTGCAAACGAATAGTTAAATAGTTAAACCATGGGTTTATCTGTTATGAGTTGTCAACAAATAGAGTGCGCAAAAGTGAATAACGAGAATGGGAATAGAATCCAGAGCAAACGATGAAGCCCATAATCGACAGAGCGAGGCACCTTGCTAAGTGGGGACCTTACAATATAGCTCAGCCGACAAGCGAGTCCGCCCGGAGGAGCTCGCTGCCCGCGGGCAAAAAAAATAAAACCCATTCGGGCATGCATCCGGTCAGGGAGGCATCAACCCTAAACCCAGGGAGGAATGGATTTAGGGTTGATGCCTCCCTCGGATGGCATGCCATCCGATGGGGTTTTAGTTTTTTTCTGCCCGTCGGTCAGGTCGACGGTAGTCGACGCTCCGTCGACCACTGTCAGACCCCGTTGGGTTGAGACATTCATTGAAATATGTGTGAAGAAAATGAGGAATGAATGAACTAGCAAGCAGGTGGGTACAAGTAGGAAAACCTAAAAGTGTTGTACCCCATATTGTCTACCCCACTACAGCCTACACAGACTATAGCATATGAGTTCGACACATCCCCATAGGCAAAGTGGGGGAGAACAAGAGGTCACAAGACCAGTCAAGCAAAGCAAAGCAAGCTCAGGGTGGATCACAACGTCACCACACATTCCGAGCACAAGTTCAAGGCCACAAGGCCAGTTCACATGCAAGATCATATATAAAGGTAAACAAGCAAGTGCAGGTATAGAAAGATCACAGTACAAGCAAGGTCAAGAAGTGAGCAAGTGAGGCCAAGTAGGCACAAGACCTAGCATCGTACAGAAGCGCTGATGATCACAAGGCGGAAGTGCCTTGGTAAAGATATCAGCAGTGTTGGCCTCAGAGGCCACGTAAGCAAGGCGCAGCTGACCACGCTGCTGCAGCTCACGAGCAAGGAAGTAGCGAAGAGCAATGTGCTTCGTTGTGTGCTCCAGTCTGTGCTCCCGACACAAGGCCAGCATGGCCTTGTTGTCTACGTACAGAACTGGAGGAGAACGAGGCGGCTCTCCTAGGTCAGTCAGCAGGTAGGTGAGCCAGCGTAGCTCCTGTGCAGCCATGGCCCCCGCGTAGATCTCAGCCTCACAGCTGGAGCCGAAAACAGAAGACGAGCAGGTAGACCGCCACGAAACAGAGCCGGAACCAAGGCTGAAGGTGTAACCCTGTGACGACCGCTGCGTAGCCTGGTCGTCAGCCCAAGAAGCGTCTGCGTGACCTGTGAGGACCACTGAACGTCGCCCTCCAAGCACTAGCCCCATGCCCGACCCGGGGCTGAAGGTTGATCTGATGCGCTGCGTACTGAACCGCAAACGGCCACAGAAAATGGGGAGCAGCCGCATGGATCATGGACGTACGAGCGACGTCCATGACCATGCCAATGCGGCGCTCAGCAATCCCATTTTGCTGTAGAGAGGCCGGAAGCGTGAAGGTCTGGCGGATGCCCTGTGCACGACAGAAGGCTCCCAGAAGGGCAGAGGAAAACTCCCCGCCTCTGTCAGAGTGCAGACGCAGAACAGGAAGGTCCGAGCCGAAACTCTCTCTGAGCTGGAGACGAGCTGCGCGGATCCAGTCGATCAACACCTCAGTGACGTCACCTTTGCTGCGCAAGGGGAACACTGTGGTGTAACACGAGTAGTCGTCAACCACCAACAGGAAGCAACGCTCGTGACCCTGGCCACGGACGCGGGCGGGGCCCCACACGTCCATGTGAAGAGTCTGCAGCGGAGCCTCTGTCGGAGGAAACTCGGAGGAGTGAGGGGCGGCGCGCTGCCGCCCCTCGACACAGGGAACGCAGGTAGGGGCAGGCCCCGGAGGGAGGGGAGGGAGGGACCGGGGGAGACCAGAGACAAGGACACGGGAGGCCATGCCTCGGAGACGAGGCAGGGAGGGGTGACCAAGGCGGTGGGGCCAAAGGAGAGTCTGGTGGGACAGGAGACGATTCGAGCAGGGAGCAGACTCAGGACCAGAGCTGGACGCTGCAGCAAACACCTGACTCGACGCAGCTACCTGACCAAACTCAGCAACCGGAGGAGACTCAGTAGTCAGTGTGTACAGGGTCGACCCCGGTCGACGGGTAAACGTGGCCAAGTGTCGGCCCGTCCTAGCACACGTGCAGTGGGTCACTCGCTGACTCGCAGGAGTGAACTCGTGAACCCCCCCATCCTGTAGATCTGCACCACTCACCAAGTTCGTAGAGAACGAGGGGAGGTAAAGACCTGACAGGGTGCCAGAGGGGGCCGCCGGACACGGTAAGACAGTGGAGAAGTGGGCAAGGACAGGACCCCCGGAGGGGTCTGCCAAGGAGACCGCCACTGGCCGAGTAAGCGGCGTGAGTGTGGTGCGGTCTCGAAAGAAGGAGCGGGAAGCACCCGAGTCAAGGGTGAAGGTGTGGGAGGCCTGAGCCGACGTGGTACCTGAGAGAGCAGACTCACCAGCACCTGGGGCAGCAGACTCACTAGCACCTAGAGCAGTAGCCTCACCAGCACCTAGAGCAGCAGCCTCACCAGCACCTGGAGCAGCAGTCCCAATGCCCGGGTCAGGCGGAACACACAAGTAACAGTCACCCTCATCACTAGTAGACACAGCATACATGGCAGCAAGAATAGCATCATAGTCAAGATCAAAGATAGCAACCCCCGCCCTAGACAGCTCTCCCCAGCGAGGGATCTCAGTGGCGTCAGGGAACTGGTGACGCCAAGCGTCCGTCAGGCGGCCGAAGCAGCGCTGGGTGGAGTGCGAGCCCCCGCACTGCTCACCAGCGCGGTCGCCGGTAGGGAGGACGTAGGTACAGGGACCAGTACCCCCACCCCGCTGACGCCTAGCGTACCACTCACGAAGCTGCTGGGGGGACGGGGTCTCACGAGTGCGCTGCTGCAGCTGGCGCGGACCACCACCGGAGCCACTCCTCTGCGCAGAGCCGCGACCAGCTCCACCGCTGCCGCCGCCGCCGTCTCCACCACCTCCGCCTCCTCCGCTCCCACCGCCACCGCCGCCGCCTCCTCCGCCTCCACTGCTGCCACCGACACCTCCACCCCCGCCACCACTCCCACCACCACCCCCACCCCCTCCACTGCCTCCACCGCCACCTCCACTGCCCCCGCCAGCTCCTCCAGCGCCCTTGCCCCCCTTGCCCTTGCCGGTGCGGCGTATCCCGCTAGGGGCAGACGCAGCTCCGACCGACTCGAAGCCAACGAGGTCGGCCGCAGCAGCAGAGGCAACAGAGGGCAAGAGGGGGGAGGGGGAACACCCCTCAAAGACGGGGGTACGAGGGTCACCACGAGAGGCTCCTACAGCGACTATGCTCTTCTCTGCTGCCAGGAGGCGCTCCTCCAAGAGGTCAACGGTGAGTGTGGTGGGGCAAACTGAGAGGAAGTGGTCCCTGACTAAGCGAAGGGAGTCAGGGAGCTGTGTGACTATGTAGTAGAGGGTGATGTACATGGGGGGAGGGTTCTTGGCACAGAACTCAGCAGGAAGCGCAGCGCGGTAGCGAGTGTCACTAGTGCGAAGGTGCGTAATGAGGTCAGCGACTGTGGGAAAGGCAGCAAGGTCAGGGAACAGGTACGGCAGTATGAGGCGGCTAAGAGCAGCAGTGGCAGGGGAAGAGTAGCGTGCAACTACAGCGTCATACAAGTTCTTCGCACTCTTGTACTGACTGAAGTGCGCACGCTCAGCGGTCGGTAAGTGGCGACGCACAGCAAGACGGGCAGCAGCATCGCGTGTGGCCCACTGTGAGCGAACAGTGCTGTCAGCATCAGCAGGCGGGGCAGGAGAGGCACCAGAGATGAGATCAAACAGGGAGAGTCCGTCTGCCCTATCGCACTGTAGGAAGAGCTGTAGGTCATCGACCCAGACCTCGAAGTCAACAGCACGACCCTCAGCATCAAAGGTAAGGACACTGGGGGTAGCCATGACAGCAGCGGTCTAGCAGGGAGTGCTCTCACCAGTACGGGTGGGTAGGGCCGGGGCGCGCCGGTAGGAACAGGGCTGCAACTGCGGTGGCAGCGGCTCGACAGTGGCAGTAGCGGCTCGACGGCGGCGGCAGTTCGGCGGCGGCTCGGCGGCAGCGGCTCGGTAGTGGCGGCTCGACGGCGGTCTCGGCGGCTCGGCGGCTCGGCGGCTCGGCGGTTCGGCGGCTCGGCGGCTCGGCGGCTCGGCTGCTTGGCGGCTCGGCGGCTCGGCGGTGAAGGGGCCGGGGAGGGGCCGAAAGGGGCGGCGACGGGGCCGTAAGGGGCGACGACGGGGCCGCTAAGGGCGGCGACGAGGCCGCAAGAGGGCGGCGACGCGGCCGCGAGATGGCGGCACTGGGGCCGCGGGAGGGCGGCGACGAGGCCGCGAGGAGCGGCTGCAGGGCCGCGACAGGTGGCGACGCGGCCGCTAAGGGTGGCGGCGGGGCCGCAAACGGCGGCGACGGGGCCGCGAGAGGGCGGCGACGGGGCCGTGTAGGTGGGGGCGCAAGGGGCCGCTAAGGGCGGCGCGACGGGCCGCTCAGGGCGGCGCGACGGGCCGCTAGGGGGCGGCGACGGGGTCGCGAGGGGCCGTGAGAGGGGGAGGGGGGGGGAGCCGCTAAGGGCGGCGCGACGAGTCGCTAAGGGGAGGGCGGCACACAGGGCGCGCCTCGGTCAGGGGCGACTCGATCTCAGGGCAGGAAAAAAAATGCTCGATTTTCAGTGGTGGGCCCTAGGAAAAGTTCCCACTAGGGAACTTGCTCTATACCATGTGAAGAAAATGAGGAATGAATGAACTAGCAAGCAGGTAAGTACAAGTAGGAAAACCTAAAAGTGTTGTACCCCATATTGTCTACCCCACTACAGCCTACACAGACTATAGCATATGAGTTCGGCAATATGAGCTTGGGTGTTGGTCCAAGGTTGTCCATTCCAAAGGCGCCGCGAGTTACGATCGGGGTGCAAGGTCATCGGACCGAGCCTAGACTTCCGAAAGTATAAGTCAAATATTTTCAAGAACTGAATGATGATTTTACCAAGGTTGGTTGGGGTACATAAACCTAACCCTAACTGTTGTACGCCATATGACACGCATCACTAAGACTAAAACATCTGATACAGCCCCATAGCCTAAGTGAGGGGTGTCAAGCAAGACCAACAACGTACGGTCACAGGACCAGTCACAAAGCAACAAAGCTTAGGGTGGATCACAATGTCACCACACACTCTAAGCACAAGCAAAAGAGCCACAAGGCTAGTTCAAGAGTCCACAGAGGTATATATAAAGTGTACAAACAAAGCAAGCAAAGAACTCAAGACTACGCAAGGCGAGAACCTGTATCAACGAGACCTAACTGCACAAAACACCTCTGGTGGTCACAAGGTGGAAGGGCCTTGGTGAAGATGTCTGCAGTGTTGGCCTCGGACTCCACAAAGTCGAAGCGAGCCTGGCCACGCCTCTACAACTCTCGTAGAAGAGATTACCTGACATTGATGTGCTTCACTTTGCTCTCCAGTCGCGGCTCTCGACAGAGGAGAATCGACGCCTTGTTGTCAGTGAACAAGGTCGGTGCAGAGCTCGGCCGCTCACCAAGGTCGGTGAGCAAAAAAGTCAACCAACGCAGCTCCTGTGCAGCCATGGCTCCAGCGTAGATCTCACCCTCAGCGGTAGAGGTTGAGACAGAGGAGGAACGTGTGGACCTCCACGAAACAGCCCCAAAGCCCAGGCTGAAGCAATACCCCTGAGTAGACCTGTGAGTCTCAGCGTCGTCAGCGTAAGAACAGTCACAGTGTCCAGTAAGTACGACAGATTGTCTCCCTCCAAGAACCAGCCCCACGCGTGATGTCATCGCTAGGTACTTCGCCACCCTCACAACAGCTGTCCAGTGAACACGACGGTGTCTCCCTGGCGCAACAAAGCGAGCAAGGATGCTGAGAGGGAAGGCGAGGTCCGGGCGAGTACAAGTCATCAGGTACATGAGGCAGCCCACAAGCTATGCGTAGGGACCACTAGGCTCAAACGGCTCGACTAAAAAGGGTCCAGTGAGTCTGTGGTCAACAGCAAGAGGTGTGCACTGTACTGTGGAGTGCTGAAGCTCGAACCGTTGAAGGACCTGCTGCACCATGTGTGACTGTGAGAGAGTAATAGTGCGAGTGGCTCTGTCCCTGGTGATTTGCAGGCCAAGGTAGTGGCGCAACTTACCAAGGTCAGTGCACGTGTGTCTTTTCTGCAGTTCGCACTTCACGTCACCCAAAGCAACCCTGTCAGCAGTGGCGAAAAGCAGGTCGTCAACGTAGAGTAGTACAAAGAACGGTGTGGAGCCATGACGAACAAACAACGACGGGTCGGAAGAAGACGGCTGGAAACCAAGGTGAGACAAGGTAGAACGAAGGGTGTCGTGCCACTCACGAGGAGCCTAGACCAGTCGCCTCAGCCTCCACTGGGTCCCAAGAGGAAAGTGCTAGTAAAGGCAGAGGGACGACGCAATCAGACCTCCTCGTGTAGACTACCCTGAAGGAAGGCAGTGGAGAAGTCGAGAGTGTAGCTCGTAGTCTCTCTGTGCTGCTACATGCAGTAACACCGGAAGAGTGGTCATCTTTGGGGTAGACGCGAAGGTTTGAAAGAAATCAACTCCTTCACGCTGACTAAAACCTTTGGCCACATAGCGCGCCTTGAACACCTGAGGAGATCCCGGTGGCCGCTTCACCCTAAAGATCCACATGCCATCGACTACGTTCACCCCAGGGGGGGAACCTTGTCGACGTAGGTGCCTGTGGATCTGTGGGTGGCCATCTCTGCATCCATGGCAGCTCTCCACTAAGAGGCCCAAGGCCGTGACACTTCCTCGGCGTAAGTGCGAGGAGTCAGTATGTCAAGAGCGTTGGGGTCTCCCTCAGGGGCGAGTAGCATGGCACAGAGATGAGGGGAAGTGGATGCCAGGAACTCCAACTCAAACTGCCTTTCCTCTAGGACATCACAGCCAAGGGCAGACTCACCCCCGATGGCCAGAGGACTGGTAGGAGGAGCAGCCACGAGTCAAGGCGGCGAGTAGCGGCGAACTCAGTAACTACGGCAGTAAGGGCGGAGACAGAGGAAGAGAGGCACAAGGGTCCGTAATAAGAGAGACGAGAACATGAGAGAGAACAGGCCGGTACATGCGGCAGTAGTCAGTGACAGGAGTAGAGAGGGAAGCAGTGAGGGCCGACTCAGGAGGAGAAGGAAGCAAAGACGGCGACGAACGAGGCGGACTAGGAGGAACAAGACAGTACGAAGGTCAGTGACAGGGACAGGGGACGAGGGACGAGCACGAGGACAGCGAGAAGTCCGAGCGTGAGAAAGAGGAGGGGACAACGGAGGCTAAGAACGGGGGAAAACAGCTGGGGTGGGGTCAAGAGGAGGAAACGTGGGACCGTAGACAGGAGGAGAGGGAGAGGGGGGAGGAGAGGGAGAGGGGAGACCGAGGGCCCGAAGGCCAGAGACAGGAGGCGGAGGTGGCAGCTGCTGCTGCTGTAGCGGCTGTGGCAGCTGCTGCTGCTGCTCCTGCTGTGGAGGCTGCTGCTACTGCTCCTGATGCGGCGGCGGCTGCTGCTGCTGCTGCTCCTGCTGCGGCGGATGCGACTCCTCCAGCTGCGGCTGCTGCTGCTCCAACTGCTCCTGCAGCTGCGGCGGATGCGGCTCCTCCAGCTGCGGCTGCTGCTGCTCCAACTGCTCCTGCAGCTGCGGCTGCTGCGCCTGCTGCTGTAGCTCCAGCTACTGCCGCTCCAACTCTAGCCCCTCTCGCTCCAACTCCAGCTGCTCCTCACGTACACTGCGAAGACGGGCCTGGTGCCGGGTCGGTTAGGGGTGGGGGGGAGGAGTAGTGCCCCGGGTGGTGGTAGCCCCAGGACCACTCTCCAAAGCACCAGTCGTGCCACCCCCAGAGCCAGCACCACCAGCAGCAACGCGGCCAGTCCCAGACTCTCCAGGTCCCATAGAGGGCGCACCCGCACCCCCAGGGAGAGCTCGACCAACACCAGCTCCCCGAAGACTAGAACCTCCCACAAACACAGGCTCAGCTCCAACTCCAGCACCCCCAGCACCAGGGCCTCGTGCAGGCACAGTCTCAGCTCCAACTCCAACACCTCCAGAGGTAGTACCCCTAGGGTCCTCGACACAAGCCTGCTCCCGCAGGATCTGCACTAGGCTGTCAGGAGGACTCTGGGGAAGGGGACGGCACCTGAGGGGCTACCGAAGGGGGGGGTAGCGTGTGACACACTTGACAGGGTTGGACCGAGGGGGGGCTGTACCAGAGGGGCAGGAGGGGGAGCGGGAGTCAGGAAGAGAGGGGGAGGAGGAACTGGGAGACCTTGACAGGGGTACTGGGTGTAGTAGGGGAGTGACTCGACAAAACGAACATTGCGGAACTCAAAGAACCAGTGAAGGGGGGGGGGTGGTAAAAGGTGAAGTCAGAGGAGTCCTCGGGGAAACCAAGGAAGACACAAGGAAGGGCGCGAGGGGAGAGCTTATCCGCGGAGGTGTTGCGAACAAGCGCCAAGCAGCCTAAGACACGAAAACGCGACGCAACACCAGGGGACCGGGTCCAAAGACTGGTCGGTGAAGCCTCTGGCCGAGATACACATGGCCAGAGGTTCAGCTGGTGAGCGGCATATCAAACCGTGTAGGGCCATAGAAAATGGGGCGCACTGGCGTGGATCATGGAGGTGCGTGCAATCTCCATGACCAAGCCTATGCGGCGCTCAGTAACCCCATTCTGTTGTGGGGACTCTGGAAGCGACCAGGGCTGACGGATGCCCTGCTCGCGACAGAATCCAGCGAGAATGCCGGAGCGAAACTCACCCTCGCGGTCGGAGTGTAGACAGCTGACACGACGACCCGAGTGTCCGCAGTGGTAAGTAACCACCGGATCAGCGTAGAAGTCACCTCAGACTTCTTCGCCAGGAAGAACACTACAGTGTAGTGAGAGTAGTCGTCAACGACCACCAAAAAGAAACTCTCTCACTCAGGGCCTGGGCAAGGGGCGGAGCCCCAGACGTCCAAGTGGAGAGTCCGGAAGGGCTCGGTGGCCGGACGAAGGGAGGAGGAGTGAGGGGTGGCGCGCAACCGACCCTCGACGCAGGGACCGCAAGGTGGTGCAAGCGAAGGCGGCAGTGATGACAAGACACGCGGGAGGCCTAAGACAAGACGCTGACTAGAAATAGTGCACAGAGGAGGAACGGACGGGTGCCCCATGCGATGGTGCCACAGAACGGTGGGGTGAGCAAGCGACCGGCAGGAGCAAGACGCAGCAACTGGATCAGACACGGGAACCTGACCAGACACAGCTATCTGGGGAGACGCGGCAACCTGGTGAGACGCAGGAACCTGACGGGGGGCAGTGACAGGGGTCGGGGGCAGCAGAATCTGCTGCTGCTGCTGCCCTCAGGGGCCAGTGTGAAGGGTGTAAAGACCAGAGCCCGGCTCAGCGGTAAAGGTGGCCACAGGCACGTACGTGTCAACGTCTACACAGACCACAGTCTTTCCAGAAGGCTCAATCCAAACACGCAAGTGACAACTCACGAGCGGCCTCAAACCCACCAAGTTCCTGGAGAACGAGGGGACGTGGAAGCCCGTCAGGAAACCCGAGGGAACAGCTAGGCAAGGAAGCGTAGTAGTGTAGCGAGCAGTGACTGGTCCCGAAGTGGGATCAGCCAGTGCTACAAAGACCAGCGCAGGAAGCGGAGTAAGCGTCGTGTGGTCGCGGAAGAAATCGTGCGAAGCTCCGTAGTCCAGAGTGAAAGACCACGAAGTGTCCTGCAGAGCAGCTCCTAGACTAGTGTCTATACAAGTATCTACACTACCAACAGGCACCTCAGCAACACTAGCACCTAAGCTAACAATACTCGAGTAAACAGAGTGAGAAGCACTAGAGTCAACAACATCATACATAGCATGAGGAGTTCCTAAGAGATCAAGCAACTAATAAGCCGACATGCCCCACAGAGCGGGGCCGTACGTCTGAACAAGGGGAAGCCAGTCAGGGGCAGGGCCGCCAACGCCGTAGGCTGCACGAAGTGTGTCAGTGAGCTGCAAAATCACTAACCCGGTGGGTGGGTGCGGCCACAGGGGACGCCTCGGCGAGCACCTGTCTGAACGAGATAGCAACTGTCTGAACGAGGGTGGATGGCACCACGCGTCGGCTGACGCGGCCCTGACCCCTGCCCCGGAGTCTGCTGCTGCCATTGCTGCTGCTGTGGCTGCTGCGAGAGGAGTGGCTGCTGCTGCTGCTGAGTCAGGTACCAAGCCGCCACTCCAGCACCTGCAGTAGGTGAACCACGAGGTGCCTGACGAACCCGAGCGTCACCTCCACCAGCGGCAGCAGGGGAGTCACTAGTCGCTGCACGAGTGGCTCGTCCAACCTCTGTACTCCCGCCACCACCGCTCGCCACGCCACCTCCGCCGCCTCCGCCCGCACCCTGACTGCCCCTCCTGCCACTCCTACCCCTAGACCGCAAAGATGTCGTAGCAGCAGCTGTGGTCACGTCAGTAGCGGCAGTGGCGAGGGAGGCAGTAAAGGTGGGCAGCTGAGGGACAGTGCATCTGTGAAACAGTGGAAGGGGCACAACACCAGAGGCGGAGGCTACCGAACGGAGGTTGCTCTCGACGTCCTTGAGGGCAGACTCAAGGACCTCGATAGTGAGCTCATTAGGGTGCTTCAGAAGAAGCGCATCACGAACAGAGGCAAGGCGGTCAGGGAGGCTAGTGGCGATGAAATAGATAGTAATCGCCATAGGGGGAGGGAGCAGTGCAAGCTGTGCGTCAGTGCAGGCAGCGCGGTAGCTAGAATCGAGCAAGCGCAGGTGAGCGATCAATTCAGCAGAGAGGTCAAACGAGGTGAGGTCAGGAAACAGGAATGGGATGAACAGGCGACCAAGAGAGACAGTGGTGGGAGTAGCATAGCGGACCTTGATCGCAGTCTAGCCGTGCAAACCTGAGTGAAGTGGGCCTCCTCAGACTCAGGGAGGAGGCTGCTGAGGGCGATGCAGGCCGCAGCGTCACGCGACTTCCACGCTGTCAGATCAGCACGCTGGCGGGCATAACGGTCTCTGTCTGCACTGCTGGGGTCAGCGCCTAAGGGGGCAGGGTCGTCGGGCTTAGGAAGGTCGCCAGAAGCGTGCGCCCACAGAGACTCATCTGCCTGAACCTGACTCTCTAAAAGGCGGCGTGCACGCAGGAGCCAGACCGAGAACTCGAGCGGCCTACCCTCGGCGTCGAAGTGCAAGACCCTAGGGGTCGTCATAGCTGAAGCAAAGAGGTGGGAATTGGTGCTGCCGAAACCCTAAACGCCTAAAGGGCCTGTGTAGGGCGTGACAGGTAGTGCGTGAGGCTCAGGGCACGGCAGAATGGCAGGGTAGGGCGTGATACGGCAGGATGGGCAGCGCGGTGCTAAGGGACAGGATGGGTGCAGGGCAGGACGGGACGTGAGCGGCAGGCAAGACGGGACGCACGCGGCAGGTAAGACGGGACGCGCGCGGCGCCGCACGGTAGGCAAGACGGGATGCACGCGGCTCGGCGCTGCGCGGTAGGCAGGACGGGACGGGCGCAGCGTGGCACTGCAGAAGGGGCACGCAGGGCGCACGCGACAGGGCAGACGGGACGGACGCGAGGGGCTAGACGAGACGGGCGCGACGGGCTAGACGGGACGGGACAGACGCGACGTGACGCAAAGGACGGGACGTACTCGACGCGGCGGACAGGGGCGGCGCGACGGACGGGACAGACGGGACGGGGGCGACGCGGCGGACAGGCGCAACACGACGGATGGGACGGGCAGCGGGGGATGCGACGCGACGGGGAAAGCGGGCGCGACGTGACCAGCAGGCACAGCGGGCGCTAGGGAATGGTACGAGCGTGACTAACACTAGGGTACGGGACAAGCTCGGGCGTTACGGACGTGAGCAGGAGGAACGGAATCCCATCCGAACCTAGGTGATACCATGTCAAGAACTGAATGATGATTTTACTAAGGTTGGTTGGGGTACATAAATCTAACCCTAATTGTTGTACCCCATATAACACACATCACTAAGACTATAACATCTGACAAATATGTACACTATGATTTCCCATGTTGCTACCTACAGATGTAAGCAAAGAAGTGAGGTAAAGCTGGTAGCTACAACAACTCGGATCCTCCAACAAGGGCCATCTAGGTACAACTAGGTATGATCTCGGCAGGTCATGTTGCAATGAGAAAGTTGATCTTGCCTAAGATCACCTCGGGAAGGTTCGCACAAAGTGTGTTGCAGCGGAAGTGTTGACCTTCGATCATAGTGAATATAAAATGACGGAAGTAATTATAACAAATGCATACATGTGTTTATATAGTAATACAAAGGAATTCAAAACGACCTAAACTAGCCAAGTAGTCCAAGGGGTACATTATCTTATTGCACCGAAACACAACCAAACAACTCCAGACGGTTACAAAACATGTTCCCGCCTAAATCTTTCGTGTTGCCAGCTGCCAGGTGCTTCTGCTCAGACGGTCCAGATGCTGCCAACCGTACGCGACCTTTCGCGTCATTCCGACCTTTCGCTTTCATTCTCTCTTTTGCTCTCCTCACTTACTACTGATATGAATGTTTGCTATTTCTCAATTTACTATTCGTAGCACCCCTCTTCATTCCTGGCCGTAGCAAACATTGACTAGCTTGACCACTCCGCTGAGTTCGGAATAGTGCGGATACTGCTGACGGGGCAGTCGCTTTGTGAGGAAGCCGGCTGCCATGTCACCGGTTGGGCAATAGGTCAGATCGGCCTTGCCCTTCTCAACTTCTTCCTTGACAAAGAAATACCACATCACGATACGTTGGTGCAGTTGACAAATGCCGGCTTGTTCGCGATTCTGATCGCGCTCTGGTTGTCGTAGTGCAGGCGAAAGGTCGGTGAAGTTGGAATCTTTGCCTCCTATAGGAGCTCCTGCTGATAGAGCCCTTTCGCGAACTGTTGCTGTCGCCGCGATGAATTCTGCTTAGGTCGATGACAGATCAACCAGTTCCTGCTTCTGCGAGCTCCAGGAGATGGGGCCTGTTGGCTTGAGTAGAAACATCATGGACCGTCGATTGTCATGGTCACCAGCGTGATCGGCATCCACGTAACCGATGAGGTTGAATGAGGGAATTGTGGTTGTGGAGTAGCATAGCCCAATGTTGGGCATGGAGATGAAGAAGTGCAGGGTGCGCTGAAGATCAAGAAGATTCTCAGCCGTTGGTTTGCGCGAGTACTGAGCCAGCTGGCTCGCGATGTAGGAGAGGTCTGGCTTGCAGGTCACTGGGGTAAAGAGCAGGCATCCTAGCTTCTCCTGGTAAGTGTGAAGGCCTGCAGGGGATAGGGCTTTGTTGTCGGGTTCGTGGTTCAGTCCAGGCGTGCGATAGGGAGTTGAGAGTGGTGCGGGGGAGATGTTGAACCGCTTCTTAAGTGTTTCAGCGTACTTAGTAGCTGAGAGGTGAATGACTTCATATGCGTAAGCGTTATTAAGGCCCAGGAACTGCTTCTGATCCGTGGTGATGTCGAGTCGCATTGCCATATTCTTTTCGAATTGGTCGAGCAATGTGTTGCTTGTCCCTGTGTAGAGCAAGCCATCCACGTACACGGCAAGTAAGATGTAATCGCCGTAGAAGTGCAAGCGATACATTTCGGGGTCATGCGGCAACAACTCCAATCCTATCCAGAGCATGATCTTATGCAGGTGCTACTGCTAGAGCCTTGGCGCTTGCTTAATCTCGTAAAAGGATTTCTTCAACTGACATACGCATGGATCTCCTTTTCCGTAAGTATGCGGCTACTCGACAAAAAACACCGCAGTCACTAACGCGTACAAAAAAACGTTATTCACATCGCTTTGGCGGAGCGGAAGGTGCCTTGATGCAGCGGTGGCGATAAAATCCGCACGGAGGTATGGCGGTTGACCGGGGAGAAGGTCTGGTGGAAGTATTATGCTATGCCTCTGGTCGTAGCCGCGCATGACACAGCGCGCCTTGATGGTCCCATCTGCTGCAGTTTTAATGCAGAACACCCACTTGCCGGAGAGAATCCGCTGATCGCTGCTCCATCAACGAGCACCCAAGTGTCACGGGATTATAACACTTTGATTTTTGCATCCATAGCTGTGCGCCATTCCTTGCTGTGTAGTCCCGTCAGCGCTAGTCGTGGGATTTTAGGCTCGATGATGCGCGGAGCCGTGGAGGTGGCGGTGTGAAGTCCGAGCAGCTGCAGTCCGGAGATGGTGTTGTCGTGGCGGTGATGCGGGATGACCCCCTGCACGTCGTCGTCATCGCTTTCTGGCTCAGGCGGAGATGGCGCCGCGGGGTCCCTGCTGCTTTCTCCCGCAGGCTCCGGAGGCGACTCGTCGTTGTTGTCGTCGTCTCTTTGGCAATCGATGTCAAGAAACTCGCTGGTGTTGTCCCGGTCCACGATAGCTGTGGCGGCTTCATCTTCGGGGGTAGTGTAGCTGCGTTTGTCGTTCGCATAGACCTGGTTTGCGCCGTCTCCTCGTCCGCGAGGTATTGTACGAGATTGAATCGCTCGTAGAAGATTACATCTCGCGCGTTCGTGACTCTGTTGCTAAAACAAATCGAGGATTATCCAGGCTTTGTATTCGTAGCTGATGCAAGGTGAATGCTCCAGCGCACGCAGCTTGTAAACTTCCCAATAGTTGAGGTAGGAGAGCGACTACCTCTGCTCAACCTCCCCCAACTGTCCCACCCCCCTTTCACACACCCCTTGCTGCACCCCTAGCTCCACTCCCATGTCACCCCCCTAGCACCCCTCCCTCGGCTCTCACACACCCACCCCCCTCAGCGGCAGCTGCGGCAGTGGGAGACGGAGGAGGAGGAGGAGCAGGGGAAGGTTCACACACCCGCCACCCCCATACCCGCCACCCCCATACCCCCAACACAGGAGGCACGTGTGCGACGCAGGGCAGAAACGCGGGCAGCAGCTGGGGCGCTGCGACGGGCGACAGGCAGGGCGGCGCGCGGGCCCCCAGGGCGCCGCGACGGGCGACGGGAGGGGGCGACGCGCGGCCCCCTAGGGCGCCGCGACGGGCGACGGGAGAAGGGCGACGCGCGGGCCCCCAGGGCGCCGCGACGGGCGACGGGAGGGGGCGACGCGCGGGCCCCCAGGGCGCCGCGACGGGTGACGGGCAGGGCAGCACGCGGGCCCACGCAGCAGCGCGCGCGGGTCCCCGGGGGGGCGACTCGCGGGTCGACAGGGGCAGCGCGCGGGTCGACAGGGAGGGACGCGCGGGTCCCCGGGGGCGGCGCGATGGTCGACGGGGGGGACGCGCGGGTCCCCGGGGTGACGTGTGAGGCAGGAAACCGCCGCGCGCCCCGAGCGCGCAGCGGGAAGAAAAAACGCCGCACGCTAGGAGCGCGCGGTAGGCAGAAAACGTCGCGCGCCCGGGGCGCGCGACAGGCAGTACAGCAGCGGAAGCATCGGGTGGGCCCATCCACAGGATCGACCAGGGAGGGTCGACCTGCTCTGAAACCATGTGAAAGATAGAACGAGGAATGAAACAGAGAAGAGGGGTTTCACTAGCAGGCAGTTGAGTACATATAGTAAACCCTAACAGGGTTGTACTCACTATAGAGTACCCCACTGCAAACTAGAGAAATATAACATTCTGACATCATGCTCTTGTCACTCACATTCCTAGATAATCGACCTCCTAAGTCCTCAGTTCAGTTACGATTCCGGCATGGGATTAAAAACCCCTCGTTCCTAAAGGCCTCCCTCACCCCACCCCCCCATGGGCCCACCCATTCACGCTTCTCTCATGGCGCACGTCACGGCCCCCCGTGATGACCGTAGTTACGACGGTCGCTGCCGTAAAAAGGTCGCAGCGGGGGGCTAGGGCGCGCCCCCTTGTAGCCTGCCATTGTTGCTCCCGTCGCCCGACTGTCGCGCTGCCCCCCCTGTCGCATCACCTTCTGCACGTGGCTGTGTGTGTGTGGGGGGGGGGGGGGAGGAGCGGAGTTGGGGGGGGGGGGAGGGGGTGGAGTTGGTGCTAATGGCGCTACACCCTCGTGCCATCACCTGCGCCCATCGTGCAGCCCGCCATTGCACGCCTTCGCGCACAGCAATGAGCCAGCACGCACGCTAGGAGCTGTCGCCGGCGCGTACGCCATGAGATGCCGGCAGCGCGCATGCCATGAGCGGCCGTCAGTGCGCACACCAACAGCGTACGGTAGCGCGCACACCAGTGGGCAGGGTGGCGCGACGGGTTGGTCGCCGTGAGGAGCCTGCACCGCTCCCCCCTCCCCCCGACTTCTCCCTCTCCTTGGTGCGCCTGCAGCAGGAGGGGTGGAAGGGTGTAGGGGTGGCAGGTATGACCAGGCAGCCACCCCTCCACCTCTCCACTCTCTCTCTCTCTCTCTCTCTCTCTCTCTCTCTCTCTCTCTCTCTCTCTCTCTCTCTCTCTCTCTCTCTCTCTCTCTCTCTCAAGCAGTCCTGTATTGATAATGGTCATAGGATAAAAGCATGGCATGAGTAGTTTTGCATACATGCTGCCCTAGAAGCATAGGCAATCCTGGCGTGCATTGCTTGTACTATTCCTACCTTCCTTGGTACATGGCTGCCTAGGCATGCAAGCACCTATCACTAGGCCCCCATGGTGGTTCAGGCAGCCTTGGTCTTACCCCGGCTCCTTCTCTCCAGCCTTCTAGACTCCCAGGTCCCACACTTCCTCCACCTCATCTTCCAGGACCTGCCATATGTCTCCCAGGCCTGGCTCCCAAGGGTCAGCCCAGGCCTGGGGGTATGCTGCCTCCGCCGCCCTGTTGGACTTTGCCAGCATGGCGTTGGCTTGGCAGCGCTGCAGCATTACCGACCAGCGTTGTCGGTAGTGCGCAGTCAGCCTGGAGGCCACCGTGGTGAGCCTCCCTTGGCGGTGCTTCTTCTTGGCCGCACTCGTGCCTAAAATGCGGAAGAATTTCTGTGTGTCTCTCGCTAGTCCCCCGTAGGTTTCCACGGCCAGGCCCAGGACCCCCGCGAACTCGGGGCGCTCCTCATACAGCCCCCTTTTGGTCCTGGCAGCGTCCTCTGCTGCCCACCCTGGCGCCTTTCTCCCTTGGGTGTCCCGCCTCTGCAGCACTGGGTCGGTCACAGTCACGTCTGTAAGGTAGGTTTCACCCGACTCCCTGTCACGGAAGACCAGGTCCGCCCGTTTAGGGCTGACTGGGGGCGAAAATCCTGTCGTCTCGTGCAAGGTAGTAAAATCCGCCTCACGTGCCATGCGTAGTGCCGCGTACACCAGCGCGTTGTGGGTGTTGGTGCGGTCCCCCCCATCCGCGCATCTCAGCAGGTGATTCGGCAGGCTGCTGTCTGCTATCTTGGAGCGCCTGCCGCGGCAGGGGCAGTTTTCTGTGACTGGAAGGGAAAGGCCGAGCCTGAAGCCTAGGGCTATGGCGAATTGCTCGGGCGAGAAGGTGAGGTCCGCTCGCGTGGGTATGGCATGCAGCCAGTCTCCTGCCCCCGCCGCCTGCAAGGCTATGAGCCGCACCACGTGCCCGTTATCCTCGCCCGGCTTGTCTACCCGGGTGTCCCCTATCAGCTCCGCTGCCCTGTCCAAGTTGACCTCGCGGGATAGCCCCAACTGCAGCCGCCCTTTCCCCCCCTTCTGACGGTGGTGCTCATGTAGGAGTTCCAGTGCCCTTTCTGGTAGCTTGCTTTTAAGGTCCTGCAGGGTCTCCCCTCCCCGTGCCGACACCTTGATGCGTTCTGTAGATACCAGGTCTGCAGCCCGCCGCAGGGGGTGGTCTGGGTGCTCAGGGAGGCCACTCAGTAGGGTGTGGGCCGCGCATAGGGATACCAGGTAGGCTGCGGGTGCTTCCGAGACCGGATCTATGAGGCCCAGCCCGCCGAGGCATACTGGAAGGGTGGCCTGCCTCCACACCAGGCTCTGTTCGATCTCCTTCCTCGGCACGTGCAGGTGTGCCGCTTTGAGCGCCGTCCACACCACTCCTTCGCTCCACTCCCGCCACTCTTCTAAGGGCAGCATGTCTGCCGGTGTTGTCCGAAGCAGATATGAGATACGCCTGGATACGCAGCGTGACAGCAACAGTAGGGCGTGCTGCGGGTGGATGCTGCTGATAAGGTCTAGGGGGGCCGCCACCGCGTCTAGGGAAGCTGTGATCATGCGCCTCCCGTATTCCCTTGTTCCTATGGGGCTCCCCAGGACGCGTATGCCGTCTACTGCTGCTACCAGGCCGTCAGGAAGGTCGTCCGGTATGCCTGATGGGCTCCAAGCAGATGATTTCGCGAGGTTGCATTTGAGGCCGCGGCCGGCGAGTTGCCTGGTGATGATCCCCAAGGTGAGTGCCGCTTCCTGCGCCGTCCCCACGATTGTAATGTCATCCGCGTAGGCCATGACCGTGACCGACGGGAAGATGTCAGACGCCACCTGAAGCGCCGGTTGAATAGCTGCCGCGAAAAGCATGGGGCCTAATGGATCTCCTTGACGGACCCCGCGCGCGCTCTCGATGTGTGGTGCCGCGAAGCCGTGATCCAGTAGTAGGCAGGAGGGTATGCCGTACAGCGTACGCACTAGTGGTATGACGCGGCTGAGTCCAGAGAAATGCAGTGATTCGAAAAAACCGGCGCGTTCAACCGAGTTAAAGGCGTTTTCGATATCTAACTGCAGCGCCACTCGCTTCGGATCCTCAGCTAAGAGCACCCACACCGTGTGAATAATACATTCGGCGCCTCCAGGTACTGCCACTCCAAATTGTACCAGGAGGAAGTATTCTCGGATGGGCGTGCTTAGTTCCCTAAGCGCTGCCTTAGCTGTGAGTCGTAGTATCGCTTCTCCTATGGCTATGGGTCTGACACCTCCGTCCGGTTTCTCCAGGGCTACTAGTCTAGATGGTAGCAAAAGCTCCGTCAGTTCCGCTGGCAGGTGGGTGCTAAGGACGTGGTTGACGACGCCGTGCAGGTAAGAGAATACTTCATTGTTGGTGAGCGCGGGGTCTCGAAGGTGCTCGAAGCAGGTGCCTGAGGGTCCCGCTCCAATTCCGTTGGGGCATTTCGCCAGTACTTCGCGAAAGGTCTCTGCTGACGTTGCGAGGTTGCTGGAGGCGAATCCTGTTACCCAGTTTGGGGTTTCGCTCCCTGCCCCAGGGTGCTTCGCTTTTAATGCTTCCAGGGTCGCATTTGATGGTTCTGCGAGTGGCGAAGTTTGTAACGCTGCTGCTGCTTTTGCCAGATTTGCCTTGCGCACGAGCCCCTCCGCCCTCGCGCAGATGCCCTCTGGGTCCGGCTGGTGACGACTCGGTTGGGAGTTCTGGGGTATGGTGCAGGCCTGGGAGTACAGTAAGTCCCACTTTTCCAACTTGAACTGGTCCAGCCTTGTCGCCACCTTGCTCCACATGTTTCCAGGTGCGTTCCCAATGTTAGCTCTCAGTGTGAGTCGGGGCAGGAATAGCAACATTCGCCAGGCTCCTTGGCAGGTCGGGTTCTTGGAAAGCCGCAGCAGGGGAATCGTGAGGCAGTAGCTGTAGATTCCGAGAATGTTGGGGGGAAGCTTCCGACCTAGGAAGGGCTGGGCACTGTTGCGTAGAGGTGACATGTCCCACTCCTTCACCTTCTGCCACGTGGCCTCGTCATCCGCGATATCTGCTGCTGAGCGCTCTCTATTTGCTGCCCTTGCGCTAGCCTGTGCACTTGATTCGGCCTCCTGGGCTGGTTGTGGGCCACGCGGCCTCCTCTGTCCCTGGTTTGCGCCTGTATTCGGGATCCCCTCCTCTGCGTCGAGGGAGATATCTTCAGAATCCCTCTCCTTCGATGCAATATATTCCCCATCACTTCCTTCATCCTCACCCCTCATTGGGTTTGCGTTCTGTCTTGTGCCAGTCCGCTCCGGCCTTCCGTGTCTTTCCCGCCAGTCCCCCGATCTGGCCCTTTTCCCTTGCTAACGCTCGTACCAAGTTTCCCAGGCCTCCTCCCCTGCCTCGGCCCCTCCCTCGCGCTCCTCGCACTGCCGCCCCAGGCGCCACGGTTTCCGGCGGTCGACCTTCAGCTCTCCGGTTGGCCTGCTCCCGCAGGGCCTGCTGCCGGTTCGTTCCCCCTTGGTGGCGACCGCGTCTCGCCTCGGCCCTCCTCTCCTCTGCATCTTCGGCGGCGCTCTCCCTCTCCTCTTGCGCCTCCGCCTCTTCTTCCGCGATCTCCAGCGGTGATGACTGGTCGGCGCCGCCCTCCACCTCGGCGACTGCATGGGGCGGATCTGCCTGATGCGTCCAACCCACAAGGGGCCCAGGTCGGGCGGGTGCCAGCCCTTCTCCGAGCCGCCGCTGATGTTGTTGCGGCCGCGGCTTCTGGCGGCGGCTCCTCTCAGGCACGCGTCGGTTCGTCTGCGCCTCGTGAGCCGATTTATCGGTCTCCCCGCGGGCGGACTCATCCGCATCTAAGGGCCAAGGGTCAATCCTTCCGCCGCCGCCGCCCTCCCTGGCCATCTCCGTCGCTTGCCCTGCAGTCGGCGCGATCCTTGGTTCAGGCCCCACGGTCGCAGGTGCCACTGGCGCCTCACTCGCAACCATCGACGCAGCCCCTGCCGCCTCGACCGTTGCCGTCGCTGGCTTCTTCTTCGTCACAGCAGCAGCCTTTGTCTGCGCCGGCGGCCCTGTTATCCTCCCCATCGGTGGCGCCGCCCGGGGCTGAGCCGGTGGCGCCGTCTGCGTCTTCCGGCCCGAGTTGCTTGCCGCCGCAGCCGCCGCCGACGTGGGCCTCTCTTCTAGCGCCTCAGACGCCGCAGGCCCAGCTGTAGGTCTCTCAGTGTCAGCCGAGTCCTTCTCTGCCGCCGCTAACCTCTCATCCTCCGCAGATTCAGCCGCCTCCTGCGGCTCAGCAGCCGTCTCTGCCGCCGGTTCCCCACCCACCGGTTCCTCCGCCTCAGGGGCCTCCCTCTCAGCCGACGCAGGCCTCCCTATGTCCTCCGTCTGCCCTCTCTCTCTCTCTCTCTCTCTCTCTCTCTCTCTCTCTCTCTCTCTCTCTCTCTCTCTCTCTCTCTCTCTCTCTCTCTCAAGCAGTCATGTATTGATATGGGTCACAAGGTACAGGCATGGAAAGTGGTGTTGACTAGCTTGTCTAAAACATGGAAGCAACCAGGAAGCTAGAAAAAACAAGCAAACTGAGCAAGCCCATCCAGCCAAAGCACAAAGGTCACCTAGCTCTCAGAGCAGCCCGGTCCACAGCAGCAGAAGTCCCCGAGAACTCCATATTCCACCAATCCCTTGTTCCTCCCCTATCCTAAGACCTCCCCTTATCCTTCCTCACCCCGCAGCTTCCTCACACCTTCCCTGAGTCACCCACCAATTCCCTGTCCCCCCTGAAGCCTCCCAAACTTTGTATTCTTTTCCTCACTCTCACCACGCCCCTGTATTCCTCCCTTGCTGCCACCCAACCCCCCCATGTCACCGAGTTCCCTTCTCCCCAGCCCCTCAAGCCGCTCTAGCTGGAGCCTGGCGCTCCTCATACTCATCCACCTGCACCTGCCAAAGGTCTCCCAGCCGGGGCGCCCAAGGGTCCGCTGCAGCCTGAGGGAATGCCGCTTCCACTGCCCGGTTTGACTTGGAGAGGAGGGACATCGCTTGGCTGCGTTGGAGCATCACCGACCACCGCTGCCTGTAGTGTGCATTGAGGCGGGCAGCTGTGGTGGTGAGGCGCCCCTGGCGGTACTTCTTCTTCGCCGCATAAGTAGCCAACATTCGGAGGAACTGTTGAGTGTCAGTCGCCAACGCCCCGTAGGTCTCAACCGCTAGGCCGAAGAAACCCACATAGCCAGGCCGCCCCTCGTAGAGCCTGTGCTTGGCCTGCGATGCTTCCTCAGCTGCCCATTCTGGCGGCTTCCGTGCTCTCACATCCCTCCTCTGTAGGACCGGGTCAGTCACAGTCGCGTCCGTCGCCCAAGTCTCTCCCGACTCTTGGTCCCTGACGGCCAGGTCACCACGCTTGTTCTGGACAGGGGGAGAGAATGCGGTGGTCTCATGAAAGGTTTTGTACCCGGCATCCTGCGCCATGCGAAGAGCAGCAAAGGCCAGCGCATTGTGGGTGCGCACAGCATCCCCACCATCGGCACACCGTAGCAGGTGGTTCAGCAGACTTTTGTCGGCTATCTTGGAGTTGGATCTCTTGCAGGGGCAGACCTCCGCTACCGGTAGTTCCATGCCAAGGCGCAAGCCTAGTGCTAAGGAGAACTGACCAGGGGATATTGAGAGGTCAGCCCTCGTGGGCACTGCATGGAGCCAGTCGCCTGCTCCCACTCCTTTCAGGCTGATGAGCCGAATGGCATGGCCCCGGTCTACCCCTGGCCTATCAGTTACCGTATCTGCCAGCAGCTCCTCCGCCCGCGTGTGATTTATGGCCTTGGAGAGCCCCAGCTGCAGGTTGCCCATACCCCTGGGGTTCTCTCTGTAGCTGTGTAGAACCGCTGCTGCCTGTGCTGGGAGCCTCGCCTCGAGCGGGGACAGCGGGTTCACCCGGGGGGGAGGTGGAGTCCAAGAATGGGAAATTATTTCCCCGGCCCTGCGAAGTAGGTAGTCCGCCGGCAAGTTCAGCTGCTGCAGTAGAATGTGCGCTGCTGCAGTCGAGGCCAGGTACGCGGCTGGGGCTTCGAAAATGGGATCAATGATTCCCAGGCCTCCCAGCCGGACCGGGAGCGTTGCCTGGCGCCACAGCAGGCTTTGCTCTAGCTTGCGCGGGATCTGTAGCTTTGATGCCATGAGCCCTGCTCCCACCAATGCCTCGCTCCACTCCCTCCATTCTGTACGCGCTAGTGCCTCTGCCGGTGTTGTGCGAAGTAGGTACGAAATGCGGCGGGAGATGCTCCGAGATAGCATGAGCAGGGCGTGCTGCGGATTGAGTTGGGAGACGAGGGGTAGCGGCGCAGCCGCCTCCGCAAGTGCCGCCCGGACCTGGTCGATGCAGAAAGCATCGCTGCCAACCGGGCTGCCCAACACCTTTAGACCACCTGGGTGGATGGGAAGGCCATGTGGCAGGCCGTCTCCCCCTTCCTCCCGCCCTGCGCACCATGCCGCCGACTTGGCAAGGTTGCACCGTAGCCCGCATGAAGCCAGCTCCGCAACGACCGTGTTGAAAGCGACGCACGCTACTTCGCGAGGCCCCACGATGGTGATATCGTCAGCATAAGCCACTATTGCCACCTCCGGGACACTTGTAGCCACGCCGAGCAGAATAGGCTGGATCGCCGCTGCGAAAAGAAGAGGTCCCAGCGGGTCCCCTTGGCGAACACCCCTGAACCTATGGATGTGTTCCACCTCCAGACGGGGGTCCACTAAAAGCCGAGAGGGGCCATCGTAGAGGTTCCTGACGAGCGGGAGCAGCGGGTTGAGAGTAGACCACTGGAGGGCGGAAAGAAAAGACGCTCGTTCGACGCTGTTGAAAGCGTTCTCCACATCCAGCTGTAGAGCGATGCGGGTCTCGTCATCTCTAAGGAGGGAGCGAACCGTGTGGATAATACACTCCGCGCCTCCAAGGACCGCTACGCTGAACTGAACGGGGAGGAAGAACTCTCGGATCTTCGGGCCTAAGCTATGTAGCGCCGATTTTGCTACCACGCGTAGTAATGCCTCGCCTATCGCGATTGGTCTAACTCCTCCCCCGGGCTTCTCTAATGCTATGAGCCGGGAAGGGAGTAGAAGGTCGCGGACTGTTTGGCTCTGGAAGGAATTGGCGAGGCGATTCACCACGTTTGCCATGAGCAGAAGGATCTCCTCATTCGCCAGGGCCGGGTCTCTCAAGTGTTCGAAACAGCAGCCTGAGGGCCCTGCACTTACCCCATTCGGGCACTTCGCGAGAATTTCGCGAACAGCTTCCAGTGGGATATTGAGCTCGGAGTCGGATATCCCAGTAACCCAGGCTGGCGTTGGAGTGCTAGCAGACGGATGTTTTGCTCGCAGGGCAGTCAGCGTCGCCAAATTCGGTTCAGCGAGGGGGCTCGTGCGTAACGCTGCAACTGCTTTCGAAATGTTACCTTTTTTAACCAAACCCTCTGCCCTCGCGCAAACCCCCTCGTCATCGTTTTGGTGTCTAAGCGGAGCACCCATGTCGGGGATGGTGCAAGCAGCTTCGTACAACCCATCCCAGTCTCCCAGCTGGAACTGATGCAGCCGAGCCTCAATTGATGCCCATCGGCTGCCAGTGACTGGCTCGGTTGGCGGACGTAGCGTCAGCCTCGGGAGGTATAGCAAGATCGCCCATGCACCTGGGCATTCTGGGTTTGTTGACAGCCGTAGGAGTGGTGCGAGGAGGCATAGGCAATACTTGTCTAACACCTGGGGCGGTAGGCGTCTGTCTAGGAACGGTTGGTCCATTCGTTGGAGAAGGTCCAAGGTCCACGTGCCTGCCATCTGCCAGATGGCGTCATCCTCTGCCAGGGCGGCTGGCGATTTCACCTCGTTGGCGACTGCTGCGGCTGGAACCGTCGCTCCCACAGCGTGGGATGTTTCTCCTTCCACCCCCTCCCCTGTGCCTCCCGCTCGATTCCGCCTCGATCCTCCACGCTCGATTCAGCGTGGGATGTTTCTCTCTCTCTCTATCTCTCTCTCTCTCTCTCTCTCTCTCTCTCTCTCTCTCTCTCTCTCTCTCTCTCTCTCTCTCTCTCTCTCTCTCTCTCTCTCTCAAGCGGTCATGCATTTATGTTGTTGAAAGGGTACAGGCATGCAGGTGTCGGTTGTAACCAGTAGGCTATCCTAGGCAAGCAACCAGATGGGCGGACTAACAAGCAAGCAAGCAAACCAGCAAGAAACGGCATATGCATGTCCAGCAAATGTGACCAGAGCTTGAGCTGTCGTGTGCCGCCAGCAGAACCGTTCAGGTTATCCTCTTCCTGCTGTGATGGCTAGCTCTGTTCACCCCGGCCGCCCTTACTACACCCCCCCCCCCTGCGTCTACACCCCTGCGAGGTCATCATCAAGCACCTGCCAGAGCTCCCCTAGGCTCGGCTCCCAGGGGTCTATAGGTGCTTGGGGGAAGGCCGCTTCAGCCGCCATGTTGCTCTAGTTGAGGAACGAGGTTGCCTGGGAGCGTTGCAGCATGACTGACCAGCGTTGGCGATAGTGTGCATTGAGGCGGGAGGCTGTGGTAGTGAGTGGCCCCTGCCTGAACTTCTTCCTCGCTGTGGCTACGGCCAACAGCAGAAGGAACTGCACTGTGTCTATTTCCAGTGCCCCGTAAGTCTCCACTGCAAGGCCAAAAAACCCCACATAGTCGGGCCGGCCTTCGTACAGGCGGTGTTTCTTCTCCAAAGCTTCCCTGGCCGCCCACCCAGGCGGCTTACGTACTTGTGGGTCCCGCTTCTGCAACACCGGGTCTGTCACTGTTATATCCGTGACCCAAGTCTTGTCAACTGGAGTAGGGTGTGGCCCCGTCCTCGCTTGGGAGGAGCAGACCTTGTGGTCGGGTGTACGGGGGAGTGCAGCCGACCTGCAGCAGTGGGCGAGCTGGTCAACGAGGAGGTCGACCTGCACGGTGACCACTACGACGGGCGCCGACTCCAGGGCGCCTAAGTGTGGGGTGGTCGACCAGGAGGTCGACGAACCTGCTGGTCGACGAAGGAGGGGCCGACGTCGACCTCGACAGGGGAGACTGGGAACGTTGAGGAGCAGGACGCCGAGCAGCTGGACGTCGAGCGGAAGGGCGCCGACCTTGGGTGGCCGACGACTTGGCGAAGTCGGTGGCCGGGCCCCGAAGTGGTTGACGAGGGGACGCCGACCTGGCAACATCGACCTGGTTGCCCGGTTGATCGGGATACCCGAGCGACAGACTTCTACGAAAGCATGCGAAGGTCGCCGGGGGTGGTTCTGCAAGGTCGACCTCGGAAGTTGTATCCCGAGGTCGACGTGGCTGGTAGGCGCGGTCGATGGCGTGGAGTCTGCCAGGCGTCTGCGCTGTGCGCGTGACAAGGAAGAGTGCACCAACCAGTTGCATGCACCTGCGAAGCAGGTGCACTGTTGTCCTGCGGGTGAAACGCTGTGCAGCCGACTTGCTGCAGCGCTGGCACACCGTGGACTTGCAATGTTGGCAAGCCGCGACTTTGCTCTGCTGGAGCGCGGTCGACCAAGTCGTGCTGGCACGCGGTCGACCGTGCTGCGCTGGAGGTCAACCAGCAGCTTTGCTAGGTCTGATGTAGTCTTGCATGCCAATGTTGTTGCTATCATTCTGTACCATTGTTCTAAAATTTTCCTAGTGGAACTCTTGCCAATTCTCCCCGTGAACTAGCAAGTAGTGTGCGCACAAGGAAACGACTAAGGAACGAACGAACGCAGAGATCCCTCCTACCCCGTGCCTAGCCCGTAGTCTAGCTCCCGTTGATAGAGTTATCTCCGCAAGTCTCTGCCGACTCCCTGTCCTGGAACGCTAGATCCGCACGCTTGCGAAGGACGGGGGGAGAGAAAACCACCGACGTCTCATGGAAGGTGTTGAAGCCTGCCTCCCTTGCTAACCTCAGAGATAGACCAATGCATTGTGTGTCCTCACCACAACGGAGCAGGTGATTGGCTCAGCTGGTATCTGCGATATCAAAGTTATCGCACTTACAGGGGCACTTGACTGTGACTGGTAGGGCCATCCCGAGGCGGAAACGGAGTGCTAACGAGAACTGACCAGGGGCAAATGTAAGGTCAGATCTCGTCGGCACTGCGTGTAGCCAATCCCCGGCCCCCACTCCCTTCAGACTGACCAGCCTGACCCCATGCCCCTGGTCCTCCCCCGGTTTGTCAACCAAGGTGTCGGCTAGCAGTTCCCTTGCCCGTGTGACATTGATGTGCTTTGACAAGAGCAGCTGCAGGTTACTCTGTCTTGCCGGGCCCGCTCAGTAGGCCTGGAGTGCTGTCTGTGCCTCTGCCGGCAATCCCTCCTCCAGTGTCACCAACACATTTGTCACTGGAGGCGGGGGAATCCACTCCCTGGGCAAGAGGGTTACCGCCCGCGACAGCAACTCCGACTCCCGCAAGTTCATCTGCTATAACAAGTAATGCGCTGCCGTGAGAGAGGCGATATACGCCGCCAGAGGCCGCGCCGGCGAGCGACGGCCGCCGAAGGCATCCGGCGCGAGCCGCTTTCAAGTTTTGGATAGTAGACTGAACTCACTAGTAAAGAATGAGCTCCAAGAGGTGCATCTAGAGGCTTTATATTATGAAAGCACTGCTGAAAACGGCTAAGGAATAAGGACTAGGACTAGGAGGCTGAAAAACGACTGAGGACTAACCCCAAGCCATCTCTCTCTCTCTCTCTCTCTCTCTCTCTCTCTCTCTCTCTCTCTCTCTCTCAAGCAGTCATGTATTGATAGGGTTCATAAGGTACAGGCATGGCATAGCGGTGGTAACTAATTGGTCTAGGCAAGCGTGCAAGCAACCGGTAGCTAAGCTAGCAAGCATCGCGAGAGCAGACAGAACAACCGCCACACCAAATCAAATGCCCACAGAAAGCCCCAGGCCCTATCAACCCTGACATCCTACTGCCCTGGCTCTACACTACTCCCCTGACTTGCCCCTGTAGCCGAGAGCCTCCCTTGGTCAACCGCCGCTGCCACCCTGTGCTGTCCACCTCTCAGGACCCCTCCTTGACCACCCCCTGAAGTGCAGTCCGCTCCCTATCCTCTCAAGCCGCCACAGCCGGGGACCTCCTGTCCTCATACTCATCCTCAAGTGTCTGCCATAGGTCCCTGAGCCGTGGTGCCCAGGGGTCTGCTGCCGTCTGTGGGAAGGCTGCCTCATCAGCTCGGTTTGACTTGGAGAGGAGGGAGATAGCCTGGCTACGTTGGAGCGACACTGACCACCGCTGCCTGTAGTGTGCGTTGAGACGGGCAGCAGTGGTCGTCAGGCGCCCTTGCCTGTACTTCTTCTTGGCCGGATAGGTCGCTAGCAGCCTAAGGAACTGCATGGTGTCCTTGGCCATTGCCCCATAGGTCTCTACCGCAAGACCAAAGAAACCGGCATAGCCCGGGCGGTCCTCGTATAATCTGTGTTTCCCCTCCGAGGCCTCCTCTGCCGCCCACCCCGGAGGCTTCCGCGCCCTCTTTTCACGCCGCTGCAGGACTGGGTCAGTGACTGTAACATCCGTGACCCACGTTTCGCCTGACTCCTGATCCCTGATAGCCAAGTCCGCCCGCTTTCGAAGGACAGGGGGGGAAAAGGCCGACGTCTCATGAAAAGTCTTGTGCCCCGCGTCACTAGCCATCCGCAGTGCCGCATAAACCAGGTTGTCGTGGGTACGGACCGCATCCCCACCATCTCCACACCGCTGGAGGTGGTTGGGGAGGTTCTTGCCATAAATTTTGGAGTTTCCTTGCTTGCAAGGGCAGACCTCAGTGACCGGCAACTCCATGCCAAGGCGGAGTCCTAGAGCCAACGAGAATTGACCAGGGGAGAAAGTAAGGTCGCCTCTCGTTGGGATGGCATGTAACCAGTCACCTGCCCCCACCCCTTTCAGGCTGGTGAGATGGATGACGTGCCCCCTGTCCTCTCCCGGCTTGTCCTGGAGAGCCCATCTGCTTCCATAAACTGGTTTGGAAGGTGGTCGTAGGGTCAATCTCGGCAGAAATTGGAGAACCTTCCAGGCACCCGCACAGTCGGGAAACTTCTTCAGACGGAGGAGTGTTGCCAGCAGGCACAGGCAATAGCTGTCCAGGATTTGCGGGGGTACGCGGCGGACTAAAAAGGGCTGGTCTCCACGCTGCATCTGGGACACGTCCCAGTCCCCCGCTGTCCGCCAGATGGCCTCGACGTCTGCCAGGTCGGCCGGCGAGGGCACATCCGTCACCTCGGTGGAAGGCAAGGGCACATTCGTTGCCTCAGTGGCAGGCAAGGGCCCATTCGTCGCCTTGGTGGCAGGCGCTCCTTCATTGCTAGGGGGGTTTGATGGGTTACCACCCGAGGCCCTTCGTCGCCTATTGGATGTGTTCCTGTCCTCTCCCTCTTCATCCTCCAGTGAGACTTCATCTGATTCCTCCTCCTCCCCGCCCATAAACTCGGGGTCATTCCCGATTTGTCAGAGTCAGCTGCCTCCTCATTCGCTGGAGCAGGTTCAGGTTCTGGCCTATCGTGCCTCTCCCGCCAAGGCCCTGCCCGTACTGGGAGTTCGACCTCGCCTACGATCGTCTGTCCCCCGCAGGCTCCGCGTCCTCCACGCCCGTCGCGTCCTGCGCCCCCCCGCTCTCCTCTCCCTCTGCCCGTCGGTGGTCTCTTGCTACCCGTGGTTCCACCGCGCCCGGCCGGCATCCACGGCGTTCGGCCTCCTCGCGGCGGTCCCCAAGTCACCGCGCCTAGGCGTGGTGAACGCCGCGTGTTTTGTGGTGCTGGTGCCGCCGTGTCTGCTGCTCCCGTCGCTCTTGTCATCTCCGCCTGTGGCACCGCGGGTCCTTCAGCTTCATCCACTTCAGCGTCAATCACCGGTCGAGAGGAAGATGGCGACGGACGCACTGGCTCTCGTGGCGGCAGCCCTTGTCGCAGCCAGCCCAGGAGGGGTCCCGGGGCGCCAGATCCCAGCCCTGCTCCAGGCCGCCTCGGTGCTGGCTGGGCGCGGAGCTTTTTCCCCGTCTTCTCGCGAGCGTCACAATCAGCGGCGCCAGTCCCGGGCCCCAGTCTTTTGCTCCCCCCCTAGGCGCGCCCCTGCTTACTTGCGGCCGCGGCAACAGCAGTCGTTCCGGCAGACGCAGTGGCGGTCGGCGCAGCCTCTTCACTCGGGGGTCCCTCCGGTCGCCTCACTGCCTCAGCCACGACCGCCGCAATCTCCGCCACCCCGAGCAGTGACGGCGAATCTCCCCACGCATTCCATGACTCCTCCCCAGCCCGGCCGTGCTCCCCTGGTAGCGGCGACGCATAGGCTAAGCCGTCGTCAGAGGCGGCAGCAGTCACAGCAGCAGTCCCTTCTCCCACCATCTCCGGCACAGTTGTCGCCTCCCTCACCGTCGACGTCACCCCAGCCACAACGACTGCCTCCATCTTAGCCAGTGGCACCACCTCAGACTCAGCAGCCTCAGCAGCCCCCACCGAACCCATTCCCGCTACCTCAGCCTCAGCTGCATCAGCCGCCGACTCCTCAGGTGCTGCAATTTCCTCCCGTCCCCCCAGCTCCTCGTGCTCCCGCTCGTGTAGCAACAACGCCTCTCCACGTCAAGCAGCGCGTAATGCACGTGGGGACGTGCTTGACGTTGCTGTCATACGTTCTGGACCAGCTCCACGTGTGTTTGGCGCATCAAGGCGCCGAGGTCGGGGGGATGTTACCGTCGGAGCAGTCGGCAGCGGTGTCCGCGGCAACGGAGATGCTGCATTTTCTCCCCCTGATCGGCCTTGTCCCTGGCGCCCCTGGTGCAGCGCTCGGGCCCGGGCCTGGGGCGATGGTGCGGCTTGCAGAATCCGCCCAGCAAGCCCCCCTCGGCCTTGTATCAGCAGCCGCATCCGTCCTGCGTTGGATGGACGGGAGGCTGTGCTGGATACTCACCGAGTAGCCGGTGTTTTCCCCTTGCCGGCCCCCTTGGCGGCGGGCTTGGCCTTGGGCTTCCCCATGGCGGTGTAGGCACGCCCGGGGGTGTTGTTGTTGCTGTAGGTTACTACCACTGCATGTTGTAACACTTGTTGTTATAATTCTTGTCGTCCCTTTCCTTGCCACACCTCACGTGCCGCCGAAGGCGGCCGGCGCGAGCCGTCGGTTTTGGAGAGTGGACTGAACTCACCAGTGAAGAATGAGCTTAAAAAGGGCGCATCTAAGGACTATATACTAGGAAACTGGGCTGGAAAACGGCAAGGACTAAGGACTAGGACTAAGAGGCTGAAAAACGACTAAGGACTAACCCCAAGCCATCTCTCTCTCTCTCTCTCTCTCTCTCTCTCTCTCTCTCTCTCTCTCTCTCTCTCTCTCTCTCTCTCTCTCTCTCTCTCTCTCTCTCTCTCCTCCTCCTCCTCCTCCTCCTTGCTTGCACTCTCCTTTTGCTGCACCCTGGCGTACCCTTTCAGGGGGTGTTGTGCACGAGGTTCTTCACTACAAGCGGTTGGGGTGTGCTAATCTACATTTATATATAATATTCTTTATTGTTGTATGCAATGTAGATTGTTGTGTAAATCATTTGCTGTAGGTGGTGTACCATGTTTCTTTCTCCTTGCCTACTGATATATCTTGTGCTCCATTCTATAGTGAACCTCCTTTGTCAACTCCTCTCGCCATCCTCCTAGCTGTCCTCCAAGTCCTAAGTCCGAGTGCTTCCTAAGCCAATAACCTATGTTTAACAGATGGATGCGACGTGAGGCTGGAAAAGGTTCCGGTATGCCATGGCACGGGAGGCGAGCCATGAACCAATGGGCAGAGAATGAGAATCTCTCCTTCAGTTATAATGCAACTGCAAGAGTCCACAAGACCCCCTCCCAGAAATTGGTACGCACCTGGAATTTTAGCCATTGGGCCAGGCATCTTGCCACGCTGACCAATGGGACTGCTTGGCACTTCGCCTAGCTATGTAATGCAGCAACATGATTGTGCCGCGTGCAAGCTGCATTAATTGCCTTTTTCAGGTGCGAACCTTCTACAATGTACATGACACTAATGGGTTGGTCCTCTAATCAATTTCCTAATCAAACCACAACTTTTATATTCCCATTTTTGTTCGACAGTCTTAGACCTAACCAAAACACACAAAGCCCAATTAGAATAATTCAATGTGGATTTAGAAACATTTCTAAAAACCCATGTATGCTTATATTTGATGTATATAATATATAGTACTATACATACATTTTTTGCTTGTTTTACAACGCATGAGCCTTTTTCCACAGCGGACTTGATGAAGGCTCCGAACTGGCTATGAAGATTCAGACTTGAGCAGAGGGCTGCTCTGTCAGAGGTCCTCTGGAGATCCCCGATTGATCATAGGGAAGGGTTACAGGCACGTTGGCCTTGGGGGTTATAGGCGCACTCACCCGCTACACAAACAAGCTCTTTTATCCTAGTGGTTTGTGGCTGGGATTCTGACATGCTCTCAAATCAGAAAACTCTTGAATGCGTATGATACCTCACACCATGTAGCCTGATTTAGCAAGCTGGATAGGAGCATCTACCAGGGTCCTCGTTATCGTACCAAATCGGTCTGATGGTCTGAAAATCAGACCTACTATTTTTTATTTCAACTGATTTGTTAGACAAACGATTCTAGTTCGTCTGAACCATAAGACCAGCAATTTTACTTCGTCTGAAAAAATCTGACTCAGCGTTATATTTTGTCTGAAGAATCAGATAGCGTATACATTTTCGTCTGACACCAAAAGTATCGAGAGTAGCCCTCCCCGCCTGAATTCCCAGTCCAAAACCCCTCCCTCCCCCCCACTAACCAGACCCTCCCCCTCCCCCCACCCTCCCCCCAGTCCACCAACACCCCCACACACCAAGTCCCTCGCTTCTCACTACCCAGCCACCCAATCCGAGCCCAGTTTTTCCTGAAGTCCCCCCCCAGCCCCAATATCCCCTTGTACCTTGCAGCGCAGCCCTGCACCCCAACCACCGAGTCCCTCTAACCCAGCGCAGCCCAGTGTACTACCACCCTATCCCAGCGCAGCCCAACTTCCTCATCCCTCTCACAGCCCAACTTCCCTCCCATCGATCATGTCGTGTCACTCTGATAGAAGAAAAACAATACAATACTTCAATTTTCAAACATCAGACAACACCTTATGTTTCATCTGAAAAATCAGACATGGGTTTGGCATTCGTCTGAAAAATCAGACTAATTTTTTTCCCTCGTCTGAACGTCAGACGAAAATATTTTATTTTTTTATATTTTCAGACGGGCCTGAATCCTAGCAAGAGCCCTGCCATCTACACTATGGTATGATTTACACCTAGTTGGTGTTATTGTGAGTGGCATTTTTTTCAATACCTATTAGCACATGCTGCATGGTTGTCGCGGGGTTCAGCTGATTACTCTATATTTTTCAAAGTTTTGGCACATTGTCATATTGTTGAACCATGGATGACCTGCATTGGAGTATGTCAGAATGTTATGTTTGTCTAGCCTCCAGTGGGGTACTCTATAACGAGTACAGCCCGAATTAGGGTTTGCTATATGTACTCAACTGCCTGCTAGTGAAAACCCTCTTTGCTGTTTCTGATTCTTGCCTAGTATTCTCGACATGCTATCAGAGCAGGTCGACCCTCCTGGGTAGATCCTGTGGATGGGCCCGCCACCTAATGCTTCCGCTACTGTCCTGCCTATCGCGCGCCCCGGGCGCGCGACGTGTTCTGCTTGCCGCGCGCTCGGGTGCACGGCGTATTTTTCATCCCGCCGTGCGCCCCGAGGCGCGCGGCGGTTTTCTGCCCCGTCGATCCGCGCGACGCCCCCCGTCGCCCGTCGCAGCGCCCCCGGGGACCCGCGCGTCGCCCCCCGTCGCCCGTAGCGGCCCGCGCGACCTGCGCTAGGCCCGCGCGCGGCTCGTGCGGGCTGCGCCAGGCCCGCGCGCGGCTCGGGCAGCCCACGCGCGGTTCGTCCGGCCTGCGCCAGGCCCGTGAGCGGCTCGTACCATCTGCCCCAGTGCCGCACGCCGTCCCCCGAGCTTCTGACCGCGCCCCACCCCCGCTGCTGCCCGCGCTCCTGTGTTAGGGTTTGGGGGTGGAGAGTATGGGGGTGCCGTGTGTGTGAGCCGTCCCCTGCTCCTCCTCCTCCTCCGTCTCCCACTGTTGCAGCTGCCGCTGAGGGGGGTGGATGTGTTGGAGCCGTCGGAGTGGTACGAGGGGGGTGGCGTGTGAGCGGTGCTAGTGGTTCAGCAGGGGGTGTGTGAAAGGGGTGTGGGACACTTGGGGGAAGTTGAGTGGAGGCAGTCGTCTTGTCGTCCGCAGCGCCTGAAGTCCAGAGAGCCATGACCCCCTATGGCCGTGTAGTCCGGGGCTCTGCGCTCGGTAGCCACAGTGTGAGCACTCCTGGTAGTCCAGAGAGCCACGACCCCCTGTGGCCTGAGTAGTCCCGGGCTCTGCGCCCGGTAGCCACATTGTGAGCACTCCTGGGAGCACAGCGAGCCAGCTGCGCCTATCGCCGTGTAGTCCGGGTTTAGCCTGGTAGCGACAGTACTACGCACTCCTGCTGCCCGTGTGTCTGCAGCTTCAGCCGTCGCCTCCCATCTTCTCGCCCCCACAGTTTCTCCTCCTCCTCACTTGCTCTCTGTGATAGCTTCTAGCTTTGCTTATAATTGTGAACTACTGCTCTGCCTGCTTGTTGTGTTGATTGTACCCCACTTTGACTATGGGGGTGTGTCAGAATGTTATGTTTGTCTAGCCTGCAGTGGGGTACTCTATAGCGAGTACAGTCCGAATTAGGGTTTGCTATATGTACTCACCTGCCTGCTAGTGAAAACCCTCTTTGCTGTTTCTGATTCTTGCCTAGTATTCTCGACAGAGTAAGTATAGAGGGAGGTTCTCTTGGTTGTCATTTGTGTATAGCTGCAACCATCATAAAGCTGGTAACCATTCCACCCCAGATCTTCCCCAGCAACAGAGAAAACACAACGCAGTTGCATGAAAGCACGACACCATGATCACGCAAACAAATAAAAACAAACCAGAACCACACACTAAGAAGCACGTTGAATATGTAGAAGCATAAGCCCACTATGGCCAGCATGAGCAGCAACACAAGACCGATTCTCGAGAAGAACAAAGCATAGCAAGCCGCAACTCGTGCCAGCAACAAAGCCTCACAGTAAATTCAGGCGAAAACTGCACACTGTCATGCACACCTATCATTCAGAAAGCTGCCCTAATGCCTTCACTAGCACCGCACTCACCCAATGCCTCCAAAGCTGAGGGCCTTTCTTCCGGGTCCTTCCTCAGCAGGGCTCTCAGCAGATGCTTAGCCTCCTCAGACACACCCCTCCACATCCAGCTCTTCAGAGTCAGCTCATTCCGTGCAATACCCTCTTGCATCAACTTCCCCTTTCCCTTCCTGCTGCCCCCGCCCTTGCTTTCAGCTTGCTCTTTGAAAACGGCCAGTAGCGTCGGCCAGGAGGTGAGGGCGCCAGCCAGCATGGCGTGCAGCATGACGCTTTAAAAGAAAAGAAAATAAAAGAAAACAATGCGGAAGTAGCAATTACTCGTATCGCTGGCCTCTAGTGTAATGCTGCCAGTTATGGAACCAGCGAGAGTATCACGCACTGTCTGCCAGAGAGGTCGATGGGGAGAAGAGGAGTGGGCTTGCGCTTGTGTAAGTTGCAGTCCAGGGTTGGTATTATAATATTTAGTCGTTATATGTGTTACATAGGTTGTTTAGTTAAGCTAGCAATAGCGAATGAGACTGTACTGCTTCTCCCACATTAGTGCAGGCTGCATTGATGCACTGCTGAAAAGCTTTCACCAGCTGTTGGCACTCCTGTGTGGCATTCTTCAACCACGGATGACCTGCAATGGAGCAAGCATGAAAAGAAGGAGGGTTCTCTCAGCTGTTTTATTGGGCACAAACGTAACCGTCATAAAGCAGTGAGCATTCCACCCAAAACGCTTGTCCAGAACAGAATCAGCACTGAACAACTGCATGTAAGCAGTAGAGCATCATCATGCGGCTGCTAGGTGCTGCGTCATACTGCTTACATGCATGAACATCATCATGCATGAAAGCCATTCATGCATCATCACAGTCGCGACGGCTTTCATGGTTTGACGTTGCTTGCGTGCATCATGATGCGTGGGGGCTTTCATGAACGTCATCACGCATGCAAGCAACGTCAAACCATGAAAGCAGTGGCATTCGTGCAAGAGTTGCCACAGAATGGTAGTGCAAACAGAGACACAAAGTTGATCGTCTGATCAGCAACACGTGACAATGACTGCCAACCATGCATGCTCTCATCATAGTTGCGTAGTTAATGCAACAGCAGCACCAGACCATGCACGCCTACTATTCTGGAGGCACTCGCAGTCCTTATAGCACCACACGTACCCAATGCCTCACTGCACCGCACTAGCCCAGCACCCAATACCACAGAACCGCACCGCACCCAATGCATAGCAGCACCGCACTCACTCAATGCCTCTAAAGCCGAGGGTCTTTCCGCCGGGTCCTTCCTCAGCAAGGCTCTCAGCAGATGCTTAGCCTCCTCCGACACACCCCTCCACACCCGGCTCTTCAGTTTAAGATCGTTCCGTGCAATTCCCTCCTGCATCGTCGTCGCCTTCCCCTTCCTGCTACCGTCGCTCATGCTTTCAGCCTCCTCTTTGAACTTGTCTGGTAGCGCCGCCCAGGAGGGAAGGGCGCCAGCTAGCATGGCGTGCAGGACGACTCCGGCGCTCCAGACGTCCGCCTTGGCGTTGTAGGGTGCTTTCATGGCCACCTCTGGTGCCATGTACTCTGATGTGCCTGCGCTGTCCGTGCATACACCGTCTGAAACCAGGGATTTGGGTGAAAAGGTTCGGTTGGGAGAGAAGGGCCAGAATGAGTACACACAAGTGCTGGATCCGAGAACAGTAGGAACAAGAGCGGGGAAAAAATTAAAAAAAAAAAAAAAAAAAAAAAAAAAAAGCAAAAAGAAGGCTGACCAGTTCGACCCTTACCCTCATTGAGAAATCCAGCCACTCCAAAGTCACTGAGCTTGATCCTCACATCCCCGTCGCGCGATTGATGCGGTACCCGGTCGCACAGGAGGATGTTTTCGGGCTTCACATCGCGGTGAAGCACACCGAGGGAGTGGCAGTGGTGGAGAGCGTTCAGCAGTTGTCTCATCACGGATGCGGCTTGTTGCTCAGTTAGTCGGCCTTTGGGGGCGCTTTGTATGAAGTCAAAGAGATCACCACTGTTGCAGAGTTCCATGACGAGATGAACGGCCTGGATGAGAGGGAGTTGAACAGGAGTCGAAGAGTAGAGAGGAAGGGTCAGGAAGAAGAGATCGGCATGATTGTTGTGGTGCTAATGAGGGCTTTTTTGAAGTGAAATACGAAAGAAACGTTGCAGGGGAAGACGTTTCGCATACCTTGTGGTCCTCAAACACTTCGTGGACTTGCACAACTCCGTAGTGTGATTTCAGAAGGTCCATGAGGAGAACCTCTGTGCGCAAATCCGATACCTCACTTTGATTCTGCAAGAACAATGACACAGAATATAGGGCAAGGTGGAGCATCATTAGTCAAAATGGACCCATGAGGAGGAGCAAGATTATAATTATTCCAAGCACCAGTTTCCTCTGTAATGGGATATTGGGATATTGCTTACCGTGATATTTGATTTGTGAATAGTCTTGCAAGCGAACACTGTTCCAGTGCTCCATTCCAGCCATTTTCTGATTTCGCCGCTTCCTCCCTCGCCGATCTTCTCCTTGCTGATGTGGAACTTATCCCTCACGCAACTGTATCGGATGCCCAGAATGCGCTCTCGCAGCTGTAGTTGACGTGGCGAGCATGGCACAGAATCAACCTTTTGGCCGAAGCTGCGTCCAGGTGTGCTGTAGTTGATCGGCTGACGTGGGGAAGGAGCTGGAACTGAGGGGACGTCATTGGTGGCTGGGGTGATGGCCCCACCCACTCCGGTTTCCCTGCTGGAGTTCGCATGGACGAGGAGCCTCATGTTTCGCATGGAGGAGGGAGAGGGAGCACCGCTGCTGCTAAATCCTTCGCAGAAATTCGTTGTGTGATTGTCGTCAGCAACTGATGAGACCCTGCTTCGCCATTCCGTAGCACCCACGAGTTTCTTATTTTCTGTGCTTCTCGTGAAAAGACAAGTAGTCGAGGTTAGCGAGGTGCTGCTGCTGCTTCTGGGAGGCGGTTTGTCGTGACGAGGGTGCTCTCCGCGAGGCGAAACGACACCACCTGGCCGCAGAGGCGGCTGCGGAGTTCGCGGACCTCGAACAAAATCGAATTCCTGGCTCTGGACGAGCATGCGGTGCGCATATCTCCGAGGCACAGGCGACGCCGGCAGCAGAGCAGGAGGACTAGACATCGAAATGGTATTGGGGGTCCGATCCGACCTGCTACAAATACCACTACTATTAGCAGTAGTAGTAGCGTCATCATAAAGACTGGCGCGATCCATCCCGGCCAAATCGATGTTTGACGACGAGCGGAAAGGTCGCGCGGATACGCGTCCATTGAGATGGCGCCGCACCGAAATGGCGGCGTGAGGGTGATTCGCAACGGCTCTTGACAGTGGACTTGGGGGGCTGCCTGCGCCGCCGCCTGAGGCGCCGGCATCTTTGGCGTTCGTGACGGCGGCGCTTTCAGGCTCCGATTCCGACGAGTCGTCGCGAATGGGCATGAATTCCTGGCTGCTTGGGGGCGACTCGATGCGCATCGGCGGCGGCGCAGCGCCGCAGACGCTTTGAGAAGCAGGATTTTTTGTACCGAACTGACGGCAGCCGACGCTGCGGGCGGCGTAACGAGCCGTTGTCATCGTGATCATGCTGTCAAGCCGCGCTGGAACGGAGGGTGGTCTGACGAGCTGACGCGGTCGCTGCGACTGCCTGAACCCTTGGCCTCTCGAAATCCCCGCTGGCGACTTCGGCGGTAGTAGGGTGCTTGGGCTACCACCAGAAGGTGTAGTACATGCAGCAGCAGGAGCTGCTGCTGCTGCTGCTGCCGCGGCAGTGCATCTCAAATTTCATGAATCGTTTTACATAACGTAGATATACTTGCAACATATCCTGAAGTATACAAATAGTATGGGTCGTTAGGGGTACCATAAAGTAGCATGCGTCGTAGGTATTTAGTATGTTTGGATTAGTATGTAAACGGTAGAGCACCAATGCATACCAAAACGATACCAACTTCACTAACAAAAACAAACTCTTTGGTATGCATTTGTTTCACCATCTGTTTACAATTCCATACTGGCAAGTATATAATCTGCAAAATTATGTTATGCAAACATAGCAAATCACATATATTTGGAACGAAAAATTCCCATACTAGCAACTAGTGCAACCACACAAATCAGTAACAAATTTGTTTAAATGTTAGGATCATTGTGTGTTTTAAAAATATTTATATTAGAGTTGCATGTACACAATACATGAAGATATTGCATCAGAGGCTCTACTAACTTTGCTGAATACACGACGCATATATCGGCACTGAACTTCCTGAAAATACAAACGACACACAGTTCAGGTGGAAATCACACGGAACGGCAGAGACCACCACGTACCTTTAAAAATGATAGTCGCTGCAAAAAACGGCAATACAAATAAGGTCTGAAAGTGAAACAACTGTCATCGCCGTTGCATAAGGTAGCACATAAAAACAACAGAAAGATGTAGGCAGTGTGGATGAGTAGCTGGCACGGAAATTTCATTGAGGGAGCTTCCCTTGAAGGCCTGCAGCAAAAACGGTCAAATGTTACAAAAGAGCAAAAGCGTACAAGCAACTGCAGAGCAATAGCACAGATCGGATCTCACTGAGAGCGACCGTGCGCCAAATTGACAAGAAACCAGACTGCGTCACGCCCTCAGTCGCGAATCCTACTAGCAGCACCAGCAGCAGCAGCAGCAGCAGCAGAAGAAGAAGAACGTGCGCCTTACGCCACCACACACTCCGCCGCTAGCAGCAGGTAGCGCAGTTCACTTCACGCCCACTGCCGTGATTCTCGCCAGGAGTAAACCCTAGCTATAAGAACAGGCTGACAAAAATCTAACGCAGACACAAAAGGCATGGCAGTAACGGTTCAAGGTGATGCACGCTAAGTTAGGCAAGTGAACGAGGGCGACCGGAGATCTGAAGGGAAATGGCGTACTAACGCACGTAGAGCACCAATCTGCTTCTGCTGAGACGTGAATGGAAACACACGCAATAAGACTCAGAGAGGTGGGAGAGCTGGAGCAGTTGCGATGGGGAGAAGGGGGAGGCTGGGGGGATTGGGGAGGGGAGAGAATTTGTGACGCTGGAGATTGTGCGTTTGGCGAGCGCTGCTGCAATTGCGCCAGAGGCAGTTACAGCAGCAGCGCAGTTGCGCCAGCGACATTTACAACTGCTGCGCGGTTGCACTGGCTTTGGCAGCACAATGTTGCACTGCGCTGGCACTTGAGCGGCTGCGCTGGGTTGGCATATTCAGCGGTTGCGCTGGAAGCATTTGCAGCGCGATTGCTCAGCAGCGTTGCGCTGGCAGTCCAATTCAAGCAAACTCATCGCACAAAAATATCCGTATCGCCAGACATTGTTGCTGTAAATCGAATGAACCAATGATTGCCAAAAATGACATGGATGTTGAAAAATGTCGGCAGAAGTGTTTGTCCGTGTCGCGTCATTAAAACTTCACAATACACACAAAAACAGGATAGCTACAAATCCGATTACTGTGCTAAATATTTGACAAACATACAAGTGAAATGACTGGTATTTAAAAATCCCTGTCTATGATAGCAACAAAGGGCCATAAATGAAATCCTTGTATTCAATATCATACACATGCGGGATATTTTATATGATTAATCACTAAAACGCATACATTCAATTGCGTTTAAGATCTGGTAAAATATACTAACAGCCATACTGGTCACATAATTTGATGCATCAGCTTTATGGGACTTCAATTTTCTCTTTTGAACAAAGGAATGGTGGTAAAAAAGACATCCAGACGTTGGCGAGTTGACATGTTACGCACAGGCCTATTCTGTCAGAGGTCCACTGGTGATCCCCGATTGATCCTAGGGAAGGGCTACAGGCATGTTGGCCTGGGGGGTTATGGGCGCACTGACCCGCTACTTAACAAGCCCTTTTATCCCAATGGTCTAGTGGTTGGGATTCTGATATATTGTTGCATAGTTCGAGACCAGCAAACGCACGAACAAGCGCCAGGAGCTACGTAGTTGAGCGAACGAGCTCAAACCAGTTCCTATGGCAAGGGAATAGGATGCACTTCCCCAATGTGTAAATAAATAGTGTTAAAAAAGGCATCCAGACGTTGGCGAGCTGCCATGTTGAGCGCATGCCTATCTTTGCACAAATTTACAATGAAACGCACGAACAAGCGCCACGTGCTGCGTAGTTGTGCGAACGAGTTCAAACCAGTTCTTATTGTCAAACTTATATGCTATAGTCTGTGTAGGCTGTAGTGGGGTAGATAATATGGGGTACAACACTTTTAGGTTTTCCTACTTGTACCAACATGTTTCCTAGTGCATTCATTCCTCGTTCTTTCACATGGTATAGAGCAGGTTCCCTAGTGGGAACGTTTCATAGGGCCCACTGAAAATTGGAGTTTTTTTTTTCCTGCCCGGAGCGCGCTTCGCCCCTGCCCGAGTCGCGCCCCGTGTGCCTGCCCTCGGGGTGTGTCAAACTTATATGCTATAGTCTGTGTAGGCTGTAGTGGGGTAGATAATATGGGGTACAACACTTTTAGGTTTTCCTACTTGTACCAACCTGTTTCCTAGTGCATTCATTCATCGTTCTTTCACACCTATGGCTAGGGAATAGAATGTAATAGGGAATTGTGCGAAGAAATAGAGGTAAACAAATTTTCTAGACGTTGAAACGGTGACATGTTGCATACAGGCCTATCCTTGCACAGATTCACCATGGAACGCACAAACATGCGCCACGTGCTGCGTAATTGTGCGAACTAGCTCAAACTAGTTCCTATGGCTAGGGAATAGGATGTACTAGGGAGCTGTGCGAAGAAATAGAGGTAGAAATAACTTCCAGATGCTGAAACGGTGACATGTTGCGTACAGGCCTATCCTTACACAGATTCACCATGGAACGCACAAACATGCGCCACGTGCTGCGTAATTGTGCGAACTAGCTTAAACCAGTTCCTATGGCTAGGGAATAGGATGTAATAGGGAACGGTGTGAATAAATAGTGGTAAAAATGGCATCCAGGCGTTGGCGAGCTGACATGTTGCACACAGGCCTATCCTTGCACAGATTCACTATGGAACGCACAAACATGCGCCACGTGCTGCGTGGTTGTGCGAAAGAGCTCATACAAGTTCCTATGGTTAGGGAATAGGATGTAATAGGGAACTGTGCGAAGAAATAGAAATAAACAAAACATCCAGACGTTGAAACGGTGACATGTTGTGCACAGGCCGATCCTTGCACAAATTCACAATGGAACGCGCAAACATGCGCCACATGCTACGTAGTTGTGCGAACTAGCTCAAACAGAGATAAACGGGGATCGAGGGGGGTAGTCTTAAATGAATAGAAGAGGCTTCGACAATCTGCTGCAATTCCTCGTCACACACACAATCTGCAGTTTCACATTTTTCTGATGATTGGCACAATCTGAGAACATTTGCAAGCAAGTCAGAGGAAAAATATGAATTTAGCATATACAAAATCGTTTTACAGTGGCGTTTTACATACTAAACCAATATTGGTAACTATAGAGTACACATTTACTTACCATACGGGGATTCATTTCGCCTACTGTTTGCGGAACGAAAAACCGCATACTGAAAACCCTTTCCCGATTTTTGAGATGTGGTACGAGAAGCGGCGCCGGGAGAAGTAGCAAGAGCAGCATTGTTATGAGGATCATAGGACGATGAGAGCTTCGGCGGTTCTCTACAGTCACTGGACGGCATTTCACTACTACCGTAGTAACAGTGACTGCTCGTAGCGGGGATGAGCTCAAGAACGGCATGGCCGCCGCGCGCCTCGATCTCTTGCTGGAGGCGATCGAGCTGGAGAAGCAGCTGCGGGTGCGGCCGCGAGTTGAGCTTCAGTTTGCTCGGCGCAGCAGGCTGGTTGCCTGCATTGCTGCCGCGCGCCGCGATCTCTTGTTGAAGGCGATCGAGCTGCGGGTGCTGTCGCGAGTTGCGCGCCAGCTTGCTCGGCTCAGCATGCGTGCTGTCAGGCGAGCCGCTTATGGAACCGGCGCCGTGCGCTTCACCAGCCTCTGCATCAGGCATTGCTTCGGGGTGCGCCGCGCAAGTACTAGACGCGGCGGAGTTGACGGCCGTACTGCCAGGATGAAAGCAGAACGCATTTCTGACGGGTGGAGGGGCTTTGAGCTTGTAATCGTCCGCCATGATCCGTGCGACTGAGAGCATTTTGTCCGAGAATCTGCGTGTCTGGCGTTATGTATGAATAATTCGTAGAGCCGATGGATAAAGAAATAATCGTGTGAGAGCAACTCGGAAATGGCTGTGGGAGGAAAAGTGAGGCAAGGAACAAGACTGCTGTCGTAACAATTGCTGAGTTGGAGCATTAATGAAGCGGAGACGAACCGACCAATGAAGCCCACTTGAATGACCAGTTTCGTTTCTAGTCGTGTGCAGCTGTTCACTCGGATGCAGTACAAGTACAATTAATGTATAGCCCTGGATCAGGCCGGAAGGGGAGTTGCTGAAGCGGAGAGGGAAGGCAGAAGCAAGGGGAAAAGGCAGAAGCAAGGGGAAAAAGCAGCCGAAACAGGGAGACGATGGGGCTGAGCAGGAGTTGCGGGAGATGCATCCCTTCACCAAACCCTCCGTCCGCCCGCCTTCCGTTGCTTGCGAATGTGGGGATGGGAAAACTATCCCCTAAAAGTGTCTCTGTTCGATAGCCTGCTGGAACGGAATGGTGTGTGCTGTTCATATCCAAGAGGGGAGTGAGCGAGTGCCAAATGCTCGCACCCTGGCAAACCTGGTCGGAAAAATAGAAACCCACTGTATATCTGGGACTGGAACATGTGTCAGAATGTACCATATCGGGTCCTAAACCCTTTCGGGCAACTCATGCAAGTTAGAGTTCGCAACTGGCCCGCGCAAGTGTAGTGTCTAAGGGCGTGTCCAGCGCGTACATTTTGGGAATATTAGTACCTTCACACGTTTCCCGGCTAAAAAAATCTCACTGTACCAAAAAACGAATATAAGGTGAGTCGAGTCCGAAGGATTGGGCCTTCCAGCGCGCGGACACAACCCTCTGCACACAAATTTCTACAGTTCGTGGAAAACGAGGTAACTGGTTGCCTCGTCTATCATCGCACAGAAATTCACGCACAAGCGAAAATTCCACGCTTGAACGAAAATTACTGTAGCGGGCAGGACGCAATGCTGTACCCTTGTTCGCGCGCACACTGATTCCAGTAACGTGTGTTAGACGATTCGTCGTACGCGCAGCGGGCGTGCCGTCTTGTGAACGGAAGCTGATCGTGTCCAACCTTTTTGTAAAATGCAGTGTTACAATAGGAAATGTGGTAACTGAATGGGTTTATGAACTGTAAATGTACGCGCTGGACACGCCCTAATAGTATGTGGAAAGTTTGTGACATAAAAAACGAAACTGCTTGGGTGCCTCTGAAAGTATTGTTGACCAGCTGCATGAAACGTTTTGTCAAGATTCTAAATGTTTTGAAGTACACGTACCTTGACACTGTACTTTGGACTTCTGGGTGAATCCTAACAGATAGAAATGCTACTTTTAGACTACAAAACTGTCAAATAGATACGACCAACGACTCTTAGAATGCCTGAACGATCCGGCAAAGAAGAGGAAACGTGATTTGACAGCAGTGTGAACGCATGCTCATTCCCCTTCAACTTCCAGAGGTATAGTGGAACAACAGGGTAGATGCGACTTGAGAAAACGAAAATAATGACGTGATTCAGATCGGGGCAATCTGAGTCTGATTGTCTCGATCCCGCAATACCATAATTTCCGAGAAGGTCCAAGGGGTACTTTTGGGCAATCGGGGGCAATCTGTCGATCGCATTTGAGATCACAATCGATCACGATCGATTTCCTCAATCTGATAATCGATTGAAACCGATCGCGATCGATAGGTTCGGAGAATGGCGAATGTGCGCGATTTATCGCTAAAATTCGCTTCTGCTCGCTGCTACAAAACATCTCGCGACAGTCGAACTTTCCAGGCTGAACCACTGGACCAATCAACGCAGCCCCAATGAAAATGAATGTGACACGCGTAATGGGGCAACACTGTAATTTCGGCATACGGATGTACTCGCTTGGTTTCGCCAAACTCGAGCTGGAAAGTACATACTACTAGCCTGGAAGGCGCGGTTGTTCCGTTTTGTTTCGACGAAAATCATGGGATCAGATCGCTCGGCGCGGGAAGCGATCGATGGTTGCGTCAGATCGGTGCGATCACACCCAATCGCTCGCAATCTGATCCAATCGACCACCGATTGCGTGAGATCGAGGCGATCTGCACCACGTCATAACTCTCTGACCCGGCATCCCCACCGCCGTGTCCGATACTGTAGCCCCCAGATACATAGAATCTTGGGTGGTGGAAAAACTAAAGCAAGGGACGCACCTAGCCCGCGCCAATTTCACACCCCGTCAGTTTTGGGTTAAAGCCCATTTGAACCTTTTTTGGCTTTGGGGATCAGACACCCAAGGAACTAGAGGCTTCCGTGGCATTTTAATGTTTCCATTTTTGTGAAAGTGTGACTTTGTGACCGCAACGTAAAGACTGGATCGTCTGCTGCGACCATGTTTATATTTTCCCGCTGACTCTTAAGCGAAGTCTGAATAGTTAAATCCTTAAACTAAACTGTTCGAAACAACCCTTAATTTCCGGGTACATCAAGAACGAATACACAGGGGTGTGAATTGGAGGGTGTGAAAATACCGCGGACCATGTGTACAGTGTACAAAAAACAATTAAATTATGTGTACAGTGCCAGAAGACCAGAATTGGCTTGGCTTGGGTTTGGCGGATCCAAGGACAGAAGAATGTGTTGCTCTATCTTACAATTTATGTCAAATTCCTCTTGCTATTTCACAGCGCGAGCAATTTATACCCGATGGCAAATGTTCTTTGTTGAACGAAAACAGTTGTACATCCGTATATGTTAGTTTGTTTTGAAAAAGCCCTCGAGGCACTCAAGATACTTTTACTATGCTAAATCTTCCCAAAAACTGGATGGGAGTTGGAGACATTGTGAAGAATTGTTCAACAAGCAGCACATTCAGTAGTTGGTATGGCCATAGCACCCACGGCAATAGCTTGGCATAAATTCGCTCGTAGAGCCACGTAGAAGCAAAAACAGGAGATACTGAGAATGACATGCTGCCAACCAACAGATCCCCTATGCCTAGAGCTAAGGCAGACACGATGAGCGCACCATGAATAAGCTGTCATTTACTAAAATCAGCACCAGTCCCTCAATGCCCGCGTACAGTAATAACTGTTGGGCTGAAAAAAGCCCTTAGGATCTTTGCAGGGGTGAACTCTGGGTAGGACTGATGTAATAGCGGAAGCGTTTAATGAAGAGTTGTGAACCACCTTGCGCTAGTATGTGAGGGCAAAGTAGATTGATTAAAGCAAGGAGATACAGGGTTATATAAGAGTACAAGGAATACGAAGGGATTCAGTTATAACTGCTTTACTGTTGCTGTTACGGTTCGATACAGTGACGACTCGGGCAACTGCTCCGTAACGAGTCAGTTGTGTGTCCTTGCTGTCGCGCTGTACTTGTCAGGTCAAAGGTCGCTGACCTTTGACTTTCGCGTAACCTCCAGCAGTTGCTCAACCTCCGAGGGTTGACTCGCTGATGCTGCGATATGTTGTGCTTCGCTTGTGCCTTGGTGTTTCGACACGACAGAGGCGCTTAGAATTAGTTGTTTCCAACACTCCCCTTCGCTTCTGGAGTGTCGCTGCTGGTGACGTGGCTCTGTCCAGTCAGCAGCATGCAGTACTCGAACTTCTGTTTTCCGAGCTTCTTGGTCAGGTAATCAGCTGCCATCTCGGACGTGGGGCAGTATGACAGCTCGAGTCTCCCCTTCTCGATCTCGTCTTTGACGAAGAAGAATCGTAGGGCGATGTGTTTCGTCCTGTTCGCGAAGCCGTTCTTGTTGGCGATGCGAATTGCCGACTGGTTGTCGCAGAACAAGGTGAAGCTGGGTAACTGAGCTAGCTTCGCTTCTTCCAGGAGTTCGCGAAGGTAGAGTCCTTCCTTGGTGGCTGAGCAGAGTGCTATATATTCTGCTTCAGCTGAGGAGAGCGCGATTAGCTCCTGTTTGCTCGACTGCTAGGAGATAGGTCCGATGGGTTCGAAACGATAGATGTAGCCGGTGCGCGAGCGTCTGTTGTCGGAGTCGCCCGCGTGATCGGCGTTGACGTAGCCGATTAGCTTAGGCGTTGTAGTTGCGTTCTTGTGGTAAGTCAGGCCGATCGTCGGGGTGCTGACGAGGTAGTGAAGAGCGCGGTCGAGCTCCGCTAAATGTTCCGCTTCAGGCTTCTTGAGGTGGGTGGCGAGCTGGCTTGCAGAGTATGATAGGTCCGGGCGACAGGTGACAGCTGCGAAGAGGAGGCATCCCAGCTTCCTCTGGTAGTTGCGTATGCCGGCGGGCTTGAGTGGAGCAGAGCCTCCTTTGTTGTTTCCTGACGTGTAGCGGTACGGCGTGGAGATGACGGTCGGTGTGAGTGCGAAGCGCTTGGCGATGGTGTCGGCGTATTTTGCGGCGCTGAGATAGATCGCGTCTTCCTCTTCCCGGATGTTGAGGCCGAGGTACTGTGTGACGGTAGATGAGACCATGAGCGTGAGGTCTTGCTGCAGCTCCCCTTCGAACCAGGCTGTGACAACGTCAGTCGAGCCGATGTAGAGCAGATCGTCTACATAGACGATTAGCAGGATGTAGTCGGTGCCTTTCGTAAGCCGGTACATGCCCTGATCGTGCGGTAGTTGTTTGAAGCCGATGCGAATGAGGCGAGCGTGCAGGTATTGTTGCCACAGTCTCGGAGCCTGCTTGATCCCGTAGAGCGACTTTAGCAGCTGACAGACTTGGTTAGGCTCTCCGTTGGAGCCGTGCGGTAACTCGACGAAGATTTCTGCGTCGACAGGTGCGTAGAGAAATGCGTTCGCGACGTCGATTTGTCGCAACTTTTTCTTCTTCATGGCGGCGATCGCGAGGAGGATTCGCAGTGAGGTATGTCGGCTGACCGGAGCTGAACGCACTGCGCCCCTCCCCCCGCCGCCGCTCTTCCTTGCGCCAGGTCCCCCCCCGGTAGACCCTCTCCCCCCTCAGGGTCCTGCCCCGTCAGGTGTGTCCCAGGTAGACGCAGTCGAGCCTGTCGAGGTAGCTGTTGACTCTGGTGCTGCTAGGGGTGCTGAGCCTGGGGGTGCGGAGCCTTGGGGTGCGGAGCCTGGGGGTGCTGGGTCTGGGGGTGCTGAGCCTGGGGGTGCTGAGCCTGGGGGTGCGGAGCCTGGGGGTGCGGAGCCTGGGGGTGCTGGGTGTACTCGTGTGGCCTCTGGCGGTGCTGGGTCTGGGGGTCCTTCGGGTGCTTCGTCTCGGCGGGAGCTACCCTCTCCCCAGGAGCTGCGCGAGTGGTTTGCCCGGCGCTGGAGCCGTGCTGCTGGAGCTGCAGGTGCTACTCTTGCTGCTGACCCTGGGGTCGGCGCTGGAGGTACTGGAGCAACTGGTCCTGGAGGTGCTCGTACTGGCGGTACTGGAGCTGCTGGGACTGGGGGTGCTGCTGGGGCTGCTGGAGTTGGTCCTGCTGGAGGTGCTGCTGGTGCTGCTGGAGGTAATGGAGCTGCTGGGGGTGTTGGCGCTCGAGGTGCTGCTGGCGCTGGTACTTCTGAGGGTGCTGGAGTTGGCGCTGCTGGAGCTAGAGGTACTGCTGGCGCTGTTGCTGCCGCTGGGGGTACTGGTGCTGTCCCTGCTGTTTCTGGAGGCGCTGAGCGGCCGCGGCCGTACTTCGTTCCGCTCCCTGAGCAGGTTCTTGGTCTCCCGCCTTCTACTGGTCCTGCTCCTCCCTTAGAGTGTCCACAGCCTGTCCTGTCGCAATCACAGTTACAGCCCGCCTCCCCCCTGCCTGCTCCTTCTCCCTACACTGGTCCTACTGGAGGTCTTGCTGAGCGTCGTGAGCCTGCGTCTCGTCCTTCGTCGCCTGTTCGTGCTGCTCGCACTAGTAGTCGTGTTCCGCGTCCACGTCCTCCTGCGGTCCCAGGCACACACCAGATGGCACTGCGTCCTTCCACTGCTCCTCTGCGTGTCCCGTTGCCGTCTCCTCCAGAGTCCTTTCTTCCTTTTCTTGCTGACCCGGAGTCTGACTCTCTTCGTGCTGCCAGTCCTACTGACACGCGTCTCCTGGCTACTGTTGTCACTGACCCTTCCTTTGAGTCCACTGCTGCGTCTGCCTTAGTTGCTGAGCTTGTCGACTTTGCTGCTCGCTGTCGTCTAGACTACGCTGCTAGTCTTGTTGCTGAGTCTGAGTCTGTCTGTCCTCCGTCCGTCGGGGGTGAGTGTGCTCTTAGCACGGACGTCCTTGAGGACACGCAGGAGGAGTTCCAGTGTTTTGCTGCTGCCTTGCCTCATCTCGTGTCCATGCTGATTGCCCCTGAGGGAGACCCGGATGCACCAGACATCCCGACTCCTCGATCGTACGCTGAGGCGATCGAGGGTCCCTACTCCTCACAGTGGCAGTCAGCCATGGACGCAGAGATGGCTTCCTAGAAGTCCACAGGCACCTACGTCGACGAGGTTCCCCCACCTGGGGCGAACACGCCGGGTTCTCCGCCTGTCTTCAAGGCTCGTTACGTGGCTCGAGGCTTCAGCCACGTACAACCCAGCGTGCTTTGAATTTGTCGATGGTGCCGTCTGCTTTTGTTTTCACTCGGAAGACCCACTTTCCGGTGAGAATCGTTTTGTTCCGCGCCACACTGATAGGGACGAATTTCCAGGTGTTGCGCTCCTCTAGTGCCTTTAATTCCCTGTCCATGGCTTCGCGCCATTTTCCCTTATGCTCCCCCCCCAGAGCCTGCTGAACTGTGGCAGGCTCCTTAGGAATGGCCGTGCCGTGGACTGCGGTGACAAGCCCGAGTATCTGGAGTCCACTCTGTGTGTAGTGGGGAAGTGACATGTCCGCGGGATAAACAGCTTCATCTCCCGCTTCTGGATCAGGTGCGAAATTGGGTCCTACGCGTTCTGCTTCGTCGGTGTTGACTTGTGCAGGTGTAACGTAACCGTTGTCAGCGAAATGGTAATAGGTTTCGACGTTGATGCTTTCGCGTGGGTTTTCGTCGTCCATTGGCACGTCGTCGGAGCAGTAGGGGAGGGGTCCGGCTTCTTCCGAGGCTCCTTCCACGTTCTGCTCGTCCCAGTCAGCTTCGTCGTCTGCCGAGGCGAAGGCTCGGGTGCCAAGAAAACCATCGGAGCGATCGGGGTTTCCTTCTTGCAATTTGGCAAGGTAATACTGTCAAACTTATATGTTATAGTCTGTGTAGGCTGTAGTGGGGTAGACAATATGGGGTACAACACTTTTAGGTTTTCCTTCTTGTACCCACCTCTTTCCTAGTGCATTCATTCCCTCATTCTTTCACATGGTATAGAGCAGGTTCCCTAGTGGGAACGTTTCCTAGGGCCCACCGAAAATCGAATTTTTTTTTTCCTCCTTCCCGGAGCGCGCTTCGCCCCTGCCCGAGTCGCGCCCCGTGTGCCTGCCCTCCCGTCGCGTCCCCTGCCCTTAGCGGCCCGTCGCGCCCTCTTACGGCCCCTCGCGGCCCCTTAGCCGCTCCCTCACGGCCCCTCTCACGGCCCCTCGCGGCCCCTTCGCGGCCCCGTCTCGGCTCCCTTGCGGCCCCTCGCGGCCCCTCGCGGCCCCTCGCGACCCCTCTCACGGCCCCTCGCGGCCCCTTCGCGGCCCCTCGCGGCCCCTCGCAGCCCCTCCCACGGCCCCTCGTGGCCCTGTCGCGGCTCCCTTGCGGCCCCTCGCGGCCCCTCGCGGCCCCTCGCGGCCCCTCTCGCGGCCACTCACGGCCCCTTCGCGGCCACTCGCGGCCCCTCGCGGCCCCTCGCGGCCCCTCTCACGGCCCCTCGCGGCCCCGCGGCCCCTTCTCAGCCACCGCCGCTGCCGTGTCCGCCGCCGCCGCCCATGCCTGTCAGATTTATATGACATAGCTGCTGTAGGCTGTAGTGGGGTAGCACATATGGGGTACAGTTTTCTAGGGTTTGTACTTGTACCCAACTTTCCCTTAGTCAATCTCATTCCTCGACATTTTCACATGGTATAGAGCGGGTTCCCTCGTGGGAACGCTTCCTAGGGCCCACCAATCGAATTTTTTTTTTCCTGCCCGGAGCGCGCTTCGCTCCTGCCCGAGTCGCGCCCCGCGTGCCCTCCCTACCGTCGCGCCCTCTCTAGGCCCCTTACGGCCCCTTCGCGTCGCCCTTAGCGGCTCCTCTGACGGCCCTTCCAGCCGCCCTTACGGCCTCTCGTGCCGCCCTTACGGCCCCTCGCGCCGCCCTTCCGGCCCCTCGCGCCGCCCTTACGGCCCCCTACGGCCCGTCGCCGCCCTTCGCGGCCCCTCGAGCCGCCCTTCACGGCCCGTCGCCGCCCTCCGCGGCCACCCGCGGCCCCTTCACGGCCGGTCGCCGCCCTCCACGGCCCCTCGCGCCGCCCTTCACGGCCCGTCGCCGCCCTCCGCGGCCACTCGCGGCCCCCCCCCTTCACGGCCGGTCGCCGCCCTCCGCGGCCCCTCGTGCTGCCCTTCACGGCCCGTCCGCCGCCCTTTGCGGCCTCTCTCGGCCCGCCGTCGCCGCCTCTACAGCAGCAGCAGCTGCAGTCGCTACAGCGGCCGCGGTCGCCGTCCCAGCAGCAGCAGCATCCGCCGCCCCAGCAGCAGCACCCACCGCCACTGCAACCGCGGCCGCCGCCGTCCCTGCAGGAGCCGCCGCCGCCGCCCCTGCAGCAGCAACTGCCGCCGCCGCTGCAGCAGCGGCCGCCGCCGTCCTGTGAGTAGCAGCCGCCGCTGCCCCTGCAGCAGCCGATCCGCCCGAGCCGCCGAACCGCCCGAGCCGCCGAGCCGCCCGAGCCGCCGAGCCGCCCGAGCCGCCGAGCCGCCGAACCGCCCGAGCCGCCGAGCCACCCGAGCCGCCGAGTCGCTGAGCTGCCGAGCTGCTGGTGCTGCCGAGCCGACGAGCTGCCGAGCCGTCCGAGCCGCCCTGTCCTCTACCCTCGGTCCGTCTCGCCTGCCCGGTAAGAACAGCACCTCTACTACTGCGCTGCTCTTACCCTACTGCTAGTGCTGCCAGTCTACTGCTGTCATAGCTACCCCCAGTGTCCTCGCTTTTGATGCTGAGGGTCGGGCCATTGACTTTGACGTCTGGGTAGATGACCTACAGCTTTTCCTACAGTGCGATAGGGCAGACGGTCTCTCCCTCTTTGACCTCACTTCTGGTGCCTCTCCTGCCCCCGCTGCTGATGCTGACGCCACTGTTCGCTCACAGTGGGCCACACGCGATGATGCTGCACGTCTTGCTGTGCGTCGCCACTTGCCTACCTCTGAGCGTGCGCACTTTAGCCAGTACAAGAGTGCTAAGACCTTGTACGACGCTGTAGTTGCACGCTACTCTTCCCCTGCCACTGCTGCACTTAGCCGCCTCATCCTGCCGCACCTCTTCCCTGACCTCGCAGCTTTTCCCACAGTTGCTGACCTCAGTACACACCTCCGCACTAGTGACATTCGCTACCGCGCTGCCCTTCCCGCTGAGTTCTGCGCCAAGAACCCCCCCCCTATGTACATCACCCTCTACTACATAGTCACCCGCCTCCCTGACACCCTTCGCCCGGTCAGGGACCACTTTCTCTCTGTTTGCCCCACCACCCTCACCGTTGACCTCCTCGAGGAGCGCCTCCTAGCAGCAGAGAAGAGCATAGTCGCTGTAGGAGCCTCTCGTGGTGACCGGCGCTCCCCTGTCTTTGAGGGGTGCTCCCCCTCTCCTCTCTTGCCCTCTGTTGCCTCTGCTGCTGCGGCCGACCTCGTTGGTCTTGAGTCGGTCGGTGCGGCGTCTACCCCTAGCGGGAAGCGCCGCCCTGGCAAGGGCAAGGGGGGCAGGGGCGCTGGAGGAGCTAGCGGGGGCGGTGGAGGCAGCGGTGGAGGCGGCGGAGGGGGTGGGGGTGGCGGTGGGGGTGGTGGCGGGGGTGGAGGTGTCGGTGGCGGCAGTGGAGGCGGAGGCGGAGGCGGCGGTGGCGGTGGGAGCGGAGGTGGCGGAGGTGGCGGCGGTGGAGGAGGCGGCGGCGGGGGAGGTGGAGCTGGTCGGGGTGGCACTGCGCAGAGGGTTGGCTCCGGTGGTGGTCAGCGCCAGCAGCAGCAGCAGCAGCAGCAGCAGCAGCAGCGCACTCGGGACATCCCCCCCCCTCAGCAGCTCCGTGAGTGGTACGCTGCACGCCAGCGGGGTTGGGGTACTGGTCCGTGCACCTACGTCCTACGCACCGGCGACCGCGCGGGTGAGCCGTGCGGGGGTGCGCACTCCACCCAGCGCTGCATTGGCCGCCTGACGGACGCTTGGCGTCACCAGTTCCCTGAGGCCACTGAGATCCCTCGCTGGGGCGAGCTGTCTAGGGCGGGAGTAGCTATCTTTGACCTTGACTTTGATGCTATTCTTGCTGCCATGTATGCTGTGACTATTAGTGATGAGGGTGACTGTTACCGGTGTTTTCCGCCCGACCCGGGCATTGAGACTGCTGCTCTAGGTACTGGTGAGGCTGCTGCTCTAGGTGCTAGCGAGGCTGCTGCTCTAGGTGCTAGTGCGTCTGCTTCCTCAGGTGCTGGTGAGTCTGCTCTCTCAGGTACTGCGTCGGCTTCGGCCTCCCACACCTTCACCCTTGACTCGGGGGCTTCTCGCTCCTTCTTTCGAGACCGCACCACACTCACTCCGCTTAGTCGGCCAGTTGCAGTCTCTCTGGCAGACCCCTCTGGGGGTCCTGTCCTTGCTCACTTCTCCACTGTCCTCCCGTGTCCGGCGACCCCCTCTGGCACCCTGTCTGGTCTTTACCTCCCCTCGTTCTCTACGAACTTGGTGAGTGGTGCTGACCTACAGGATGCGGGGGTTCACCAGTTCACTCCTGCGAGCCAGCGGGTGACCCACTGCACGGACGCTCGGACAGGCCGACACCTGGCCACGTTTACACGTCGGCCGGGGTCGAGCCTGTACACACTGACCACTGCGTCTCCTCCAGTCACTGCGTCTGGTCAGGTAGTTGCGTTGGGTCAGGTGTTTGCTGCGGCGTCCAGGTCTGGTCCTGAGTCTGCCCCCTGCTCGTGTCGCCTCCTGTCTCACGAGACTCTCCTCTGGCACCACCGCCTTGGTCACCCCTCCCTGCTTCGTCTCCGAGGCATGGCCTCCCGTGTCCTTGTCTCTGGTCTTCCCCGGTCCCTCCCTCCCCTTCCTCCGGGGCCTGCCCCTACCTGCGTCCCCTGTGTCGAGGGGCGGCAGCGGGCTGCCCCTCACTCCTCCCAGTTTCCTCCGACAGAGGCCCCACTGCAGACGCTTCACATGGACGTGTGGGGCCCGGCCCGCGTCCGTGGACAGGGTCACGAGCGCTACTTCCTGCTGGTGGTTGACGACTACTCGCGTTACACCACAGTCTTCCCCTTGCGCAGCAAGGGTGATGTCACTGAGGTGTTGATCGGCTGGATCCGCGCAGCTCGTCTCCAGCTCAGGCAGAGCTTCGGCTCGGACTTTCCTGTTTTGCGTCTGCACTCTGACAGAGGCGGAGAGTTCTTCTCTGGCCTTCTGCGAGCCTACTGTCGTGCACGAGGCATCCGCCAGACCTTCACGCTTCCGGACTCTCCACAGCAAAATGGGATTGCTGAGCGCCGCATTGGCATGGTCATGGACGTCGCCCGTACGTCCATGATGCATGCGGCTGCCCCCCATTTTCTGTGGCCGTTTGCGGTTCGGTACGCGGCGCATCAGATCAACCTTCAGCCCAGGGTCTCCATGCCGGAGACCTCCCCAGCTTTTCTGTGGACGGGGAAGGTTGGCGATGCGTTTGCGTTCCGTGTCTGGGGATCTCGGGCGTTTGTCCGCGACTTGTCTGCGGACAAGCTGTCCCCTCGTGCTGCTCCTTGTGTCTTCCTTGGCTTCCCCCCTGACGCGCCAGGGTGGCAGTTCTACCACCCCACCTCTCGCCGTGTTCTGTCCTCCCAGGACGTCACGTTTGACGAGTCGGTCCCCTACTACCGCCTCTTCCCCTACCGCACTCCGTCCCTCCCCCCGCCACCGCTCTTCCTTGTGCCAGGTCCCCCCCCGGTAGACCCCCTTCCCCCTCAGGGTCCTGCCCCTTCAGGTGTGTCCCAGGTAGACGCAGTCGAGCCTGTCGAGGTTGCTGGTGACTCTGGTGCTGCTGAGGGTGCTGAGCCTGGGAGTGCTGACTCTGGGGGTGCTGAGCGTGTGGGTGCTACGCCTGGGGGTGCTACGACTGGGGGTGCTACGACTGGGGGTGCTGAGCCTGGGGGTGCTACGACTGGGGGTGCTGAGCCTGGGGGTGTTACGCCTGGGGGTGCTGAGCCTGGGGGTGCTACGCCTGGAGTTGCTGAGCCTGGGGGTGCGGAGCCTGAGGGAGCTGGGCCCGCTCGCGTGGCGTCTGGCGGTACTGTGCCTGGAGGTTCTCCGGGTGCTTTGTCTCGGCGGGAGCCACTCTCTCCACCGGAGCTGCGCGAGTGGTTTGCCCGGCGGTGGAGGCGTGCTGCTGGAGCTGGAGGTTCTTCGGCTGCTGAGGGTGCTGGTGCCGCGGGTCCCGGAGGTGCTCGTACTGGGAGTACTGGAGCTGCTGGGCCTGCGGGTACTACTGGAGCAGGTGCTACTGCGTCTTCTCGTGGTCCGACTGGAGCTGGAGCTACTGAGGGTGTTGACGCTGAGGCTACTGCTGTCGGTCCTGGAGGCGGTCCTGCTGGGGGTGCTACTGGTGCTGCTGGAGGTACTGGAGCTGGAGGTGCTGCTGGCGCTGGTGCTACCACTTGGGGTACTGGTGCTGTCCCTGCTGTGTCTGGAGTCGCTGAGCGGCCTCGACCGTACTTCGTTCCGCTCCTTGAGCAGGTTCTTGGTCTCCCGCCTTCTCCTGTTCCTCCTCCTCCCTTTGAGTGTCCACAGCCTGTCCCGTCACAGTTACAGTTACAGCCGGCCTCCCCACTGCCTGCTCCTTCTCCCTACATTGGTCCTACTGGAGGTCTTGCTGAGCGTCGTGAGCCTGCGTCTCGCCCTGCGTCGCCTGTCCGTGCTGCTCGCACTAGTGGTCGTGGTTCGCGTCAGCGTCCTCCTCCTGTCCCTGGCACGCACCGGATGTCTCTGCGTCCGTCCACTGCTCCTCTGCGTGCCCCTTTGCCTTCTCCTCCTGAGTCCTCTCTTCCTGCTCTTCCCGACCCGGAGTCGGACTCTCTTCGTGCTGCCAGTCCTACTGTCACGCGTCTCCTTGCTACTGTTGTCACTGACCCTTCCTTTGAGTCCGCTGCTGCGTCTGCCCTAGTTACTGAGCTCGTCGACTTTGCTGCTCGCTGTCGTCTAGACTACGCTGCTAGTCTTGTTGCTGAGTCTGAGTCTGTCTGTCCTCCGTCCGTCGGGGGTGAGTGTGCCCTTGGCACGGACGTCCTTGAGGACAGGCAGGAGGAGTTCCAGTGTTTGGCTGCTGTTTCACCTCATCTCGTGTCCGTACTGCTTACCCCTGAGGGAGACCCGGATGCACTTGACATCCCGACTCCGCGCTCCTACGCAGAGGCGATAGAGGGTCCCTACTCCTCTCAGTGGCAGGCAGCCATAGACGCAGAGATGGCTTCCTGGAAGTCCACAGGCACCTACGTTGACGAGGTTCCCCCACCTGGGGCGAACATCGTCAGTGGCATGTGGATTTTCAGGGTGAAGCGGCCGCCGGGTTCTCCGCCTGTCTTCAAGGCGCGTTACGTGGCTCGTGGCTTCAGTCAGCGGCAGGGAGTTGACTACTTTCAGACCTTCTCTCCCACCCCGAAGATGACCACTCTTCGGGTACTGCTGCACATAGCTGCTCACCGTGACTACGAGCTGCACTCTCTTGACTTCAGCACTGCTTTCTTGCAGGGCAGCCTGCACGAGGAGATCTGGCTGCGTCGCCCACCTGGCTTCACTGGGTCTTTTCCTCCTGGCACCCAGTGGAGCCTCTGGCGGCCAGTCTACGGTCTCCGCCAGGCACCACGTGAGTGGCACGACACACTGAGGACTACACTTGTGGCTCTTGGGTTTGCTCCCTCTACTGCCGACCCGTCGCTGTTTCTGCGCACCGATACTTCTTTGCCGCCGTTCTACATCCTCGTGTACGTCGACGACTTGGTCTTTGCCACAGCTGACACTGCTGGACTCGCCCACGTGAAGTCCGAGCTGCAGAAGAGACACACGTGCACAGACCTGGGTGAACTGCGCAGCTACCTTGGCTTGCAGATCACCCGGGACAGAGCACGCCGCACCATTACCCTGACTCAGTCACACATGGTGCAGCAGGTCCTTCAGCGCTTCGGCTTCACGTACTCCTCGCCTCAGGCCACTCCTCTGCCTACTCGCCACTCGCTCTCAGCTCTGCCTTCGGATGAGTCCGTAGAGTCGAGTGGCCCGTACCCAGAGCTTGTTGGCTGCCTCATGTACCTGATGACCTGCACACGACCTGACCTTGCATACCCTCTTAGCATTCTCGCACGCTATGTTGCTCCTGGGAGACACAGACCGGAGCACATGGCTGCAGCGAAGAGGGTGTTGCGCTACTTGTGCAGTACGTCGGGCATGGGGCTTGTGCTTGGAGGGCAGAGTCCAGTGGTCCTCACTGGGCACGCAGACGCTTCTTGGGCTGACGACCAGGCTACGCAGCGGTCGTCACAGGGTTACACCTTCAGCCTTGGTCCGGCTCTGTTTCGTGGCGGGCTACCCGCTCGTCCTCTGTTCTCGGCTCCAGTTGTGAGGCTGAGATCTACGCAGGAGCCATGGCTGCACAGGAGCTTCGCTGGCTCACCTACCTGCTGACTGACCTTGGAGAGCCGCCTCGTTCTCCTCCAGTGCTGTACGTAGACAACAAGGCCATGCTGGCCTTGTGTCGGGAGCAGAGACTGGAGCACAGAACGAAGCACATTGCTCTTCGCTACTTCCTTGCTCGTGAGCTACAGCAGCATGGTCAGCTGCGTCTTGCGTACGTGGCCTCTCAGGCCAACACTGCTGATATCTTCACCAAGGCACTTGCGCCTTGTGATCATCAGCGCTTCTGTACTCAGCTTGGTCTTGTGCCTGCCTTGCCTCACTTGCTCACCCCTTGACCTTGTTTGTACTGTTTCATATATATATACACCTGCTCTTGCTTGTCTAGCCTTATATATATATGTAATCCTGCATGTAAACTGGCCTTCTGGCCTTGAACTTGTGCTCGGAATGTGTGGTGACTTTGTGATCCACCCTGAGCTTGCCTTGCTTTGCTTGACTGGTCTTGTGACCCATTGTTCTCCCCCACTTTGCCTATGGGGGTGTGTCAGATTTATATGACATAGCTGCTGTAGGCTGTAGTGGGGTAGCACATATGGGGTACAGTTTTCTAGGGTTTGTACTTGTACCCAACTTTCCCTTAGTCAATCTCATTCCTCGACATTTTCACATGGTATAGAGCGGGTTCCCTCGTGGGAACACTTCCTAGGGCCCACCAATCGAATTTTTTTTTTTCCTGCCCGGAGCGCGCTTCGCTCCTGCCCGAGTCGCGCCCCGCGTGCCCTCCCTACCGTCGCGCCCTCTCTAGGCCCCTTACGGCCCCTTCGCGTCGCCCTTAGCGGCTCCTCTGACGGCCCTTCCAGCCGCCCTTACGGCCTCTCGTGCCGCCCTTACGGCCCCTCGCGCCGCCCTTCCGGCCCCTCGCGCCGCCCTTACGGCCCCCTACGGCCCGTCGCCGCCCTTCGCGGCCCCTCGAGCCGCCCTTCACGGCCCGTCGCCGCCCTCCGCGGCCACCCGCGGCCCCTTCACGGCCGGTCGCCGCCCTCCACGGCCCCTCGCGCCGCCCTTCACGGCCCGTCGCCGCCCTCCGCGGCCACTCGCGGCCCCCCCCCTTCACGGCCGGTCGCCGCCCTCCGCGGCCCCTCGTGCTGCCCTTCACGGCCCGTCCGCCGCCCTTTGCGGCCTCTCTCGGCCCGCCGTCGCCGCCTCTACAGCAGCAGCAGCTGCAGTCGCTACAGCGGCCGCGGTCGCCGTCCCAGCAGCAGCAGCATCCGCCGCCCCAGCAGCAGCACCCACCGCCACTGCAACCGCGGCCGCCGCCGTCCCTGCAGGAGCCGCCGCCGCCACCCCTGCAGCAGCAACTGCCGCCGCCGCTGCAGCAGCGGCCGCCGCCGTCCTGTGAGTAGCAGCCGCCGCTGCCCCTGCAGCAGCCGATCCGCCCGAGCCGCCGAACCGCCCGAGCCGCCGAGCCGCCCGAGCCGCCGAGCCGCCCGAGCCGCCGAGCCGCCGAACCGCCCGAGCCGCCGAGCCACCCGAGCCGCCGAGTCGCTGAGCTGCCGAGCTGCTGGTGCTGCCGAGCCGACGAGCTGCCGAGCCGTCCGAGCCGCCCTGTCCTCTACCCTCGGTCCGTCTCGCCTGCCCGGTAAGAACAGCACCTCTACTACTGCGCTGCTCTTACCCTACTGCTAGTGCTGCCAGTCTACTGCTGTCATAGCTACCCCCAGTGTCCTCGCTTTTGACGCTGAGGGTCGGGCCATTGACTTTGACGTCTGGGTAGATGACCTACAGCTTTTCCTACAGTGCGATAGGGCAGACGGTCTCTCCCTCTTTGACCTCACTTCTGGTGCCTCTCCTGCCCCCGCTGCTGATGCTGACGCCACTGTTCGCTCACAGTGGGCCACACGCGATGATGCTGCACGTCTTGCTGTGCGTCGCCACTTGCCTACCTCTGAGCGTGCGCACTTTAGCCAGTACAAGAGTGCTAAGACCTTGTACGACGCTGTAGTTGCACGCTACTCTTCCCCTGCCACTGCTGCACTTAGCCGCCTCATCCTGCCGTACCTCTTCCCTGACCTCGCAGCTTTTCCCACAGTTGCTGACCTCATTACACACCTCCGCACTAGTGACATTCGCTACCGCGCTGCCCTTCCCGCTGAGTTCTGCGCCAAGAACCCCCCCCCTATGTACATCACCCTCTACTACATAGTCACCCGCCTCCCTGACACCCTTCGCCCGGTCAGGGACCACTTTCTCTCTGTTTGCCCCACCACCCTCACCGTTGACCTCCTCGAGGAGCGCCTCCTAGCAGCAGAGAAGAGCATAGTCGCTGTAGGAGCCTCTCGTGGTGACCGGCGCTCCCCTGTCTTTGAGGGGTGCTCCCCCTCTCCTCTCTTGCCCTCTGTTGCCTCTGCTGCTGCGGCCGACCTCGTTGGTCTTGAGTCGGTCGGTGCGGCGTCTACCCCTAGCGGGAAGCGCCGCCCTGGCAAGGGCAAGGGGGGCAGGGGCGCTGGAGGAGCTAGCGGGGGCGGTGGAGGCAGCGGTGGAGGCGGCGGAGGGGGTGGGGGTGGCGGTGGGGGTGGTGGCGGGGGTGGAGGTGTCGGTGGCGGCAGTGGAGGCGGAGGCGGAGGCGGCGGTGGCGGTGGGAGCGGAGGTGGCGGAGGTGGCGGCGGTGGAGGAGGCGGCGGCGGGGGAGGTGGAGCTGGTCGGGGTGGCACTGCGCAGAGGGTTGGCTCCGGTGGTGGTCAGCGCCAGCAGCAGCAGCAGCAGCAGCAGCAGCAGCAGCAGCAGCAGCAGCGCACTCGGGACATCACCCCCCCTCAGCAGCTCCGTGAGTGGTACGCTGCACGCCAGCGGGGTTGGGGTACTGGTCCGTGCACCTACGTCCTACGCACCGGCGACCGCGCGGGTGAGCCGTGCGGGGGTGCGCACTCCACCCAGCGCTGCATTGGCCGCCTGACGGACGCTTGGCGTCACCAGTTCCCTGAGGCCACTGAGATCCCTCGCTGGGGCGAGCTGTCTAGGGCGGGAGTAGCTATCTTTGACCTTGACTTTGATGCTATTCTTGCTGCCATGTATGCTGTGACTATTAGTGATGAGGGTGACTGTTACCGGTGTTTTCCGCCCGACCCGGGCATTGAGACTGCTGCTCTAGGTACTGGTGAGGCTGCTGCTCTAGGTGCTAGCGAGGCTGCTGCTCTAGGTGCTAGTGCGTCTGCTTCCTCAGGTGCTGGTGAGTCTGCTCTCTCAGGTACTGCGTCGGCTTCGGCCTCCCACACCTTCACCCTTGACTCGGGGGCTTCTCGCTCCTTCTTTCGAGACCGCACCACACTCACTCCGCTTAGTCGGCCAGTTGCAGTCTCTCTGGCAGACCCCTCTGGGGGTCCTGTCCTTGCTCACTTCTCCACTGTCCTCCCGTGTCCGGCGGCCCCCTCTGGCACCCTGTCTGGTCTTTACCTCCCCTCGTTCTCTACGAACTTGGTGAGTGGTGCTGACCTACAGGATGCGGGGGTTCACCAGTTCACTCCTGCGAGCCAGCGGGTGACCCACTGCACGGACGCTCGGACAGGCCGACACCTGGCCACGTTTACACGTCGGCCGGGGTCGAGCCTGTACACACTGACCACTGCGTCTCCTCCAGTCACTGCGTCTGGTCAGGTAGTTGCGTTGGGTCAGGTGTTTGCTGCGGCGTCCAGGTCTGGTCCTGAGTCTGCCCCCTGCTCGTGTCGCCTCCTGTCTCACGAGACTCTCCTCTGGCACCACCGCCTTGGTCACCCCTCCCTGCTTCGTCTCCGAGGCATGGCCTCCCGTGTCCTTGTCTCTGGTCTTCCCCGGTCCCTCCCTCCCCTTCCTCCGGGGCCTGCCCCTACCTGCGTCCCCTGTGTCGAGGGGCGGCAGCGGGCTGCCCCTCACTCCTCCCAGTTTCCTCCGACAGAGGCCCCACTGCAGACGCTTCACATGGACGTGTGGGGCCCGGCCCGCGTCCGTGGACAGGGTCACGAGCGCTACTTCCTGCTGGTGGTTGACGACTACTCGCGTTACACCACAGTCTTCCCCTTGCGCAGCAAGGGTGATGTCACTGAGGTGTTGATCGACTGGATCCGCGCAGCTCGTCTCCAGCTCAGGCAGAGCTTCGGCTCGGACTTTCCTGTTTTGCGTCTGCACTCTGACAGAGGCGGAGAGTTCTCCTCTGGCCTTCTGCGAGCCTACTGTCGTGCACGAGGCATCCGCCAGACCTTCACGCTTCCGGACTCTCCACAGCAAAATGGGATTGCTGAGCGCCGCATTGGCATGGTCATGGACGTCGCCCGTACGTCCATGATGCATGCGGCTGCCCCCCATTTTCTGTGGCCGTTTGCGGTTCGGTACGCGGCGCATCAGATCAACCTTCAGCCCAGGGTCTCCATGCCGGAGACCTCCCCAGCTTTTCTGTGGACGGGGAAGGTTGGCGATGCGTTTGCGTTCCGTGTCTGGGGATCTCGGGCGTTTGTCCGCGACTTGTCTGCGGACAAGCTGTCCCCTCGTGCTGCTCCTTGTGTCTTCCTTGGCTTCCCCCCTGACGCGCCAGGGTGGCAGTTCTACCACCCCACCTCTCGCCGTGTTCTGTCCTCCCAGGACGTCACGTTTGACGAGTCGGTCCCCTACTACCGCCTCTTCCCCTACCGCACTCCGTCCCTCCCCCCGCCACCGCTCTTCCTTGTGCCAGGTCCCCCCCCGGTAGACCCCCTTCCCCCTCAGGGTCCTGCCCCTTCAGGTGTGTCCCAGGTAGACGCAGTCGAGCCTGTCGAGGTTGCTGGTGACTCTGGTGCTGCTGAGGGTGCTGAGCCTGGGAGTGCTGACTCTGGGGGTGCTGAGCGTGTGGGTGCTACGCCTGGGGGTGCTACGACTGGGGGTGCTACGACTGGGGGTGCTGAGCCTGGGGGTGCTACGACTGGGGGTGCTGAGCCTGGGGGTGCTACGCCTGGGGGTGCTGAGCCTGGGGGTGCTACGCCTGGAGTTGCTGAGCCTGGGGGTGCGGAGCCTGAGGGAGCTGGGCCCGCTCGCGTGGCGTCTGGCGGTACTGTGCCTGGAGGTTCTCCGGGTGCTTTGTCTCGGCGGGAGCCACTCTCTCCACCGGAGCTGCGCGAGTGGTTTGCCCGGCGGTGGAGGCGTGCTGCTGGAGCTGGAGGTTCTTCGGCTGCTGAGGGTGCTGGTGCCGCGGGTCCCGGAGGTGCTCGTACTGGGAGTACTGGAGCTGCTGGGCCTGCGGGTACTACTGGAGCAGGTGCTACTGCGTCTTCTCGTGGTCCGACTGGAGCTGGAGCTACTGAGGGTGTTGACGCTGAGGCTACTGCTGTCGGTCCTGGAGGCGGTCCTGCTGGGGGTGCTACTGGTGCTGCTGGAGGTACTGGAGCTGGAGGTGCTGCTGGCGCTGGTGCTACCACTTGGGGTACTGGTGCTGTCCCTGCTGTGTCTGGAGTCGCTGAGCGGCCTCGACCGTACTTCGTTCCGCTCCTTGAGCAGGTTCTTGGTCTCCCGCCTTCTCCTGTTCCTCCTCCTCCCTTTGAGTGTCCACAACCTGTCCCGTCACAGTTACAGTTACAGCCGGCCTCCCCACTGCCTGCTCCTTCTCCCTACATTGGTCCTACTGGAGGTCTTGCTGAGCGTCGTGAGCCTGCGTCTCGCCCTGCGTCGCCTGTCCGTGCTGCTCGCACTAGTGGTCGTGGTTCGCGTCAGCGTCCTCCTCCTGTCCCTGGCACGCACCGGATGTCTCTGCGTCCGTCCACTGCTCCTCTGCGTGCCCCTTTGCCTTCTCCTCCTGAGTCCTCTCTTCCTGCTCTTCCCGACCCGGAGTCGGACTCTCTTCGTGCTGCCAGTCCTACTGTCACGCGTCTCCTTGCTACTGTTGTCACTGACCCTTCCTTTGAGTCCGCTGCTGCGTCTGCCCTAGTTACTGAGCTCGTCGACTTTGCTGCTCGCTGTCGTCTAGACTACGCTGCTAGTCTTGTTGCTGAGTCTGAGTCTGTCTGTCCTCCGTCCGTCGGGGGTGAGTGTGCCCTTGGCACGGACGTCCTTGAGGACAGGCAGGAGGAGTTCCAGTGTTTGGCTGCTGTTTCACCTCATCTCGTGTCCGTACTGCTTACCCCTGAGGGAGACCCGGATGCACTTGACATCCCGACTCCGCGCTCCTACGCAGAGGCGATAGAGGGTCCCTACTCCTCTCAGTGGCAGGCAGCCATGGACGCAGAGATGGCTTCCTGGAAGTCCACAGGCACCTACGTTGACGAGGTTCCCCCACCTGGGGCGAACATCGTCAGTGGCATGTGGATTTTCAGGGTGAAGCGGCCGCCGGGTTCTCCGCCTGTCTTCAAGGCGCGTTACGTGGCTCGTGGCTTCAGTCAGCGGCAGGGAGTTGACTACTTTCAGACCTTCTCTCCCACCCCGAAGATGACCACTCTTCGGGTACTGCTGCACATAGCTGCTCACCGTGACTATGAGCTGCACTCTCTTGACTTCAGCACTGCTTTCTTGCAGGGCAGCCTGCACGAGGAGATCTGGCTGCGTCGCCCACCTGGCTTCACTGGGTCTTTTCCTCCTGGCACCCAGTGGAGCCTCCGGCGGCCAGTCTACGGTCTCCGCCAGGCACCACGTGAGTGGCACGACACACTGAGGACTACACTTGCGGCTCTTGGGTTTGCTCCCTCTACTGCCGACCCGTCGCTGTTTCTGCGCACCGATACTTCTTTGCCGCCGTTCTACATCCTCGTGTACGTCGACGACTTGGTCTTTGCCACAGCTGACACTGCTGGACTCGCCCACGTGAAGTCCGAGCTGCAGAAGAGACACACGTGCACAGACCTGGGTGAACTGCGCAGCTACCTTGGCTTGCAGATCACCCGGGACAGAGCACGCCGCACCATTACCCTGACTCAGTCACACATGGTGCAGCAGGTCCTTCAGCGCTTCGGCTTCACGTACTCCTCGCCTCAGGCCACTCCTCTGCCTACTCGCCACTCGCTCTCAGCTCTGCCTTCGGATGAGTCCGTAGAGTCGAGTGGCCCGTACCCAGAGCTTGTTGGCTGCCTCATGTACCTGATGACCTGCACACGACCTGACCTTGCATACCCTCTTAGCATTCTCGCACGCTATGTTGCTCCTGGGAGACACAGACCGGAGCACATGGCTGCAGCGAAGAGGGTGTTGCGCTACTTGTGCAGTACGTCGGGCATGGGGCTTGTGCTTGGAGGGCAGAGTCCAGTGGTCCTCACTGGGCACGCAGACGCTTCTTGGGCTGACGACCAGGCTACGCAGCGGTCGTCACAGGGTTACACCTTCAGCCTTGGTTCCGGCTCTGTTTCGTGGCGGGCTACCCGCTCGTCCTCTGTTCTCGGCTCCAGTTGTGAGGCTGAGATCTACGCAGGAGCCATGGCTGCACAGGAGCTTCGCTGGCTCACCTACCTGCTGACTGACCTTGGAGAGCCGCCTCGTTCTCCTCCAGTGCTGTACGTAGACAACAAGGCCATGCTGGCCTTGTGTCGGGAGCAGAGACTGGAGCACAGAACGAAGCACATTGCTCTTCGCTACTTCCTTGCTCGTGAGCTACAGCAGCGTGGTCAGCTGCGTCTTGCGTACGTGGCCTCTCAGGCCAACACTGCTGATATCTTCACCAAGGCACTTGCGCCTTGTGATCATCAGCGCTTCTGTACTCAGCTTGGTCTTGTGCCTGCCTTGCCTCACTTGCTCACCCCTTGACCTTGTTTGTACTGTTTCATATATATATACACCTGCTCTTGCTTGTCTAGCCTTATATATATATGTAATCCTGCATGTAAACTGGCCTTCTGGCCTTGAACTTGTGCTCGGAATGTGTGGTGACTTTGTGATCCACCCTGAGCTTGCCTTGCTTTGCTTGACTGGTCTTGTGACCCATTGTTCTCCCCCACTTTGCCTATGGGGGTGTGTCAGATTTATATGACATAGCTGCTGTAGGCTGTAGTGGGGTAGCACATATGGGGTACAGTTTTCTAGGGTTTGTACTTGTACCCAACTTTCCCTTAGTCAATCTCATTCCTCGACATTTTCACAATGCCCCGGCCGCAGCAGCCGCCGCCACCACTGACAGCAGCAGCCGCCGCCGCCGACAGCAGCAGCCGCCGCCGCCGCCGACACCAGCAGCCGCCACCGCCGCTGCCGTGTCAGCCGCCGCCGCCCCTGCTCGCCGCGGCACCCTGGCCCCTGGAGCAGCCGCCGCCGCTGCAACTGCCGCTGGCCCCTGGAGCAGCCGCCCCTGGCCTCTCGAGCAGCAGACCCTGCAGCAGCCGCAGAGCCCTCGCCTTGCGGTGGTAGCGGCCTCACCATTGCCGCTGTCGTACTCCTGCCCTTCTTGCCACTGGTGAGCTCTGCTGTTACTGCTGTTACTACTGCTCTTTCTACTGCTACTGCTGCTCCTGGCGTGGCCAGATGCAGCTCCAGCGCCGTCCGCGTGAGTCCCTCGCCCCCCATCAGCTTCGTGAGTGGTACACTAGTTGGGGTTGTAGGGGTGGCCGCACTGCTACTGCTGCTACTGCTGCCACTGCGGCTACCACTGCTCCTGCTGCCCCAGGCGGTGGCCGGATGCAGCTCCAGCGACGTCCGCGTGAGTCCCTCACGCCCCAGCAGCTTCGTGAGTGGTACGCTACTTGGGGTTGTCGGGGTGGCCGTAGTGAGAGTCGTTCTGGCGTGAGTAGTTCGGGAGCTACTTGTAGAGGCCAGGTGTAGCTGCAGCGTAGTCCGCGCGCGGTCCTTTCGCCCCTGCAGCTTCGTGAGTGGTACGCTCAGCGTGGAGGGTCACGGAGTACTGCTCGCTGTCCGTACGTCATTCGCACTGGTGCTCGGACTGGTCAGCCTTGCGGGACGTTTAGTCACGCAGAGTCCCGCTGCTTCGCCTGTCTGAGCGACGCCTGGCGTACGGAGTTTGGCGACGCCGCTGAGCTCCCCGACTGGGTGGAGCTGCTTAGGCAGAGGGTAGATATCTATGCTCTTGACTATGATGCTATCCTCACTTCCATGTATGCATTGCCTACTAGTGATGTGGGTGACTGTTTCCTGTGTGTTCCGCCTGACCCGGGCATTGAGGCTGCTGCTCTAGGTGCTGGTGAGGCTGCTGCTCTAGGTGCTAGTGCGTCTACTCCTCCAGGTGCTGGTGAGTCTGCTGCCCCAGGTGCTGGTGAGTCTGCTCTCTCAGGTACCACGTCGGCTCAGTTTTACACACCTTCACCCTTGACTCGGGTGCTTCCCGCTCCTTCTTTCGAGACCGCACCACACTCACGCCGCTTAGTCGGCCGGTTGCAGTCTCCCTGGCAGACCCCTCTTGGAATCGTGTCCTTGCCCACTTCTCCACTGTCTTACCGTGTCCGGCGGCCCCTTCTGGCTCCCTGTCAGGTCTTTACCTCCCCTCGTTCTCTACGAACTTGGTGAGTGGTGCTGACCTACAGGATGGAGGGGTTGACCAGTTCACTCCTGCGCGTCAGCGAGTGACCCACTGTACGTGTGCTCGGACGGGCCGACACTTGGCCACGTTTACCCGTCAGCCGGGGTCGAGCCTGTACACACTGACTACTGAGTCTCCTCAGGTAGCTGCGTCGAGTCAGGTGTTTGCTGCAGCGTCCAGGTCTGGTCCTGAGTCTGCCCCCTGCTCGTGTCGTCTCCTGTCTCACCAGACTCTCCTCTGGCACCACCGCCTTGCTCACCCCTCCTTGCCTCGTCTCCGAGGCATGGCCTCTCGTTTCCTTGTCTCGGGTCTCCCCCGGTCCCTCCCTTCTCTTCCTCCGGGGCCTGCCCCCACCTGCGTTCCCTGCGTCGAGGGGCGGCAGCGCGCCGCTCCTCACTCCTCCGAGTTTCCTCCGACAGAGGCTCCGCTGCAGACGCTTCACATGGACGTGTGGGGCCCAGCCCGCGTCCGTGGACAGGGTCACGAGCGTTACTTCCTGCTGGTGGTTGACGACTACTCGCGTTACACCACAGTCTTTCCCTTGCGCAGCAAGGGTGAGGTCACTGAGGTGTTGATCGACTGGATCCGCGTAGCTCGTCTCCAGCTCAGAGAGAGTTTCGGCTCGGACTTTCCTGTCCTGCGTCTGCACTCCGACAGAGGAGGTGAGTTTTCCTCTGACCTTCTGCGAGCCTTCTGTCGTGCACAGGGCATCCGCCAGACGTTCACGCTTCCGGCCTCTCCACAACAAAATGGGATTGCTGAGCGCCGCATTGGCATGGTCATGGACGTCGCTCGTACGTCCATGATCCATGCGGCTGCTCCCCATTTTCTGTGGCCGTTCGCGGTTCAGTACGCGGCGCATCAGATCAACCTTCAGCCCCGGGTCTCCTTGCCAGAGACCTCCCCCACCTTGCGGTGGACGGGGAAGGTTGGCGATGCGTCTGCGTTTCGTGTCTGGGGATCTCGGGCGTTTGTCCGCGACTTGGCTGCGGACAAGCTGTCCCCCCGTGCTGTTCCCTGCGTCTTCCTTGGCTTCCCCCCTGACGCGCCTGGTTGGCAGTTTTACCACCCCACCTCGCGCCGTGTTCTGTCCTCCCAAGACGTCACCTTTGACGAGTCGGTTCCTTACTACCGTCTCTTCCCCTACCGCACTGCGCCCCTCCCCCCGCCGCCGCTTTTCCTTGCGCCAGGTCCCCCCCCGGTAGACCCTCTCCCCCCTCAGGGTCCTGCCCCGTCAGGTGTGTCCCAGGTAGACGCAGTCGAGCCTGTCGAGGTAGCTGTTGACTCTGGTGCTGCTAGGGGTGCTGAGCCTGGGGGTGCGGAGCCTTGGGGTGCGGAGCCTGGGGGTGCTGGGTCTGGGGGTGCTGAGCCTGGGGGTGCTGAGCCTGGGGGTGCGGAGCCTGGGGGTGCGGAGCCTGGGGGTGCTGGGTGTACTCGTGTGGCCTCTGGCGGTGCTGGGTCTGGGGGTCCTTCGGGTGCTTCGTCTCGGCGGGAGCTACCCTCTCCCCAGGAGCTGCGCGAGTGGTTTGCCCGGCGCTGGAGCCGTGCTGCTGGAGCTGCAGGTGCTACTCTTGCTGCTGACCCTGGGGTCGGCGCTGGAGGTACTGGAGCCACTGGTCCTGGAGGTGCTCGTACTGGCGGTACTGGAGCTGCTGGGACTGGGGGTGCTGCTGGGGCTGCTGGAGTTGGTCCTGCTGGAGGTGCTGCTGGTGCTGCTGGAGGTAATGGAGCTGCTGGGGGGGTTGGCGCTCGAGGTGCTGCTGGCGCTGGTACTTCTGAGGGTGCTGGAGTTGGCGCTGCTGGAGCTAGAGGTACTGCTGGCGCTGTTGCTGCCGCTGGGGGTACTGGTGCTGTCCCTGCTGTTTCTGGAGGCGCTGAGCGGCCGCGGCCGTACTTCGTTCCGCTCCCTGAGCAGGTTCTTGGTCTCCCGCCTTCTACTGGTCCTGCTCCTCCCTTAGAGTGTCCACAGCCTGTCCTATCGCAATCACAGTTACAGCCCGCCTCCCCCCTGCCTGCTCCTTCTCCCTACACTGGTCCTACTGGAGGTCTTGCTGAGCGTCGTGAGCCTGCGTCTCGTCCTTCGTCGCCTGTTCGTGCTGCTCGCACTAGTAGTCGTGTTCCGCGTCCACGTCCTCCTGCGGTCCCAGGCACACACCAGATGGCAATGCGTCCTTCCACTGCTCCTCTGCGTGTCCCGTTGCCGTCTCCTCCAGAGTCCTTTCTTCCTTTTCTTGCTGACCCGGAGTCTGACTCTCTTCGTGCTGCCAGTCCTACTGACACGCGTCTCCTGGCTACTGTTGTCACTGACCCTTCCTTTGAGTCCACTGCTGCGTCTGCCTTAGTTGCTGAGCTTGTCGACTTTGCTGCTCGCTGTCGTCTAGACTACGCTGCTAGTCTTGTTGCTGAGTCTGAGTCTGTCTGTCCTCCGTCCGTCGGGGGTGAGTGTGCTCTTAGCACGGACGTCCTTGAGGACACGCAGGAGGAGTTCCAGTGTTTCGCTGCTACCTTGCCTCATCTCGTGTCCATGCTGATTGCCCCTGAGGGAGACCCGGATGCACCAGACATCCCGACTCCTCGATCGTACGCTGAGGCGATCGAGGGTCCCTACTCCTCACAGTGGCAGTCAGCCATGGACGCAGAGATGGCTTCCTGGAAGTCCACAGGCACCTACGTCGACGAGGTTCCCCCACCTGGGGCGAACACGCCGGGTTCTCCGCCTGTCTTCAAGGCTCGTTACGTGGCTCGAGGCTTCAGTCAGCGGCAGGGAGTTAACTACTTTCAGACCTTCTCTCCCACCCCGAAGATGACCAATCTTCGGGTGCTGCTGCACATACCCGCTCAGCGCGACTACGAGCTTCACTCTCTTGACTTCAGCACAGTTTTCTTGCAGGGCAGCCTGCACGAGGAGATCTGGCTGCGCCGCCCACCTGGCTTCACTGGGTCGTTTCCTCCTGGTACCCAGTGGAGCCTCCGGCGGCCAGTCTACGGTCTCCGCCAGGCGCCCCGTGAGTGGCACGACACACTGAGGACTACACTTGCGGCTCTTGGCTTTGCTCCTTCTACTGTCGACCCGTCGCTGTTTCTGCGCACCGACACCTCTTTGCCGCCGTTCTACATCCTCGTGTACGTTGACGACTTGGTCTTTGCCACTGCTGACAATGCTGGACTCGCCCACGTGAAGTCCGAGCTGCAGAAGATACACACGTGCACAGACCTGGGTTAACTGCGCAGCTACCTTGGCTTGCAGATCACCCGGGACAGAGCACAGCGCACCATTACCCTGACTCAGTCACACATGGTGCAGCAGGTCCTTCAGCGCTTCGACTTCACGTACTCCTCGCCTAAGGCCACTCCTCTGTCTACTCGCCACTCGCTCTCAGCTCTGCCTTCGGATGAGTCCGTAAAGCCGAGTGGCCCGTACCCAGAGCTTGTTGGCTGCCTCATGTACCTGATGACCTGCACTCGACCTGACCTTGCATACCCTCTTAGCATCTTGGCACGCTATGTTGCTCCTGGGAGACACCGACCAGAGCACATGGCTGCAGCGAAGAGGGTGTTGCGCTACTTGTGCAGTACGTCAGGCATGGGGCTAGTGCTTGGAGGGCGGCGTTCAGTGGTCCTCACCGGTCACGCAGACGCTTCTTGGGCTGACGACCAGGCTACGCAGCGGTCGTCACAGGGTTACACCTTCAGCCTTGGTTCCGGCTCTGTTTCGTGGCGGTCCACCCGCTCGTCTTCTATTCTCGGCTCCAGCTGTGAGGCTGAGATCTACGCGGGGGCCATGGCTGCACAGGAGCTACGCTGGCTCACCTACCTGCTGACCGACCTGGGAGAGCCGCCTCGTTCTGCTCTAGTTCTGTACGTAGACAACAAGGCCATGCTGGCCTTGTGTCGGGAGCACAGACTGGAGCACAGAACGAAGCACATTGCTCTTCGTTACTTCCTTGCTCGTGAGCTGCAGCAGCGTGGTCAGCTGCGCCTTGCTTACGTGGCCTCTCAGGCCAACACTGCTGATATCTTTACCAAGGCACTTCCGCCTTGTGATCATCAGCGCTGCTGTACGATGCTAGGTCTTGTGCCTACTTGGCCTCACTTGCTCACTTCTTGACCTTGCTTGTACTGTGATCTATCTATACCTGCACTTGCTTGTTTACCTTTATATATGATCTTGCATGTGAACTGGCCTTGTGGCCTTGAACTTGTGCTCGGAATGTGTGGTGACGTTGTGATCCACCCTGAGCCTGCTTTGCTTTGCTTGACTGGTCTTGTGACCTCTTGTTCTCCCCCACTTTGCCTATGGGGGTGTGTCAAACTTATATGCTATAGTCTGTGTAGGCTGTAGTGTCAGAACATATATAGCTTATGCTGTTGTGTAGGCTATAGTGGGGTATCCCATAGGGGGTACAACCCAATTAGGGTTTTCTATATGTACTCACCTCATCCATAGTTCATTCATCCTCGTTCTTCATTCTTCTCATGGTATCGAGCAGGTTCCCTCGTGGGAACTGTTCCTAGGGCCCACCGTTTTTTTTTTTCCTGCCCGGAGCGCACTCTGCCCCTACCCGAGTCGCGCTCCCCTCTCTCTTGGCCCCTAGTGGCCCCTTTAGCCGCCCGTCACGGCCCTTAGACGCCCGCGCGCCGCCCGTCCCGGCCCCTTAGACGCCCGCGCGCCGCCCGTCCCGGCCCCTAGACGCCCGTGCGCCACCCGGCCCGGCCCCTAGACGCCCGAGCGCCGCCCGTCCCGGCCCCTAGACGCCCGCGCGCCGCCCGTCCCGGCCCCTAGACGCCCGCGCGCCGCCCGTCCCGGCCCCTCGACGCCCGCGCGCCGCCCGTCCCGGCCCCTCGACGCCCGCGCGCCGCCCGTCCCGGCCCCTAGACGCCCGCGCGCCGCCCGTCCCGGCCCCTAGACGCCCGCGCGCCGCCCGTCCCGGCCCCTCGACGCCCACGCGCCGCCCGTCCCGGCCCCTAGACGCCCGCGCGCCACCCGGCCCGACCCCTAGACGCCCGCGCGCCGCCCGTCCCGGCCCCTCGACGCCCGCGCGCCGCCCGTCCCGGCCCCTCGACGCCCGCGCGCCGCCCGTCCCGGCCCCACGCCGCCCGTGAGCCGCCCGTCCCGGCCGCGCACCGCAGTCCCGGCCCCACGCAGCCCGTGCGCCGCCCGTCCCAGCCGCGCGCCGCCGTCTCGGTCCCCACGCCGCCTGTGCCGCTGAGGAGCTGAGCCGCCCGAGCCGCCCGAGCCGCCCGCACCGCCCGAGCAGCCCGAGCCGTGCTGCCCCTCAGCAACACAACCGAGCCGCCCGACAGCAGAGCAGCCGAGCCGCCCAGCAGCCGAGCCGCTCAACAGCCGAGCCGCCCAGCAGCCGAGCCGCCCAGCAGCCGTGCCGCCCAGCAGCGGAGCCGCCGAGCCGCCGAGCCGCCCGGCAGCCGAGCCGCCGAGCCGCCGCGCCGCCCTCCTTCCGGGCCGCCCGACCTGTCCAGTCTGGTGAGCACAGCGCCCTTTCACTGCACTGCCCTCACCCTACTGTTTGCGCTGCCAGTCGTCTAGGGTCATGGCTACCCCTAGTGTTCTAGTCTTTGACGCTGAGGGTCGGGCCATTGACTTTGAGGTCTGGGTGGATGACCTGCAGCTGTTCTTACAGTGCGATAGGGCAGATGGTCTCTCTCTCTTTGACCTCACCTCTGGCGCCTCCACTGCCCCTGCTGCTGACGCCGACGCCACTGTTCGCTCCCAGTGGGCCACGCGCGACGCTGCTGCACGTCTTGCAGTGCGTCGCCACCTCCCTACCTCTGAGCGTGCACACTTTAGTCAGTACAAGAGTGCTCAGACCTTGTACGACGCTGTAGTTGCGCGCTACTCCTCCCCTGCCACTGCTGCACTGAGCCGTCTCATGCTACCGTACCTCTTTCCTGACCTTGCTGCCTTTCCCACAGTCGCTGACCTCATTACGCACCTCCGCACTAGTGACACTCGCTACCGCGCTGCACTCCCTGCTGACTTCTGCGCCAAGAACCCCCCCCCCATGTACATCACTCTTTACTACATAGTCACTCGCCTTCCTGACTCCCTTCGCGTAGTCAGGGACCACTTTCTCTCTGTCTGTCCCACCACTCTCACTGTTGACCTCCTCGAGAAGTCCCTCCTAGCGGCCGAGAAGAGCATAGTCGCTGTAGGGGCCTCTCGTGGTGACCCGCGCACCCCCATCTTTGAGGGGTGTTCCCCCTCCCCCCTTCTGCCCTCTGTTGCCTCTGCTGCTGCGGCCGACCTCCTTGGTCTTGAGTCGGTCGGTGTGGCGTCTGCCCCTAGTGGGAGACGCCGCTCTGGCAAGGGCAAGGGGGGCAAGGGCGCTGGAGGAGCGAGCGGGGGCGGTGGAGGTGGAGGTGGCGGCAGTGGGGGGAGTGGGGGTGGCGGTGGGAGTGGAGGTGGGGGTGGAGGAGTCGGTGGCGGCAGTGGAGGCGGAGGTGTCGGCGGCGGTGGCAGTGGGAGCGGGGGTGGCGGAGGTGGCGGCGGCGGAGGCGGAGGTGGAGGCGGCGGCAGTAGCGGAGGCGGCGGAGGCGGAGGAGGCGGCGGGGGTGGAGGTGGTGCTGGTCGCGGGTCTTCGCAGAGGAGTGGCTCCGGTGGTGGCTCGCGCCAGCAGCAGCAGCGTGGTCGTGACACCTTGTCCCCTCAGCAGCTTCGTGAGTGGTACACTGCGCGTCAGCGAGGTGGGGGTTTTGGTCCGTGCTCCTACGTTTTGCGCACCGGCGACCGTGCGGGTGAGCAGTGTGGGGGTCCCCACCCCACTCAGCGCTGCTTTGGCCGCCTGACGGACGCGTGGCGTCACCAGTTCCCGGAGGCCTCAGAGATCCCTCGTTGGGGTGACCTGTCCAGGGCGGGTGTTGCCATCTATGATCTTGACTTTGATGCTATTCTCTCTGCCATGTATGCTGTGTCTATTAGTGATGAGGGTGACTGTTACCGGTGTTTCCCGCCCGATCCGGGTATTGAGACTGCTGCTCTAGGTCCTGGTGAGGCTGCTGCCCTAGGTGCTTGCGACGCTGCTGCCCTAGGTGCTCGTGTGTCTGCGTCCTCAGGTACTGGTGAGTCTGCGCTCTCAGGTACTACGTCGGCTTCGGCCTCCCTCACCTTCACCCTTGACTCTGGGGCGTCTCGCTCCTTCTTTAGGGACCGCACCACACTCACACCGCTGAGTCGACCGGTTGCAGTGTCTCTGGCTGACCCCTCTGGGGGTCCTGTCCTGTCTCGCTTCTCCACAGTCCTCCCGTGTCCGGCGGCTCCCTCTGGCACCCTGTCTGGTCTCTACCTCCCCTCGTTCTCTACGAACCTGGTGAGTGGTGCTGACCTCCAGGATGCGGGTGTACACCAGTTCACTCCTGCGCGTCAGCGGGTGACGCACTGTACAGAGGCTCGCACAGGCCGACACCTGGCTACGTTTACCCGTCAGCCGGGGTCGAGCCTGTACACACTGACCACTGCGTCTCCTCCCGTTACTGAGTCTGGTAGAGTCGCTTCGTCGGGTCAGGTGTTTGCTGCTGCGTCCAGGTCTGGTCCTGAGTCTGCCCCCTGTTCTTGTCGTCTCCTGTCTCACGAGACTCTTCTCTGGCACCACCGTCTTGGTCACCCCTCTCTGCTTCGGCTCAAAGGCATGGCCTCCCGTCTTCTAGTGTCTGGTCTCCCCCGGTCCCTCCCTCCCCTTCCTCAGGGCCCTGGCCCTACCTGTGTCCCCTGTGTCGAGGGGCGCCAGCGTGCTGCCCCTCACTCCTCCCAGTTTCCTCCGACAGAGGCCCCGTTGCAGACGCTCCACATGGACGTGTGGGGCCCAGCCCGCGTCCGTGGGCAGGGTCACGAGCGCTACTTCCTGCTCGTTGTTGACGACTACTCGCGTTACACCGCAGTCTTCCCCTTGCGCGGCAAGGGTGATGTCACTGAGGTGCTGATCGACTGGATCCGCGCAGCTCGTCTCCAGCTCAGGCAGAGCTTTGGCTCCGACTTTCCTGTTCTGCGTCTGCACTCGGACAGAGGCGGAGAGTTCTCCTCTGGCCTTCTGCGAGCCTACTATCGTGCACGAGGCATCCGTCAGACCTTCACGCTCCCGGACTCTCCGCAGCAAAATGGGATTGCTGAGCGCCGCATTGGCATGGTCATGGACGTCGCTCGTACGTCTATGATGCATGCGGCTGCCCCCCATTTTCTGTGGCCGTTTGCGGTGAGGTACGCGGCACGTCAGATCAACCTTCACCCCAGGGTCTCCAGGCCGGAGACCTCCCCAGCCTTGCTGTGGACCGGGAAGGTGGGCGATGCGTCGGCGTTCCGGGTCTGGGGATCTCGGGCGTTTGTCCGCGACTTGTCTGCGGACAAACTGTCCCCTCGTGCTGCTCCTTGCGTCTTCCTGGGGTTCCCCCCAGACGCGCCTGGGTGGCAGTTCTACCACCCCACCTCTCGCCGTGTTCTGTCCTCTCAGGACGTCACGTTCGACGAGTCGGTACCCTACTACCGCCTCTTCCCCTACCGCACTCCGTCCCCCCCCCCGCCCCCGCTCTTCCTTGTACCAGGTCCCCCCCCGGTAGACCCCCTCCCCCCTCAGGGTCCTGCCCCTTCAGGTGTGTCCCAGGTAGACGCAGTCGAGCCTGTCGAGGTCACTGGTGACTCTGGTACTGAGCCTGGGGGTGCTGAGCCTGGGGGTGCTGAGTCTGGGGGTGCTGAGTCTGGGGGTGCTGAGCCTGGGGGTGCTGAGCCTGGGGGTGCTGAGCCTGGGGGTGCTGAGCCTGGGGGTGCTGAGTGTGGGGGTGCTACGCCTGGGGGTGCTTTGCCTGGGGGTGCTGGACCTGGGAGTGCTGCGCCTGGAGGTCCTCCGCCTCGAGTTTCTACGCGTGCTTTGTCTCGCCGGGAGCCACTCTCTCCACAGGAGCTGCGCGAGTGGTTTGCCCGGCGCTGGAGCCGTGCTGCTGGTGCTGGAGGTTCGTCGGCTACTGAGGGTGCTGCTGTTGCGGGTCCCGGCGGTGCTCGTACTGGGAGTACTGGAGCTGCTGGGCCTGCGGGTTCGACTGGAGCTGGTGCTGCTGAGGGTGTTGGCGCTGAGACTACCACTGGCGGTCCTGCTGGGGGTGCTCCTGGTGTTGCTCGGGGTTCTGGAGCTACTGGAGGTGCTGCTGGAGCGGGTGCTCCTGCTGGGGGTACTGGTGCTGTCCCTGCTGTTTCTGGCGTAGCTACGCGGCCTCGACCGTACTTCGTTCCACTCCTGCAGCAGGTTCTTGGTCTTCCGCCCTCTCCTGGTCCTCCTCCTCTCTTGGAGGGTCCACAGCCTGTCCCGTCACGGTCACTGCTACAGCCTACCTCCCCTTTGCCTGCTCCTTCTCCCTACACTGGTCCTACTGGAGGTCTTACTGAGCGTCGTGAGCCTGCGTCTCGCCCTGCGTCGCCTGTCCGTGCTGCTCGCGCTAGTGGTCGTGGTTCGCGTCAGCGTCCTCCTCCTGTCCCTGGCACGCACAGGATGTCTCTGCGTCCGTCTACTGCTCCTCTGCGTGCCCCTTTGCCTTCTCCTCCTGAGTCCTCTCTTCCTGCTCTTCCCGACCCGGAGTCGGACTCTCTTCGTGCTGCCAGTCCTACTGTCACGCGTCTCCTTGCTACTGTCGTCACTGACCCTTCCTTCGAGTCTACTGCTGCGTCTGCCCTAGTTACTGAGCTCGTCGACTTTGCTGCTCGCTGTCGCCTAGACTACGCTGCTAGTCTTGTCGCTGAGTCTGGGTCTGCCTGTCCTCCGTCAGTCGGGGGTGAGTGTGCCCTTGGCACGGACGTCCTTGAGGACAGGCAGGAGGAGTTCCAGTGTCTGACAGCTGCTTCACCTCATCTCGTGTCCGTACTGCTTACCCCTGAGGGAGACCCGGATGCACTTGACATCCCGACTCCGCGCTCTTACGCGGAGGCGATAGAGGGTCCCTACTCCTCTCAGTGGCAGGCAGCTATGGATGCAGAGATGGCTTCCTGGAAGTCCACAGGCACCTACGTTGACGCTGTCCCCCCTCTTGGGGCGAACATCGTCAGTGGCATGTGGATCTTCAGGGTGAAGCGGCCGCCGGGTTCTCCGCCTGTCTTCAAGGCACGTTACGTGGCTCGTGGCTTCAGTCAGCGACAGGGAGTTGACTACTTTCAGACCTTCTCCCCCACCCCGAAGATGACCACTCTTCGGGTGCTGCTACACGTTGCTGCTCACCGTGACTACGAGCTGCACTCTCTCGACTTCAGCACTGCTTTCTTGCAGGGCAGCCTGCACGAGGAGATCTGGCTGCGCCGCCCACTTGGCTTCACTGGGTCTTTCCCTCCTGGTACCCAGTGGAGTCTCCGGCGTCCAGTCTACGGTCTCCGCCAGGCGCCACGTGAGTGGCACGACACACTGAGGACTACGCTTGCGGCTCTTGGGTTTGCTCCTTCTACTGCCGACCCGTCGCTGTTTCTACGCACCGACACCTCTCTCCCGCCGTTCTACATCCTCGTGTACGTCGACGACTTGGTCTTTGCCACAGCTGACACTGCTGGACTCGCCCACGTGAAGTCCGAGCTGCAGAAGAGACACACGTGCACAGACCTGGGTGAACTGCGCAGCTACCTTGGCTTGCAGATCAACCAGGACAGAGCACGCCGCACCATTACCCTGACTCAGTCACACATGGTGCAGCAGGTCCTTCAGCGCTTCGGCTTCACGTACTCCTCGCCTCAGGCCACTCCTCTGCCTACTCGCCACTCACTCTCAGCTCTGCCTTCGGATGAGTCCGTAGAGTCGAGTGGCCCGTATCCAGAGCTTGTTGGCTGCCTCATGTACCTGATGACCTGCACACGACCTGACCTTGCATACCCTCTTAGCATTCTTGCACGCTATGTTGCTCCTGGGAGACACCGACCAGAGCACATGGCTGCAGCGAAGAGGGTGTTGCGATACTTGTGCAGTACGTCGGGCATGGGACTAGTGCTTGGAGGGCGGAGTCCAGTGGTCCTCACTGGGCACGCGGACGCTTCTTGGGCTGACGACCAGGCTACGCAGCGGTCGTCGCAGGGTTACACCTTCAGTCTTGGTTCCGGCTCTGTCTCGTGGCGAGCTACTCGCTCGTCCTCTGTTCTCGGCTCCAGTTGTGAGGCTGAGATCTACGCCGGGGCCATGGCTGCACAGGAGCTTCGCTGGCTCACCTACCTGCTGACTGACCTTGGAGAGCCGCCTCGTTCTCCTCCAGTGCTGTACGTAGACAACAAGGCCATGCTGGCCTTGTGTCGAGAGCAGCGCTTGGAGCACAGAACGAAGCACATTGCTCTCCGTTACTTTCTTGCTCGTGAGCTGCAGCAGCGTGGTCAGTTGCGACTTGCGTACGTGGCCTCTCAGGCCAACACTGCTGATGTGTTCACCAAGGCACTTGCGCCTTGTGACCATCAGCGCTTCTGCACTCAGCTGGGTCTTGTACCTGTCTTGCCTCACTTGCTCTCCTCTTGACCTTACTTGTACTGTCACATATATATACCTGCTCTTGCTTGTCTAGCTCTATATATATATGTGTACTCCTGCATGTGAACTGGCCTTGTGGCCTTGTCGTTGTGCTCGGACTGTGTGGTGACGTTGTGATCCACCCTGAGCTTGCTCTGCTTTGCTTGACTGGTCTTGTGACCCCTTGTTCTCCCCCACTTTGCCTATGGGGGTGTGTCAGAACATATATAGCTTATGCTGTTGTGTAGGCTATAGTGGGGTATCCCATAGGGGGTACAACCCAATTAGGGTTTTCTATATGTACTCACCTCATCCATAGTTCATTCATCCTCGTTCTTCATTCTTCTCATGTAGTGGGGTAGACAATATTGGGTACAACACTTTTAGGTTTTCCTACTTGTACCCACCTCTTTCCTAGTGCATTCATTCCCTCATTCTTTCACAAATACCGGAGGGTGAGGTTTTCGTAGAAGATGACATCACGTGCTGCTACTGTTTCCTTTGTCTCGACGTCGAAAATCTTCCATGCGTTGTAGTGTTTTTCGATGCCTAGGTGTAGCCCCCACTGTGCGCGTTGTGAGAATCGGCCAGCTCGTGCAGATGGAGGCCGGTACTGTACCATGCAGCCGAAGACTCTTAACATTTTTGTGCTGCCCAGTTTTCCTGTCCACAGCAGATGCGGTGATGCGTTGTTCGGGAGCGATGATGACGAGAGCAAGTTGTGCAGCATGACGGCGTGGTCCATTGCTTCGGGCCACTGGTGGTTGGGCAGGTGCATGCCACGTAGCAGCTTGCGCATGGTGTTCTGGAGGGTCCTGTTCATCCTTTCTGCTACACCCTGCTGTTGATGGGCGTAGGGGAGAGAGATGAGTCGCTTGATTCCTCTTTCTGCCAAGTACTCTTTGAACCTTTGTGAGGTGTATTCTCCCCCTCCGTCTGACTGGAAGCTTTTGAGTTTTACGCCCGATTCTCGTTCTGCTACTGGAAGCCAGGCGACGAAGGCTTCGAAGGCCATGTCCTTGCTTGGAAGATTTAGGTGCCAGACGTATCGAGTGGATGCGTCGATGAAGGTGATGGTGTAATTGTAAGCGTTTTGTCCAGGCTCGCGGTTGTACAGGATGTCGCTGTACACCTTCTCGAGTGGCGCGTAAGCTGGTGCGCTTGGGTTGTGGTGAGACGCGAACGGTTGATGCGGTAAGTCAGCTTCGGGACAGGTGAAGCATGTTCCACGGGCTCGCTGAAGTTCTCTGCCGTCAGTTAGGAGTAAAGAGTCTTTGTCGAGCACGCCTGCTCTTATCGTGTTGTTTAACACTGTGTTGCTTGGGTGTCCCATTCTTGCGTGCTAGGTTCCTTCGGTGGCACGATGTCCGGGTGAGCGCCGATACATACCGGAGTTGGAATAGAAGCTGGCGGTGAAGTTGGCGCTTCGATGAACTTCTCGTGGTGCTGGGTGCAGTTGCTGCGCGGATGTCGGTGGTGTGTTGTCGACGAAGATCGGTGCCGTTGAAGGACCAGCGATTGGTGTTGATCTTGCCGCTGTTGTCTCCGTTATCTCTGCTGCTGCCGTTGTTGTCTCTGCTGCTGCCGATGTTGTTTCTGCTGCTGCTGATGTTGTCTCTGCTGCTGCCGATGTTGTCTCTGCTGCTGCCGATGTTGTTTCTGCTGCTGCTGAATGTTGAATTGTCGCTAACGCTCTTGTTCTTTCCGCTTCAGGTATCGTGTGTGAATACCAGAAACTGCCGGGGCTGAAGTCTGGGTCAAGATCCGATGGATGTGTCCAAGAGGTGAAGGTGACGATGCCGTCGCTGTCGGCGGTGCCGAGGTCTGGAACGAAGTCGAGAACGAAGACATTGTTCTTCAAGACTGATTTGCCGATGTAGAGACCTCCTCTCCCCTGGTACAACTTGAACTCTTGGGTGGTGCTGTCTGCTTCGAGGTGAACGCCTTTTGCCATCAACTGGCTGACGCTCAGTAAGTTGTAGCCGAGTCCCTCCGCAATTAATACCTTTGACATCTGTAGTATAACGTTTGTCTCTCTTGACTGAAGTTGAACCACGCCTTGTCGTCGTGTGCGCAGGTTTTGGTTGTTGGCGTCGGTGATGACTACTTCGCGTTGGAGTTGGTACTCTTGCTGCACGAAGCGTCCTGAGGAGCACATGTGCTGTCCGCAGCAACTGTCCAAGAACCAGGTGTCTTTCCCGGATGGCTCGCTCTGGGCGATGGCTGCGTACGTTGGATTCGGTTGAAGTGACTCGCGGCGAGGTGTGGTGTTGTCGAGTTGTTCTTCCGGTGAGTAGTGTGGCGGTGACTCGGTGACGTAGGAGTCTGACAATCTTGCCATGCAGCTGACGATATTTCTTGTTCCTTGTGCAGATTGTGTTGACGGCGATGTCGTTGAAGACTGTAGTTGACTTGTGGGGCTCGTTTGCGTGGAGGCGACTTGACTGCTTGAGGGTCGAAGCTGTCGTTGTGGCGGTGTTGACTGTTGTCGATTCGGGCAGTGTGTGCACGGGTGTCCTGACGTCTTGCAGAGATTGCAGAACGGAGGTACGGGCTTTGGTTGTTGTCGGTTGTTGTTGTTGTTGTTGTAGCGTCGCTGAGTGTGAAACGCGAATTCGGGTACTTATGCTTTCTTCTTGTGCCGTTCCTCTTGCAGGTCCATGTCTTGTTGCTCGGCGTGTATTTCGGCGCAGAGTGTTGCCTCGGAGATTCTCCCATGAGCTCGGAGAATGGCCTTTGTGGCGCGCCATTGAGGGCCGAGGCCGCCGATGATGACTGTCACGAAGGCGTCTTCAGATATCGACCCTCCGCATCAAAGGAGTTTGTCGCGTAACTCGCGACAGTGGCTGATATACGCTATTCCCTTTTCGCCTGGTTTCATTTCCACTGTTGTCAATTGCGCCATTAGCCGACTCTGATTAACGCTGTCTGTTGCTTGATACAGGCTGTTCAAGTGGCTGTATGCGAGTTCGGCGGAGTTGCCGTATCCCTGGTAAGACCGTATATTCTGCTGCTGGTTCGGGGTGATGTTCCTCAGTAGAATCGTATACGCCATCATTGACTGATAGGTGTACTGCTGCTTCTCGTACTGTGTGCCGTTTGTTGGGTATGGCAGGGATCCGTCGAAGAAGCCAAGAATCTGCACGCCTTCCATCATTAACTCGAACTTGAACGACCAGGTGAAGAAGTCCTTTCCGTCGAAAGGCCTTGACGTCTGGAGTTTTAAAACGTGCGCGAACTGCGACTGAACTTGAAGTGCGTCCAGTGGTTTCTCCTGTCCAGGTGCAGGCTGCGGTTGTGGCATAAAGCTGACGGAGCCGCGCTGGGGCTCATACGGAGCAAAGGTAGGTTGCTGCTATTGATTTCCACGTGCGTAGGATGAACCGTCAAGGGTCATTCGAGTCACGTCGTTGTTGTTGTTGCTGTTGTGTGATTGCGCAGGTACCGATTGCTGGTGTTGCTCGTAGAAGGACATGAAGGAGAAAAAAATCTCCATCATGCTCTGGTCGAAGCCTGCAGGTTGATTCGCAGGAGTCTCGGTTGATGTTGCCCTGGGTCTTGTTGCCGTACCCTCCGCTGTCTGTAGGCCAGAGGCAGGAGGTGGAGTAGGAGTAGTGCCGGGAGAACCAATAGAGGAACTCCTTTCCTTCTGAGTAGCCATGTCTTCTGATGTTGTAGGTGTTTTGATAGTTGAATTCCCCCTGATAGCTCTCATACCATGTTGGGCTGAAAAAAGCCCTTAGGATCTTTGCAGGGGTGAACTCTGGGTAGGACTGATGTAATAGCGGAAGCGTTTAATGAAGAGTTGTGAACCACCTTGCGCTAGTATGTGAGGGCAAAGTAGATTGATTAAAGCAAGGAGATACAGGGTTATATAAGAGTACAAGGAATACGAAGGGATACAGTTATAACTGCTTTACTGTTGCTGTTGCGGTTCGATACAGTGACGACTCGGGCAACTGCTCTGTAACGAGTCAGTTGTGTGTCCTTGCTGTCGCGCTGTACTTGTCAGGTCAAAGGTCGCTGACCTTTGACTTTCGCGTAACCTCCAGCAGTTGCTCAACCTCCGAGGGTTGACTCGCTGATGCTGCGATATGTTGTGCTTCGCTTGTGCCTTGGTGTTTCGACACGACAGAGGCGCTTAGAATTAGTTGTTTCCAACAATAACTATGCACAATATTTTGACATCACTAGCCTTATACCTCCACCCTCCCTCCCTCACATCCTCCCCCCCACCCTCTTGCCCTCCACCCTCTCACCCTCCACCCTGCCCACCCTCTTCCCCTTCCCCTCCCTCCCCACCCCCCCTCCCCCTTCCCCTCCCTCCCCACCCTCCCTCCCCCTTCCCCTCCCTCTCCATCCCCCCTCCAACCCCCCCACAACCCCCTTCCTATGCGCAACCAGGGCCTATGTTACCAGGATAATTTATCCTGATTCTCCTGAATTCAGGATAGGTGTCGTGTGCTTCTCCTGAAAAAACAGCATAAGGGAATTACTTGTCCTGTAAAATCAGTATAATGGTTATTTTGCGTACTGAAACTCAGGATAACGCTGTAGGTTCAGCCCTGACGACTCAGGATAATGTCGAATCTCGCCCTGAAGCAAGATGTACTGTACGAAAAATCTCCTGGGTTTTGGGGCCAAAAGTGTACAAGGCGAACGCTTCGGATGATGGAGCCAGTTGGAAACGAGCAGGCAACCTACTGCGTAGCAATCTTTCGCTTTACCCACTACAACACTTCATGTTCGACTCGCCGAACAACAAAATCTATAACAATATTGTTTTGCGCCAGCTTTTCCATCCAATTTGGCCCACGATGTTCACCGCCACCTTCGCCATCTCCTTGTACTGTGCTGTAACACTTTCGCACCATGCAGCTGCCAGCGACTTGCACTGCCAGCCACTTGCAGCTGCACCCCAGAATTACACACTTCGAATGTGGAGAGCATTTCGATCCCCGCTAACATAACACGCGCGAAATATACAGGATTGTACGAAATGTAGCACTGAGCTGCCAGGATACTCTCAAATGTAGCACTGACATTTCAGGATACCTCACCCTGTGCAGCCCTGACAATTCAGGGCAGATTCTGATTTCCTAAAAACTGCCCTGAGGCCTCAGTGTACCCCCAAACCAATCTGAGGGCCTGTGCGCAACCCTAATAACCGCAGCTATTAGTCAGAACTCCCCAAGCTAATCTGATTATTAGGGGTAATAAGAAACATGCTCCGGCCCACTCAGACAGTCTCATTCCTGTGCCAATGGCATGCCCTGACTGATTTTTATGTGAAGCGCCTCAAAAGCAGGCCCAGAGCTGACTGCTGCATCGGCCCATCACGGAACCATACCCCTGCGGTCTGCTAACCAGTGCCTTCCCCTAACCAGTCATTGGACCTTCCCTCGAAGCTTCCTCTCACCCTTCCATTCACCCTTCCATGCACCCTGCCTGTGAACAGCTTGCAAACTACTCCCTATCCTTCGCCCATCATCAAAGGAGAGAGAGCGTGCCCTACTGACTCCTCCCGGCTCTTGAGGCGCCTCAAAACTTTTGAGCCGCCTCAAACATCTCTAGCCCATCACTTATAGAGAGAGCATGCCCTATTGACTCCTCCCGGCTCCCAAAACTACCCCACGGGCGCCAGTCAGCCAATGCTAATCCCCATGCATGTCCTAGCATACCAATTCAACCTTCCTAAGGGCAAGCCCCAGACGTCTTGGCTTGAAACTCCCCAGCACAGATTGGCAGGCCGCACAGAATGCAAGACAGCGTCGGTTACCCGGCCTTGAGCCTGGCCCTTGGCCTGGCCGGCTTTGATTTGAGCCTCCAACCCCCCCTCCGCCTCTCCCGGCCTTCCGCCTTCCACTGACTGCCATCACAAAGGGAAGCTTTGTTAAACGCGAAATCTCCCCGCTCAGCTCGCGTGCTGATCGCCTTGAATGTTGAGCATCTGCGTTAGCCCCCTCGCAAGCCCCCCTAGCCTGGCCACTCCAGATGCCCAACCCACACTCCCTCCACTGCTCGCCCTCCCATGATCACTGAGCAGGTCGGGTATACTCCGGCCGGTTCCGCTCAAACACTGACGTGGTCCCCATGCTGCCCCCCTGTGACGCGTACACTGCTGACGCGGCACGCGGTGATTGGTCGATCCCGGAATGCCGCCCGTCCTTGCTCTTGTGTCGTCGTCGTCGTCGTCGGTGCTGCTGCTTTCCCCGCCAGTCTTGCTGGGCGCTACTCTAACGCCCACTGCAGCTAGCTGGGACGCAATCTCGTCCTCCCAGGATCATGGTCTTCAGTTAACTGCTTCATTACTCTCCAACTTTTGGCACCATGTCGTGCTGGTTAACCATGGATGACCTGCGTCGAAGCAAAAACAGAGGGAGGTTCTCTGAGGTGTCATTTATGTAGGAGCACTACCATCATAAAACCGGTAACCATTTCACCCCAGATGTTCCACGACAAAAAAAGAAAAATGAAAGAAAGAAAGAATAAAAAAACCAGTTGCACTGAAGTACGGCATCATCATCAAGCAGCCAAGGACTGGCAAAGGAGAAAATTGAGAGATGCGGAAGCATAAGCACACAATGGTGAGCGCGAGCAGCAATACAAAATAACTATCCGGACTAGCAAGACCTCGTGGTGACCACCCACGTCAGCAACGGAACCTAGCATGCAAAACAGCATGCTATCATCTACACCTAGCATTCCGTAAGCACCCCCACCCGCTTTAGCACCGCATCCACCCAACAACATTTTGAGAACAGCACTCACCCAATGCCTCCAGAGCCGAGGGCCTCTCTTCCGGGTCCTTCCTCAGCAAGGCTCTCAGCAGATCCTTAGCCTCCCCAGACACACCCCTCCATACCCGGCTCTTCAGAGTCAGCTCATCCCTTGCAATACCCTCCTGCATCGACTTCCCCTCCTGCTGTTTCCCCTTCCCCCTCCTGCTACTGCCACCCGTGCTTCCAGCTTGCTCGTTGAACAGATCTGGTAGTGCCGCCCAGGAGGGGAGGGCGCCAGCTAGCATGGCGTGCAGCACGACGCCCGCGCTCCAGATGTCCGCCTTGGCGTTGTAGGGTGCTTTCATGGCCACCTCTGGTGCCATGTACTCTGATGTGCCTGTGGTGTCCGTGCATACACCGTCTGAAACCGAGAAGTGGGTGGTTTGGGGGGAAAATGTCAGAATGGGTACACACATGTGCTGGATCCGAGGAGAATAGGAACGAGAATATATGACCGTTTTTGTCCTTACCATCATCGAGAAAACCAGCCACTCCAAAATCACTGAGCTTGATCTCCACCTCCCCGTTGCCTGATTGTTGAGAAATCCGGTCGCACAGGAGGATATTTTCGGGCTTCACGTCGCGGTGAAGCACACCGAGGGAGTGGCAGTGGTGGAGGGCTTCCAGCAGCTGTCTCATCACGGATGCCGCGTGCCGCTCATTGAGACGGCGATTGGGGGCGCTTTGTATGAAGTCAAAGAGATCGCCGCCGTTGCATAGTTCCATGACGAGATGGACGGCCTGGATGAGAGGGAGTTGAAGGGTGGAGGAGATGGGCCAGTGAAGAGGAGACCGACACCACATCTTTGTGCAAATGAGGGTACTTGTGAAATGTGGTGCTTGTACATAGGATGTGGAAGTGCAGGAAGTGTAGCACGAACTAAATATAGCGGGAGACTCAATTACACGTACCTTCTCGTCCTCAAATACTTCGTGCACTTGCACAACTCCTCGATGCGATTTTAGAAGGTCCATGAGGAGAACTTCTGTCCGCAAATCAGATACCTCACTTCTTGTCTGCATGAAAAATCACACAGATGATAAGATGAAGGGAGGAACAATCTGTCAAATTGGAATCGTGAGGAAGTAAACAATTGATTTCACAAGGAGCACCTTGCATTGCAAATTAGTTTATCGTTCCTTACCTTAATATTGGATTTGGTAATCGTCTTGCAAGCGAACACTGCTCCAGTACTCCATTCCAGGCATTTCCTGATTTCGCCGCTACCTCCCTCGCCGATCTTCTCCTTGCTGATGTGGAACTTATCCCTCACGCAACTGTATCGGATGCCCAAAATGCGCTCTCGCAGCTGCAGCTGACGTGGCGAGCACGACACAGAATCTGCTTTCTGGCCGAAGCTGCATCCAGATATGCTGTGGTTGATAGGCTGACGTGGGGAGGGAGCTGGAACTGTGGGGCCATTATTGGTGGCTGGTGATATGGTCCCTTCTCCCCAGGTTTCGCCGCTGGAGTTCGCATGCACGAGCTTCATGTTTTGCTTGGAAGAGGGTGAGGGAGCTCCTCTGCTGCGAAAGCCTTCGCGACAATCCGTTGAGCTTGTGTCGCCAGCAACTGACGCGCTTCGCCATTGCACAGCGCCCGCGAGTTTCTTATTTTCTGGGGTTCCCGGGAAACCGTTAGTAGTCGATGTTTGATCACACACCCCGTAGTCCCGACCATGGGACTTAGCGCTCCTGTGAGAGACACGCACCGTTCCTCTCGCTGCTTCACCGTGCATCATGGAAGGAGACGGGAAACCCTGTTTTGAGTGGCTCCTGCTGTGATCCCTGAAATTGTGCGAGGTGTTGCTGCTGCTGGGACTCGATTTATCGTTAAGGCGATGCTCTCCGCGAGGCGAAGCGACGCCACCTGGCGGCGGCTGCGAAGTTCGCGGACTTCGCACGCATTCGAAATCCCGAGTTTGGACGAACACGCGCTGAGCATATCTGCGAGGCGCAGCTGGCGACGCGGGCAGCGGAGCAGGAGGACTGGAAGCAGCAGCAGCGCCGCTAGCGCCACTAGCAGCCGTTGCCCTCAATACGGTATTGGCGCTCCGAGTACTACTCATAGCAGTAGTAGTATCATCAGAGCTGGCGAAATCAATGTCGGGCAAATCTATGTTTGACGACGAGCGGAAAGGTCGTCCATTCATACGCCATCGCGCCGAAATGGCGGCGTGGCAGTGATTCGCAACGCCGCGAGACGGCCGGCTCGGAGGACTGACTGCGCCGCCGCGTGCGATGCCGGTTCTCTCGGGGGCGTTATTATCCATTTCAGACACTGATTCGCTGCGACTGATCGTCGTGACTTGCGGGCCGCTTCGGGGCGACTCGATGCGCATCCGCGGCGCGGCGGAGGTACTTTGAGAAGAAGGATAAATATTGCTCCGAAACTGACGGCAACCGTCGCCGCGGCCCACGGTGTAACGAGCCGGCTGCGTCATCATGCTGTCAAGCCGCGCTGGAACGGACGGCGGTCTGACGAGCTGACGCGGTCGCTGCGACTGCCACTGCCCTTTCCAAAGCCCCGCCGGCGACTTCGGCGGTAGTAGTAGACTGGTGCTCGGACTACCGCCGATAGTCCAAGCCGCAGCAGGAGGAGCTGCTGCCGTAGCGCCGGGAGAAGTATCAAGAGCAGCAGGTGGACTATCTGGCGATAAGGGCATCCGATGCTGAGTCGCCTGTTCTCTACCGCTGGACAGCATCTCATTACTCGTAGCGGCAGTGAATTCGAGAACGGCGTGGCCACCGCGCGCCTCGATTTCTTGTTGGAGACGATTGAGCTCGAGAAGCAGCTGCGGGTGGTGGCGCGGATTGAGCGTCAGTTTGCGCGGCTCAGCCGCCTGACTCGGAGGCATTGCTTCGGGGTACGCCGTGTCGGTAGTGCTAATAGAGGCGGCGGAGTCGACGGAGAAACTGCTGGGATAAAAGGCGGCTCTGACGGGTGGAGGGGCTCTAAGCTTGTGATCGTCCGCCATGATCGTGACGGGAACTGCTGAAAGCATTTTCGTTTGATAGTCTGCGTGTCTGGCGCTACTGAGTAAAAGCGATGATAAATATAGAAATGCGCCGAAGCGAACGCCGAGCTGGCTGTGAGTGGAAATAACCGTTTGATAGCAAACGTATGTTTTCCTAAGTAGGCGGAGTAGCTTGAATTAAGATACCACACGTCATGATAACAGGCGGCGAACCTGCGAATAGAAAATGCTTGAATACCCATTGTCGTTTCTAGTCGTGTGCTGTGCTGAGCGGTGTCGTGATTGGGCTGAATGAAGTATCAATGGGAGATATTGACGTCAAGTAATGTGATAGCTGTGAAGGCTGCAAAGGAGAGTTGCTGCTGCAGCAGGTACAACTCCTAGGATTTCATACAGAGCTTCTCTGATTCGTCGAAAACACCTCCCAGGATTTCCTCCAATTTTTTGCCAAGGCCGAAGATAGAAAGCAGTGTTCATGGATCAGAAAGAAGCGATTACTTCGAAACAGGGAGTTTAGGTAAGAGGTCAGAAGAAGGGTGAGCACGCCTAGCTCTGTAAGAAGGGTGAGCACGCCTAGCTCTGTAAGAAGGGTGAGCACGCCTTAGCTCTGTAAGAAAGACAATTCTCATTGCCGTGTTTCCTCATTTCGCCGCATAATTTGCGAGGTGCACGACAACCAACCCTCCTGAGGTGGCATGGACCCGAACGGAACTCGAAAAGCCAAGCAATTGTCGTACAAGACGGGAAACAACTACAGTAGCGAACGCCGAGAGGCGGGGAGAGTGGGTGCGGGGGCGGGGAGGGGTGGGGGGTGTGCGTGACGGTTGTGTTTGTGGGTGGGGGTACTGTACCGTGTGAAGATAGTCGGTGCCATGGGTCTATGATGCCTGCCATGATTCACAAGTGACACATTGTGCTAACAATTGAGACAAACCGTCAGATCGTCGGGATTCTGCATTGGTTTACACCAGTTTTCTTGCTATATGAACCTGAATTGGGCTGTAATGATGGGATTGTCAACTTTCCAAGGTGACCGTTTTTTTTAGAGTTTCCTAATGCGCGAGCTGACAGGGATAAAGCCCTTGATCCTTGTAAGGTCTACAAACGATTGAGACAGGTGAAGGTGTTACGAGAGGGTATTTATTCATGAGACCTGCGCCTTTTCCACAGGTATATCTCATTTTGCAAATGCAAGCTTAGCAAAAATGTGCATTACGATTCGAGATTTACAACGTTCATTGTGCCCGTAGTGGTGCTGGCAAACAAATCTCTGCACCAGAGATAGTCTGACTCAAACGAGCATCTGGTATATATCATTCTTCGATTGCGTAACAAATCTGGAACCACTGCATCAGGGTGTCATTTTCAGCCACGGTACGGCAGAGAACGGAGGCTTGCTTGTGACCACTGCAGACACGCCCGAGGAGCAGACCGCACCAGGCGGCAGGTCATCGAGTTCACTTGTTTCACCTGGCGTCAACATTCATGATATGACAATCAGGGCTCAGGATTGCAGGGCGTTTTACCCTTTTTGCCCTGCATTTCATGGTTAAATTTTGGACCTGCACTGCTAGACTCGGGTTTGGCTGGGTGTCCACCCTGTCATCGTCAGGCAGGGCTAATAACAAACCCTGCAAATGCTGTTAACTCTTATGTGCCACACTGCCGTTTCCCGGCTCGATACGGCAGACACCCTGCAAACTTTTTCCCCTAAGGCGAAATGTGTCTGGTAGCGTTTGTGAGTGAAATTTCCAGAATCCGCTAAGTACTTGAAGCAGCAAAGATTTGCTCTAGCTCAGTGAGTGGCGTTCGTGACTGAAATGTGTTCAGTAGTGTTTGTTGAAATTCCAGAATCGGCGAAGTCCTTGAAACACCAGAGATACAGCTCTAGCACAGAGACTGGTGCGTTATCGCTAGTGACCGCACCTGGAAGACCCACTGACAGGACTCTCATCTCCCCAACTCGCACCACTAAAACCTCAGCAACCACGCACTTACGCACGACCACCGTCTCTGTCTGTTGAGGAAAAACCACTTTCAATCGAGCCAGGAAGACCCAGGTTCGATCATGGCAGGATCAACTACGGAACCCAAAGGTTTTTGCTAAGCAGTGTTTTCAAAAAATTTACCCTGCTAGATTCGACCTCGCAAAAAAAACACACTGCTATTTCTCGGGTACAACTGCCAAGGCACACTGCAGAGGCAGGGTGTACAAGGTCACAACTCGGATCAGCCAGTGTGCCCCAAAATGAATCGAGAGCCCTGATGACAATGGCCAGAAAGTGAGTCGTCATGTCTGACGGAGATTGGAACAAGCATATATATAATGTACATTTGTTTTGCAGACTTGTCATGGATATACCCACCCATATCGCTTTCTACAAATTCATACAGAGTGACTTGGAGTAGGCTAGTCCCAATGAATCTTGACAGCACAAACTGGTACTACGGTAGGTAGGCCATGGCACCTACATGAGTAAATTGCATACACAAGTACGGCCCTAGAGCAAGAAAGAAGCAGAAACGGACGATGATTAGCTGAGTTTGCCAGCCAACGAATCCCCTAGACCTACAGCTGAGCTGCTGAGGCATACCCGATGAGCGCACCGCGAATAATTAGTACCTACTTGATCCTCATCAGTCTCTCGTCCATGTTCATCTGCAGTACTACTGACTCTCTGCACCCCAGAACCTGTCATTTTCAGCCTTGCCTCCTTCCAACCAGGAGACACTAAATTAGACATGACTAGCCTTTTTCCTCTATCCCCCTCACCCTCCCTCCCCACCCACCCTCCTCCCTTCACCCCTCCCTTCCCTCCCACTTCCCCCTCCCATCCCTAGCCCTCCCCCTCCCCCTTCCCCTGCTCTTTGCCCCACTCCCACCCCCTTTCTACACATAACCCTATAACCACAGCTGTTAATCAGAGATGCCAACCTACTGTGATTATTCGGGTTAATCAGAAACATGCCCATTCTCTCACAGACACGGTCCCGCTCCTGTGCCACGGACGAACCCCCACTGTTTATCACATGCCTCGCAAGCAGGCCCAATTCTGAGTCGAATCAGAAGTGGCATTCCTGTGCCAATGACAAGCCCTGGCTGTTTCTCGCATGCCTCAGAAGCAGGTCCCGAGCTGACTGGTGCATCGGCCCATCACCGGCGGACCTATACCTATACGGTCTGTCTGACTGGTGCCACGCCATCCAACCATGAGGGAACTCCTTCCCCACCCAGTCCTACAGCCACTCGAACCTGCCTCGAATTCAACATCTCACCCTTCCTCTCACCCTTCCATGCACCCTCCCGTTCACCATTCCATGCACCCCACCCAAGATCAGCGTGCACAGCACAGTGCTTCCCATCCTTTCCACTCAAATGAGTCCATGACCAAGGAGAGCCAGCTCCCTATTGCCCGCTCTGGACTCCCAAGCTAGCCCCTAAGTCCACCAGTCAGCTCCAAGCATACTCATCTCCATACATGTCCCAGCTACGGGATGAGTATGCATCAGTCCGTGGGCAAATTTGCTAAACGCGAAACTCCCCTTCCAGTCTGGGCAACTTTGCTAAGCGCGAAACTCTCCTACTCAGCTTGCATGCTGATCACCCTGTATGTTAAACGTCTTCTTTAGCCCCCTCGCAAGCCGCCCCAGCCCAGCCAATCCAGACGCCCGACCCACACTCCCTCCGCTGCTCGCCCTCCCATGATCACCATGTAGGTCAGACGGCGACCGTGTATACTCCGGCCGTTTCCTCTCAAACACTGACGTTGTCGGCCCCTTGGGTTTCCTCGCCCCCATGCTGCCCGCCTGCGACCCGTACACTGCTGACGCGGCGCGCGGCGATTGGTCGATTCCGGATTTCCGCCCGTCCTTGCTCTTCTTGTCGTCGTCGTCACCGCTGCTGCTGCTTTCTTCGCCAGTTTTGCTGGGCGCTACTCTAACGCCCACTGCCGCTAGTTGGGACGCGATTTCATCCTCCCAGGATAACCCCGAGGGGGCTCTGGCCTGAATATGCCCCTTGATCTTCTCCCTCCCCTTCCTCTCGCCCCCTTCTTTCGCAGCTTCACCTTCTTTTTGCGGCTCCGCGCCCTCTTGCGACCCTGCTTCCGCCCCTTCCCCCCCTTTTGCACCTCCTATGTCATGTTTCCGGCTCTTGAGATCTACCGCTGACCCGCTGCCGCCCCGTGCAATCATCACACTATGCGTACCGTCCTTCTTCCGACTTACTATCCCTGTCATTGCCCCTGACTTTCTCGTGCTGCTGCTGCTGGTGCTGGTGGTACTACTCTCTCTCGTGCTCCCATCTCTCGCACTCTCCTTCGCACTGCTGCTCTTGCTACTCCGCCCTTCCCCCTTCCCCCCTCGAGACCCCGGCCGCTCCCCCCGCTCCCCCTTCCCCCCCTCCCCCTTGCTCCCCTCCCCTTTACTCCCTACAACCGCGATCCCCACAACCCCCCCGGCGGCCGCGCATCGTTTCAGCTCCCCAAACCCCACCTCCCACTTGTTACTACTCTCCGCGGAGACTCTCGTGAGCTGCACGGACCACGTGCTACGGCTCCTCATAGCCGCATACTCAGACGTTATCCCTATAGACGCGTCGAACATGAGGTTCAACCCCGCTTGTAGCACACTCCCTGGCCCCTCCGGTGCCCCCATTTGGGAAAAGTCCATGGATAGGGATGGGCTCATGCGACCTTGTAAGCCCGAGAGCCATAGGGAGCCGTCGGAAATCCCCCCGCCGCCCCACCCGAACCTCGGGCTTGGCGGGTCGTTCAGGCCTGGGTCGGATGACGACGAGAGCCGCCGCCCCTTGGCGGCTTTTGCTGACGCTGCGGCGACTGCTAACGCGGACGCCCCGCGCTTCGTTTTTTGCTGCTTCGACGACTTTGGGTCAGGCACGGCCGGGGTGAGAGCTTCACTAAGGTACGGGTACGCGCCATGCCAGGCGTCTGTAGGGTTCTTTAACCGCCATAGCTCTCTTGAAAACCGTTGCGACACTGAAACTGGCGGCGCTGCTTTCCCTCCCCCCGCCCCTCCAGCTCCCGATCCCCCTCCTTTCCTTCCCTTTCCTGCCAATGGCGGCAGACCTCCGCGCTTCCCCCCTCCGCCTCCCCCTTCTCTCCCCGCGCCCGCCGCCGCCGCTGCCGCGGCCGCCATGGCTTCCTTATGCTCGGTTGAGAACACAAAATCGTCATCCTCGTCAAATTCTTCTAACGCCTTCTGTAGCCGCGTTTTCCCCTCCGGCTTAATATACTCCGGTTCTTGATCCTCCTTAGTTAAAAACTTCTTAGGAGCGCCGGGGTACAGGTATAATACGACGCGCGGCGGAACGGCACCCTTGTTGGCGGAAACTACCGCCTGGAGCTTCCGCTCGAGGCGCTGGTGCGCGGAGAAGGAGAGCACACCCCCGCGCTCGTGCGCGCGGAAGTCCTCCAGGAGATTTTCCAGGTGGTACCGCGCCTGAGATCGGCCCAGGCACTCGTGCGCCGCTAGTGTGCAGATAGTGTCTTTATGGACTAGGAATATCAGCATCACCTGATCCCAGCTCTGCGGGAGATAGGGAGGAGGGGGAAGGGGAGGGGGGAGGGGAGTGATGGGGGGAGAGGAGGGTAGGGGAAGAGGGGGGAGACAAGGTTTGGGCCCACGTGCGCCGCTTGCGTGCAGATAGTGTCTTTATGGACCAGAAATATCAGCATCACCTGATCCCAGCTCTGCAAAGAACAGGGAGGAGGGGGGAGGAGGGGAGGGGGAAATGAGGAAGGAGGGGAACGGGGGAAAGGGAGGGGAAGGGAGGGGAAGGGAGGGAAAGGGAGGGAAAGGGAGACAAAGGGGGAGGAAGGGAGGGGAAGGAAGGGGGACAGAGGAGGAGCTGGGTCACTCGTGCGCGGCTAGAGTGCAGATAATGTGCTTGTGCAAAAGAAGTGTTGAGTTCGCCTGATGATGAGACCTGTCTGATGAAGACACGCTGACGCACTTACTGGACTGTCAAGCAAAGGCAATAAGGGTCAACTGGCATAAGGTAAGTCCAACAGCCTCCGAGTGACCCGCCAGCCCGAAGCTGTAGTCTACCCCCAAGCTACAACCTACGAGCATCTACCAGGAAATTAACAGATTACGGAAACATGGAACGTTTGCAGTTATACGAGCTAGAGTACATATAAACCTGCCGAAAAAAACCATATCAGTGAACCTACCAAGGAGAACCATCGCGCGTGCTTCGGAACTTTCTTCGCAGCTTCAAGGAGGAAATCGTCGAATTCCCCTTTCAGGGGACTGTACGATATGAGGACATCTGTGCCTCTCGAAATCCCCAGGCCCAGAATAAGCTCCTGCTCATTACGCGTCGACATGAAACCCTAACTCAAGCCTGCTTTGAGACGTCTCAGGACACGACTAGTGCTCGCTTCGACATGAAACCCTAGTTCGAGCATGTACGGACTGAATGCTGGTGCGCGAGCAAGAGCTTGTTGGGAGCGAGGCAGCATGGAAACGTCAATGCTGAGCGGTCCGATGCGGTTGAGACTGGTGGAATAAGGGGAAGCCAAGCCGTCTTCTTGGTATTGAACATAGCAGGTGTCGGCGTATCTCGGACATTGCTGAAAGAGTAAGCTTGAATAGAAGAATGGAAGGTACGCAAGGTTTGAAAACCTGACACTTTATGAGTAAACGCGAAACAACGAGGTCGGTAAAAGAGGCACTAACTTTGAAAAGGCGACGCGAAGTGAAGCTGCATTTCACGGAAGAAACACGTTAGTGACTAGAGTTCAACTTTATCAGCAGCTTTGGCGGCGAGGTCGGTAAAGAAACAAGTTAGCTGCCTTATTGAAACCAAGAAGGTTGCGAAGGTGAAGCATAAGACTACTACAATTGAAACTAGTCTGGTTTGTTCAGGCAGCCATGGAGGTTGGCTCAAAAAATAGCTGAGAGCTGAAATAGGGTTAGTTGGGGAAACGAGAGAATCACTGTAGAACCCTGTTCGGTGATTCATCCTTACTCGCGTGGCCTCGAATTACTCGAGTGGCCACCAAATTTGGTGATAATTACTCGAGTGGCCACGCCAGGGCATTTTCGAGGTGTTTTTTTTCCCCGACACGTTTCCATACAAGGGTTTGTATCCCCAAAATTCCTCGTTCGCACGAGTCTCATCCCGTGGTCATGTTTTGTACCATTTCCCACCCGAAAATTTCGGGTGGGTGGCGGGCGCGAACGTGGCCCACACACTGTACACAAAACCGTAAAAAGTGCACGACCAACAGTAGATGCGCGGTCATTTTCGGCCCAATGCGCGACCAATGAGCGCGCGGTAAAAAGAATCAGCGATCATAAACTGCACCGCAAGGGCATAAATGCGCGGACCCATTAGTGACCACACATGATTGGTCGAAAATATGCAAGTTTCCCTTTTTGGCAATGCGCGTCCAATCAGGCGCGGTCATTTAGTTCACGACCATATATATATGCAATAAAAGATCGCCCAATAACCAATATGAGCGCGCACGTTTAAAGATAAATTGTATCATATGTCTGGTACATATAAAACCATGTCTATCAAATACCATAAATATATTCTCTGCAATTACTTTTAGCCCAGCATAACCGTGGTCCATATTATTGTATTGCCGGTTGTATGGTTGCAGCATATTGTGAGTACATTCCATATACCATTAAAACAACATCTTAAAATGCTATGCCTTGAAGCTTTATGCATGTCAAGCTATATGCATGTCAATGAGTTATAAACATTGATTTGGCGTTTACAATGCAAGCCGTTTCAGCATATCTTGCGTTTCGATGATGTCGTCAGCCATCCCTGCACACGCTGAGCAAACGGTGACATGAGTACCAAGAAAGGTTAGCAATTAGATTTATATGGCACTTGATTCATGTGAAGAAATGATGAATGATTTACTAGAGGAAAGGGTTGGGTACAAGTACAAACCCTAGAAATGTGTTGTACCCCATATGTGCTACCTCACTATTGATAAGAAACGAGGAATGGATTGAACTAGCACAAGGTTGGGTACAAGTAGGAAACCCTAGGAAACTGTACCCCATAGTGTCTACCCCACTATAGCTTAGACAAGCTATATAATATGAGTTTGACACACCCCCATAGGCAAAGTGGGGGAGAACAAGAGGTCACAAGACCAGTCAAGCAAAGCAAAGCAAGCTCAGGGTGGATCACAACGTCACCACACATTCCGAGCACAAGTTCAAGGCCACAAGGCCAGTTCACATGCAAGATCATATATAAAGGTAAACAAGCAAGTGCAGGTATAGAAAGATCACAGTACAAGCAAGGTCAAGAAGTGAGCAAGTGAGGCCAAGTAGGCACAAGACCTAGCATCGTACAGAAGCGCTGATGATCACCAGGCGGAAGTGCCTTGGTAAAGAAATCAGCAGTGTTGGCCTCAGAGGCCACGTAAGCAAGACGCAGCTGACCACGCTGCTGCAGCTCACGAGCAAGGAAGTAGCGGAGAGCAATGTGCTTCATTTGGTGCTCCAGTCTGTGCTCCCGACACAAGGCCAGCATGGCCTTGTTGTCTACGTACAGAACTGGAGGAGAACGAGGCTGCTCTCCTAGGTCAGTCAGCAGGTAGGTGAGCCAGCGTAGCTCCTGTGCAGCCATGGCCCCCGCGTAGATCTCAGCCTCACAGCTGGAGCCGAGAACAGAAGACGAGCGGGTAGACCGCCACGAAACAGAGCCGGAGCCAAGGCTGAAGGTGTAACCCTGTGACGACCGCTGCGTAGCCTGGTCGTCAGCCCAAGAAGCGTCTGCGTGACCTGTGAGGACCACTCGACGTCGCCCTCCAAGCACTAGCCCCATGCCCGACGTACTTTACAAGTAGCGCAACACCCTCTCCGCTACAGCCATGTGCTCTGGTCGGTGTCTCCCAGGAGCAACATAGCGTGCCAAGATGCTAAGAGGGTATGCAAGGTCAGGTCGAGTGCAGGTCATCAGGTACATGAGGCAGCCAACAAGCTCTGGGTACGGGCCACTCGGCTCTACGGACTCATCCGAAGGCAGAGCTGAGAGCGAGTGGCGAGTAGACAGAGGAGTGGCCTGAGGCGAGGAGTACGTGAAGTCGAAGCGCTGAAGGACCTGCTGCACCATGTGTGACTGAGTCAGGGTAATGGTGCGCTGTGCTCTGTCCCGGGTGATCTGCAAGCCAAGGTAGCTGCGCAGTTCACCCAAGTCTGTGCACGTGTGTCTCTTCTGCAGCTCGGACTTCACGTGGGCGAGTCCAGCAGTGTCAGCAGTGGCAAAGACCAAGTCGTCGAAGTACACGAGGATGTAGAACGGCGGCAAAGAGGTGTCGGTGCGCAGAAACAGCGACGGGTCGGCAGTAGAAGGAGCAAACCCAAGAGCCGCAAGTGTAGTCCTCAGTGTGTCGTGCCACTCACGTGGCGCCTGGCGGAGACCGTAGACTGGCCGCCGGAGGCTCCACTGGGTACCAGGAGGAAACGACCCAGTGAAGCCAGGTGGGCGGCACAGCCAGATCTCCTCGTGCAGGCTGCCCTGCAGGAAAGCTGTGCTGAAGTCAAGAGAGTGAAGCTCGTAGTCACGCTGAGCGGCTATGTACAGTAGCACCCGAAGAGTGGTCATCTTCGGGGTGGGAGAGAAGGTCTGAAAGTAGTCAACTCCCTGCCGCTGACTAAAGCCTCGAGCCACGTAACGCGCCTTGAAGACAGGCGGAGAACCCGGCGGCCGCTTCATCCTGAAAATCCACATGCCACTGACGATGTTCGCCCCAGGTGGGGGAACCTCGTCGACGTAGGTGCCTGTGGACTTCCAGGAAGCCATCTCTGCGTCCATGGCTGACTGCCACTGTGAGGAGTAGGGACCCTCGATCGCCTCAGCGTACGATCGAGGAGTCGGGATGTCTGGTGCATCCGGGTCTCCCTCAGGGGCAATCAGCATGGACACGAGATGAGGCAAAGCAGCAGCAAAACACTGGAACTCCTCCTGCCTGTCCTCAAGGACGTCCGTGCTAAGAGCACACTCACCCCCGACGGACGGAGGACAGACAGACTCAGACTCAGCAACAAGACTAGTAGCGTAGTCTAGACGACAGCGAGCAGCAAAGTCGACAAGCTCAGCAACTAGGGCAGACGCAGCAGTGGACTCAAAGGAAGGGTCAGTGACAACAGTAGCCAGGAGACGCGTGACAGTAGGACTGGCAGCACGAAGAGAGTCAGACTCCGGGTCAGCAAGAACAGGAAGAGAGGACTCTGGAGGAGACGGCAACGGGACACGCAGAGGAGCAGTGGAAGGACGCAGTGCCATCTGGTGTGTGCCTGGGACCGCAGGAGGACGCGGACGCGGAGCACGACGACTGGTGCGAGTAGCACGAACAGGCGACGCAGGACAAGACGCAGGCTCACGACGCTCAGCAAGACCTCCAGTAGGACCAGTGTAGGGAGAAGGAGCAGGCAGGGGGGAGGCAGGCTGTAACTGTGACTGCGACTGGACAGGCTGTGGACACTCTAAGGGAGGAGCAGCACCAGTAGAGGGCGGGAGACCAAGAACCTGCTCAAGAAGGGGAACGAAGTACGGCCTCGGCCGCGCAGCGCCTCCAGAACCAGCAGGGACAGCACCAGTACCCCCAGCGGCAGTACCAGCACCAGCAGCACCTCCAGCTCCAACAGCGCCAACTCCAGCAGCGCCAACTCCAGCACCCTCAAAAGCACCAGCGCCAGTAGCACCACCAGCGCCAACACCCCCAGCAGCTCCAGCTCCAGCAGCTCCAGTAGCTCCAGCAGTACAACCAGCAGAACTAACTCCAGCAGCCCCAGCAGCACCCCCAGTCCCAGCAGCTCCAGTACCACCAGTACGAGCACCTCCAGGACCAGCGGCAACAGTAGAAACTCCAGCTCCAGCAGCACGGCTCCAGCGGCGGGCAAACCACTCGCGTAGCTCCTGCGGAGAGAGTGGCTCCCGCCTCGACGAAGCACCGCGAGAGGCCACACGAGCAGACCCAGCACCCCCAGGCTCCGCACCCCCAGGCTCAGCACCCCCAGGCTCAGCACATCCAGACTCAGCACCCCCAGGCTCAGCACCCCCAGGCTCAGCACCTACAGACTCAGCACCCCCAGGCTCAGCACCCCCAGACTCAGCTCCCCCAGGCTCAGCACCCCCAGACTCAGCACCCCCAGGCTCAGCACCCCCAGGCTCAGTACCTCCAGACCCGGCACCCGCAGGCTCAGCACCTCTAGCAGCACCAGAGTCAACAGCTACCTCGACAGGCTCGACTGCGTCTACCTGGGACACACCTGACGGGGCAGGACCCTGAGGGGGGAGGGGGTCTACCGACCTGGCACAAGGAAGAGCGGCGGCGGGGGAAGGGGCGCAGCGCGGTAGGGGAAGAGACGGTAGTAAGGCACCGACTCGTCAAAGGTGACGTCCTGGGAGGACAGAACACGGCGCGAGGTGGGGTGGTAAAACTGCCAACCAGGCGCGTCAGGGGGGAAGCCAAGGAAGACGCAGGGAACAGCACGGGGGGACAGCTTGTCCGCAGACAAGTCGCGGACAAACGCCCGAGATCCCCAGACCCGAAACGCAGACGCATCGCCAACCTTCCCCGTCCACCGCAGGGTGGGGGAGGTCTCTGGTAAGGAGACCCGGGGCTGAAGGTTGAGCTGATGCGCCGCGTACTGAACCGCAAACGGCCACAGAAAATGGGGGGCAGCCGCATGGATCATGGACGTACGAGCGACGTCCATGACCATGCCAATGCGGCGCTCAGCAATCCCATTTTGCTGTGGAGAGGCCGGAAGCGTGAAGGTCTGGCGGATGCCCTGTGCTCGACAGAAGGCTCCCAGACGGGCAGAGGAAAACTCCCCGCCTCTGTCAGAGTGCAGACGCAGAACAGGAAAGTCCAAGCCGAAACTCTCTCTGAGCTAGAGACGAGCTGCGCGGATCCAGTCGATCAACACCTCAGTGACGTCGCCCTTGCTGCGCAAGGGGAAGACCGAGGTGTAACGCGAGTAGTCGTCAACCACCAACAGGAAGTAACGCTCGTGCCCCTGGCCACGGACGCGGGCGGGGCCCCACACATCCATGTGAAGAGTCTGCAACGGAGCCTCTGTCGGAGGAAACTCGGAGGAGTGAGGGGCGGCGCGCTGTCGCCCCTCGACGCAGGGGACTCAGGTAGGGGCAGGCCCCGGAGGTAGGGGAGGGAGAGACCGGGGGAGACCAGAGACAAGGACACGGGAGGCCATGCCTCGAAGACGAGGCAGGGAGGGGTGACCAAGGCGGTGGTGCCAAAGGAGAGTCTAGTGAGACAGGAGACGACACGAGCAGGGAGCAGACTCAGGACTAGACCTGGACGCTGCAGCAAACACCTGACTCGACGCAGCTACCTGACCAGACTCAGCAGCCGGAGGAGACTCAGTAGTGAGGGTGTACAGGCTCGACCCCGGCCGACGGGTGAACGTGGCCAAGTGTCGGCCTGTCCGAGCACACGTACAGTGGGTCACCCGCTGACCCGCAGGAGTGAAATGGTCAACCCCCCTATCCTGTAGATCAGCTCCACTCACCAAGTTCGTAGAGAACGAGGGGAGGTAGAGACCTGACAGGGTGCCAGAGGGGGCTGCCGGACACGGTAAGACAGTGGAGAAGCGAGCAAGGACAGGGCCCCCAGAGGGGTCCGCCAGGGAGACCGCAACCGGCCGACTAAGCGGCGTAAGCGTGGTGCGGTCTCGAAAGAAGGAGCGGGAAGCACCCGAGTCAAGGGTGAAGGTGTGTAAGGCCTGAGCCGACGTAGTACCTGAGAGAGCAGACTCACCAGCACCTGGGGCAGCAGACGCACTAGCACCTAGAGCAGCAGCCTCACCAGTACCTAGAGCAGCAGTCTCAATGCCCGGGTCAGGCGGAACACACAGGTAACAGTCACCCTCAACACTATCAGACACAGCATACATGGCAGCAAGAATAGCATCAAAATCAAGATCAAAGATAGCAACCCCCGCCCTAGACAGCTCTCCCCAGCGAGGGATCTCAGAGGCCTCAGGGAACTGGTGACGCCACGCGTCCGTCAGGCGGCCGAAGCAGCGCTGGGTGGAGTGCGGGCCCCCGCACTGCTCACCAGCGCGGTCGCCGGTACGGAGAACGTAGGTGCAGGGACCAGTACCCCCACCGCGCTGACGCACAGCGTACCACTCACGAAGCTGCTGAGGGGACAGGGTCTCACGACTGCGCTGCTGCTGCTGGCGCGGACCACCACCGGAGCCACTCCTCTGCGCAGAGCCGCGACCAGGTCCACTGCTGCCGCCGCCGCCTCCGCCACCTCCGCCGCCTCCGCTCCCTCCGCCACCGCCGCCGCCTCCTCCGCCTCCACTGCTGCCACCGACACCTCCACCCCCGCCACCACTCCCACCACCACCCCCACCCCCTCCACTGCCTCCACCACCACCTCCACCGCCCCCGCCAGCCCCTCCAGCGCCCTTGCCCCCCTTGCCCTTGCCGGTGCAGCGTCTCCCGCTCGGGGCAGACGCAGCGCCGACCGACTCGAAACCAACAAGGTCGGCCGCAGCAGCAGAAGCAACAGAGGGCAAGAGGGGGGAGGGGGAACACCCCTCAAAGACGGGGGTGCGAGGGTCACCACGAGAGGCTCCTACAGCGACTATGCTCTTCTCTGCTGCTAGGAGGCGCTCCTCGAGGAGGTCGACGGTGAGAGTGGTGGGGCAAACTGAGAGGAAGTGGTCCCTGACTAAGCGAAGGGAGTCAGGGAGCCGGGTGACTATGTAGTAGAGGGTGATGTACATGGGGGGGGGGGTTCTTGGCACAGAACTCAGCAGGAAGCGCAGCGCGGTAGCGAATGTCACTAGTGCGAAGGTGAGTAATGAGGTCAGCGACTGTGGGAAAGGCAGCAAGGTCAGGGAACAGGTACGGCAGCATGAGGCGGCTAAGAGCAGCAGTGGCAGGGGAGGAGTAGCGTGCAACTACAGCGTCGTACAAGGTCATAGCACTCTTGTACTGGCTAAAGTGCGCACGCTCAGCGGTCGGTAAGTGGCGACGCACAGCAAGGCGAGCAGCAGCATCGCGTGTGGTCCACTGTGAGCGTAACAGTGCTGTCAGCAGTAGCAGGCGGGGCGGGAGAGACACCAGAGGTGAGATCGAACAGAGAGAGTCCGTCTTCCCTATCGCACTGGAGAAACAGCTGGAGGTCATCGACCCAGACCTCAAAGTCAACGGCACGGCCCTCAGCATCAAAGGTAAGGACACTGGGGGTAGCCATGACTGTAGTGGCCTAGTAGGGAGTGATCTCACCAGTCCGAGTAAGTAGGGCCGGGGCGCACCGGTAGGAACAGTGGCGGCTCGACGGCTCGGCGGCTCGGCGGCTCCGCGACAGTAGGGCGGCTCGGCGGCTCGGCTGCTGGGCGGCTCGGCTGCGGGGCGGTTCGGCGGCTCGGCGGCTCGGCTGCTCGGCGGCTCGGCTGCTGGGCGGCTCGGCTGCTGGGCGGCTCGGCGGCTCGGCTGGTGGGCGGCTCGGCTGCTGGGCGGCTCGGCGGCTCGGTCGCTGGGCGGCTGAGCGGTGACGGGGCCGGTAGAGGCGGCGACGTGGCCGCTGGGGGAGGTGACGGGGCCGCTAAGGGCGGCGAGGACAGGAAGAGAGGACTCTGGAGGAGACGGCAACGGGACACGCAGAGGAGCAGTGGAAGGACGCAGTGCCATCTGGTGTGTGCCTGGGACCGCAGGAGGACGCGGACGCGGAGCACGACTACTAGTGCGAGCAGCACGAACAGGCGACGCAGGACGAGACGCAGGCTCACGACGCTCAGCAAGACCTCCAGTAGGACCAGTGTAGGGAGAAGGAGCAGGCAGGGGGGAGGCGGGCTGTAACTATGACTGCGACTGGACAGGCCGTGGACACTCTAAGGGAGGAGCAGGACCAGTAGAAGGCGGGAGACCAAGAACCTGCTCAAGGAGCGGAACGAAGTACGGCCGCGGCCGCGCAGCGCCTCCAGAACCAGCAGGGACAGCACCAGTACCCCCAGCGGCAGCACCAGCGCCAACAGCACCTCCAGCTCCAACAGCGCCAACTCCAGCACCCTCAGAAGCACCAGCGCTAGCAGCACCTCCAGCGCCAACACCCCCAGCAGCTCCAACTCCAGCAGCTCCAGCTCCAGCAGCGCGAGCAGCACCAACTCCAGCAGGACCGCCAACTCCAGTACCGCCAGCAGCTCCAGCACCAGGAGCACCTCCAGGCCCAGTAGCTCCAGTAACTCCAGTGCCGACCAAAGGGTCAGCAGCAACAGTAGCACCTACAGCTCCAGCAGCACGGCTCCAGCGCCGGGCAAACCACTCGCGCAGCTCCTGTGGAGAGGATAGCTCCCGCCTCGACGAAGCACCCGAAGGGCCCCCAAACCCAGAACCGCTAGAGGCCACACGAGCAGACCCAGCACCCCCAGGCTCCGCACCCCCAGGCTCAGCACCCCCAGGCTCCGTACCCCCAGGCTCCGCACCCCCAGGCTCAGCACCCCCAGGCTCCGCACCCCCAGGCTCCGCACCCCCAGGCTCAGCACCCCCAGGCCCAGCACCCACAGGCTCAGCACTCCCAGACTCAGCACCCCCAGACTCAGCACCAGAGTCAACAGCTACCTTGACAGGCTCGACTGCGTCTACCTGGGACACACCTGACGGGGCAGGACCCTGAGGGGGGAGAGGGTCTACCGGGGGGGGACCGGGCGCAAGGAAGAGTGGCGGCGGGGGGAGGGGCGCAGTGCGGTAGGGGAAGAGACGGTAGTAAGGCACCGACTCGTCAAAGGTGACGTCCTGGGAGGACAGAACACGGCGCGAGGTGGGGTGGTAAAACTGCCAACCAGGCGCGTCAGGGGGGAAGCCAAGGAAGACGCAGGGAACAGCACGGGGGAACAGCTTGTCCGCAGACAAGTCGTGGACAAACGCCGGAGATCCCCAGACACGAAACGCAGACGCATCGCCAACCTTCCCCGTCCACCGCAGGGTGGGGGAGGTCTCTGGCAAGGAGACCCGGGGCTGAAGGTTGATCTGATGCGCTGCGTACTGAACCGCAAACGGCCACAGAAAATGGGGAGCAGCCGCATGGATCATGGACGTACGAGCAACGTCCATGACCATGCCAATGCGGCGCTCAGCAATCCCATTTTGCTGTGGAGAGGCCGGAAGCGTGAAGGTCTGGCGGATGCCCTGTGCACGACAAAAGGCTCCCAGAAGGGCAGAGGAAAACTCCCCGCCTCTGTCAGAGTGCAGACGCAGAACAGGAAAGTCCGAGCCGAAACTCTCTCTGAGCTGGAGACGAGCTGCGCGAATCCAGTCGATCAACACCTCAGTAACGTCACCCTTGCTGTGCAAGGGGAACACCGTGGTGTAACGCGAGTAGTCGTCAACCACCAACAGAAAGTAACGCTCGTGACCCTGGCCACGGACGCGGGCGGGGCCCCACACGTCCATGTGAAGAGTCTGCAGTGGAGCCTCTGTCGGAGGAAACTCGGAGGAGTGAGGGGCGGCGCGCTGCCGCCCCTCGACGCAGGGAACGCAGGTAGGGGCAGGCCCCGGAGGGAGGGGAGGGAGGGACCGGGGGAGACCAGAGACAAGGTAACGGGAGGCCATGCCTCGGAGACGAGGCAGGGAGGGGTGACCAAGGCGGTGGTGCCAGAGGAGAGTCTGGTGGGACAGGAGACGACACGAGCAGGGAGCAGACTCAGGACCAGACCTGGACGCTGCAGCAAACACCTGACCCGACGGAGCTACCTGACCAGACAGCAACCGGAGGAGACTCAGTAGTCAGTGTGTACAGGCTCGACCCCGGCTGACGGGTAAACGTGGCCAAGTGTCGGCCCGTCCGAGCACACGTACAGTGGGTCACCCGCTGACTCGCAGGAGTGAACTGTTCAACCCCCCCATCCTGTAGATCAGCACCACTCACCAAGTTCGTAGAGAACAAGGGGAGGTAGAGACCTGACAGGGTGCCAAAGGGGGCCGCCGGACACGGTAAGACAGTGGAGAAGTGGGCAAGGACAGGACCCCCAGAGGGGTCCGCCAGGGAGACCGCAACTGGCCGACTAAGCGGCGTAAGCGTGGTGCGGTCTCGAAAGAAGGAGCGGGAAGCACCCGAGTCAAGGGTGAAGGTGTGTAAGGCCTGAGCCGACGTGGTACCTGAGAGAGCAGACTCACCAGCACCTGGGGCACCAGACGCACTAGCACCTAGAGCAACAGCCTCACCAGCACCTAGAGCAGCAGCCTCAATGCCCGGGTCAGGCGGAACACACAGGTAACAGTCACCCTCATCACTAGTAGACACAACATACATGACAGCAAGAATGGCATCATAATCTAGATCAAAGCTAGCAACCCCCGACCTAAGCAGCTCGCCCCAGCGGGGGATCTCAGTGGCGTCAGGGAACTGGAGACGCCAAGCGTCCGTCAGGCGGCCGAAGCAGCGCTGGGTGGTGTGCGGGCCACCGCACGGCTCACCAGTGCGGTCGCCGGTACGCAGGACGTAGGCACAAGGACCTGCACCCCCACCCCGCTGACGCGCAGCGTACCACTCACGAAGCTGCTGGGGGGGCGGGGTCTCACGAGTGCGCTGCTGCTGCTGGCGCTGACCACCACCGAAGCCGCCCCGCTGCGCAGAGCCACCCCGACCAGCTCCACCTCCGCCGCCGCCACCACCGCCTCTCCTCCGCTCCCACCGCCACCGCCGCCGCCGCCTCCGCCTCCACCGCCGCCACCGAAGCCCCCACCCCCGCCACCACTCCCACCGCCACCCCCACTCCCTCCGCCGCCTCCACCGCCACCTCCACTGCCCCCGCCAGCCCCTCCAGCGCCCTTGCCCCCCTTGCCCTTACCGGTGCGGCGTCTCCCACTAGGGGCAGACGCAGCGCCGACCGACTCGGTGCCAACGAAGTCGACGGCAGCAGCAGAGGCAACAGAGGGCAAAAGGGGGGAGGGGGAGCACCCCTCAAAGAAGGGGGCACGGGGGTCACCACGAGAGGCTCCTACAGCGACTATACTCTTCTCAGCTGCCAGGAGGCGCTCCTCGAGGAGGTCAATGGTGAGTGTGGTGGGGCAAACAGAGAGGAAGTGGTCCCAAACCGATCGAAGGGAGTCAGGGAGCCGGGTGACTATGTAGTAGAGGGTGATGTACATGGGGGGGGGGTTCTTGGCGCAGAACTCAGCAGGAAGCGCAGCGCGGTAGCGGGTGTCACTAGTGCGAAGGTGCGTAATGAGGTCAGCGACAGTGGGAAAGGCGGCGAGGTCAGGAAACAGGTATGGCAGCATGAGGCGGCTAAGGGCAGCAGTGGCAGGGGAAGAGTAGCGTGCAACTACAGCATCGTACAAGGTCTTAGCACTCTTGAGATCATCGACCCAGACCTCAAAGTCAACAGCCCGACCCTCAGCATCAAAGACTAGAACGCTAGGGGTAGCCATGACAGCAGTGGCAGCAGGCTAGGGGCAGCAGTAGCAGGCGTGGCTCGGCAGTGCTCTCACCAGGGCTGGTAGGTAGGGGCCGGCAAGCGGTGGGGCAGGGCCGAGGCACGTCGGCAGGGACAGAGCCGCGACCGCGGCGGCAGCTCCTGCTGTCAGTGGCGGCGGCAGTCACGGCTGGCGGCGGCGACGGCTGCTGCTGTCGGCGGCCGCCGCTGCTGTCGGCGGCGTATGCTGCTGTCGGCTGCTGCTGGCGGCGGCGGTGGCTGCTGCTGGCGGCGGCTGCAGCTGGTGGCGGAGGAGCCGAGAAGGGGCCGGGAAGGGTGGCGACGGAGCCGAGAAGGGGCCGCGAGGGGCCTCGAAGGGCGGCGACGGGGCCGCTAGGGGCGGCGACGGGGCCGCGAAGGGGCCGCGAGGGGCCTCGAAGGGCGGCGACGGGGCCGCTAGGGGCGGCGACGGGGCCGCGAAGGGGCCGCGAGGGGCCTCGAAGGGCGGCGACGGGGCCGCTAGGGGCGGCGACGGGGCCGCGAAGGGGCCGCGAGGGGCCTCGAAGGGCGGCGACGGGGCCGCTAGGGGCGGCGACAGGGCCGCGAAGGGCGGCGACGGGGCCGTAACGGGCGGCGAAGGGGCTGCGAGGGGCGGAAACGGGGCCGCGAGGGGCGGCGACGGGGCCGCTAGGGGCGGCGACGGGGCCGCGAAGGGTGGCGACGGGGCCGCTAGGGGTGGCGCGAGGGGCCGTGAGAGGGGCCTCTAGGAGGGCGCGACGGGCCACTAAGGGCAGGGGACGCGACGAGAGGGCGGCCCACGGGGCGCGACTCGGGCAGGGGCGACTCGCGCTCCGGTCAGGAATTTTTTTTTTTTTTTTTCGATTTTCTGTGGTGGGCCCTAGGAAGCGTTCCCACTAGGGAACCTGCTCTATACCATGTGAAGAAATGAGGAATGATTTACTAGAGGAAAGGGTTGGGTACAAGTACAAACCCTAGAAATGTGTTGTACCCCATATGTGCTATCCCACTGTAGCCTACACAGGCTAAGTCATATAAGTCTGACAATTCATGCCTATCAAAGTTTAGATACAATCATCCGTAAAGTCTCCATACATACAATTCTAATTCACTGGATATAATCGGACCACAGTGAAGCCAAAAATGTTTATTCCAGTCTGGCAAATTTTAATTCTTACTGAGAACCCTACCTCAACCTCCAGTTTCTATGTTTTTATGCAGCAAAAATGACGGATCAAACTGTAGTCGTCCTTGTTACGAATCGTTATGCATTCGCGCTAACAACGAATTCAAAATCCGGTCAATGAACCGATAATTTGCGCGTCAGTTTTTTTAATGAGCGCGGTCAAATATGATCGCAATCTTTAATGGTGCCGCCTGATTGGACGTGCAATGGCAACAATTGCACCGTACATATCTTTGACGAATCATGCGCGCGCATTAGGGGTGTTGTGGTTTGTTGCAGGTCAATAGAAGTATGTAATCAGGGATTTATATGCTCGATCGCTGATTGGTTACGGATTTGACCTAGTGCTCATTGGTCGTGCATTTGCCCGAAATTGAGCGCGCATTTACTGTTGGTCGGAATATTTGTCGGTTTCTTGTACAGTGAGCGGACCACGTTCGCGCCCGCCACCCTGGCAAAAGTTTCGGGTGGGGACTAGTAAGAAACAATATTGCGGGATGATACTCGTGCATTTCGGGGCTACAAACCTCCTAAGGGTAATGTTTCATGGAAAAAAACACCCCGAAAATGCCCTGGCGTGGCCACTCGAGTAATTATCACCAAATTTGGTGACCACTAGAGTAATTCGAGGCCACGCGAGTAAGGATGAATCACCGAACAGGGTTTGACAGTAATTCTCTCTGGGGAAACTGATGATTTCCAACCAACCACCAAACTAATCCCCAAAGGTCGCGACAGCAGCGACGAGAACTGAGCGACGCGGTAACTTTCGTTCCCATGCTTTTGCGATGCATTGGCGAGACACTGCCGCACAGTTGGTTGGTGAGATGAAACATCAAGCCAATTGCGGTGGAGCATCGTGCGAGCTTGCGACTTGGATGTTCGACTTACATGACCTGGAAAAACACAATTTCGTCTGGTTCCCCGATTTGTCAAAAGCCAAAGCTGCGAAAACCCTTGAGCGTTACCTCCCTTCGTCAGGCCGTAAAAAACAGCTCAAAAGCGCGGGATCGTCAATGAATCGGCACAACTGGTCACATAGACTGGCAATTTCGAGGGCGTGTTACCACCACCTCCATTTCGTCAACGTTTGCAACTTTGAGAGTCACTCATTTTCGAAATTTTCGAGAGTTTCGCCTACCAGTCAAATCTGTCCTCCTCTTCCAGACCATGTTGGTCGGACGACCTGTCCCGTCCCGTCAAGTGTTCAATACGCTGCGAAATGGATCACGCAGTGATGGGATGGAGGACAGAAGCAGGGTCACCGAGACTGGTTGCCGTACTTTCTTCTATCATCCCTGGAACAAACATTTTCCGCTTCACGAAATCTTTCTCTTCTCATGGGCGTAGACGGGATTGGCGTTTTGAGTTGACGGTTAGAAGGTGACGAGAATGCTTGTAGACAAGGTTGCAGAAGGATAGAAATCAGTCAACGTCAATCTTTTCGTCTACTACGCATCTCTATTACGTACGTAGTGTCGGTGCAGAGGTACCATTGGCGTTGGACTCTATCACAGCCAGGAATCGCTAGACGAGAAACCCGCTCTCCAGGATGACGCGACTGAGTAGAGCAAGAGTGACGGAAGTAAAACGCAAGGCAGGTCAGATCAAATCGCCTGAATTCCTCGAACAATCTCTTTTTCGCGTGACAAGTTATGACGTTACGGGACGCCATCTTGCGTGGAGATCCTCCATGACGTCCCGTCACGTGGAACGTTGCGACCGGATTTTCCCGGACGACGTGACCTCCGCCGCGCGGCTTTGCTTGTCAATGGAATCCTTGCTGCCGCGGAGCCGCGCGTTGAGGATTGTCGAAGGAGAAACTCTGCGAATCTGGAATGGGTGTTGAGTACAAATTGACGAACTCAGTCCTCATTTAATACATATCAGCTCAACTTGCACTACAACCAAATAGAAAGTTGTGTAAGATTCTGTTAACCGCCATGGCTACTGCTGCATCGTCCAACCTGCATCTGCGCTTCGTCTGGAAGTTTTTGGTGGTTGCTTTCACGCTGATTCTCTCAGGTAAGCTTATCCTTTTCAAATCTAATAGTAAGCTTCAGCACTTATCATAGCACTCATTTGGCACTTTATTTTCACCTGTCTGTATCACTCACCACTGATCTCAAGTCGCTTTATATCCCACCAAGCCGCGTGCGTCTGAGTCTCCTATTCTGCTCCCACCCTTGGATCCTTCCCTAGCAGGGACATCCCTGGCCGTGGCATCTCATGACAAGCGGGGGGGAACAGTTGGGACAACAAGTGGTCACGACGCAGTGTCTGATGCTGCAAGCAACGCCATGGGAACCCAGTCGCTCGTTTTCAGGCATCGCAGCCTGCTCAGCTCCACCCCGCCAGAGCCCCTGCCTGTTGAACCTCCCGCCTCGCTGCAGACTGCCACCATCCTGCTCAGCTCCACCTCACCACAGCCCTTACCCTTGCCCGTTGACCCTCTTGACTCTCTGCCAACTGCCACGAGCTTTGGTGGCGGAGGAGAGATGAGCCCTCCTCCCCCCCCACCTTCTCCTCCTTCGGGGGGATGTTGTAGCTGATGTTGTGACTGTGGCTGTGGCAGTGGCAATGGTGGTGGGGATGGGTCCAACGGCGGGGACAATGGCGATGGCAATGGCAATGGCGGGAATGGCAGTGGTGATGGCGGTGTTGTTGGTGGCATCTGGTCGCATGTGGCCTCGTGGCTGCACATTCTTGGCGGTGATGGGAACAATGGCGATGGTGGTGGGGACGGTGGCAACGGGAACGGCAACGGAAACGGCAACGGTGACGGTCAATGGCAACGGCGACGGTAACGGCAATGGTTGTTGCTGCTGCTGTGGCAATGGCAACGGTAATGGCAATGGGAACGGTTGCGGTAACGGCAATGGCAACGGCAACAATATCAACAATGTCTATCTCAATGGCAATGGAAACGGCAATGAAAATGGCAATGGTAACAGCAATGGGAATGGCAACGGTAATGGGAACGGGAACAGGAACGGCAATGGCTGTTGCTGCTGCTGCTGCTGTGGCAACGGCAATAGCAATGGCAACGGTAACAACAACATCAATGTCAACAGCAACGGCAACGGCAACGGAAACGGCAACGGAAACGGCAACGGCAACGGAAACGGCAATGGCTGCTGCTGCTGCTGCTGCTGCTGCTGCTGTGGCAATGGCAATGGCAATGGCAACGGAAACAACAACATCAATGTCAGCAGCAACGGCAATGGCAATGGCAACGGTGATGGAAATGGGAACGGCAATGGCAATGGCAATGGCTGCTGCTGCTGCTGCTGTGGAAATGGCAATGGCAATGGCAACGACAACGGTAACAACAACATCAATGTCAACAGCAACGGCAATGGCAACGGCAACGGAAACGGAAACGGCAATGGAAACGGTGATGGGAATGGGAACGGGAACGGCAATGGCAGTGGCTGCTGCTGCTGCTGCTGTGGCAACGGCAACGGCAATGGCAACGGAAACAACAACATCAATGTCAACAGCAACGGCAATGGCAATGGCAACGGAAACAGAAACGGCAATGGAAACGGTGATGGGAACGGGAACGGCAATGGCAACGGCTGCTGCTGCTGCTGCTGCTGTGGCAATGGCAACGGTAATGGCAACGATAACAACAACGTCAATGTCAGCAGCAACGGCAACGGCAACGGAAACGGCAATGGCAACGGTGATGGGAATGGGAACGGCAATGGCAATGGCAATGGCTGCTGCTGCTGCTGCTGCTGCTGCTGCTGCTGTGGCAATGGCAATGGCAACGGCAACGGTAACAACAACATCAATGTCAACAGCAACGGCAATGGCAATGGCAACAGAAACGGAAACGGCAATGGAAACGGTGATGGGAACGGGAACGGCAATGGCAATGGCAATGGCTGTTGCTGCTGCTGCTGTGGCAACGGCAACGGTAACAACAACATCAATGTCAACGGCAATGGCAATGGCAATGGCAATGGCAACGGAAACGGCAACGGAAACGGAAACGGAAACGGCAACGGAAACGGAAACGGCAACGGAAACGGAAACAGAAACGGAAACGGAAACGGAAACGGCAATGGCAATGGCAATGGCTGCTGCTGCTGCTGCTGTAACGGCAATGGCAATGGCAACGGAAACGGCAACGGAAACGGCAACGGAAACGGAAACGGCAACGGAAACGGAAACAGAAACAGAAACGGAAACGGAAACGGAAACGGAAACGGCAATGGCAATGGCTGCTGCTGCTGCTGCTGTAACGGCAATGGCAATGGCAACGGTGGTGGGAACGGTGATGGGAATGGCAATGGCAACGGTGGTGGCGGTGGGTCTGGCATTCACGGCATCGGCTTCATTCACAGCAAGTTCAGCGCTCACAGCAACAGCAGCAGCGCCAGCCGTGCCAGCCGTGCCAGCCGTGCCAGCCATGCCAGCCGTGCTAGCAGGACCAGCAATGCACGTGCCAACCGCCTCACTTGACGAGGAAAGCTTTTCTGATTGCTTCTTGTTGCTTCGTGTTTTCCAGCATCTGATGTTTTCCAAGAGCATCTAATGAATGGTTTATGCACCACATCAAGTTTTGTACTTCTGTTCTCTTGTGTTCACTTGATACAGCAAGCTGCAGGGTGTAACGGTGCAGAATCTGTCTCATGCACTCACTGTGGGAGCCTAAGTTCTATGTGCGGGAAGCATGGAACGGGTGGGGCATATGGGATGACTTGGGTGTGAAACATGGCATGGGTGGGAAACATGGAATGATGGAAAACATGGCACTGGTGGGAAGCATGATGTGGGTGGGAAGCATGGTATGGGTGATCAAGATGTGTCCTCCAGCCACGGGTGTCTGTTTGTTTCTGTTGCTACAGCAGCGGTAGTCACTTCTGGCACTGCTGACATCACGCTACCACTACAGCAGCTGTTGCCAGTGTGGTTACCGCAGCTGCAACGCCAATGGCAACAGCTGTGGGAGCATCTGTGGTTCGTGCTGCCGCGGCAACGCCGCATCTAAGGCTGCTGCAAGGCCGGTGGCTGCTGCTGCTGGTGACAAACTTGGAAACAGGCAGAACACCCGTCGTAGTTGCATGAAGGGCTGCTACACTCTGGGTACCTCTGCAATGGCGATGTCAGAAGCTGCAATGTTGGTGGGCTTTCTAGCAACTATTGAATTGGCATTGTTTACTGCAGTCACAGAGCACACAGGGACTGTGGCAGCAATACTTGGCAAGCCAAGCCATGCAGGAATGAAGTGTCCAAATCTGATGCGACCTCGTTGCTGGTTTTCTGTGTGCTTCATCTATGCATTTGGATGTGCTGGCGGCTTTCTGCACGAGAAATCAATGCACTAAACTTCTAGAAAATCATGCTTCATGTAACACGAACATATTTCAATTGTGTGAGATAGGGTGATCGTAATCCTTGTCTTGAAATACAGTGTCTAGTGTCACAATGTACAAATTGATTTTACCACGCGTTTCCGCTGTGGACGCTATGTCGAAGCTTACCTGAATCTGCATGCGTGGAAAGAGATGCTTCGGTTCGGTTCGCCGCGTGCCATGATGACGTAAAACCAGCTTCTGACACACGGCAAGCACACTTTACCCATGCACCCCAGCAATACTTCACTAACCATGTTGTTTACCAACCGAACCTCAAACCCGGCGGGCCTTCATCCCAAGGCACCAGGTGTTCCAGGATCACTGTAGCACGGTGGACGCTGTTAGTTGGTGGCTGCGCGAAATGCTTCGCGATGCGACGCGATCGAAGAGTTTCCCCTCCACATATTCTGACACGCGCCCAGCCTTTGCGACCCAAATGGTAACTGCGAGCTTTTCGTGATCAATCATACGCGAGTCGGGTGGCCCTTGATGTGACGGATGAGCCACTTCCCTGCCATGTGTGACACGACGCCAAGCCCTCCTGTCACCAAACCCAGCCAAGGCTCGGCCAAGGCCTTGTCGCTGTCAACGCTTTGGCTCGGCACCGCAATTAGAGCAGCAATTGAGGAAACCGATAGGTTTGGCAAAGTACTGTCAAGGTATAACGGCTACTTCGCCCTTGAAGTTCTCGCTCCTTTTCCACCTCGTCTTACACCTCTCACCTTGTGCCTCCTTGATTGCTCACTCCCCGAGGTTCAGGTTAGCAGCAACTAAATAAGCACACACCACACAAGCAACATCATTTCTTAGCAAGCACGCAAGCTATCTTTTCATTCGAACTCAATTGAACCTTTGCAATCCGCATTGCCTTAGATTTCTCACCGATTCAGCTGCTGTTGACTCCGGTTCAGCGCTATCCTCGTAGAGCCGGTTTGTCTCTCTCGGTATATTTCAGTTACTGCAAAATTATGGCTATCGAGACGGTCATTGCCGCTGTCCTCTACATCCACGTTCCGTGCTTCGCGGAGGGATAGCGAACCTTTAAAATACAAACATCATTGCCGTCGTTTGCGTTACTCCTGCTGAGCCGTTTTTGAGCTGAATAGCCCAAGCGTTCCGGCCACTTTCCACGACAAAAGAATTTGCAAGAAACGACTGATCGGCTCGTGCAATTCAGCGGCGGTTCGGTCCGTTCTCGTTACAGTCGAATTCAATCTCGCATATGGTGTCTTACACCGCGTCATGGCACTCACCAGCAACGACTTACGGATTAGCACTGAGGCATGGAAAAGGCAACCCATCAGTATATTCCGGCATACCCGGGACTCCAACGGAAGCTCGTCAATACTCTTATAAATTAGCCATTGACATAAATTCCAGCGTCGCATATCTTTCGCCTGGCGGACATACTGTAGCTTACAAGCCTCCTTCAGATCCTTTACGCCGCTATCAAGTTCAGATTCCTAACGCTAGCTCAACTTTTCCTCGTTTCTCTGGTTTTAGGAACCTTTCAGATACTTTTAGCTCATCTAGGTTCGGCTTTCCCCTTGTCACCGACGAACCAAGAACTTCAGTCTCCACGCATGCCAGCTACACGAGGCTCGGAAACAACGGTGGTCACTCTAGGCTCGGAAGCAACGGCAGAATCCGCGGCAAGCCCAGGACCAGCAGGCGCATCAAGTATGGCGGAAGTCTCGCTAAGGCCTGGAGAGGCAGCAGGAGCGGGAAGGGCTCCGTGGTGTGTGAGACGGCAGACGGCAGCAGCCCGCGCGATTGGGCTCTGGGCGACGATAAGGGACCCGGGAGGGGCGGCACGGGAGGATCCACGTGGGAATTGGAGGAATCCGAGCAGGCTCGCGCCAATTGCAAGCCGCGACGGGAGGAGGCCCTCCCGCTGCCTGGCAGCCGTCGATTGGTGGGCGATCGGACGGATCAGAGGGGGCACGGGATGACAAAAGTAAACGGCTGGCAGAATGGTCAGCGATCTGGAAACGTGGACGGTCATGTGAACGGCCATGCGATTGGGAAAGTAAACGGTCAGGTGAATGGCCGTCTGATTGGCCATGTGAACGGAAAAGTAAACGGCCAGCTGAATGGTTACGCGAACGGCCAGGTGAACGGCCAGGTGAACGGGAAGGTGAACGGCCAGGTGAACGGGAGGGTCAACGGCCCGGTCAATGGCCAGGTCAATGGCCAGGTCAATGGCACGGTCAACGGCCAAGTTAACGGTCAGGTCAACGGCCAAGTCAATGGCGATGTCCACGCCCAAGTCAACGGCAAGCCCAACGGCCACGTCAACGGCCAAGTCAACGGCGAAGTCAACGGCCAGGGACCTACGATGGGGCAGTACGAGTACCCGTTTCCGGACGTGATGTCATGGGCGTGGGACGGAGACAGCAGCGCCTGGAGCCACTTCGAGAACGAAAACGCTCCGTCCGGCCAGCAGCGCCTGAGCGACGATGGGAACGGAAATGTTGATGCGCACGAGACAAAGCATGGTGAGTCCGGCGCCGGCGCCGGCGGGCGCGGAGCGGCTGCTGCTGCTGCTGCTGCTGCTGCTACGGAAGCGGGGAATGCGGAAGGGGCGCTTGAGGTTGCGCGCGCGGTTGCGCTGCGGGCTGTAGCGCGGATGGTGGCGGTACTGGCGGTGTTGCGGTCCGCGTTGCCGTATGGCAGCTGGTGGCGCATGGAGGGGAACGCGGAGAAGAACATGGGGTACGAGGCGGCGGCCGGTGAGGGGAAGGGGGAAGGCGGAGCGGGGGCGGCGGAAGCTGAGGGTGTGGGGAGCCTGGGAGATGCTGGTCGCAAGCTGTGGCGATTCTGTGCTCCGGATAAGGGACTGGTGGTGGTGGCGTTCGTCTTTTTGTCGCTTGCCGCGGTGAGTGGCTGTGGTTGGAACGATTGTTTGCTAGTTCTCGCGTGAAACAGTAGCAGTTTCATGTGTATTTCCGTTTGACTCGCGTCACCCACACGACTGTCCGCCCGTGCCACGTGGCAGATATCGGAGGTGACGATCCCGCATCTGCTTGCGTCGACCATCTTCGCGGCGTCTAACAACATGGGCGCGCAGTTCGCGCACAACGCCAAGCTGCTCGTCGCGCTCACGCTCGCCTGCGGGGCCTTCAGGTGCGTGCGTGGACTGTGCAGGCTGTACCAAGCACCGATGCATTCTCATGCACTTGTATGCACTCGAATTGGAAGCTGAAGCATGCTTGTTCTGTTTCACAGTTCCCAGCATGTACCTGGTGTTGCACATTCTCACTCACTCACTCCCTCCGTTCCTCCCTCGTTCTGCCCCCTCTTAATTCCCCCCCTACCCCATCCCCCCTGTCGCATCTTTCCTCGCTCCGTGCGCAGTGGGCTGCGCTCCTTCTGCTTCACGGTGCTCAACATGCGCATGGTGTGCCGCATGCGAGAGGCACTCTTCTCTACCATCATGCACCAGGTATGCCTGTCGTCCCCACCATTGCATGCGCCACCTCTTACCCCCGCCTCTACCCACCAGCCTCCCTTCTCCCTCCCCCCCTCCGCACGCACACACCCTCAGGACGTGAATCCCTTTGACGTAAGACGTATCACCCTTCCCCCTCACCTCCCCTTCCTTTCCCCCCCCTTCCCTTCTCCCTCCCGCTCCCCTTCTTCTCCCCCACCCCTTCCCTCTCCCGCCCTCCACCTTCACCTCCCTCACCCACCACCACACTTTCCTCACAGGACGTGAGTTTCTTTGACAAGGAGTCGGTGGGCGACCTCACTTCCCGTTTGGGCGCGGACTGCCAGCAGGTGGCGCAGAGCACAGCGGGGGACGTCAACGTCACAGGCCTTCACTGGTGCCGTATGCGTGCGTACCTCTCCCCACCGCTCCCCACCGGTTCCCTACCCCCACTCCCCTCCGCGCCCGTCCCTCTCCTTCAGGACGTGAGTTTCTTTGACAAGGAGTCGGTGGGCGACCTCACTTCACGCTTAGGCGCGGACTGCCAGCAGGTGGCGCAGAGCACAGCGGGGGACGTCAACGTGATGCTGCGCAACGCGCTGCAGGGGGCGGGCGCCATGTGCTTCCTGCTGCGCCTCTCCTGGCGCATGGCGCTCATCTCCGCGGGCCTCTGCGCCCTCATGTGGTGCTGCCTCGTCGCCTATGGCAGGTACCGTGGGCTGGCAGGTACCGTGGGCTGGCAGGTACCGTGGGCTGGCAGGTACCGTGGGCTGGCAGGTACCGTGGGCTGGCAGGTACCGTGGGCTGGCAGGTACCGTGGGCTGGCAGGTACCGTGGGCTGCCAAGTACGGTGGGTTGGCAGGTGGGGTTGGTTGCCTTGTCGCGTATGGCAGGCATGGTTGCTGGCGTGGGGCAGGTATGGGTGCTGCATGGGGCGGGCGCCATGCTGGTTGACAGGTTTGGCTGGGTGGCGGGTTGGCTGGTTGGCTGGTTGATGGGTTGATGCGTGACAATTGTGATAAGATAACATGCTACTTTCTTGCTTGTACTCTGCCTCCTTCGCTGACAATGGAATGGCTGTGTGTGCGCGTTGTGTGTATTGATGTGTGTCCTCAGGTTCCAGAGAGAGAGTGCCCGCCTCATCCAAGACACTGTTGCATCCGCCAATGAGGTGAGAGCAAGCCTTCAGCACTGCTCTGCTGCACTGCTCCACTGCACTGCTCCACTGCACTGCTATACCGTCTCCCTGCCTTACCACGTTGCCCTGCCTAAACCCTGCCTCAACTCCTCGCCCTGCCTCAACCTCCTCGCCCTGCCTAACCTCCTCGCCCTGCCTAACCTCCTCGCCCTGCCTAACCTCCTCGCCCTGCCTAACCTCCTCGCCCTGCCTAACCTCCTCGCCCTGCCTTACCTCCTCGCCCTGCCTCAACTCCTCGCCCTGCCTCAACTCCTCGCCCTGCCTCAACTCCTCGCCCTGCCTTACTTCCTCGCCCTGCCTTACCTCCTCGCCCTGCCTTACCTCCTCACCCTGCCTTACCTCCTCGCCCTGCCTTACCTCCTCGCCCTGCCTAACCTCCTCGCCCTGCCTAACCTCCTCGCCCTGCCTAACCTCCTCGCCCTGCCTAACCTCCTCGCCCTGCCTAACTTCCTCGCCCTGCCTTACCTCCTCGCCCCATCATTGTTGTTGCAGGTGGCAGAGGAGACCATTTCACTGGCTCGTGTGGTCCGCACTTTTGGCACGGAGCAGCAGGAAGTCAACAGGTGGGTGCTTCTAGGTGCTGATGGGTGCTGTTGGGTGCTTCTGGGCGCTGCTAGGTTCTGCTGAGTGCTAAGTGCTGCAGATTGCTGCTGGTTGCTCCAAGTGTGGCGATAAGTAAAACAGAAACAAGGGCCATATGCGCGTTTTTTATTTGACTAAAAGAACGTTTTCTTTTACCCTTTTCTCCTCCCGTCCCACCAGGTACAAGGTGCCACTGCAGCGCCTGCAGCATGTGGGCCTCAGGCGCTCTGTGGCGTATGGCATGTGGAACTTCGGTGGCAACACCATCTACAATGCCACTCAGGTATGGGTCATGCTGTGCCATGCCTTGTGAGTAGACTCAAAGGTCACCTCGCTCTGTGGCGTATGGCATGTGGAACTTAGGTGGCAACACCATCTACAATGCCACTCAGGTGTGGGTCATGCTGTGCCCTGTCGTACAATACGTGCTGCATTGAGCAAAAGACTGGCCCATACAGGTCTCGAACCTGTGACCTTCGCGTTATTAGCACGACGCTCTAACCAGCTGGCCCATATCTGCACTGTGGCCAGCCATCCCGTGCCTCCATGCCGTGCCCTGCCATGTCATGTCATGCCATGCCATGCCATGCCATGCCATATCATGTGTCTGATCCTCCTTCCCTTTCTTTCTCCCAGCAGTGTGCAGCCCATGTCCATGCCCCTTTGGAGTGCGCACAGCCCTCCAGGTGCTCGCACTGACCACTGACCCCTCCGTCCCCACCTCTTTCCTTCACCCCCGTCTCCCCTCCTTTCCCAACCCCCTGTCCCCTCCTGCCACCAGGTCCTCGCTATAATCATGGGAGGCAGTGCAGTGATGTCGGGCGCCATCACAGCAGAGCAGCTCACGCAGTTCATTCTGTATGCCGAGTGGGTTGTGCACGCCACCTGGTGGGTGGGCGACCACTGGGCGTCCCTCATGGACTCCCTGGGCGCCTGCAGCCGCGTCTTCCAACTGCTGGACCTGCCATCCTCACCACAGCTCGCGAAGACACAAGGTGGGTTGGTCACTTACTGGTCGTCCCTTAGGACTCCCCTAGGCCTCATGTGCACGCCACCGGAGGGTGGGCGACCACTGGGCGTCCCTCATGGACTCCCTGGGCGCCTGCAGCCGCGTCTTTCAACTCCTGGACCTGCCATCCTCGCCACAGCTCGCACAAACCAAAGGTGAGCTCGCACAGGCCTAAGGTTAGGACACGTATCAGGTCACACGGCTGGGTTTCATGTGCACACCACGCCACGCCACTCCACCTGGAGGGTGGGCGACCACAGGGCGTCTCTCATGGACTCCCTGGGCGCCTGCAGCCGCGTGTATCGGCTCTTAGACCTGCCGCACTCGCCACAGCTTGCAAAGGCGAGGTTAGGTCACGTATCACATGCCTAGCCTTACATGCATGCCACATGCCACATGGTGGGTGGGTTGGGCACTTACTGAGCGGCCCTTAGGACTCCATGTCCTGCCCATGCCATGGTCCCATCCCATATCCATAGCCCATGCAAACCCTTGTGCCTGATGCCTCCATGCGTTCACGCCTTGACTTGACGCCACAAGCTCATGTCTGTGTGCGCTGATCCCATCCCCTCCCCCTCCCTCCCCCCGCCCCCCCCGCCCACCGTGCGTGCTGCCAGGTTTACAGATGCCATGGCTGCAAGGCAAGATAGAGTTCCGAGATGTGTCCTTCCGATACCCAACCCGCCCTGAGGTGCGTGCTTTTCTTGAGCTTGCCTGCTTGGAGCCAACTTCATGGTTGCTTGGCGTGTCCTTCAAATGGCACGTCATAGATTAGCCTTGATCATTTTTTTAAAGCTTCACAAAAGCGTCTACCAGGCATACGGCATGTGATGGGCAGAAAGGACCATTGTGTTTACTTCACACTCCTCTAGCACCTCCTGAACGCCCCTGAGCTGGCTTGATCTGTGAGAGTTTTCATTGTCTCCCTTTGGTTCTCCTGCAGGCTTCCGTGCTGTCCCATGTGAATCTGAGCATCAACCCCGGCGAGCTGGTGGCACTGGTGGCGCTGGTGGCGTTGGTGGCGCTGAGTGGCAAAGAGATGACTGTTTCTCACCTCTTTGTATATCCTCATCTCACTTCAATCCACCCTTCCGTTCGCCCCTTATTCTTCCTGCAGGCCTCCGTGCTGTCCCATGTGAATCTCACCATCAATCCCGGCGAGCTGGTGGCGCTGGTGGGGCTGAGTGGCAGTGGGAAAAGCACTCTCGTGGGGCTGCTGCAGCAGCACTATGAACCCACACACGGAGAGGTGAGGAGGGGGTTTGCAAGGTATCAAGAGTTTGGAGGGGTTTTGCACTGTTGTCCTCCCAGTCCCTCGTTTTCCCCACCCCCGTTCCACCTCCATTTCCCCCCCACCCCATGTTTCGCGGCTCCCTTCCCGAGTTTCACCCCTACCCTTTCCCTCCTCTCCCTTTCTTCTTTCCTGTCAAGATTCTTTTGGACGGTGTTCCTATAAAGGAGTTTGACACTAAATGGCTGCGCGGGCAGATGGGGGTAGTCAGCCAAGAGCCACGTCTCTTCAGCACAGACGTGGCAGCAAACATTTCGTATGGCTCAGGCAGCCGAAAAAAGAGCCACGAGGAGATCACACGCGCGGCCTGCGCGGCCAACGCGCACGATTTCGTTTCGGAGCTTCCCGAGGGGTACGCGACAGTGGTGGACAACTCGCGGCTGAGCGGCGGGCAGAAGCAAAGAATCGCGATTGCCCGGGCGCTGGTTCGTGACCCGAAGATACTGATTTTGGATGAGGCGACGAGTGCGCTGGATGTGGAAAGTGAGAGGAACGTGCAGGGGGCACTGGATGAGGCGATGAAGAGGGGGAAGAATGGCCGGCGCGATCGTACCGTCATTGTGATTGCACACAGGTGGGTGTGATTACACGCATCATGGTGTGTTGGAAATGGTGTTGTGACTGGTGTTGTGTGGTTTACTGACTGCATCGGCTGTTTCCGTATGTGCTGCTCTTCTTTTCTGTTGAATTATGCTTTTCCATGCTCCAATTATGAACCCCAATCTCTGCTATTTTTCATCAGGCTGTCTACGATCCAGGCAGCAGACCGCATCGTGGTGATGGCTCATGGCAGGATAACAGAGGTGAGTGCTGTGCAAGTGTCCAATGTACACATCTGCATCATTCATTTAATTAGTTTGTTTTGTTTCTCCGATGGCCTGTTCGTTCAAACGATCATCAAGAAGTCAACATGATGCTGCCTTCTCGTTTTCGACATGAGTTGATAACGCCCTTCCATGATTCTGGTCTTGCTTACGGTATATTTGATGTTGTTATGCCAGGTGGGCACACATGCACAGCTCATGGCCAAGGGTGGTGAATACGCAAGGCTGGTGAACATGCAAGACCATACACCAGCTTTCGCGATGCCTTGAAGGCCGCTCCTGATTTTGCCATGCTTTCTTTAGATATAAGGCTCCTGACGTTTCACCAGTGTATATAGCTGTCGGGGAATTGTAGCCAGCCTGCCTGATGTGGTATACTTTTGCTGGTAATCCTTTTTTTGGTTATGTTATCGTAGAGTGGGATGGTTTACGCAAATGTACTTGTTTCGGTTTCGCAACAGTGTCGGTGTTCCCCCCCTCTCTTCACGAGTCAACTCCGCCATAATCTCAAACCAACCAAACCTGCCTGCTATCGAAAACACACTCGATGGATGTCGTTTCCGCAGCATCTGTATCATCTCCCGATTTCCCCCAGTGGCCCCTCCCATCACAACATCCCCGCACTCTCTGCCAGTCCGCCTGTTCCCCAGCATTTCTCCCCCACCTCTTACCTCTCGCCTTCGTCCCCCTTCCCCGCTCATACCACCAAACCTCCCCCTTCTTTCAACACACCCCCGCCGCTTCCCCCGAACCGGTGAGTCGTTCCGCCAACCCGTGTCGAATCAGCCAGCGCCATCCAACCCATCCATCCCTTTCCTTACCTGTCCAGCCAAAGCCTATCTGATTTCCTTGGTTCAAAAACAGCCATGGCTCCAAGCCCTAGCACATCGGTTCTACCAATTTCGTGCATTCCAAGGGTAGCCAGCTCTTATTGCTGTCTGGCTTCACAGTGGAGGGTTACCTCGTGTCTCGCCACGTGGTGTTAGTATGTTCTTAGTCTCGCGTAGGTTTCGCGGGTTGAGCCAGTCTGACGTGTCAGGCCTTGAGGCCACGTGGTCTTTATCTGGAGGTAAAATACCAAGAGGCGTCAGGCGAACGTATATCTCCTCCATCGCAAGCTAACATGGAGTCACGCGTTTCGAGCACGCACTTGCTCTCCGCGTTGTTTCTCGACTCGGAATTGGTTCTTTAGTAAAAGGTTCTGGCGCTATGAAGTATATCTGACGTTCCCGACGCGTGATCTTGGCTTGAGCCGTTCATACCCTTACCAGAACCTAGTCATCAGCGCGCACACGCGACGACACGATGTTCTTCCTCCGTCTCATGGTTTTCCAGCTGAATATCCGCCGACCATGTATCCTCCAACGAGAGCCCTACTCCTGCCGAAAGAATGAAGCCGTATCTCTTAATTAAATCAATGGCCTTCGGCGCTCGTCAATTCCTGGTCGAAGTCTCCGACCAGTCCGGTCCAGTCCCGTCCAGTTCGGTTCAGTTCGGTTCTGGCCGACCACGATCATTCACCCTCTAGCATCTCACTCCATTCTTGCGCGCTTGTCCCTCGTTGCGAGGAGAGTAAGTCACCTGCAGACCGGTCATTGCTCGCTTACCAGCAAGTTTCGAGTTTACTTTCCCGCCGGAGTAGGTTTTCCGCCTTCCGCCGGCCTTTCCCGCCTTTCCCAGCCTTCTCCCCGCCTTCTCAACATTGTTTATGAGTTAGGCTCGGTACCGAACCAGTGAGTTAGACTCGGTGCTCATCGAAGGTAGTAGAGTAGGGCTAGGTGTCGCCAGCGACGCTCACCAGCGAACTGAGGAGCCACTGGCGACGACCGCTGGCGAAGAAGAGGGTTACGAGCAGCAATCGAGCTACGGCGCTAACGACATTCGCGAGCGACCATGTTCTGCTGTTTCGCGCGGCCCAAGGCGGGCGACGACGACAATGTCAACGACGACTATGCGACACCTGCGCCGCCCGCGCGGAACACCCCGCGGAAGCCCGCGCCTTCCGCCTCTTCCCCCGTCGGCGATGCCGGCGTGCGCGAATACGCCAGTAAAATGGCGGCCGCAGACGACCGCGTCGCCATGTCGTCAGTCGCCGTGTTACACGCCGCGCAAATTCGCAGCATTCGCTCGGAGAACGCCACTGGGATCAGCGGTGGCAGCGGCGCCCCCAGCGGCGGAGGAGTAGTAGGAGGAGGCGGCGGCGGTGTCGGCGGCGGTGTCGGCGGCGGCGGCATCACAGCAGCGCATGGCGGCGGCGGAGGTGGGTCGGGTCGGGGGGCTTCCCGAGATGCTTCGTCGAAGCCTCCTATAGCAACAGATAGAGGCAAGAGCCATATGGGGCCGGTAATCATGGCGGCCGGCCCGGGGCTAGGGTTTGGCGCATCGGGTATAGACATCAGACCAGGCAGCGGCGCAGGCGGCGGAGGCGGAGGGGGAGGTTTGGATGAGCGGCCGAGCAGCGCGGGACCGACGACGATACAGCAGCACATGCAGCACCACCAGCAGCTGCACCAGCACCAGCAGCACTATGCCGCAGCCGTGGGATCGCGCGCAGTGAACAGTGCCGGATCCGTATCGTATCTCAATGCCATGCCTGGGCGGCAGCGGATCGTTGCTTGGCTGGAAGAATCGGATCAGTCGTTTGCGACGGTAGACGAAACCACGAACGAACCCGTGCGACTCAGGTCCCCGCGGGGTAAGCAGGCGCAAGGGGAGGGGGACGGGGAGGGGGAAGGGGATGGGGAAAGCGGGCGGGACGGGAGCGCGGACGCAGCTGCTATGGAACGCCTGGGGCTCTTTCTTTCCAGCCTGCCCGCCGGGCAGTATGAAGACCGCGGCAGCCCCACGGCCGCGCCTCCGTCCGCCTCGGGGGAGTCCAGCGGCGGAGTTGGGGGTCCCAGCGGAGCGTGGAGCGCGGGAGGCGGAGCGGGAGGCAGCAGCAGCACGGGTACGCACGGGCAGTCGGGTTATTCCGCCATGGCCACTGCGGGTTCAGGTGCTACTGGCCCGAGTTACACCAGTCCGGGTATTCCAGGGGGAGGTTTTACTGGTGCAGGTTTATCTGGGGCGCGCAGGGCTTCCCCGAATAACTCCAAGCGGGACCTGCTTCCGCCCCCCGCGGGGGGGCATAGCGGGGGGGCGGGGGGCGGAGGTGGTAGTGGGGGGAATCCATTGGGGGGGAACCCGATGGCGCGGACGCGGTCGAGCCAGGAACCAGTGCGCCTGGTGCCCCAGATGGGCAGCGCGGAGGAGAGCGCACAGGCGGGCGCTGCGCCTTCCCCCCTCCCCGCTACTGCAGGCGCGCTGGGGGCGGGACTTAGTGGGGCGGGGGGAGGCAGAGGCGGAGCTGTGTTGGCGCCGTCATTGAGCTTTGCCAATGGGGTTGGTTCAGGCATGGGGGCAGTGGCGGCTGGTGGCGCAGGGGTAGGGGCTGGGACAGGAATGGGAGCAGGGGCACCCGTAGGGGGTGGGGGATGTACTGGCTCGGGTACTGGTGCTGCTGGTGGTGCAAGTGGGGCGAAGGAAAAGGAGAGCCTTCGCGTGCAGGCACTGAGTAATGCCATTCGGCACAACAGCCACGGCGGGGAGAAGGACAGAGACAGCCATAGAGACAAGGAACCCCTAGGCCGCTCCACCACTCAGTACTCCGAAGAAGGGGGGTCAGCAGCAGCAGTTGCCGGATCAGCTGTTGCTGCCACTGCTGGGTTCGGTGGGAGTGCGAGAGGCTTGGGAGGCGGTTTTGCTTCGGACACAGCTTCGGATACGGCTGCAGGGCAGGTGCATGGTATGAGGGATGGCAGCTTCCCCCCTTCTCCTGCTCCGGATAAGTCGTGGTATGCTGTGTCGCCATTGGTGGATTTTCACCCGGGGTCCAGCCCGCCGCCCCCTTTCATGCCCGGGCAGAGTCCGCTGAGAGATAGTGCTTTCAAGCTGCCCTTGCCTGCTGTGGGAGGGAATGGGGCAGGTAATTCCGGGCATGAGGGGTTAGGGGAGATTAGAACAGAGGATGGGCAGATAGGGGGAGGGGGTACGGGGGATGGAGAATTGTCTATGGATGGTGGAAAGGGAGTTGCAGCTGAGGGTTCTTCTCACGAGGAGGCTCCTTGTTCCAAGAGTATGAATTAGGGCTACTGCCTGAGTTTCATTCCTTTGGAGGTGTGGAGATTGTGGAGATTGTTGTGATGTACGGTCAGTCATGAGTGCAGGGGTGGGAGGATTTTGCAATTGGGGTTGGTCAGTTGGTAGAAGGAAAGGAAATCATTATGTTGAGTATATTAGTCCATGTGTTCATTCTGCAATTGGGGTTGGTCAGTTGGTAGAAGGAAAGGAATCATCATTCTCCCTCATCTACTGCTGAATCCCTCATGCTAGTGTAAAACAAAGCTAGTAGTGTAAAAAAATCCCTTCAAACCATCGTTCACCCATTGAGAGTAAATAACTGGGCAGCGAGAAGTGCAGATAACTCACCCTGCCGTTCGACAATTCGCCAGAGCGTAAACCACAAGCACCAACGAACCAAAAAGGAAAAACCATTTGACAATTCGCAATTTGCATGCATCACGTCAGGTGGTCGTCCTCCTCCTCAGCGGGAGCATGGCGGTGGTGGTGGTCGGTTTGGGGGCAAATCAGAGCAGGATTCCGAAGATTATCGTCAATGCTTCTCTATTGGTGGAGGGGGGACCCTCATTGGGTCACTGCTGCAGCCTCTTGCTGTTGTTTGATGACCCACTCCACTCCACAAGAGGGGAAATTATACGAGTAGTCACAATTATGCCCATTTTATCATGACTGGTCACATGGGAATCACGAACAGTCACAGTACAGTAGATTGCTATCGCGAGTGATCACAGTGCTATCATGGATGGTCATACCTCGCCCGAGAAAGCTATCACGTTTGGTCACTCGATGAAACGAGGATAATTAATTTGAAACCACAAAATTAACTGTAGAAATTTTGGGGAATCCCAACCTTCATTGCTTGTTACCTCGCGCAAAATTCTAGCCCGACATTAAGGGGAATGAAGAAAAAATAAACCCCTAAAGGATGGCACGTCCATTGGGAGGCATCAACCCTAAACACCATGCGACAAGGTGTTTAGGGTTGATGCATCCCGAATTAAATCCCATCCGAATGGGTTTTAGTTTTTTTCTAGTATTGGGAACAAAAAATGCAACCCTACGAGTTTCACCCATCTAAAGTGATATTTTAGGGTCATTATCATCCATCGAACAGTGGACAATCGAATAGTAACAAGAAATCTCAAATGATTTTAACGAGTTACCGAGAGGGTGCGCGAAACAATTTCGTAACACTACGGACAAAACGTCGCGCGCGAGATAACTGTCCTTGAATCCCTACAGTGAGTTGTGTAGTTTCAACTTATAATGACCGTTTCAATGAGTGACCAAACGTGATAGATTTTCGGGGCGAGGTGTGACCATCCGTGATAGCACTGTGATCACCCGCGATAGCAATCTACTGTACTGTGACTGTTTGTGATTCCCCTGTGACTAAACGTGATAAAACGGGCATAATTGTGACTGCCCGTATAATTTCCCCCACAAGAGCGAGGAGGTGACTGGGGGGCATGGCAGCAGTCGCACTGGGAGATGGATCTGCTTTCGTTTTCGGTCGCCCTGGCATTTCATGATTGTACTTTTCAGGTTGGGGTTGGGTTGGGGGTGCGCAGCATCGACGAATGCTGGGCGGCGTGAAAATTATTCAGCTAAGCAGGAGGATTAAATGTGGGAAGAGAGTTCGGCCTGTCTTTCAGAGGAAGGTTTTACAGGCTGCTCTCATCAATGTCCAACCACACGTGTCTACTTACGCTAAGTGGAGGCTTGATGATTTGAGCCCAGGACAAGAGCATGAGCCCTGGGTACGGGTTCGTAAGCAAGTGAGCCCTGAAATCATCTGGAAAATAAATATCTGACCCGTTTCTGGTAACCTGTCGTTTTTGCAGGGTCCTGCCTGGTGGCAGACAGGCACTGCGTACGACTCTGTCCTCTAGTGCTGCCGAGCCGAACGACCATTCAAGAAGAAAGTACAAACGAACCGTGAATGTCAAACATCCGCACCTGGCGGTAAACCTTGGCCTGAGCTTCGGCGCAGGTATGACGACGCGTTTTTGTTCGGTATGGCTTCGGGCTTTTCCACACTTCCGCCTCTAACTACTGTACCCCGCCCCCTCTCCCCCCCTCTCCCCCACCCCCCGAACCCCCTTCTGCCGCGATGTTTGCCCTTGAACCTTTGATCTTGTCCGTGGCCCTTGGGCTGCTCGAAGCCGCCCTTCGTTCGGGGTTCTTTCGAGTGGACCGCGCACTGTTTCCGCAGACGCACACTGCCAGGCCAGTGTGGTGCATTTCTTCGTGCCGAAAACAGCAGCGTTTTCTTCAAATCGGGCAGAAGGTTGTTGACTGGTTATTACAGTCAGCAGCACCAGCAAACCGTGTCTGAACTCTGTAAAATGTACCTCACCGTACTTGACACCGGCTGAAGTTAGCCAGGCGATGCTATTCCCGTGCAGGTCAGTGATCTCTCATGATTCATCTCAACCACCCCACGTGGAGTGGGACTCGCCAGAAGGTACTCATGCTTGACAGAGGTCTTAGCATTCTTCTCCACCACTTATGGCTCAACTATAAAATATTCGCAGGCGTATTTATGACCTGCGCTCACCAGTGTTAGAGCAGTGATAGTAAAGCATCTGATTGACGTTATTGTCCGATTAACTCGAGGTTTTTTTGGGTTGTGCGGGGCGAGAATAGTGTACGAATTAACGAGACTAGGGGAGATGTCAGCAGACTGTTGATATAATATTATTTACTCGCAGATGCTGTACTGGGCCAGCAGCGCGCGTCGAGAATTCATTGCTTAGATTCGAGGGAAGAAATCGATTTCGTTCAAAGTCGCCAAGTCGCCAGCGTCCCCGCAGTTCCCGAAAGAACACGCTAGGCTTGGAGCAAAGCCTGATTTTTTTCGTTTCAGAAAGTTTTGACCGCATCGTAGTGCGAGTCGGGGCCCCTGCACCGGGGTACGCACCTTGTGTATACCAGCGAGAGTGAAACGAAGACATCAGATGACCGTTGCGAGTGAAACGAAGACATCAGATGACCGCTGCGGGCTTTTCAACATGTAACACGGATACTGGACAACGATTCACGCTTACACTAACGATGACATTAGTCGATCCGACGCGGGCTTCTAGTGGTTAAAATCAAGACACTTCGCAAATGACCCAACCTTACGCTGACGATTACAGTAGACCGACGGGTGCGGCCTTCTTAATTACTGATACGGACACTGTACAATGACTCACACCTTACACTGACGATGACATTAGACTACCCGTTGCAGACAGTCTACAATGACTCACACTTACACTGACGATGACATTAGCCCGTCCAGAGTGCTCAACCGCGTGTGTAAGTCGGAGCCGCGAATCACGGTGCAACCGCCGTCCGTGCTGATGCTGCACTCTAGAATCCTGCAGCAGCCGCAGCAGCAGCAGCAACTACCACTACCAGAAGAGGATAGCGAGCCGAGATACTACCAGTCGCCGGACAGTCTGCCAGATGGCATGTCGTCCGTACGATCCATGATGAACCCAGGAATCGACGGTTCTGGGAGAAGCGGGGGGGCCGGCGGCTCGGGCCAGCGCAGTCCAGCTATTCCGCGATCTTCGCGGTCCGTTGGCGGAATTGGAATCGCCGCCTTTGGCGGGGGGAAAGGGGGGCGGAGTAGCGGAGCGGTAGGGATTACCTCCGGCGTGTTAGGAAGCTCTGGCGGTGCGGCTGGTTCTGACGAAGCGCGGTTTTATGATCCATACGGAGGCGCAGACGCGGCTTTTGGAAACGAGTGGGAAACTGCCGAACTTGGCAAGGCGTCTCGGCGAGCAGCTTCGGACGGCGAAGCATCTGGTTTTGTTTCCAAACCTTCGAGTTTGATCCGGTCCCGAACCTTAGACGCAGATACGCTATGCGGGGAGGATGACGACGACCCTAATAACGCAGGCTCGGGATCCTCCCCAAGCAGGCCGTCAGGTCCGGATGGGCCGGTTGGGAATCCACGCCGCCGAGCCGAGCGATCAGGTGCGGGAAACAGGCCTGGAACAGGGTCGTACCTGCCGATATACCGACAGATTGGCGTTCCCCGTAGTTCCTCGCACGACCCCGCGAGTCTGTTCGCGCAGAAGCAGCATCACGCCGGGTTCACCGTGCAGGAGTGGGAAGAAGCGCTTAAAGACGGCAGCGGCGGGGACAGCAGCGGACCGCCAAGCGGCGGAACGGGCTTCGGGCGGAGCAACAGCGGAGGGGGCGGGGGAGGGGGAGGAAGGGCGGCTGGGAGCGCAGTCCCGCGCGGAGGCGGCGGAGCCTCGGGAATGCCGAGAGGTGGAGCTGGTGCGTCGCCGTTTTCCATTCAGGGGAAGGTGGTATCCGGGGCAGGGCGATCTATGATGATGCCTCCGCGCAACTCGTCCGTCCCCGCAGCGTTGCCCACGCATAAAGGCACCGCCACGGGACTGCAAGACTCCGCGCGCGGAGGCGGCGGAGGCGGAAGGCAGCTCCGCGCGTTCGCGTCCGCCGCGCCAGGGCGCATGGACGGCCCCGCTGCCCTGGGGTCGGAGCTGGGCCGGCGCGACTCGTACAACCTGATTCTGGACCAGTTTCTGTCAACAGACGGAAACGCTAGCGGCCCAGATTCGCCCGGTATGGGAATGGGTCCGGAGGAGAGGAGAGGACCGGCCGAAATTGGCGGGGGGGTGGAGTTACGTAGGGTTGTAACGACGGGGAGGCAGCAGAGGGCGGAAAGGGGTGGAGCGGATGTTTTGGTGGTAGAGTGCGGTGGAGATGGTGGGAACGCGGACGGGAGTGTGCACGGCGGAGGTAGGATGCATGGAGGGATTCGGCTGCATGGAAGTAATAGTTTCCACGGGCAACCGAGTAGCGGTGGTGCTGCTGGTGGGGGTTTCGATGGCAGCAGCAGCACAACAGCGCCCACTGCCCCTGCTGCTGCTGCCGCTTCTGGTGGTGCTGCGTCAGCAATAAGCCAGCCCCCCCACCACCCCGTGCACCACCCAGCATATAGGCAATTCCCCCGTTCCTCTAGTGACAGCGGAAGGAAATCGTCTCCTAGTCGTCGGAGCCCTAGCAGCAGCCCCAGCCGCGGCGTGGGGACCATAGGCGGAAGCAACCTTGCGCCTCCCCCGCTCGTCTCCCCCCACCATCTCTTGGACGGGGGCGCCGGGCTGGGTATGGGTGGGCATAGCGCTGCGAGCAGCTGGACTGGCGGAGGGATGGGCGGAGGCGTTGTGGGGGGGTTTGGGGGAGCAGCAGCAGCAGGAGCAGGAAACAGTGTTCCGGTAGGGTTTGAGAAGCCAAGAGGGGTTTCGCCAACGAGAGGAGCCGGGTCTATTCTTGTAGCGTCGTCTGGTAGTCCCCTTCGCCATTCCTCCCCCTCACGCCGAAGCCTCTCGACAGGTGGCGCGTCGGGAGTGGCTAGCTGGAAAGGCAGCAGTAACAGCAGCGCCAGCATGGGAAACGGCAACAGCGGTGGTGGTGGCAGCAGTGGTGGCAGCAGCGGTTTCATCAGCAGCAGCAGTGGCAGCAGCAGCAGCGGCGGAGGATCAGGGCCCGGACGAGGCAGCAGTACAGGTGGCAGCCACAGTGCCAGTTTCCCTATAAAGCAGTCCTCTGGCAGCCCTCCGTTGTTATCACAACAGGCACAGTCACAATCACCGCAGCAGCCGTCGCAGCAGCAGCAGCAGCTGATGCGTCAGCCACCCTTACAGCCACTGCCACAGCCGCAGTTTCCGCGGTTGGCGGGAGCAGGGGCAGGGGGGGGGAGTATGGCCGGGGGAGGGGGCACAGGGACATCGCACAGGAGAGGGAAGAGTGAATACGCCCTAAGTTCAGGGAAGAGGCTATCAAGGCAGAGCTCTGGATCCGTGGGGGATGGTGTGGATTACAGCAGCAGCTTTGAGAGCTACTCTACTGCTGCTGGCGCTGACGTGGCACGAGATGGCACGGACGGGGACTCGGACCACGGGCAGGTTAACGGGCAGCGGAAACTCCGGGGGCAGGCGCTGGGAGGGAGTGGGAACGGGAGGCAGAAACACAGGCGAGCGGTTAGCGATAACGAGTGTGCTCAACCAGGGGAGGTGGAGTCTGGGGAGGGGGAGGAGGGGGGAAGAGGGGGTGTGGGGGAGGGATGGGCGGATGGACAGGTAGAGAGGGGCATGGGAGGGAGGAGAGGGGGCGGAGAGGGTGGAACAATGCATGGGGGTGGTTGGGAAGAGGGGGGTGAAGATGGCGGGGCAGATGTTGGGGAGATTTCATTTGGGCGGCAGCAATCAGTGGCGGAGATAGGGGGGAGTTGCGGAGGCATGGGGGGAAGGGACGGGGAAAGGGCGGGGGAAGGGGGAGGGGAAGAAGACGGGGGAGGGGAGGAGGAGGAGAGTGACTCAGGCAGTGTGGTGGAGTGGGCTCTGGCAGGGTCGCCACAGAGCATCTCGGCTGTAGCAGAGGCGGCAGAAGGGGGGAGGGGAGGTGGAGGGGGTAGGGACGCGGAAGGAAGCTTCCTCCGCAGAGGCAGCGGCGGTAGAGCAGTAGCAGCAGCGGCAGCAGCAGCAGGGGGAGGAGCAGGGGGGGGGGCAGGGGGAGGGGCAGGGGGAGGAGCAGGGGGAGGAGCCCAGGGGGGCATGGGTAGAGCGACAGGGGGAGGAACAGGTGGGGCCGCTTCAGCTGCAGGAGAGGGGGAGGGCCTATCTGGAGCAGGCGCATCTGGAACTCATCCCGGTTGGGGCGGCTTTCCGCGTCTCAACCTGGAGATTGCGAGCCTGCAGTCGTTCTCAGATGAGGAAAACCCCAGTAACCGGAGTGTGGGATCGCTGCAGGGCATGGGCAGTGGGCGGGGTGTGGGCAGCGAACAGGGCATGGATAGCGCTCAGAGCAGCTTACTGAACAGCAGCTTGGGAAAAGGAGCGGGCGGAGGGGTTGGAGAGGGTGCGAGGCGGTGGGTACGGGGTGGGAGAGAGGGGGGGGTAGAGGTGGGAAGGGGAAGGGGGAGGGAGAGGCGCGGGAAGGGGAAGAAGGGAGTGAGATTTTACTCTGAATTGAGGTCTCCGTTGGGTAGGCGAGGGTCGGTGAGTGGGAGAGTGGAGACGCCGCGAGGGGTGGTGGGGAGAGGTGGGAGTGAGAGGAGAAGCAGAGGAGCGTATAGGTGCAGGCATTGTCGGGAGGAGGAGGAAGAGGAGGAGGGGGAAGAGGATGGGGAGGGGGAGGAGGTGGAGGAGGATGAGGAAGAGGGATGTGAGGAGGGGTGTGTGTACGAGGAGGCAGGTAGGGGCAGCAGGGAAGGGGGGCGGAGGAAGAAAGAGGAGGGGAGGGTGTTCATTGGGAGGGTGTTTAATGTGTTACGGCGGCCCATGAGGGCAGTGGGCAAGCAGTATGCGTTGACTGCGGACGACTGGCTTGACTACGACCCCCCTGGAGATGCGCTGCTGAGGCGATGCGTGCACCGGGCGTCTGGCACTCAGCTCATGTGCCGCACGATTTCCAAGCAGAGCATTCGGGTAAGGCGTGAGTAACCAGGTGGGTGGGTGAGTGGTTGACTGCGGACGACTGGCTCGACTACGACCCCCCTCAAGATGCGCTGCTGAGGCGATGCGTGCACCGTGTGTGTGGCACTCCTCTTACCTGCCGCACCATCTCCTAGCAGAGCATTCGGGTGAGTGGACGAGCAGGTGGGTGGGAGTGTCAGGCAGGCACAATGGTGGGTTAAAACAATCTGGCATTCCCACAATGGCATTTGGTCAGGCTGCTCACATGCCATCTGTTTCACCCACCCTTCCCCCCCTTCTCGATTCGCAGCAGCAGGCGGAGGCCATCGGGTCGGGGTGAAGGTGGCAGTGTTGGAGGTGCTGCAGCCGAGGAGACTATAGAAGGTCCACTTTTGACTCTTTCTCTCTCCCTCTCGCTCATCTTCCACCCTCCTCCCAGTCGCAGCAGCAGGCGGAGGCCATCGGGGTGGAGGTGGCAGTGATGGAGGTGCTGCAGCCGCATGCTCACATCGTTGGGCTCAGAGACAAGTTCGAGAGCCTCACGGTGAGCGTGTTTCCGTGGTGGGCCCTACCCCATGGGGCGCCTTGTTGCCGATGTTTCTTTTGAGAATTCTCAAAAGTGCATCATCATATGCTTGGGGTCGCTTAACTGGAGGTGCTGCAGCCGCATGTCCAAATCATTGCCCTTACATGCTCGGCATGCTAAAGGGTGCTCCTCAACTCTTCCTCCCTCCCCCCCCCCCCCCGTCCCAGTCCGTGCATCTGACTCTAAACCCCATAGCGCGTCTCTCTCTACATGACCGCATGCGCCACCACCATTGCCATAACTCTGACACGCATAAATTCCTTTTCTTCTTCTTCTTCTTCTTCACCGTCCTCCCATCCCCACCCCACTATCCTTCTCCTCCTCTTACCCTCCCAGTCCGTGCATCTCATACTGGAACCCATGTCGCGCCTCTCTCTGCACAGCCGCATGCGCCAGCACCACTGTGGGTGGCAAATGCCTGTAGTTCCTCGCATAACCCTATCTAATTCCTCCCAATGTTTGTTTCCCGGCCCACCCCCATTCCCCCTCCCAGTCCGTGCATCTCATACTGGATCCCATGGCGCGCCTCTCTCTGCACGACCGCATGCGCCACCACTACTGAGGGCAGCGGGTGGCAGTTCCTTGCATTCCCCTGCCTAATCTCTCCCCCCTCTCCCCCCTCTCCTCTCCCCCCTCCTCCACCTCCCAGTCCGTGCATCTCATTCTGGACCCCATGGCGCGCCTCTCTCTGCACGACCGCATGCGCCACCACTACTGAGGGCAGCGGGTGGCAGTTCCTTGCATTCCCCTGCCTAATCTCTCCCCCCTCTCCCCCCTCTCCTCTCCCCCCTCCTCCACCTCCCAGTCCGTGCATCTCATTCTGGACCCCATGGCGCGCCTCTCTCTGCACGACCGCATGCGCCACCACTACTGAGGGCAGCGGGTGGCAGTTCCTTGCATTCCCCTGCCTAATCTCTCCCCCCTCTCCCCCCTCTCCTCTCCCCCCTCCTCCACCTCCCAGTCCGTGCATCTCATACTGGATCCCATGGCGCGCCTCTCTCTGCACGACCGCATGCGCCAGCACGGCCCCATCCCTCAGCACCACGCAGCACCGCTCTGCCTCGCGCTGCTGCACGCGCTGCACCACTGCCACTCTCAGGGCGTGGCCCACCGCAACCTCACGCCCCATGCTGTCGTGTTTCCCACTGATGACAGCCCGCTGGGGGATGCCCGGCTGAGTGGATTCGAGTGGGCAGCGTTTGTCACCCCAGGTATGTTCTGCTTGCCTGCGCCACCCTGTAGCGCCAGTCTGTAGCGCCAGCCTGTAGCGCCAGCCTGTAGTGCCAGTCTGTAGTGCCAGTCTGTAGCACCACCCTGTAGTGCCAGTCTGTAGTCTGTAGCGCCAGCCTGTAGCGCCACCCTGTAGTGCCAGCCTGTAGCGCCACCCTGTAGCGCCAGCCTGTAGTTTGGGAGATGGCTGGCTGTGTTAGGTTGGGTTTCGCTGTGTTAGCCTGGCAACCCAGGTTGGTCCCGCTTGGACCAGTGGTTGATCTGCCAGTCACCTGACAATGAGACTCACACACTCACCCTCAACCTCACGCCCCGTGCTCCCTTTCCATCTCTCTCCCACTAGCCCAATCCCTCCTCTGCTGGGTTCCCTGCAACCATCCCATGCACACTGCTCTCCCCGTCCCCTCCCCCTCCCCCTCCGTTTCTCCTCCTCCCGTCCCCAGGAGTGCCGTTCTCAGACCCAGTAACACCGCCCTTGTTTGCAGCACCCGAAGTGCACGCGGGGATGTACGGCACACAGGCCGACCTCTGGTCGCTCGGGGTCCCCCTCTTCCTCCTCCTCGGCTCTGCTGGGTGCCCTTCAACCATCCCACGCACACTGCTCTCCTCGTCTCCCCCTCCTTACCCGTCCCCTCCGCCTTCTCCTCTGCCTCCCCTTCCCGCTCCCCTTCCCGCTTCCCCTTTTCCCCTCCCTCCCTTCTCAGGAGTCCCCTTTTCAGACCCAGTGACCCTGCCCTTGTTCGCGGCACCGGAGGTGCACGCGGGAATGTACGGCACACAGGCCGACCTCTGGTCCCTCGGGGTCCTGCTCTTCCTCCTCCTCTGCGGGGTCCCGCCCTTCTGGGCGGCCACGGGCGGCGGGATTCGGCGGGCAGTGCAGCAGCAGCAGGTGGCGTTCCTGTCGCCCCGGTGGAAGGAGGTTTCCGATGAAATGAAGCAGCTGCTGCTGATGCTGCTCGAGAAGAATCCTTCCGACCGGCTCACAGCCGCCGAGGCTCTAGGTATGTGCATCGTTGCGTCTGAGGTGGTTTCTCTGTGCCCTCTAGGATCTTTTGGGCGTCCACTGGGGAGGTGATTCAGTGAGCAGCGCAGCAGCAGCAGCAGGTGGCGTTCCTGTCGCCCAGGTGGAAGGAGGTTTCTGAAGAAATGAAGCAGCTGCTGCTGATGCTGCTGCTTGAAAAGAAGCCCGCAGACTGTTTTTGAGAATTCTCAAAAACACCCTGCAGCAGATGAAGCAGCTGCTGCTGATGCTGCTCGAGAAGAACCCTTCAGACCGACTCACAGCCGCCGAGGCTCTAGGTATGTGTGCCCCGGTGGTTACTCTGTTCCCCTAAGTGATCTTTCTCCTTCTGGGCACCAGCAAGGGAGGGGTGGGGATGGGGGTGGCGGGCAGTGCAGCAGCAGCAGGTGGCGTTCCTGTCGCCCTGGTGGAAGGATGTATCAGATGAAATGAAGCTGCTGCTGCTGCTGCTGCTGCTGGAGAAAAGATATAATTGGAGAATTACAGGGGCTGAGGCTCAGGGTATGTGTTCCACAGAAGGTATCTCTTTCTTCTCTCGGTGATGTTTCTTCATCTGGTGCTCACAGCAGGGGGGCTTCAGCATGCAGTGCAGCAGCAGCAGGTGGCGGTCCTGTCCGCCAGGCGGAAGGACGTTTCGGATGAGATGAAGCAGCCGCTCATGCTGCTGCTGATGCTGCTGCTCGAAAAGAACCCCGCAGACCGGCTGACAGCTGCTGAGGCTCTAGGTATGTGCGCCTGAGGGAGCGGTTTCTTTGTGCTCTCAAGATGACACTGCTGCTGCTGCTGCTGCTGCCGCCGCCGCCGCCGCCGCTGCCGCCGCCGCCGCCGCCGCCGCCACCGCTGCTGCTGCCGCTCGAAAAAACTTTTGAGGCGCCTCAAAAGTCGGATGACAGCTGCTGAGGCTCTAGGTATGTGCGCCTGAGGGAGCGGTTTCTTTGTGCTCTCAAGATGACACTGCTGCTGCTTCTCCTCGAGAAAAATCACTCAGGAAGAAGACTCATGGCCTCTGAAGCGCTAGGTGAGTGTATCTGAGGTGCTTTCTCTGTGCCCTCAAGGTTCGTCTGGTCACCCGAGGTGGCAGTGATTTCAGCATAAAGTGCAGCAGCAGCAAGTGGCCTTCTTGTCCCCCAGGTGAGTGCCTCAAAACTCACCTCAGACCCACTCACCTAAGTTTTGAGGGTTCTTTGGTGTCTAGGCTCTCTTGGTGAGTGTCTCTGGAGGTGGTGCATACCCTGAGGCTCTAGCTAAGTGGTACTCGTGGTTGATATTGCCTGCATTTCGTAGTCTTCTCGAATTTACCGCTAGGTAAGTGGTGTCTGTGGGTGAAATCGAGTTTTTAGATGTCTCAAAACGAGCCAAGTGGTACCTGGGGCTGAAATTGCACGCAGTGTTTCCTTCAGTCTTTTGTTTGTTTCCTCCAGTCTTCTGTTTGTTTCTGACTGCTGTTTTCGCTGAAGCTGCTTCTTGTCTTTTTGCGACGGCTCTCCTCTGCAGAGCATCCAGTGTTCACACGAGTGGCGGCATCAGAGGAGGGTACACCATGACTCATGAGTCAGGATCTTGATCTTGGCGCGAGAGGAGCTGTAACCAATGACAGGCCGACAGCTCATCACCTGGCGGCATTCGAGGAGGGTACGCCATGATTCATGAGTCAGCATCTTGATCTTTGCACAAGAAGAGCTGTAACCAATGACAGGCTGACAGCTCATCTCGGTGACTTTTGAGTCGACTCAGAAGTCACCTGGCGGCATCAGAGGAGGGTACACCATGAATGATAAGGAGCCGTGCAGCAGATGCCGCATGGAGAACGGGAGGGTACACCATGAATGATATGATTCATGCGTCAGGATCAACGACACCAGGATCGTGGCGCAAGAGGAGCTGTAATCAACGACGGCTTGTCTCGTCATCACTTGCCATAAGTTTGACGACGCCGCGCCTCTGGTCACTCACCTGCTCTTGATCCATGCAGGCAGCCTCAACATACCATCTCCTGGAGTGTATTACTACTGCAACTCACTCACTATATAAAGTGTGCCGATCCAACTAACATAACGTGGAGCCTGATATCTAATGTCAACGTGGTGGGCAGGGTAGGACTGTGCATCCTTGTAATATATTGATGTGAATGTATCGAGTGAAAGGATATCTGGGTCATGATTGGGGTGTGACAGCAGGCGGAAGGTTGTTGAACTTCGGGTAAAAGAAGGTTTGGTTCCCAATACTTGGATACGTATCAGACAAAAGGACATGTACTGAAACCAGGAAAGCTCTTACACTTCAAATACAGCAACTTTTCACAAAGCCACAGGGATGATACAAGCCAGCTTTAGTTCATGACCTAGACATCCAATTGTCATGCTCAGCATCCTCCTTGTGGTCAGGTGAGGCGCTTGGCACGTGCATTGCTGGTCCTGCTAGCACGGCTGGCATGGCTGGCACGGCTGGCGCTGCTGCTGTTGCTGTGAGCGCTGAACTTGCTGTGAATGAAGCCGATGCCGTGAATGCCAGACCCACCACCACCGTTGCTGCCACCACCACCATTGCTGCCACCCCCTCCATTGTCGCACCCGCAGCAGCAATAGCAGCAGCACCCGTTGCCGTTGCCGTTCCCAGTGACAGTGACGTCGTTGTTATCACCACCGTTGCCATTGCCGTTACCACAACCGTTGCCGTTGCCGTTGCCACAGCAGCAGCAGCAGCAGCAGCCATTGCCGTTGCCGTTGCCATTCCCGTTGCCGTTGCCATTCCCGTTGCCGTTGCCATTCCCGTTACCGTTGCCATTGCTGTCACCACAACCGTTCCCGTTGCCGTTGCCACAGCAGCAGCAGCAGCAGCAGCCATTGCCATTGCCGTTACCATTTCCGTTGCCGTTCCCATTCCCGTTGCTGTTGATGCTGTTGTGATCGTTACCGTTGCCATTGCCGTTACCACAACCGTTCCCGTTGCCGTTGCCGTTGCCACAGCAGCAGCAGCAGCAGCAGCAGCAGCAGCAGCAGCCATTGCCATTGCCGTTGCCATTTCCGTTCCCGTTCCCATTCCCATTGCCGTTGCCATTCCCGTTGCCGTTGCCACAGCAGCAGCAGCAGCAGCAGCCATTGCCGTTGCCGTTGCCATTCCCGTTGCCGTTGCCATTCCCGTTGCCGTTGCCATTCCCGTTACCGTTGCCATTGCTGTCACCACAACCGTTCCCGTTGCCGTTGCCACAGCAGCAGCAGCAGCAGCCATTGCCATTGCCGTTACCATTTCCGTTGCCGTTCCCATTCCCGTTGCTGTTGATGCTGTTGTGATCGTTACCGTTGCCATTGCCGTTACCACAACCGTTCCCGTTGCCGTTGCCGTTGCCGCAGCAGCAGCAGCAGCAGCAGCAGCAGCAGCCATTGCCATTGCCGTTGCCATTTCCATTCCCGTTCCCATTCCCATTGCCGTTGCCATTCCCGTTGCCGCTGATGCTGTTGTTATCGTTACCGTTGCCATTGCTGTCACCACAACCGTTCCCGTTGCCGTTGCCGTTGCCACAGCAGCAGCAGCAGCAGCCATTGCCATTGCCGTTACCATTTCCGTTGCCGTTGCCATTCCCGTTGCCGTTGACGCTGTTGTTATTGTTACCGTTGCCATTGCCGTTACCACAACCGTTCCCGTTGCCGTTGCCGTTGCCGCAGCAGCAGCAGCCATTGCCATTGCCGTTACCATTTCCGTTGCCGTTGCCATTCCCATTGCCGTTGCCATTCCCGTTGCCATTGACGCTGTTGTTATTCTTACCGTTGCCATTGCCGTTACCACAATCGTTCCCGTTCCCGTTGCCGTTGCCACAGCAGCAGCAGCAGCAGCAGCAGCAGCCATTGCCGTTGCCATTTCCGTTCCCGTTCCCATTCCCATTGCCGTTGCCATTCCCGTTGCCGCTGATGCTGTTGTTATCGTTACCGTTGCCATTGCTGTCACCACAACCGTTCCCGTTGCCGTTGCCGTTGCCGTTGCCACAGCAGCAGCAGCAGCAGCCATTGCCATTGCCGTTGCCATTTCCGTTGCCGTTCCCATTCCTGTTGCCGTTGATGCTGTTGTTATCGTTACCGTTGCCATTGCCGTTACCACAACCGTTCCCGTTGCCGTTGCCGTTGCCACAGCAGCAGCAGCAGCAGCAGCAGCAGCCATTGCCATTGCCGTTGCCATTTCCGTTGCCGTTCCCATTCCCATTGCCGTTGCCATTCCCGTTGCCCCTGATGCTGTTGTTATCGTTACTGTTGCCATTGCTGTCACCACAACCGTTCCCGTTGCCGTTGCCGTTGCCACGGCAGCAGCAGCAGCAGCAGCAGCCATTGCCATTGCCGTTGCCATTTCCGTTGCCGTTCCCATTCCCGTTGCCGTTGATGCTGTTGTTATCGTTACCGTTGCCATTGCCGTTACCACAACTGTTCCCGTTCCCGTTGCCGTTGCCATAGCAGCAGCAGCAGCAGCGGCCATTGCCATTGCCGTTGCCATTTCCGTTGCCGTTGCCATTCCCATTGCCGTTGCCATTCCCGTTCCCGCTGATGCTGTTGTTATCGTTACCGTTGCCATTGCTGTCACCACAACCGTTCCCCTTGCCGTTGCCGTTGCCACAGCAGCAGCAGCAGCAGCCATTGCCATTGCCGTTACCATTTCCGTTGCCGTTGCCATTCCCGTTGCCGTTGCCATTCCCGTTGCCGTTGACGCTGTTGTTATTGTTACCGTTGCCATTGCCGTTACCACAACCGTTCCCGTTGCCGTTGCCGTTGCCGCAGCAGCAGCAGCCATTGCCATTGCCGTTACCATTTCCGTTGCCGTTGCCATTCCCATTGCCGTTGCCATTCCCGTTGCCATTGACGCTGTTGTTATTCTTACCGTTGCCATTGCCGTTACCACAATCGTTCCCGTTCCCGTTGCCGTTGCCACAGCAGCAGCAGCAGCAGCCATTGCCATTGCCATTTCCGTTGCCGTTGCCATTTTCATTGCCGTTGATGCTGTTGTTATCGTTGCCGTTGCCATTGCCGTTACCACAACCGTTGCCGTTGCCACAGCAGCAGCAGCAGCCATTGCCGTTGCCATTGCCGCCGTCACCACCACCACCGCCACTGCCCCCATCTTCACCCCCCATGTGAAGCCACGAGGCCACAAGCGACCAGATGCCACCAACGCCCCCATGGACACCGCCATTCCCACCGTGCCCACCATCATTTCCTCCAAAGCTGGTGGCAGTGAGACGAGAGGCGAGAGGGTCAACGGGCAAGGGCTGTGGTGTGGAGGTGCTGAGCAGCTGAGACTCAACGGGTAAGGGCAAGGATGGTTGTGTGGTGGAGCTGAGCAGGCTGGTGGCAGTCTGAAGAGAGGTAGGAGAATCAACAGGCAAGGGCTGTGGAGAGGAGGAGCTGAGCAGGCTGCGATGTCTGAAAACGAGCGACTGGGTTTCCATGGCGTCGCTTGCAGCTTCAGACACTGCGGCTTCACTTGTCGTGCCAGCTGTCCCTGCCAGCTTGTCATGAGATGCCACGGCCAGAGATGTGCCTGGTAGAGACGCCGGAGTGGAGAAAAGAGTGTATACTTTGAGGCCTATGTATACTATTATGCAAATGAAACAGATTGCAAAGGCTAGAAGCACGTGAGATTAAGCGCCGGAAACCAAACGGATTTCAAGCTTGACATTGTTCCGACAGGACGCATGTGGTAGTTAAAGCTGAGCTGAATCAGACTCACCGAAGAAAAATAGCGCGAAAACGACCGTTGGAAACAACCAGACGAGTCGCAAACGCAGGTTGGTTGACGCAGCGGAAGCCATGGCTGTTCTTTAAGCTAGAACGGCTTACGCAGGTTGATCTTTGGCTCGAATGCAAGCTGAACAGATCTGAACTGAAGAACGACGCATTCCGTCAATTTATAGCACTTGAGAGACCTACTTCGCACCAGCAGGCTTTCCCTTTCGAGTGTTCCCATAGCGCGGCTCCGTGACAGGAGCAGGGATTCAGAGGACAAACGGAACGGCACGGCGTCCGTCACCTCATCCTGGGAAATTGGGTCGCGAAATTCTGTTTGACGGGACGCCATGGCGGACTTCCGCGCATCACAGCGTCCCGTCACGGCATCCCATTCGTGAAGCAGAAAATGTTCCAAAAGCATTGATGCGTAACTTCCGTCACTCTCGCTCCACTTGAGAGCAACCGTCCCATCATCCTGCAATTTGGCTCGAAAACGCCAGGTTGTGCTATCATCGCGAAACCACTGGCGACCGAGAAGCAATCCTTTCCGGCCCCGTAAGCGCTACGTACGAAGTCTGTGTCTAGGAGATTTCCTGGTTCAGTTTGCAGTCACGTCAACCAGCTTCGTACCTTCCAGCCACGCCTCTGAACAAAGGCCGGTTACGAGAATGAGCAGAGGTAATGGAGGGGGGGTCAGGCGAGGATAAGGGGAGGATAAGGGGAGGAAGGTGTTGGGTATGGAGGATATCTGAAATATAAAGAAGGATTGAGAGGGATTGAGAACGACCAGGAGGGGTTGGAGATTCAGCTCTGCAGGAGCATCAATATGCTGTCGTTACACGGATCCGGATTTTGGAATTGGCAGGAGGGATTCCGTTCAGTTCTTGTTGCTCCGCGGCAACCCCCCAACCCACAAGGAGCCGCAGCGCTCTTGAAGTTAGACGCTCCAGCCACTTTTTGGCGAATTCGGAACACTCAAAGACATCACACCACATTTGAAGGCACTAGAGTTGGGCTACACAAAAATAAAGTTACAAAATGTTGGCTGTAACTACAGAACCATTCTCCACATAACCATACAGACACCAAAATTCGACCAATCACAGCACAGTACTGTGCTAGACTGTATAGGGTATCACTAGCCGCTTCCTTACAACCGCCATCACACCCATAGGCTCTTTGCTTCTTGTTGCCGCCACAACGGGCACGGATGGAATTGGATAGCAAGCATGAAAACTCAGCGAGTTGCAGTAGACGTGCCCCTTCCATATCATACCAGCAATGCTGCGAATGCCGTTATCACACTCCAACCCCCACCAATCACGCCTGCACCACTCGTTGCTGGCGGCGCTGGGAGCGCAGGAAGAGAACGGCAAGCAGGAGAGCGAGGAGCGAAGCGATGTAGGCGTTGGTGTCGTCCCTCAGGGCCGCCTTCAATGCCCCCGCCGTGGCTGGGCCGATCTCAGGCAACACATCCAATGCCTTGGACTGAGAGGAGGGGGGTTGAAGGGGAAAGGGGAGGCGGGGAGGGGCAATGTATGGATTAGTGTCGTCCCTCAGGGCCGCCTTCAATGCCCCCGCCGTGGCCGGGCCGATCTCAGGCAACACATCCAATGCCTTGGACTGGAGGGGTTGAAGAGGGGAAGGGTGGGGAGAGAGGGGAGTGGGAAAGGGGCAGATGGGTGAGTGGAGCAAGGGTAGTAAAGCATAAAGCACACTCAAAGCAGTCCCTTCACAAGAGAGTAGAGCTCAAACTGCGTTCTCAGACAGAGTCCCAAAGGTTAGATCCCACGAGCCTTTATTGCACCAGAGATAGGGCTTACTTCATCAAGCCCACCTATTTCAAGTCCATAGAAGGCTAAAGAGACTCACCACAAGAGGGTAGTGCCCATACTGCATGCGCAGCTACAGGCCAAAGAGGGTCGTGCTCACAAGCCGAACGGCGCTAACTTACAGCCCACCTATTTCTAAAGCAGACTCACCACAAGAGGGTAGTGCCCATACTGCATGCGCAGCCAGAAGCCAACAGGGCCGTGCATACACCTATTGCATACACCAGCCAGAGGCCAACACGGCCAACAGAGCCATACTGCATGCACCTATTTGTAATGCAGACTCACCACAAGAGGGTAGTGGCCGTACTGCATGCGCAGCCACAGGCCGAAGAGGGCGATCTTGAGGCGTGTCAAAGCTCAACTTGTATCACGTCACGTGGCTAAGCTCACCACACTCTGAAGCAGACTCACCACAAGAGGGTAGTGGCCGTACTGCATGCGCAGCCAGAGGCCGAAGAGGGCGATTCTCACCGGCACCACTGCCCGGGGGAAGGCATCAAGAACCTGGGGTGGGGTGAGGGATGCAGAAGGAAAGGAGCGGGGGAGGGGAAAGATTTGATTTGGAAGGAGTTGGACTCCAGCTGGGCAGCCTCATGCCATGCTCGTGCATGAATCCCAGGTTGAACATGGCGTGTGCATGAATCCCAGGTTGAACATGGCGTGTGCACTGCCACTTGTACTCCCATATGCACATTTACACACACCTACCTACCTGGTCATAGAATCGTTTCGCTAGATGGAGATACAAACGATTCTCGTTTAGCCCGTGCCGTGCTCGTTTCACCTGGGTAAGCCCGTGCTGTGCTCGTGCATAAACCCCAGGTTGAACATGGCGTGTGCACTGCCACTTGTACTCCCATATGCACATTTACACACACCTACCTACCTGGTCATAGAATCGTTTCGCTAGATGGAGATACAAACGATTCTCGTTTAGCCCGTGCCGTGCTCGTTTCACCTGGGTAAGCCCGTGCTGTGCTCGTGCATAAACCCCAGGTTGAACATGGCGTGTGCACTGCCACTTGTACTCCCATATGCACATTTACACACACCTACCTACCTGGTCATAGAATCGTTTCGCTAGATGGAGATACAAACGATTCTCGTTTAGCCCGTGCCGTGCTCGTTTCACCTGGGTAAGCCCGTGCTGTGCTCGTGCATAAACCCCAGGTTGAACATGGCGCGTGCACTTCCCCTTATACTTCCACCCCAACCGTACCTGGTCGTAGAGCTGCTTAGCCAAATGCAGGTCTCTGGGCAGCCCCATGCCATGCTCGTGCATGAACGCCTTTTTTCCTTGCTCCCAGCCACACCAGGCACCATGCACCATGCACCGTGGCACCATGCACCATGCACCATGCACCATGCACCATGCACCATGCACCGTGGCACCATGCACCATGCACCGTGGCACCATGCACCATGCACCATGCACCATGCACCGTGGCACCATGCACCATGCACCATGCACCATGCACCATGCACCGTGGCACCATGCACCATGCACCATGCACCATGCACCATGCACCATGGCACCATGCACCATGGCACTGCCCCATACCTGGTCATAGAGCCGTTTGGCCAGATGCAGGTCTCTGGGTAAATCCATGCCGTGCTCGTGCATGAAGCCCAGGTTGAACACGGCGTGGGCACTTCCCCTTATGCGCCCCACCATGCTGCCCCTTATGCGCCCCACCATGCTGCCAATTCCACCATGCTCCCACCCACAAACATACCTGGTCATAGAATCGTTTGGCCAAATGCAGGTCTCTGGGCAGCCCCATGCCATGCTCGTGCATGAACCCCAGGTTGAACATGGCGTGTGCACTGCCCTTCTCCCTCGCCCTCCAGTACGCCTCTGCTGCTCGCTGCAGGTCCCGCGGCTGGCCCTGTGGGATGGGCGGGTGGGGTGACGATGATTGAACAACTTTGGAGTTGACTCAAAGTTCAAGTCGATGCAAAAGCCAGTCAGACAAGTGTGACTGAGCAAGCAAGGAATCCTTTCGCGTCAACTGACCCGGCCATAGAAGAAAGCATCACCCAGCAGCAATGCTGCCTACACGCTGCCCTGATCTTCTGCTGCTGAGGCAGCTCTTTGTGATTGAGCAACAAATGTGAGCAAACAATCCTTCTTCTCAACTCAAGCCAGCAATCTCACTCACCCGGCCATAGAAGAAAGCATCACCCAGCAGCAATGCTGCCTATACGCTGCCCTGATCTTCTGCTGCTGAGGCAGCTCTTTGTGATTGAGCAACAAATGTGAGCAAACAATCCTTCTTCTCAACTCAAGCCAGCAATCTCACTCACCCGGCCATAGAAGAAAGCATCACCCAGCAGCAATGCTGCCTATACGCTGCCCTGATCTTCTGCTGCTGAGGCAGCTCTTTGTGATTGAGCAACAAATGTGAGCAAACAATCCTTCTTCTCAACTCAAGCCAGCAATCTCACTCACCCGGCCATAGAAGAAAGCATCACCCAGCAGCAATGCTGCCTATACGCTGCCCTGATCTTCTGCTGCTGAGGCAGCTCTTTGTGATTGAGCAACAAATGTGAGCAAACAATCCTTCTTCTCAACTCAAGCCAGCAATCTCACTCACCCGGCCATAGAAGAAAGCATCACCCAGCAGCAATGCTGCCTACACGCTGCCCTGATCTTCTGCTGCTGAGGCAGCTCTCTGTGAGCGAGCAACAAATGTGAGCAAACAATCCCTCTTCTCAACTCAAGCCAGCAATCTCACTCACCCGGCCGTAGAAAAAGGCATCACCCAGCAGCAGCGCTGCCTGCCTGCACGCTGCCCTGCTCTGCTGCCAGCTGCCACAGGTGCAAGTGTGAGCAAGCAAGCATACCTAGCAGAGACTCACCCGGCCATAGAAGAAAGCATCCCCCAGCAGCAGCGCTGCCTGCACGCTGCCCTGATCTTCTGCCAGCTGAAGCAGCTCCCTCTATGCTCGAGCAAAATGTGTGAACAAGCAAGCATATAAGTAAGGACTCACTCGACCGTAGAAGAAGGCATCACCCAGCAGCAGTGCTGCCTGCACGCTGCCCTGCTCTGCTGCCAGCTGCCACAGTCGGTGCGACCTCTCATGCCTCTCCGCCTCACTGCACCGCCTCCAACCCCTCCTGCCGCTAGTGACACTATCCTTACTCCGCTCCTGCTGTTCCTTCTGTCCCTTCTGTTCATTCTGCTCCTGCTGCTCCTCCGCTCTGCCTCCCTCCCCTTGCACTACCCCACCGCCTTCTAATTCATCCCCTTGAGACGGTTCCCCACCTGTAGCACCGGCCTCTGCACCTCTTGACCCCTCTCCACCACTTGCTGACCCCTCTCCACCCACTGCGTTATTCTCATCGCTTGCAACCCCATCTGTAGCTTCCCTGTCCTTCTGAACCGCTTCAGGTGAAGCAGAGGAAGCAGAGGAAGATGAAGTGGCAGTGCTGGTGGCGGTGCTGCGAGGAGCGCCCACACACGCATTGTCCAGCACCGAGTCACCCACCACCTGCACGCAATGAACCATGGTGCAGAAGGGTTCGGATTGGTGCAATTGGGCGGTCAGCAAGAGGCTTAAGGAGCGCTCACACACGCATTGTCCAGCACCGAGTCACCCACCACCTGCACGCAATGAACCATGGTGCAGAAGGGTTCGGATTGGTGCAATTGGGCGGTCAGCAAGAGGCTTAAGGAGCGCTCACACACGCATTGTCCAGCACCGAGTCACCCACCACCTGCACGCAATGAACCATGGTGCAGAAGGGTTCGGATTGGTGCAATTGGGCGGTCAGCAAGAGGCTTAAGGAGCGCTCACACACGCATTGTCCAGCACCGAGTCACCCACCACCTGCACGCAATGAACCATGGTGCAGAAGGGTTCGGATTGGTGCAATTGGGCGGTCAGCAAGAGGCTTAAGGAGCGCTCACACACGCATTGTCCAGCACCGAGTCACCCACCACCTGCACGCAATGAACCATGGTGCAGAAGGGTTCGGATTGGTGCAATTGGGCGGTCAGCAAGAGGCTTAAGGAGCGCTCACACACGCATTGTCCAGCACCGAGTCACCCACCACCTGCACGCAATGAACCATGGTGCAGAAGGGTTCGGATTGGTGCAATTGGGCGGTCAGCAAGAGGCTTAAGGAGCGCTCACACACGCATTGTCCAGCACCGAGTCACCCACCACCTGCACGCAATGAACCATGGTGCAGAAGGGTTCGGATTGGTGCAATTGGGCGGTCAGCAAGAGGCTTAAGGAGCGCTCACACACGCATTGTCCAGCACCGAGTCACCCACCACCTGCACGCAATGAACCATGGTGCAGAAGGGTTCGGATTGGTGCAATTGGGCGGTCAGCAAGAGGCTTAAGGAGCGCTCACACACGCATTGTCCAGCACCGAGTCACCCACCACCTGCACGCAATGAACCATGGTGCAGAAGGGTTCGGATTGGTGCAATTGGGCGGTCAGCAAGAGGCTTAAGGAGCGCTCACACACGCATTGTCCAGCACCGAGTCACCCACCACCTGCACGCAATGAACCATGGTGCAGAAGGGTTCGGATTGGTGCAATTGGGCGGTCAGCAAGAGGCTTAAGGAGCGCTCACACACGCATTGTCCAGCACCGAGTCACCCACCACCTGCACGCAATGAACCATGGTGCAGAAGGGTTCGGATTGGTGCAATTGGGCGGTCAGCAAGAGGCTTAAGGAGCGCTCACACACGCATTGTCCAGCACCGAGTCACCCACCACCTGCACGCAATGAACCATGGTGCAGAAGGGTTCGGATTGGTGCAATTGGGCGGTCAGCAAGAGGCTTAAGGAGCGCTCACACACGCATTGTCCAGCACCGAGTCACCCACCACCTGCACGCAATGAACCATGGTGCAGAAGGGTTCGGATTGGTGCAATTGGGCGGTCAGCAAGAGGCTTAAGGAGCGCTCACACACGCATTGTCCAGCACCGAGTCACCCACCACCTGCACGCAATGAACCATGGTGCAGAAGGGTTCGGATTGGTGCAATTGGGCGGTCAGCAAGAGGCTTAAGGAGCGCTCACACACGCATTGTCCAGCACCGAGTCACCCACCACCTGCACGCAATGAACCATGGTGCAGAAGGGTTCGGATTGGTGCAATTGGGCGGTCAGCAAGAGGCTTAAGGAGCGCTCACACACGCATTGTCCAGCACCGAGTCACCCACCACCTGCACGCAATGAACCATGGTGCAGAAGGGTTCGGATTGGTGCAATTGGGCGGTCAGCAAGAGGCTTAAGGAGCGCTCACACACGCATTGTCCAGCACCGAGTCACCCACCACCTGCACGCAATGAACCATGGTGCAGAAGGGTTCGGATTGGTGCAATTGGGCGGTCAGCAAGAGGCTTAAGGAGCGCTCACACACGCATTGTCCAGCACCGAGTCACCCACCACCTGCACGCAATGAACCATGGTGCAGAAGGGTTCGGATTGGTGCAATTGGGCGGTCAGCAAGAGGCTTAAGGAGCGCTCACACACGCATTGTCCAGCACCGAGTCACCCACCACCTGCACGCAATGAACCATGGTGCAGAAGGGTTCGGATTGGTGCAATTGGGCGGTCAGCAAGAGGCTTAAGGAGCGCTCACACACGCATTGTCCAGCACCGAGTCACCCACCACCTGCACGCAATGAACCATGGTGCAGAAGGGTTCGGATTGGTGCAATTGGGCGGTCAGCAAGAGGCTTAAGGAGCGCTCACACACGCATTGTCCAGCACCGAGTCACCCACCACCTGCACGCAATGAACCATGGTGCAGAAGGGTTCGGATTGGTGCAATTGGGCGGTCAGCAAGAGGCTTAAGGAGCGCTCACACACGCATTGTCCAGCACCGAGTCACCCACCACCTGCACGCAATGAACCATGGTGCAGAAGGGTTCGGATTGGTGCAATTGGGCGGTCAGCAAGAGGCTTAAGGAGCGCTCACACACGCATTGTCCAGCACCGAGTCACCCACCACCTGCACGCAATGAACCATGGTGCAGAAGGGTTCGGATTGGTGCAATTGGGCGGTCAGCAAGAGGCTTAAGGAGCGCTCACACACGCATTGTCCAGCACCGAGTCACCCACCACCTGCACGCAATGAACCATGGTGCAGAAGGGTTCGGATTGGTGCAATTGGGCGGTCAGCAAGAGGCTTAAGGAGCGCTCACACACGCATTGTCCAGCACCGAGTCACCCACCACCTGCACGCAATGAACCATGGTGCAGAAGGGTTCGGATTGGTGCAATTGGGCGGTCAGCAAGAGGCTTAAGGAGCGCTCACACACGCATTGTCCAGCACCGAGTCACCCACCACCTGCACGCAATGAACCATGGTGCAGAAGGGTTCGGATTGGTGCAATTGGGCGGTCAGCAAGAGGCTTAAGGAGCGCTCACACACGCATTGTCCAGCACCGAGTCACCCACCACCTGCACGCAATGAACCATGGTGCAGAAGGGTTCGGATTGGTGCAATTGGGCGGTCAGCAAGAGGCTTAAGGAGCGCTCACACACGCATTGTCCAGCACCGAGTCACCCACCACCTGCACGCAATGAACCATGGTGCAGAAGGGTTCGGATTGGTGCAATTGGGCGGTCAGCAAGAGGCTTAAGGAGCGCTCACACACGCATTGTCCAGCACCGAGTCACCCACCACCTGCACGCAATGAACCATGGTGCAGAAGGGTTCGGATTGGTGCAATTGGGCGGTCAGCAAGAGGCTTAAGGAGCGCTCACACACGCATTGTCCAGCACCGAGTCACCCACCACCTGCACGCAATGAACCATGGTGCAGAAGGGTTCGGATTGGTGCAATTGGGCGGTCAGCAAGAGGCTTAAGGAGCGCTCACACACGCATTGTCCAGCACCGAGTCACCCACCACCTGCACGCAATGAACCATGGTGCAGAAGGGTTCGGATTGGTGCAATTGGGCGGTCAGCAAGAGGCTTAAGGAGCGCTCACACACGCATTGTCCAGCACCGAGTCACCCACCACCTGCACGCAATGAACCATGGTGCAGAAGGGTTCGGATTGGTGCAATTGGGCGGTCAGCAAGAGGCTTAAGGAGCGCTCACACACGCATTGTCCAGCACCGAGTCACCCACCACCTGCACGCAATGAACCATGGTGCAGAAGGGTTCGGATTGGTGCAATTGGGCGGTCAGCAAGAGGCTTAAGGAGCGCTCACACACGCATTGTCCAGCACCGAGTCACCCACCACCTGCACGCAATGAACCATGGTGCAGAAGGGTTCGGATTGGTGCAATTGGGCGGTCAGCAAGAGGCTTAAGGAGCGCTCACACACGCATTGTCCAGCACCGAGTCACCCACCACCTGCACGCAATGAACCATGGTGCAGAAGGGTTCGGATTGGTGCAATTGGGCGGTCAGCAAGAGGCTTAAGGAGCGCTCACACACGCATTGTCCAGCACCGAGTCACCCACCACCTGCACGCAATGAACCATGGTGCAGAAGGGTTCGGATTGGTGCAATTGGGCGGTCAGCAAGAGGCTTAAGGAGCGCTCACACACGCATTGTCCAGCACCGAGTCACCCACCACCTGCACGCAATGAACCATGGTGCAGAAGGGTTCGGATTGGTGCAATTGGGCGGTCAGCAAGAGGCTTAAGGAGCGCTCACACACGCATTGTCCAGCACCGAGTCACCCACCACCTGCACGCAATGAACCATGGTGCAGAAGGGTTCGGATTGGTGCAATTGGGCGGTCAGCAAGAGGCTTAAGGAGCGCTCACACACGCATTGTCCAGCACCGAGTCACCCACCACCTGCACGCAATGAACCATGGTGCAGAAGGGTTCGGATTGGTGCAATTGGGCGGTCAGCAAGAGGCTTAAGGAGCGCTCACACACGCATTGTCCAGCACCGAGTCACCCACCACCTGCACGCAATGAACCATGGTGCAGAAGGGTTCGGATTGGTGCAATTGGGCGGTCAGCAAGAGGCTTAAGGAGCGCTCACACACGCATTGTCCAGCACCGAGTCACCCACCACCTGCACGCAATGAACCATGGTGCAGAAGGGTTCGGATTGGTGCAATTGGGCGGTCAGCAAGAGGCTTAAGGAGCGCTCACACACGCATTGTCCAGCACCGAGTCACCCACCACCTGCACGCAATGAACCATGGTGCAGAAGGGTTCGGATTGGTGCAATTGGGCGGTCAGCAAGAGGCTTAAGGAGCGCTCACACACGCATTGTCCAGCACCGAGTCACCCACCACCTGCACGCAATGAACCATGGTGCAGAAGGGTTCGGATTGGTGCAATTGGGCGGTCAGCAAGAGGCTTAAGGAGCGCTCACACACGCATTGTCCAGCACCGAGTCACCCACCACCTGCACGCAATGAACCATGGTGCAGAAGGGTTCGGATTGGTGCAATTGGGCGGTCAGCAAGAGGCTTAAGGAGCGCTCACACACGCATTGTCCAGCACCGAGTCACCCACCACCTGCACGCAATGAACCATGGTGCAGAAGGGTTCGGATTGGTGCAATTGGGCGGTCAGCAAGAGGCTTAAGGAGCGCTCACACACGCATTGTCCAGCACCGAGTCACCCACCACCTGCACGCAATGAACCATGGTGCAGAAGGGTTCGGATTGGTGCAATTGGGCGGTCAGCAAGAGGCTTAAGGAGCGCTCACACACGCATTGTCCAGCACCGAGTCACCCACCACCTGCACGCAATGAACCATGGTGCAGAAGGGTTCGGATTGGTGCAATTGGGCGGTCAGCAAGAGGCTTAAGGAGCGCTCACACACGCATTGTCCAGCACCGAGTCACCCACCACCTGCACGCAATGAACCATGGTGCAGAAGGGTTCGGATTGGTGCAATTGGGCGGTCAGCAAGAGGCTTAAGGAGCGCTCACACACGCATTGTCCAGCACCGAGTCACCCACCACCTGCACGCAATGAACCATGGTGCAGAAGGGTTCGGATTGGTGCAATTGGGCGGTCAGCAAGAGGCTTAAGGAGCGCTCACACACGCATTGTCCAGCACCGAGTCACCCACCACCTGCACGCAATGAACCATGGTGCAGAAGGGTTCGGATTGGTGCAATTGGGCGGTCAGCAAGAGGCTTAAGGAGCGCTCACACACGCATTGTCCAGCACCGAGTCACCCACCACCTGCACGCAATGAACCATGGTGCAGAAGGGTTCGGATTGGTGCAATTGGGCGGTCAGCAAGAGGCTTAAGGAGCGCTCACACACGCATTGTCCAGCACCGAGTCACCAACCACCTGCACACGCATTGATGGTGCAGAAAGAAACGAATGGTGCAAGGGGACAGTTCGGATGGTGCAAGGGGACAGTGCGTTTACAGCAGATGGTGCATTGGAGTCTCACTGGTGGGACGGCTTAGATGTGTTTTTTGAGGCGCCTCAAAAGATGTAGATGTGGGTTCCCTCTGGTGGGACGGCTTTAGATGTGTTTTTTGAGGCGCCTCAAAAGATGTAGATGTGGGTTCCCTCTGGTGGGACGGCTTTAGATGTGTTTTTTGAGGCGCCTCAAAAGATGTAGATGTGGGTTCCCTCTGGTGGGATCCATCCATCACTGGGGAACCCAACCCACCAGGGACGGGAACATGGGGGGGGGGAGTCTCACCTTATCTTATCCAGAAGCCAGGCGGCATTCCCCTGCGCCACTTCACACCCCAACTCGGCAGCTCTAGAATAGAACATCCACAACAGCCACATCACACGATGCAGGCAGGCTAGACGGTAGGGGGAGAGGACGAGGGAGAGGACTGAGAGAGGACTTAGGATTAGCAAGGGGGAAAAGGGGGAGGGGGTCTCACCTTATCTTATCCAGAAGCCAACGAGCATTCCCCTGCGCCACTTCACACCCCAACTCGGCAGCTCTAGAATAGAACATCCACGACGTGGCCACATCACACGAAGCAAAGTGATGAACGCACTTAGACAACTGAACAATGAGAGTGTGGTGGGGAGAGGAGAAAACACCCGCCTTATCCAGTAGCCAGGCCGCGGTCCCCTGAGGTGACTTTTGAGTCGACTCAAAAGTTTTGAGTCGACTCAAAAGTCACCTCGAGAGTGTGGTGGGGAGAGGAGAAAACACCCGCCTTATCCAGTAGCCAGACGAGATTGAAGAAGAGTTTTGAGACGTCTCAAAACTCTTCTTCAATCACGTGACAACTGAACAATGAGAGTGTGGTGGGGAGAGGAGAAAACACCCGCCTTATCCAGTAGCAAGACCGCGGTCCCCTGAGCCACTTCATTCCCCAACTCCGCTGCTCTCAAGTAGAGCATCAGTGACGTTCCCACATCGTACACAGCCAGCCAGGTGAAGTGGGAGATGAGAAGGACAAGGATAGGTGAGGGAGAAGGGAAAGGATTCTCACCTTATCCAGCAGCCAGGCGGCATTCCCCTGTGCCACTTCATACCCCAACTCCGCAGCTCTCGAGTAGAGAGCATCAACGACGTTCCCACCCACATCACAAGAAGCGGGCCAGGCCGCGGGGGAACGTGTAGAGACAACTGCATTCCCCCGAGAGTGTGGTGAGGTGAGGATAAAACGCCTACCTTATCCAGCAGCCAGGCGGCATTCCCCTGTGCCACTTCATACCCCAACTCCGCAGCTCTCGAGTAGAGCATCAGCGATGTGCCCACATCACAGGAAGCAGGCCAGGCGGACGGGGAGGAAGAGGAGGAGGAGGAGCGGAGGGAGGGGGGGGAGAGCGGGGAGGAGAGCGAGAAGGAGAAGGAGAGGGAGAAGGGAGAGGAGGAGGAGGCGGAGCGGGAGAGGGACCAGAGGGAGGGGCCTTGGGTGGATGACATGAAGCATGCGTGTGCCCACCGCAGCATGACCCCCCATGGCCCCCGCTCCGCCACCGCCTTTAGAAGGCGAGCGGCCTGGGAAGGAGGGGGGGGGAGGGGGAAGGAGGGGGGGGGAGGGGGAAGGAGGGAAAGGAGAACAAAGGGAGCACAGGAGGAAACAGAAGACAGCCAGTGGAATGGCTTTTGAGACGTCTCAAAAGCAGAAGACAGAAGAACCTATTTTTGAGTCGACTCAAAAATACGTCTGAAAAGCAGAAGACAGAAGAAATAAACATGAGTTGGGACCAGTGGAATGGGAGGACAGGGATGACAGCAGAGGGAACAGAGAGGGACCCGAGGGAGGGGCCGTGGGTGGATGACATGAAGCATGCGTGTGCCCACCGCAGCATGACCCCCCATGGCCCCCGCTCCGCCACTGCCTTGAGTAGCCGCGCCGCCTCGACGAGAGCGAGGGGCAGCATGACCCCCCATGGGCAGCATGACCCCCCATGGGCTCCGCTCCTGTATTTGTGCACCCATCTCACCATAACTACATTCTTGGGAACCCCCGTCCCAGTCAAGTGCATCTTGCCCATCTGATACATGGCGCCCACGTGCTGCCACCCACTCGCCCCCTTCCCCTCTTCTGATGTGCCTAACCCCACTCCCTTATCTCACCATGACAACGTTCTTGGGTACTCTCGTCCCTGTGAGGTGCATCTTGCCCATCTGGTACATGGCGCCCACGTGCTGCCCCTCCCCTCCACCGCCTGCTGCAGTAACTGCACCGTTACAGTCACATTCGTTATAACGACACGGACACACCGCACCCTTTCCCCCATCTCACCATGACCACATTCTTGGGTACTCCCGTCCCCGTGAGGTGCATCTTGCCCATCCGATACACGGCGCCCACGTGCTCCCCCCCCCCTCCACCGCCTGCTGCAGGAACTGCACCGTTACTGTCGCGTTGCACCCTTCCCCCATCTCACCATAACCACGTTCTTGGGGACGCCTGTCCCTGTCAGATGCATTTTGACTTTTGAGACGTCTCAAAAGTTGTCCCTGTCAGATGCATCTTGCCCATCTGATACATGGCGCCCACGTGCTGCCCCTCCCCTCCACCGCCTGCTGCAGGAACTACAGCACTGCAATTAGTGCAAGAAATTCCTGTCTTTAGTCACACCCCGTCACAATCCCAACATACAGCCCCCCCAACTCACCATGACAACATTCTTCGGGACCCCAGTCCCTGTCAGATGCATCTTGCCCATCTGGTACATGGCGCCCACGTGCTGCCCCTCCACCGCCTGCTGCAGGAACTGCAGCGCCTTGCTGGGATTGCGCCTCACGCCCTGCCCTCTAAGGTGGCTCATTCCCAGATTGTACAACGCGTCCACGTCCCGGGTCTTCCGGGCAGCCGTGAGAAAGTTTTGCACCGCCTGGGAAGAGAAGAGGAGGACCATCCAAAAAGAAGTGAGATAGAGGGGTAAGAAAAGAGCAAACAAAGAGGAGGAAAGGGGGAGTGGCGGTAAGGAGAGGAATAAGCGCGCTCACAAGCCCATGGCACCAACTCAGACGTACCCCTTCAGAGAAATCTCAAATTCGACTCAAGGCTTACCTTGTGGTAGTCCTGAGGCACACCCCAGCCTCTTGGCGTGCAGACATCCCACTCCGTTCAGTGCGCTCATGAACCCATCCCACCGCATCCCACCGCATCGGTGGTGATAGTCACTGCATCACACACACCCACCTTGTGGTAGTCCTGAGGCACCCCCAGCCCTTTAGCGTGCAGGTATCCCACTCCGTTGAGCGCGCTCACGAGCCCGCGTGCATACGCCTTGTTGAACCACACCATTGCCTCCACGGGGTTGGCCTTGCAGCCCACACCGTGTGTGAGCATCTCGCCAAGAGTCAACATGGCCTGTTGCGGAGGGCGATTGTGTAAAGGGAGTTTAAAATGACGTAAGGTCACAAGAGGAGAGGGACCCGCGTGCATAGGCCTTGTGGAACCACGCCATTGCCTCCACGGAGGTTGCCTTCACCCCCACTCCGTGTGTGAGCATCTCACCCAGCGTCAACATGGCCTGTTGGGGGTAGTGAGTGAGTGAGAGGGGTGAACAGAGGGGAGGGAGAGGGGGTTTGGCAGAGGGTGAGTGAGAGAGCCCACGGACAGGATGAAATAGATATCGGCATCCTGTCCATGGGCTCTCACGGAAACGGCATACATGATGTTGCTTGCAGGGTGTTTTTGAAAATTCTCTTTTTGAGGCGCCTCAAAAATCCCCTGCAACGAAATAGATTTTGGCATCCTGTCTGTGGGCTCTCACGGAAACGGCATACATGATGTCTTAACGGTTGCCATGAATGTTGCAGGGCATTTTTTAGAAAAAAAAAAAAAAAAAAAAAAAAAAACCATGAACAGGATGAAATAGATATTGGCACACATGATGTGATGCCATGAATGTCACATGAATTATGGTATTATGGTATGATGGCATGATGCCATGATGCCATGATGCCATGATGCCATGATGCCATGATGGTATGATGCCATGATGCCATGATGGTATGACGCCATGATGCCATGATGGTATGATGGCATGATGGTATGATGCCATCATGATGGTATGATGCTATGTAACGCCTTGCTGATTTATCCTCTCTCTCCTCTCTCCTCCCTCCAGCTCTCCTCCCTGTCGTCTCCCCCACGCACATGCGGGTCGTCCATCTCAGCGGCTTTCTTCATCAGCCCAAACGCCCTCACGTGGTCCCGCGGCATGCCCCGTGCCCCCCAGTAGTACAGCGTGCCCAGCGTGCGAATGGCCTCCACCGCTCCCCGTGATGCCTGCAGCTCGATGAACTGGGAGGGGAAGGGGGGGACGGATAGGTGGAAAGGGGGGAAGCAAAGGACGGGGCGAGTGGGTTAGAGTCCCGCGGCATGCCCCGTGGCCCCCAGTAGTACAGCGTGCCCAGCGTGCGAATGGCCTCCACCGCTCCTCGTGACGCCTGCAGCTCGATGAACTGTTTTGCGGGGAGGGAAGGAAGGGCGGCAGCAGGTTATTACCACATGCCCCGTGCCCCCCGGTAGTACAGCGTGCCCAGCGTGCGGATCGCCTCCACTGCTCCCCGTGATGCCTGCAACTCGATGAACTGGGGTGGGGAGGCGGAAGGAGGTATGGGGGGGGGGGGGTAAAAGGGGGAGTTGGAATGGAATCCCGCCCCATGCCCCGCGCCGCGCACCCCACCATGTCAAGCGTGCCAAGCGTGCCAAGCGTGCCCAGCGTGCCAAGCGTGCCAAGCATGCCCAGCATGCGAATGGCCTCCACTGCTCTGCATGACGCCTGTACCTTGACGACACCAACACAACACCCTAGAATCCTTCACGAATCACAACCACTCAAAACCGTCGATTCCACTCACCTGAATGGCTTCATCCGCCTCTGCCCTGTGCCCTCTGCCCTGTGCCCTCTGCCCTGTGCCCTCTCCCCTGTGCCCTCTCCCCTGTGCCCTCTCCCCTGTGCCCTCTGCCCTGTGCCCTCTGCCCTGTGCCCTCTGCCCTGTGCCCTCTCCCCTGTGCCCTCTCCCCTGTGCCCTCTCCCCTGTGCCCTCTGCCCTGTGCCCTCTGCCCTGTGCCCTCTCCCCTGTGCCCTCTCCCCTGTGCCCTCTCCCCTGTGCCCTCTCCCCTGTGCCCTCTCCCCTGTGCCCTCTCCCCTGTGCCCTCTCCCCTGTGCCCTCTGCCCTGTGCCCTCTGCCCTGTGCCCTCTCCCCTGTGCCCTCTCCCCTGTGCCCTCTCCCCTGTGCCCTCTCCCCTGTGCCCTCTCCCCTGTGCCCTCTCCCCTGTGCCCTCTCCCCTGTGCCCTCTCCCCTGTGCCCTCTCCCCTGTGCCCTCTCCCCTGTGCCCTCTCCCCTGTGCCCTCTCCCCTGTGCCCTCTCCCCTGTGCCCTCTCCCCTGTGCCCTCTCCCCTGTGCCCTCTCCCCTGTGCCCTCTCCCCTGTGCCCTCTCCCCTGTGCCCTCTCCCCTGTGCCCTCTCCCCTGTGCCCTCTCCCCTGTGCCCTCTCCCCTGTGCCCTCTCCCCTGTGCCCTCTCCCCTGTGCCCTCTCCCCTGTGCCCTCTCCCCTGTGCCCTCTCCCCTGTGCCCTCTCCCCTGTGCCCTCTCCCCTGTGCCCTCTCCCCTGTGCCCTCTCCCCTGTGCCCTCTCCCCTGTGCCCTCTCCCCTGTGCCCTCTCCCCTGTGCCCTCTCCCCTGTGCCCTCTCCCCTGTGCCCTCTCCCCTGTGCCCTCTCCCCTGTGCCCTCTCCCCTGTGCCCTCTCCCCTGTGCCCTCTCCCCTGTGCCCTCTCCCCTGTGCCCTCTCCCCTGTGCCCTCTCCCCTGTGCCCTCTCCCCTGTGCCCTCTCGTCGCCTCCAGGCTCTCCTCCCCACCAGCGCTCAGATGCACTGTCTCTATCAGCGGCGCCTGCCCACCCTAACACACCCTACCAACCCCCACGGCCCCCACGGCCCCCACAGCCCCCACAACGACTCAAACGTCATTGCCTTGCACTCACCTGAATGGTCTCGTCCGCCTCTCCCCTGTGCCCTCTGGTCGCCTCCAAACTCTCCTCCCCTCCCGCGCTCAGATGCACCGTCTCTATCAGCGGCGCATGCCCGGAACGGTCTCACGCCCTACCATGTGTGCCACTGGCTCACCTGAATGGTCTCGTCCGCCTCTCCCCTGTGCCCTCTGGTCGCCTCCAAACTCTCCTCCCCCCCCGCGCTCAGATGCACCGTCTCTATCAGCGGCGCCTGCCCCGGGAGGCTGTTGACCGCCATTGACTTGGCTGCCACGTCAGCGTAAAGCGCCGCGGCGCGCTCAAACTCCTGCTGGCGGAGGTGCGAGAAGGCGAGGGCCATCTTGGAGTGCACGCTGCCTCCATTGGCAGCGAACGTGTGGTGCAGAAACGCTTTCACCTGGAAGAGGAGGGTTTGGGAGGGGTAGGGAGGGGTTGCAAAGGGTAAAAAAGGAGTGCTGAGTTACCCCACATGAGACATCTCGCCCCCCCTACTACATGCCATCCCCTTCCACGCTCAAACTCCTGCTGGCGCTGGTGTGAGAAGGCGAGGGCCATCTTGGAGTGCACGCTGCCTCCATTCGCGGCAAACGTGTGGTGCAGACACGCTTTCACCTGGAGGGGGAATGTTTAGGGATGGGTAGGGGTGGGTGGGGACGGGTAGGAAGGGGTTGGGAAGGGTAAAATGGTGGTGAGAAAACCTAGCAGGAACATTTCGCCCCCGCCTACCTCCATGGCATCTCCATCTCAAGCTCGAACGCCCAATCTCAAACTCCTGCTGGCGGAGCTGCGAGACGACCAGGGCCATCTTGGAGTGCACACCGCCTCCATTGAAATCAAAAGTGATTTCAAAAGTGATTTCAAAAGTGATTTCAACATAGGCGCGGAGGTGCGAGAAGGCGAGGGCCATCTTGGAGTGCACGCTGCCGCCACTCGCGGCGAACGTGTGGTGGAGAAACGCTTTCACCTGAAGAGGGAAGGGGGAGGAGGGGGTTAAGGAGGAACAGAGAGGGGTGGGGAGGGGTAGGGAGGGGTAGAGAGGGGTAGGGAGGTGCTGGGATTTCCGAAAAAAGTACACTTCGGACCCCCTACTGTCTTGTCCTTCCGGACCTTCCCCCACCCCCTCTCCCAGATGACTTTTGAGTCGACTCAAAAGTCAGCAGGGAGCTTCTCCTGCTGGAGGAAGTGCGAGAAGGCGAGGGCCATTTTGGAGTGCACGCTGCCGCCACTCACGGCGAACGTGTGGTGCAGACACGCCTTCACCTGATTGGTGGAAGGGGGGATACGGGGAGGGACGGAGAGTTGTAGAGAGGGGTAGGGAGGGACGGGGAGGGGATGAGGAGGATCTGGGAGGGGTTGGAAGGGATGGGGAGGAGGGGGGTGCTGAGAGTATCATGTTCCATTTTGGATTCCTCCTCTCTCCCCCCCCCTGCCTCCCTCTCTCCCCCACCTCCTCTGCATCGCTGTGTCTTCTTCTCCCCCCTTGAGTATCCACCCTCCATGTCCTCCCTTTCCCCCACCTGGTTCAGCGGAACGCCATATCCGCTCGCGTGGAGGAACCCCAGCGCGGAGTGCGCGTGGGGGAAGCCCTTTTCCGCGGACCGTTCCAGCAGCAGCAGCGCCTTGGGAATATCCCGCGCCACTCCCCCGCGCCCCCCCGCGCCCACCAGCCGCTTCACCCCCAGCGCCCACAGCGCCTCCGCGTCCCCCTGCTCCGCGCGCCGGCGAACGTCCGCCAATGGCATCTCGACAGCTGTCCGCCACGATCCCGGATCCAACGGCTCCTGTTTATACTTCTCCACCAGCGGATCGTCCGCCATTGCCGCTAGCGCCGCCGCCGCCGCCGCTTCCGCCGCTGCCGCTGCCGACTCGGGTGATTTGACGGCTTTAATCGCCTCGCCTCGCTTAGGCTCGTCGCTATCCTTCTTCGCTTTCTTAGATCCTCCTGGGGTTCCTGCTTCTGCCGAATCTGCTCCCTCCCGCTTCGGATCATCCTCGCCGTCCGTTTCCTCCAGATCATCGTCATCGTCGTCCCAATCGTCGCCGCCCGTTTTAATCACGTACGTCTTGCCGTTCTTCCTGATGAATGTGATCTTAGCGGAGCGAGCGACAGTCGCGAAGAGCAGCAGTAGCACGAGAAGAAACACCGCGAGCGACAAGGATGACGTGCTCCGTCTTGTTCGCGAAACGCTGGCAACCAGATTAGCCATTGCAGACTGTCTTTTCCCCGAACCAACGGCGACCAGCGAATCCAGACGTTGGGATACGTCCTCAATCCCAGGGTAAGGCTCACTCTAGGAGACGCCTCGAAGCGTTCTCACTTCTGGGAACGACCTATCAAGTCGCAGCCGCCAGCGCTTCGTTTCAGAACAATCCTACTTTCATGGGCCTCTCGGAGGCAAAACCAGCAGCACACTTGAAGCTATGGCGAATGGTGGAGTTTTATAGCACTGGTGGACGGGTGCCGAACTCCAAACTTCAGAAAGGTTTGAGACGGTACTCTAATCTTCCGTCAGTTTATACTACGATGCAGTACGGTAACCGTCAGATTTTGAGAGAAAAATCAGGTGTTTTTGCTGCAAATTCGCAAGCTACTGAACTGGACAGACCAGGAGTGTTGAGATGGGAAGGCGAAGAGCCGGTTGTCGGCAAGCAGACCGATGATTGGCGTAGACTTGACGATGACGTGCTCAGCAGTCTGCTCCGCAGAGGCTCCCTAGAGTTTGAAGGTCGGGCAGGTTTCCAGAAATGCTGGAAAAGGAACGGGGCGTGCAGTGGTTCATTTGTTTATGCAATAAGCATAAAAATCACATGTCTGAACCCGGAATCGAACCGGGGACCTCCAGTGTGTGAGACTGGCGTGATAACCGACTACACCATCCAGACATGCCTATGCGAGGGGACTTCCTACTAAAACTGATGGCTCTACTGCTCACACTCCGCAGCTTGCATCAGCTTAGTCGCAGCACTTCGTCGCAGCAACAATGGCTTCCCCAATGCGATCTCTCGCGTCAGCCTTCAGTCGCCGCCTCGTCGGCCCGCAAGCATCGGCTCTCTCGCTTCGAGGAGGCGCGGGAGCGCGTCTCGGCTTCGGACGTCCACCCGCTTCTGAGGCACGTTCTTCTGTTCTCTTTTCCCTGAAGTCGCCGAGTCTTGCGCGTCTGTAGTCCACTTTTGAGACGCCTCAAAAGGCTTCCGATGCACGTTCTTCTGCTTTTTTTCCAAACTCGCCCAGTCTCGCGCGACTGTAATCTCCATCTGCTTGAATCAACGTTCCCGACGCGACTTCCTGTCGACTTCAAAGCGACCTCTGTTGCCGCAACAACCGTTGCATTCAATTGCGGACGGAAGTCTAGACGATCCCCGATGTCCGATGGCCGATGAGCGATAACTAATGCTTGATGGTCGATGACCGATCGCCGATAACCCGCTGAATCACCCTCTCCGTGTCTCTATACTCGTCATTTTCGCCTGAAATCTTCTTTTTCTTCTCGGATCGTGTACTCGCGTTTCTTGACGGTTGGTTCCCTGAATCATCTCGCGTCGCGTGTCGCATGCAAGACAAGACTTCCAGAACCTTTTCAGTCTCCTTGATTTCTCTTCCCGCATATTCCTGACCCTCACTTCTCTTTTCCCGATATCTTGTTCATCGATTCCCCACGCCCTACCACTCCGTGCCTCTTTCCCGACCGCCTCTTTCCCGACCGCCTCTTTCCCACCTGCCTCGCCCTCCCTGCCTCTCTCCTTCGTTGCCTACCCTCCCACCTTCTCCCCTCCCACCTTCTCCCCTCCCACCTTCTCCCCTCTCCTTGCAGCTACCAGAGAGCGATGACGTGGTATGACGGCACGGCACGCCCAACCAGCCTCTTTCCCCCCTCCTTGCCTCTCCTCTCTCGCTGCCTCTCTGCCTTATTGCAGCTACCAGAGAGCGATGAGCTGACTTGGTATGATGGCACGCCCAACCCTGAGACGGCTACAGACACCATCCTGCCGAACCTGCCGTCTGTGAGTCTCCCCTGCCGTCTGTGAGTCTCCCCTGCCGTCTGTGAGTCTCCCCTGCCGTCTGTGAGTCGCCCCTGCCGTCTGTGAATCGCCCCTGCCGTCTGTGCATCGGATATTACCTGCCAGCTATCGTCCTGTTTCCAATCAATCCTCAATCTCCTCCGTCCGGCCTCTCCTCTCCCCTCTCCTCTCCCCTCCCCCTCCTCTCTCCCTCCCCTCTCCTCTTTCCTTTCCTATTCCCTCTCCTCTGCTTTCTCCTCTCCCCTTTCTCCTAACCAACCACCACAGACAACAGCACTGCAGTGGCTAGCAGCAGGCCTGTCAGTGTTTGCCCTGGTGGGTCTTGCTGCAGTGGTCAACGACAAGCCCTCTCGAATCCCCTGGGTACGTGCTCCTGAGCTTCACACTCCATTTTTTGTGCCTACATCGCACTCGCACTTCTTATTTCTGTTCGCGTCCTCCCGTTGTTATAGATTCCTGCCATTTCCACCGCCTCTCCTGGCTCCCTGTAAGTTCCCTTGGATAAGACATATATGAGATACTCCCTCACACTTCCCCACCCGCCTACAGGCTGCCCGTGAGTTCCCGTATGACGATGGGCTTCCTGAATGCACCAAGGACAAGCTGCCGGCTTGAGCAACCTCTGTGTCCCTTGCATTGCATGTCTACCTCTCACAACCCCTTGCAACCCCCCGCAACCCCTCGCAACCCCTCGCAACCCACCCACCCGCCCTACAGGCTCCTCGTGAGTTCCCGTATGACGATGGGCTTCCTGAATGCACCAAGGACAAGCTGCCCGCCTAACCCTCAACAGAACACCAGCACCTGCTATACCCACCTACCTGATCATGCATACGATCAATCAATCCCATGATGCCTGCTACTGCCACCCCAGCCGTCAATGCTGAGTTTGTGAAGCCATTTCTGTTGACTGCCATGCCATGGCATAGTGGTTTTGTCTTCCATTCAACCTGCTACAATTTACCAGGATTAGTATTTCGATTGTACCATATCTTAACTGTAGTTGTCCATTCATGTCCATGTTTTAATCACAAGCCTGTTAGAGAAACTTTCAATCCTATCTGAATGGTGACTTGAATTGGAAACATGTGCTTTGTGCTCCCATCAAAATGCACAAGAAAAAACATACGTCTAAATGACAGTCTAAATAACACATCAACTATCAGCAACTTTCAATAAATGCTACTGGGCAAGGCAGGGCGTTGTTAGGCCTCAAAGGGGGCAAACACGACCACCGAGTTGTGACCTCCAAAGCCAAACGAGTTGGAAATGCCTGAAGCGTACACGGTCAATGGAAGGACAGCGAGTGGGAAGGGAGGGGAAGGGGAGAGGAGGGCGAGAGGGGGGGAGAGGAGGGCGAGAGGGGGGGAGAGGAGGGCGAGAGGGGGGGAGAGGAGGGCGAGAGGGGGGGAGAGGAGGGCGAGAGGGGGGGAGAGGAGGGCGAGAGGGGGGGAGAGGGGGAAGGGGGAGAGGAGGGCGAGGGGGGGAGTGGGGTAAGGGAGGTGGTGTTGAATGACAAAAGTACATCCAATACAGGTTGTAGATCCTAACAAGGTTCAGAGGGTGTGAACTGGAACTCCACCACACCAGACGTGCACGGATGCATGCATGCACCATGGTGCAGAACGAGGTGCCTTTTGAGTCGACTCATAAGCCACCTCAAGGTTCTTTTGAGGCGCCTCAAAAGTCGCCTCAAAAGCCACTACGACAACAGACGTGCATGGATGCATGCATGCACCGTCGTGCAGAACGAGGTGCCTTTTGAGTCGACTCATAAGCCACCTCAAGGTTCTGAGAAAGTGACCAGGCGTTCCACCACGACAGTAGACATGCATGCATGCATGCACCGTCGTGCAGAACGAGGTGCCTTTCAACTCACCAACGTTCACTTTATGCTGCTTCTTCTCATTCGCCACCGTGTCAAAGGTGACTGACTCCTCCAGGTCCTGTTACCAAAAAAAGCAAGAATAAAAACATGTAAAAATATAAACATATACAAATGCACATTTATAACACAAGAAAAAGTGAAAAGTTGTGTAGGACAAGTCTTCATGCAAGACAAATCGGGCACTCACAGAATCAACTCAAATAAAACCTCACGAATTGGTTGATGGTCGGGTGCAGCCATCCCGTCTCAATCGCCTTGATCACTGCAATCGCCTATCGAGTCTTCCAACACAGTGACGTTGGATGGGGTGCATAGTACCTCTCAAACAGATCAGGGCACGCAGCACTGGCAGCGCGAAAGGACTCACGAATTGGTTGATGGTCGGGTGCAGCCAGCCGGTCTCAATCGCCTTGATCACCGCGATCGCCTCCAGCCCTCCAGCAGCGCCCAGACAATGACCAATCATGGACTGCCACGTGTACAGGGGAGATGGCGTGAGAAGGGTAGAAAAACAAGTCCACTCATGTGCTCAACTCGAGAACCTTATCGACATTCATGCAACTTGTTTTAGTGTACAACTTCCAAGTATACTCGCTTATAAGGTGCTTCAGTAAGCGGACTCCCACTGACCTTGGTGCCATTGAGCTTGATCTCGCTGGTATCCTTAACACCTTTTTTATCGGAGTGTGCACCATCTATGTCTATACTCGCTATGAAGTGTTCCACTACTCACCTTGGTGCCATTGAGCTTGATCTCGCTGGTATCCTTGAACACCTTCTTGATAGCATTCACCTCTGCCACGTCACCCACAATGGTGGAGGTAGCATGGCAGTTGATGTAGTTCACCTGGCGGCAAGGCACAACGGGAAGGAAGACGATGGGAGATGAAGGGGAAGGAAATGGGAGAGGGGGGAGGCAGGGGAGCTGGTTCATCGCTGGTGTCCTTCAACACCTGCTTGATTGCGTCCACCCGGGTCGTGGCGGACCGGGTGAACACGATGGTGGACGTGGCAAGGCAGTTGATGTAGTTCACCTGCAGGCACAAGGGGGTAGGGAAGAAAGGGCATGGAGGAGATGGGGGATGGGGGACGAATTCACGCGCATGATTTGGGGACCCTTCAACGCAACAAGGCCACAAAGGGGAGGTAAGCACTGGGAGACAGGTGTGGGGGAAGGCAGGACAAAAGGGACCTACCTCATCTGGGGAGACCTCTCCATCAGCAGGAGCGCTGAGGATCAGGTGGACACACCCAGCCCGTCAAGGGGAGAACGAGGAGGGGGGGAGAGAAGAGGGGGAAGACAGGCCGCCGTACCTCCTCTGGGGAGACCCCTCCGTCAGCCAGTGCGTTGAGAATGCAGGTGGACACGCCAAGGCCGTCCTCACGGGGGTCGGTCATGTGGTGTGCATGGAGGAGACGGGAACCTGCCTTCTCAGGTAAGTGAGGGGAAGGGAAGAACCTACCTCCTCCGGGGAAACACCGCCGTCAGCCAGCGCGTTGAGAATGCAGGTGGACACGCCAAGGCCATCCTCACGCGGGTCGGTCATGTGGTGTGCATCGCATGTCACTGCACCTCCCAGGTACTCCGCGTAGATGTGTGCCCCGCGCTTCTGGGCGCTCTCAAGGCTCTCCATCACCTGGTAAGTGGGAGGAAGGGGGAGAAGGGCATGAAGAGGGTGCACGGAATAAGTGTCAATGACTCACTGCCCCCTCCCAGGTACTCCGCGTAGATGTGTGCGCCACGCTTCTGGGCGCTCTCCATCACCTGGTAAGGAAGAGGGAGGGAAGGGGGGAAGGGGGAAGGGGGGCAATGGGGTTGGTGTTGGTGCACACAACATGGTTCACTGCGCCTCCCAGATACTCCGCATAGATGTGCGCCGCGCGCTTCTGGGCGCTCTAGGCTCTCCATCACCTGGTGAGAGGGGGAGAAAGGAGGTTTGGAGGGGGAATAGCACATGGAGATGGAGCAGGGGGGTGTTGGGGAAGAAAGGCGGGAATGGCACATGCCCTGCGACCCATGTGCTGTTCCCCCTCTCCCCCCTCTTCCCCCCAGCGGGAGGTATTCCAAATTTGTGCACCCAATCGCGTCCTCCTTCTCCTGCTGCTCGTTCTCCTACTCCTGCTCCTGCTCCTGCTCCTGCTCCTGCTCCTGCTCCTGCTCCCTACAGGCGGGGATTAAGGTCGGGGGAAACGGGGAGACGGGGGAAAAACGATGGGAATAGGGGCTCGGGATAACAGGTGCGTTGTGGTTGGAACGAAAGGTGGTTGGGATTGGGGGAAACGGGGGGTGGGAGCAGGAGAGAACCCACACTGGACAACCTAGAACAACCCACCGAACAGCCTATGACGAAGCCCTCGCGCTGCTTGTCCCACGGCTGCGACGCCCAACCCACCAGAAAGCCTACCATGGCGCCAACTGGACTGTAACAAACCATAAGTCACGCCAAAACAACGCACCAGTCCGCCACAACTTACCAGCACGCCGGAGCCCTCGCCCATGACGAAGCCCTCGCGCTGCTTGTCCCATGACCTAGCATGCACCAGCACCCATCACACCACACCCACCAGCACGCCGGAGCCCTCGCCCATGACGAAGCCCTCGCGCTGCTTGTCCCATGACCTAGCATGCACCAGCACCCATCACACCACACCCACCAGCACACCGGAGCCCTCGCCCATGACGAAGCCCTCGCGCTGCTTGTCCCATGACCTAGCATGCACCAGCACCCATCACACCACACCCACCAGCACACCGGAGCCCTCGCCCATGACGAAGCCCTCGCGCTGCTTGTCCCATGACCTAGCATGCACCAGCACCAATCACACCACACCCACCAGCACACCGGAGCCCTCGCCCATGACGAAGCCCTCGCGCTGCTTGTCCCATGACCTAGCATGCACCAGCACCCATCACACCACACCCACCAGCACGCCGGAGCCCTCGCCCATGACGAAGCCCTCGCGCTGCTTGTCCCACGGCCGCGACGCCGTCTGCGGGGAGTCGTTGCGCTGGGAGAGCGCGCGGCACGCCACGAAGCCGCCGAGCCCGATGGGGATGATGGCGGCTTCAGTTCCGCCCGCCACGATGATGTCCGCCTCGCCCCTGAGGAGAGGGAAGGGGGGAGGATAAGGGGGATTCGCAAAGTGTCAAGACCAGCCCGATGGGGATGATGGCGGCTTCAGTCCCGCCCGCCACAATGATGTCCGCCTCGCCCCTGTGGAGCAAAGGCGTGAGGAGTGAGCCAGGGGGAAGAGGGGAAAAGTGGGATTCGTTAGTTGACTCGACAAGCCACCCAGCCCGATGGGGATGATGGCGGCTTCAGTCCCGCCCGCCACGATGATGTCCGCCTCGCCCCTGAGAAGAGAGCCAGGGGAGGAGGGGAGATGGTTGGAGAGGGGGAAGGGGCGGTTTGTTAGTTGGCCCAATAACCAGACCAGCTGGATGGGGATGATGGCGGCCTCTGTGTCCCTCCCCGATATGATGTCCGCCCCCTTCGGTAAGGGAGGGGGGATGGCGCGACGAGGTGGGGGGAACGAGAAAGGGAACAACGAAGCTGGGGGGATTTCTGAGGCGTTCGCGCCTAAAACCCTGAAACCCTGAGGATGAACAGGGCAACCAACAAAATCAACAGGCCCACGAAGCTCAGCGCATCTGCGAACGCAATCACCTTGCAACTGCGATGCGATTTGCAATAGCTGGTCGTTTCCGTATACCAGTGACACAGGTTATTAAAATACCTCCGGATGTGGTTGGCGGCGGCGTCGAAGCAGTAGTTAGCCGTGGCGCAGGCGGTGGAAATGGAGTAGTTGGGGCCCATGAGACCAGTTATAAGCGTAACCGCACTGTACCCCTGGTTACCGATTACCGGTCACTGCTCGCACCTGCGGATGTGGTTTGCAGCGGCGTAGAAGCAGTAGTTGGCCGTGGCGCAGGCGGTGGAAATGGAGTAGTTGGGGCCCATGAGGCCGAGCTCGATGGCGAGCAGCGCGGAGCCCATGTTGGTGATGGCGTAGGGGATGAAGAAGGGCGTGATGCGCTTGTGCCCCTTCTCCAGTAGCGCCTTCACGCCGTCCGAATACACCGTCAGCCCGCCCATGCCCGACCCGATGATCACCCCCACCTTCTGCTTGTCCACCTGCGGAGGTCGGGGAGGGAGGGGACAAGGGATGAAACGGATGAAACAACACGGGGAATAGGGACACGAACTGAGTGCACCGTCCGCCGCAATGCCCGACCCGAGGATTACGCCCGTCCTCTGCAGTTGATTCAGCGAAGACAACGTGGGGTTGATGTGGAATTGACGAACCATTCTAATTTATATCATATTCTTAGCGCGATTTATTCAACGGTCCTCCACAAATTGCCAGGTCGTAAAGAAACGTGACAGACGATGCCAGCTCACGTAAGTACATGGGCCCCACAATTTAACCAGCATCACCGTGCAGTACCTTGCTCATGCATACCGCGACCACGTCATTCGTTGCTTCACGACTTACCTTATCCACCACGCCCACGTCATTCCTACTTTTACAACTTACCACGTCCACGTCACTCCTTGTCAGGAACATACCTTGTTCAAGTCATCTCCTCCGAGGCCAGCGTCGATGAGAGCCTTCTTGCCGCCGACGATCGCGTACCGCAGGCAATCGTCCAGCCGGCGGTCGTTCTTCCCGTCGATCAGGCCCTCGTTGGAGAAATTCCGGATTTGCGCGGCGAACTGGGTCGGGAACTTGGTGGCGTCGAAGCGGTCGATATAGTCAACCCCGCTAACGCCGGCGAGCAGCTTGTCGTAGTAGGTGTTCACGTCGTTGCCGAACACGGAGCAGAGGCCCATTCCCGTGATCACGACGCGCTTCTTCGGATCGGTTTCCCGTTTCGGCGCCGTCGCAGAAGCGCGAACGGCGGTAGTGGCTCTTCTTGCTGAAAAACGGGGGAGTAGATGCACCAGTTGTTAATACGCGTGGATACATTTCAGGAAATACACAAAAAACTCGTAAGCAGATTTGAAACCAGTAGACACCGAACAAGGCAAATGGAATAAAATCTGGCATGGTGACTATTTGAAATCGAGCGATACTAAGATGTGACCGTACACACGTGCTAGAGTCCACTGTCTCTGTACGGTTACGATCATCTCACGCTCCTAGATGATAACCTAAAGTCGCTAAGCTCCACAAAAACCGAATTCTTCGGCGATAACCTACCTTGCCTCTTGACGGAGACAACATCCTTCTGACGGAGCGCGCACCCCAGAAGGTCGGATTGCCTCAAGCTGGCTGAGGCCTCTGTTGCCAGAGAGCAGCTCTGGACGGAGGTGCTTAGCCCTGACCCAAGGCAAGTGGCCATGTCTGCGTGGTATATTTCAAAAGCTTAGTGATGCTTAGCAGACACGTGACCAGAGGAATTTGGATCAGGAATCCAGGTAACAGAAGTTCCTCAATCAGGCAAGCAAGAGCAATTACAGCTTCTGAAGGAAGAGCTGAGGAATATGGAGCAGTCTGATCAGGAAGGGAGACCAATGGCGTAAAAGGAATGCAACAGTTGGACAAGATGGGAGAATCCGGTTTGCCCGTCATACGTTAAAGTTTCATGGAACGACCTTGCTGAAGCAGGAAACGTTTCGGTGAAGCCTATTTCGAATTCCAGAACTCATACTCAGCACACAGGAGATTGGTTCTGTCTTGTTGCGTTGCGTTTCATATTATCGTGTTTCCTTCCACATCCGAAGCCAGGTCCCCATTGCAACTGCCAAGAATCAGAACCCCACTCCCAACCGCAACTCCCGACAGAGGGATTTGTGATGCTAGAACAAAACGGCGACCTCGAAAAATGCGAATCGCGGGCAGCGTGTTCGGAAAAAAACATTTCGTCACCCCAACAGAAAGTGCGTTCTGCGTGATTGAAGGTGGATGGTTCACGATGGTGATACATTTTCGCGAGGCTTGCTGGTTACCGAATTCGACTCCCGGAAGCCTTGGAGGCTCATCCACTTCGTGGGGTAATTGTCGCAAATGCTGACGGAAGCGGAAGGGTAAGGCCAAACACGTCAGGGGAAGTCTGATCGCGGACACGTCAGGATCAGCACAAGACATTCCATTCGGACAGGTGTCAAAAGGAAGACACCAGGTGACACAGACGGGAGTTGAGATAAGAGCCCATCGCTGGAAACGAGGACTCTTGTCAACAAGTAATGCTACGATGTTACAGCAAGGGAATTCCGAATAGAAATGTATGTAGAGCAGGATTTCACTTCGTGTATGTCAAGATGGCCCTACTATCTAAGAAAACAACGAACTACGTTTCTAGAGCGGACAACAAGTATGGCAATCAGGTTGGATGAACATGTGCTTCAGGACCTGGACTGTGCACAAACAGCAATGAGGAACAGAACAGATTTTCTGAAGGAACAATTCGGGCAGGATTAATAAGTGAGCTTTGACGTTATTACGGAAGCACAGAGCAGGTGAGGTTACACAAAATCGAAATGCAAGTTGTAGAAACATCATCAGGGCAGTTGAAAATGTAAATGAAAAAGACCAGAGGTCTACCAGACATATGTGCATCCCACGTGCCAAGATCCCTGCGCCTCCGCAAACCCCCAGGTTAAATTATCTCGTGTCGCTTTCCTGCAAATCACCCTGCGACTCGGAATCTCTGTCCTGTCGAACAAATGCCACCAGACATGGAAAGGCAAGAGCCGCACCAGACAGGACAGGAGACGCGGGTTGCAAGCAAGTCAACTGCATATAACCTCCCCGCTTTGCCATAGCCTGTCATCAGTAACGAAAGTGCAGTTCCTGGATTTTACATCACCTCCACCATTTCCCCACAGTCTGGTTGAGTTTAGTCCCTAATCTCGCTTCAACCTCACAACACGCTAGAATGGCTCGAGCTGCGGTTTTCGCGCTCACCCTCGCGCTGCTGCTCGTGGTGGCGCGCGCCGGCAGCCCCATTACAAGCTCGACGGCGAACGAGAAGCCCGACCAGAGCAGCAAGAAGGACGACGGTCTCATGACCGAAATCCCCGCGGCCATTGCGAAGCAGGCGGCGGCGGGCAACGCGGAGGGAGTGACATACGTTGACACGGCGCAGGACACGTTCTTCATGGCTGATGTGAAGAAGGCCGGGTGGAACGCGCAGAAATGCCCGCCGGGTTTGAACAAGGAGCTGGCGGGCGCGTGCACGCCCAAGAATTGCTCCAAGGGCGGCATTGCGGCCAAGTGGAAGACGGCGTACCTGCAGAAGAACAAGCTCGGGTACGAGCTGTACGTGCCGGGTAACCCGCTCACGCTGCTCAAGGCCAACCCTGCGTCGTGCTGCAACACGTGCGCCGCGACGCCGGCGTGCACGTACTGGCAGTACATTCCCGACATCACGATCGACGGCAAGAAGGGCAAGGGCGCGTGCTACCTGATCCACGACCAGATCGACTTCACGTGCGGAGAGATGACCGCGCAGTACAGCACGGAGACGAAGCCCGTGCCGCTTCAGGTGCGCATCGGCGGCGAGTGCAACCCGAGCGCCAAGATTCTCAACGACCCGCATCTGGTGGGCGCGCACGGCACGCACTTCGACTTCAACGGCCGCCCCGATAAGGCCTTCTGCCTGCTGACGGACCGCGACCTGCACGTGAACATGTTGCTGCGCGGGTACTACGACGAGCGCACCGACAACGCGGCGCTGGTCGTCGACGGCAAGGCCGTGCACACGTGGATCAAGGAGCTCGGCATTGTGTGGACCGCCAAGGGCGTCGACCACAAGATTCGCATCGCGGCGCGCGGCGGCAAGCAGCAGGAGCGCGGCGACGGGTTCGTGAAGAGCATAGAGATTGACGGTGAGGCGATCCCGCGCATGCAGGTGGGCGACAGCGTGACGAGCGACGGCGGGCTGACGATCCAGTTCCGCGCGCTGGAGAAGGAGGGGCCGTTCGATGTGGATTACTACCTGCTGACGATCGACGGCCTGATTTCGCTCGACCTCCGCCTGCGCGTGGCGCACCCGAAGCTGCAGACGCCGAGCGACGCCGAGGCGCACATTAACGTTGGCATTGCGGAGCTGGAGCACACCGACGCGATTCACGGCGTGCTCGGGCAGACGTACCGCGACGACCACGCGCAGCGCGCTGCGGACTTCCAGAAGCTGATCGCGAGCCTGCACCGTCCGATCTCCGCCGACAGCGCGGAGGGGCAAGGGTTCCTGGATGGCACTCCGCGGTCGTACGAGGCCAGCGACGTGCTTGCTGTGGACTGCGCTTACACCGCGTATGGCCGCGCCAGACAAGTGATGCCCGTGCAGGAACTCCCCTAAGCACTGACTCGGTGTCAGCATTTGCAGATGTATTGTAGAGTGGGATGGATTTCGTTTGGAAACCAGGTTATGCCACTATATTGTACTGTGCACACATACCGTTGCTACCTCATGTACACTAGCATTTGAACTGATTAATTGTTTTATTCAGCTTATTGTCAAATTGGCTCGTGGCCAAACTGAAAGCAGATAACCTGAGTTTAGATGGGTCTGGTTGGATCATCTAAAAAACAGACCTAGAGTCAAGAATAATAAATGTGTTGATTGACTAAGGTTGGTTGGGGTACATTAACTTAAAACCAGGGTGCACATTCAACGCGGTTCGGCTTGAGATGTTGGGAAGGGGGTTTGGAGAAAAACAGTGATTGGCTCACGAGGGGCGACAAAAAAATGATTCCGCTAGAGCTTCGGGCATTTCGTAGGTGGCGGGAGGGGGTGAAATGGCGGGAGTGGGTGAAACCGAATGGCGGGAGGGATGAAACAGATTGGCGGGAGGGGGGGGAAACGAAATTGCGGGGGAGGGGGGAAACAAAATTGCGGGGGAGGGGGGAAACGAATTTCGACGGGGAGGGGGAAATGAAATTGCGGGGGCGTGGGGAAACGAAATTGCGGGGGAGGGGGGAAACGAATTTCGACTTGAAGGGGTTGAAAGCACACCTCGTAACCCACTCAGTCAAGGGATAACCTTTGATGCACATTCAGCTGAATGTGCACCCCGGTTTTAACCTTAACAGTTGTACCCTCTACAACACATGTTGAGAACCATAGTAGTTAGGAAACTTAGGAGATTAGGAACTAGGGTTTTGGAGAGGTTCAGCAAGGAGAACCATGGAGAGGGAAGTTGGCCAAAAGAGTGGTTTCACTATGGAATGAATACAAGATATAGGAATGGGCAAAAGGGAGGGCACACCACCAGCAATTGATGCTAATACCTAAACTAGTACACTAGCTAGCTGTAGGCAGTTATAAGATATGCAATATAATTCAACACACCCCCGTAACTGCCTACGGCTATAGCTAGTGGTGCCTGGCACCAGGTCGCCTGGAGAGCGGTTGCTGTAGCTGGGATAGGCACAGAAACAGCGGTGGCTGACCGGCAGCACCTGTGAACGCCAGGACGGAGGAGGGCGCGGAGAGCGCGGAGGAGGGCTGGGATAGCCGGAGGGCGAAGGATGCTGGTCGCTCGCCATCTACGAGCAAACACAACTGTTGGTGAGGAGGAGGAAGCTGCTGGTGGTGCACAGGAGGAGAGCAAAGGAGAGGCGGCTGGAGGAGAGGAGATAGGAGGAGGAGATGCGGCTGGAGGAGAAGAGAGGAGGAGGAGATGCGGCTGGAGGAGAGGAGAGGAGGAGGAGATGCGGCTGGAGGAGAGGAGATAGGAGGAGGAGATGCGGCTGGAGGAGAGGAGAGGAGGAGGAGATGCGGCTGGAGGAGAGGAGAGGAGGAGGAGATGCGGCCGGAGGAGAGGAGAGGAGGAGGAGGAGAGGAAGTGCAGCGGAAGGAGGAGGAGAAGGGGGAGGCGGCTGCCTGCACATACCCGCCACCCCCACACCCTCTTCCCCCCCCCCCCCAAACGCGGCACGAACTGCAGATGCACGGGCAGCGATGAGGAGGAGGATTAGGGAGGGGCAGGAGGGTTCAAGGGGGCTTAAGCACCCCCGTAGCCGCGGGCGCGAGCCTCGCCACCTCCCCCCCGCAACGTCCACCGTAGAAGAGAGCGACGGCAGGTGCGGAGGCGGGGAGCGGGGTGGCGATGGCAGGGGCGCTGGCGGCCGCTGCTGGCGCTGGCGCTCGCGACCGGCGCTGGCGCATGCCGCTGGCGCTGGCACTGACGCTGGCGCTGGCGCTGTGGACCGGCGCTGGAGCTGGCGCTGGCGCTCGCGACAGTCGCTGGCGCTGGCGCACGTCGCTGGCGCTCGCGCTGGCGTCAGCGACGGTCAGAGGCGCTGGTGCTGGCGTCCGCGACCAGCGACGGGGCGACGCGACAGCGCGCGGGACGGGGCGACCAGCGCGTGGGGCGGGTAGCACGGGGCGTTCAGCGCGGGGCAGGCAACGGGCGAGCGCCTCGAAGGGCGCAGCAACGGTCGCCATGGCAACGATGGCAGCCATGGCGAATGAAAAATAACAAGGTCCTTAGAAGGACCCAGCTCTTAATACCATGTTGAGAACCATAGTAGTTAGGAAACTTAGGAGATTAGGAACTAGGGTTTTGGAGAGGTTCAGCAAGGAGAACCATGGAGAGGGAAGTTGGCCAAAAGAGTGGTTTCACTATGGAATGAATACAAGATATAGGAATGGGCAAAAGGGAGGGCACACCACCAGCAATTGATGCTAATACCTAAACTAGTACACTAGCTAGCTGTAGGCAGTTATAAGATATGCAATATAATTCAACAACACACATCACTAAGACTACAACATTTGACACACCCCCATAGTCAAGTGAGGGGTGTCAAGCAAAACCAAAAGTGTACGGTCACAAGACCAGTCACAAGGAAACAAAGCTCAGGGTGGAGCACAAGCACAAGACTAGCCACAAGGCTAGTTCAAGAGTTCACATAGAGGGGTTTCTGGTATGTGGTTTGTGGCATGGCTGACACAATGTAGCATGGCACAAAATACATCGTCGGCTCTTTCCCTCAGGTGTACGTGGCAAGAATGGCGGGGAGGGGAGGTGCTTTTTGCAGATATTAAATGGGGTGTATTTTGACGCGCCTTAAAATGCACCGCAAGAAGGGCGGGGAGGGGAGGGAGGTGCTTTGGCACTAGTATTAAATGAAACGGGACCATATGATGTGATGTGACGTGGCATGGCACCAAGGTACTCTCTTCTCGGTTCTCTCCGTGGATTGCATACAAGGCAATACATGGCATGCAGTCTCCACCATGTCGTTGAGAAGCTTATAGCACGTGTAGGGACTCTGTGGAAGTAACAACTGCGTACAATTCGGCTAAGAAACATGTAGGCTGGCTGCAGCCCCACCGGGTCATTGAGAAACATGTAGAATGCGTAAGCCCTCCTTGCTAGGATTTCAGTGGAAGTAAGAATGGGAGACAGATTGGGAAGGAGTCGATGATCATAGATAGTAAGGAACTAAACACGTAAGCTGTCTGCAGCTGGGTCGTTGAGAAGCCTCTATTGCATATAAGGGCTCTTCGTTAGGACCTCTATTGATGAAACAGGCGGACACTAAAGGAAACAGAAGTGCCGCTCGCAACCGCATTAGGCTATTCAGCAGCCTGTATGCACAATATATGCTTCCCGCGATGACCTCTGTTGGAGGAACAGTAGGATGTCAAATAATGTAGCCTGTAGTGAGGCTTGTCTTAGGGGGTACAAATATTAGGGTTTGCTACGGTATATGTACCCCAACCAACATCAATGAACACACAATTCAGTTTCTGACATGGTATCACCTAGGTTAAGGATCCCGTTCCTCGTGCCCGAGAATCCCGAGCCTCACGCATCTCACCCGTCCCGTCCTGTCTCGTAGCGCTGCAGTAGCGCCCCTTTCGTATGCCTGTCCGCCGCGCGCCTACCCTAAGCGCCCGCCAGCGGACCTGCCCTTAGCGCCCGCCGCGCGCCTGCCCTTTGCGCCGCCGCGTCTGCCCTTAGCGCCCGCTGCGCCTGCCCGTTAGGCCTCTGCCGCGCCCGCCCGTCAGGCCCGCTGCCGCGACTGCCCGTTAGGCCTGCTGCCTACCCGCCTCGCCTGCCCGTTAGGCCCGCCGCGCCTGCCCGTTAGGCCCGCCGCGCCCGCCCGTCAGGCTCGCCTCGGGCCCTGCCTTCGCGCTGCCGCGCCTACCCGTTACGCCCGCTGCCGCGCCCGCCCGTCAGGCCCGCCGCGGGCCCTGCCTTTGCGCCGCCGTGCATGCCCGTTCGCCGCTGCTGCGCCCGCCCGTCAGGCCCGCTGCCGCGCCTGCCCGTTAGGCCCGCTGTCGCGCCCGCCCGTCAGGCCAGCCGCGGGCCCTGCCTTCGCGCCGCTGCGCCTGCCCGTTACACCAGCCGCCGCGCCCGCCCGTCAGGCCCGCCGCGGGCCCTGCCTTCGCGCCGCCGTGCATGCCCGTTTGCCCCTGCCGCGCCTGTCAGCTATGCCCCCCGCGGGCCCGCCCCTTGCGCCCGCCGTGCCTGCGTTTTGCGCCCGCCGGGGGCCTGCACTCGCTACCCGCCATCTCTCCCAGTGACACCCGCCGCGCCTGCCCGTGCGACCTGCCGCGCCTGCCCTTAGAGCCTGCCGCGGCCCTGCCCTACCTGCCCACCTTGCCTGCCCGTGCTCGTTGCAAGCCTGCCCTTAGAGCTCGCCACGCCGGCCCTTCGCGTCCCTCTAGCGGCTGCCGCGTGCCTACTTTTGCTCGCGCGCCTGCCCTGGGCACGCCCACGCGCCTCTCGCCCAACCGCTTGTCTCCTTGCCGTGCTTGTCGCCCTGCCCTCGCCTACCACTGCGCCCTGCCGGCCTTGTAGTTTCTGATTTCGCTATGACGACCCCTAGGGTCCTTCGCTTTGACGCCGAGGGTAGGCCCTTCGAGTTCTCTGTCTGGCTCCAGCGTGCGCAGCGTCTCCTAGAGAGTCAGGTACAGGCGAACGATTCCCTGTGGGCGCACGCTTCCGGTGAACTCCGCGCACCCCCCGATCCTGATACCCTAGGCCTTGACGCTACTCATGAGGACAGAGAGCGTGTTGCGCGTCAGCGTGCTGACTTGACAGCCTGGAGATCACGCAACGCTGCGCTCCCTCAGCAACCTCCTCCCTGCGTCCGAGGAGACCCATTTCTCACAGGTTCGCATGGCTAGAGAGTTCCCGACTGCGATCAAGGCCCGCTATGCTACTCCTTCCACAGTCTCTCTTGGTCGCCTGTTTCTCCCCTTCCTGTTTCCTGACCTCGCCTCGTTTGAGCGCTTTGCTGACCTGATCGCTCACCTGTGCTCACTGGACTCTAGCTTTCACGCTGCCTGCACCGACGCACAGCTTGCACTGCTACCTCCTTCCATGCCGATCACAATCTATTTTATCGCCACTAGCCTCCCTGACCGCCTTGCTTCGGTTCGTGACGCACTCCTCCTGAAGCATCCTAGCGAGCTCACTATCGGCGTCCTCGAGTCTGCTCTCAAGGACGTCGAGAGCAACCTCCGTTCAGTAGCCTCTGCCTCTGGTGCTTTGCCCCCTCCACTGTTTCACGGGTGCAATGTCCCTCAGCTGCCCACCTTTACTGCCTCCCTCGCCACTGCCGCTACTGACGTGACCGCAGCTGCTGTTACGACTTCTTCGCGGTCTCGGGGTAGGAGTGGCAGGAGGGGCGGTCAGGGTGCGGGCGGAGATGGCGGAGGCGGTGAGGGTGACGTGGCGAGCGGTGGCGGCGGGAGTGCAGGGGCTGGAGGATCGCCTCGTGCGGCGGCCTGTGACTCCCCTTCTGCAGCTGGTGGAGGTGACGCCCGGGTTCATCAGCCACCTATTGGTCTGCCAGCCGCAGGGGGTGGAGCAGCGGCGTGGTACCTCGCTCCGCGACAGCAGCAGCAGCCCCTCCCCTCGCAGCAGCCACAGCGACAGCAGCGGCAACAACTGTCAAATGTTATATCTGCTACAGTTTGTTTAGGCTGTAGTGGGGTAGTTACTATGGGGTACAGTAAGTTTAGGGTTTCCTACTTGTACCCAACTCTTTCCTAGTGCAATCACTCTTGTTCATTCTGACATGGTATCACGAGCCTAGGTTGCCACCTAGGACCGCTTACTACTACGGGCCCACTATTCCGCTAGAAGCGCCCTCGTGCGCCCTACCTTACGTGCGCCCTTGTGCGCCTTTCTCTGCTCGTGCGCCCTCGTGCGCCCTTTTTCTTTCTGCTAGTGGGCCCTCGCGCGCCCCGCCCTTCGTTCTTCCTGCGCTCCGTCCTGCAGCCCTTGCGCTGCCTCCTGCTGCCCTAGGCCAGTGCGCCGCTCCTGCAAGCTAGTAGGGCCCTCGAGCCGCCCCTGCAGGTCCGTCAGGCCCCCGAGCCGCCTCTGCAGGCCCGTCAGGCCCCTGAGCCGCCTCTGCAGGCCCGTCAGGCCCGAGAGCCGCCCCTGCAGGCCCGTCAGGTCGGCGCGCTGCCCCTGCAGGACCACGCCGCCCGAGCGCAGCCTCTGCCCGACCGCGCGCCGCCCCTGCAGGCCCTCGCCGCCCGAACACAGCCTCTGCAGGCCCGTCAGGCCAGCGCGCGACCCCGTCAGGTCGCAGTCGCGGCCCCGTCAGGCCGCAGTCGCGGCCCCGTCAGGCCGCAGTCGCGGCCCCGTCAGGCCGCAGTCGCGGCCCCGTCAGGTCGCAGTCGCGGCCCCGTCAGGCCGCAGTCGCGGCCCCGTCAGGCCGCAGTCGCGGCCCCGCCCTGCCGTGACGCGGCCCCGCCAGCCCTGGAGCTGACGCGACCGCGCCCTCCTGCTGACGCGGCCGCGCCCTACTACTGACGCGGCCGCGCCCAGCTGCTGACGCGGCGTCGCCCCTGCCCGCCGCGTCGCCCTGCTCGCCACGTCGCCCCTGCCCGCGGCGTCGCCCCTGCCCGCCGCGTCGCCCTGCTCGCCGCGTCGCCCCTCCCGCGGCGTCGCCCCTGCCCTACTCCGCGCCGGGCCCCTGGAGCAGCCGCCCCTGGAGCAGCCGCCTCTGGAGCAGCCGCCACTGCAGCAGCCGCCCCTGGCCCCTGGAGCGGCCGCCCCTGCAGCAGCCGCCCCTGACCACTGGAGCGGCCGCCCCTGCAGCAGCCGCCCCTGGCCACTGGAGCAGCCGCCAGTGCAGGAGCCGCCCCTGGCCCCTGGAGCAGCCGCCCCTGCAGCAGCCGCCCCTGGCCCCTGGAGCAGCCGCCACTCCTGCAGCCGCCCCTGGCCCCTGGAGCAGCCGCACCTGCAGCCGCCCCTGGCCCCTGGAGCGGCCGCCCCTGCAGCAGCCGCCCCTGGCCACTGGAGCAGCCGCCACTGCAGGAGCTGCCCCTGGCCCCTGGAGCAGCCGCCCCTGCAGCAGCGACCGTCGCAGCCCTGTCCCTGCCCTGCACCAGCCGCCGTCACGGCCCGGTCCTGCCCTGCACCAACTGCCGCGGAGCTTCCTGCCGCGGTCGCGGCCTCGCCCTGCCGCTGTAGCGGCCCCGTAGTCGCCTCCGTCGTGCGCTTGCCCTTCCCACCACTGGTGAGCACTGCCCTGCCCCTGCTGCTACTGCTACTGCTGCTCCTGCTACTCCTGCTTCTACTACTGCTCCTGGCGTGGCCAGATGCAGCTCCAGGGCCGTCCGCGTGTGTCCCTCACGCCCCAGCAGCTTCGTGAGTGGTATGCCAGTTGGGGTTGTCGGGGTGGCAGTAGTGGGAGTCGTCCTGGAGTGGGTAGTTCGGGAGCTTCTTGTAGTGGCCCTGTGCAGCAGCAGCGTCGTCCGCGCGAGACTCTTTCGCCCCAGCAGCTTCGTGAGTGGTACGCTCAGAGTAGAGGGTCGCTGAGTAGTGCTCGCTGCCCATACGTTATTAGCACGGGTGTCCGGACTGGTCAGCCTTGCGGGACGCGTGGTCACACAGAGTCCCGCTGCTTCGCCCGTCTGAGCGACGCTTGGCGTACAGAGTTTGGCGACGACGCTTAGCTCCCCGACTGGGTGGAGCTGCTTAGGCAGAGGGTAGATATCTTTGCTCTTGACTATGATGCTATTCTCACTGCAATGTATGCATTGTCTACTAGTGCCGAGGGAGCCTGTCACCTGTGTGTGCCGCCTGACCCCGGTATCCAGTCTGCTGCTCCAGGTGCAGGTGAGGCTGCCGCTTTAGGTGCTAGTGCGTCTGCTGCCCCTGGTCCTAGTGAGGCTGCTGCTCTAGGTGCAGGTGTGTCTGCTGCTTCAGGTGCTTGTGAGTCTGCGCCTACAGGTACTGCGTCTACTGAGGCACTGCACACCTTCACACTGGACTCAGGTGCTTCCCGCTGTTTCTTTCGCGACCGCACTGCCCTCGAGCAGCTCCCTAGGCCGGTTGCTGTCTCCCTGGCTGACCCCTCCGGGGGGTCCGGTCCTTGCGACCTCCACCACTGCCCTCCCTTGTCCTGCTGTCCCGTCCGGCACACTGTCGGGCCTTTACCTCCCCTCGTTCTCTACGAACTTGGCGGCGGGTTCTGCGCTCCAGGACGCGGGTGTTCACCAGTTCACCCCTGCCTACGAGCGTGTGACACACTGCACGTGTGCCCAGACGGGTCGTCACCTGGCTACCTTCACTCGGCAGCCGGGGTCGGACTTGTACACACTGACCACTGAGTCCCCTCAGGTAGCGGCGTCTGCGTCTGCGTCAGGTCAGTTGTCCGCCCCCTGCTCGTGTCGCACCCTGTCGCACCGGACGGTCCTCTGGCACCACCACCTTGGGCACCCTTCGATGCAGCGCCTTCGTGGCATGCACTCTCGTTTCCTTGTCTCTGGTCTCCCCAGGTCACTGCCTCCCCTGCCACCATCCCCTGCCCCTCCTTGCCTTCCCTGTGTCGAGGGGCGGCAGCGTGCCACTCCTCACTCCTCTGAGTTCCCCTCGACGGAGGCTCCTCTGCAGACCCTTCACATGGACGTGTGGGGCCCAGCCCGCGTCCGTGGACAGGGCGGAGAGCGCTACTTCCTGCTGGTAGTTGACGACTACACGCGTTACACCACGGTCTTCCCCTTGAGCACCAAGGGAGAGGTCCCTGCTGTCTTGATCCCTTGGATCCGCGCTACTCGTCTCCAGCTGGAGAGGCGCTTTCGCACGGACCTTCCCGTCCTGCGACTGCACTCTGACAGAGGTGGTGAGTTTTCCTCCGGCCTCTTGGAGGCCTTCTGTCAGGGGGAGGGCATTGAGCAGACGTTCACGCTTCCGGCCTCTCCTCAGCAGAATGGGGTTGCTGAGCGCCGCATTGGCTTGGTCATGGAGGTGGCTCGTACCTCCTTGATCCATGCGGCTGCCCCCCATTTTCTGTGGCCGTTTGCGGTCCGGTACGCCGCGCATCAGCTCAACCTCTGGCCCCGTGTCTCCGTTCCGGAGACCTCGCCGACACTGCGTTGGACGGGAGCGGTTGGCGATGCGTCTGTGTTCCGTGTCTGGGGATCTCGTGCCTTTGTCCGCGATACGTCCGCGGACAAGCTCTCCTCCCGTGCCGTTCCTTCTGTCTTCCTGGGCTTTGTTCCTGACGCGCCTGGCTGGCAGTTTTACCACCCCACCTCGCGCCGTGTCTTCCCCTCTCAGGACGTCACGTTTGACGAGTCGGTCCCCTTTTACCGTCTCTTCCCCTACTGCACTACCCCGCTCCCCCCTCCGCCGCTCTTCCTCACGCCAGGTGCTGCTTCGGTAGACCCCCTGTCTCCCAAGGGTCCTGCTCCCTCAGGTGTTTCCCAGGTAGACCCGGTCGTGCCTGTCGAGGTAGCTGTCGACTCTGGTCCTGCGCGAGGTACTGAGCGTGCTGAGCCTGAGCGTGCTGAGCCTGGTGGTGCTGGGTCTGGGGGTACTGCGACTGTGGGTGCTGAGCCTTGGGGTGCAGAGACTGGGGGTGCTGAGCCTGGGGGTGCGGAGACTGCTGGTGCTGAGTCTGGAGGTCCTGAGCCTGGGGGTGCTGCGCCTGGGGGCGTTCTTTCGCCCCAGCAGCTGCGTGAGTGGTACTCTCGGTACTGTCGCCGCCGCCGTGGAGCTGTGGGAGCTGGAGGTGTTACTGGAGCTGGAGCTGAGGGCGCTGAGCCTACTGGAGTTGGTGTTGCTGCTGACCCTGGGGTTGGCGCTGGAGGTGCTGGAGCCACTGGTCCTGGAGGTGCTCGTACTGGCGGTACTGGAGCTGCTGGGACTGGGGGTGCTACTGGAGCTGCTGGAGCTGGTCCTGCTGGAGGTGCTGCTGGTGCTGCTGGAGGTACTGGAGCTGCTGGGGCTGCTGGTGGTGCTGCTGGTGCTGGGGCTGGTGCTGCTGGAGGCAGTGGTGCTGCTGGAGGTGCTGCTAGTGCTGGTCCTACTGGAGGTGCTGCTGGTGCTGCTGGTGCTGCTGGAGGTACTGGAGCTGCTGGTGGTGCTGAGCGAGTTGGAGCTGCTGCTGGAGGTTCTGGTGCTGTCTCTGCTGGTTCTGGGGGCACTTCACGGCCACAGCCGTACTTCGTTCCCCTCCTTCAGCAGGTTCTTGGTCAGCCGCCTCCTCCTTGTCCTGCTCCCTCCTTAGAGTGTCCTCCGCCTGTCCAGTCGCTGTCACAGCTACCGCCTGCCTCGCCACTCCCTGGTCCTTTTCCCTACACTGGTCCGACAGGCGGTCTTACGGAGCGTCGTGAGCCTGAGTCTCGTCCTGTGTCGCCTGAGTCTCGGTCTGCGTCACCTGTTCGTGCTGCTCGCACTGGTCGTCGTGTCCCGCGTCAGCGTCCTCCTGCTGTCCCAGGCACTCACCAGATGGCGCTTCGTCCTTCCACTGCTCCACAGCGTGTCCCGCTGCCCTCTCCTCCTGCGTCCTCTCTTCCTGCCCTTGCTGACCCGGAGTCTGACTCTCTTCGTGCTGCTAGTCCTACTGTCACGCGTCTCCTGGCCACTGCTGTCACTGACCCTTCCTTTGAGTCAGCTGCTGCGTCTGCCTTAGTTGCTGAGCTTGTCGACTTTGCTGCTCACTGTCGTCTAGACTACGCTGCGAGTCTTGTTGCTGAGTCTGAGTCTGAGTCTGTCTGTCCTCCGTCCGTCGGGGGTGAGTGTGCTCTTGGCACGGACGTCCTTGAGGACAGGCAGGAGGAGTTTGAGTGCTTTGCCGCCGCTGTACCTCATCTCGTGTCCATGCTGATTGCACCTGAGGGAGACCCGGATGCACCAGACATCCCGACCCCGCGCTCTTACGCTGAGGCGATTGCGGGTGAGTACTCCTCTCAGTGGCAGCCAGCCATGGACGCAGAGATGGCATCCTGGAAGTCCACTGGCACTTACGTCGACGAGGTTCCCCCTCCTGGGGCGAACATCGTCAGTGGCATGTGGATTTTCAGGGTGAAGCTGTCGCCAGGTTCTCCGCCTGTCTTCAAGGCTCGTTACGTTGCTCGAGGCTTCAGTCAGCGAGAGGGAGTAGAATTCTTCCAGACCTTCTCCCCCACCCCGAAGATGACCACTCTTCGGGTGCTACTGCACGTTGCCGCTCAGCGTGACTACGAGCTTCACTCTTTTGACTTCAGCACAGCTTTCTTGCAGGGCAGCCTGCACGAGGAGATCTGGCTGCGCCGCCCTCCTGGCTTCACTGGGTCGTTCCCTCCTGGTACCCAGTGGAGCCTCCGGCGGCCGGTCTACGGTCTCCGCCAGGCGCCACGTGAGTGGCACGACACACTGAGGACTACACTTGCGGCTCTTGGGTTCGCGCCTTCTACTGCTGACCCGTCGCTGTTTCTGCGCACCGACACTTCACTGCCGCCGTTCTACATCCTCGTGTACGTCGACGACTTGGTCTTTGCCACTGCTGACACTGAGGCTCTCGCCCTGGTGAAGTCGGAGCTGCAGAAGAGACACACGTGCACAGACCTGGGTGAACTGCGCAGCTACCTTGGCTTGCAGATCACCCGGGACAGAGCACGCCGCAACATCACACTGACTCAGTCACACATGGTGCAGCAGGTCCTTCAGCGCTTCGGCTTCACCTGGTCCTCGGCACAGGCCACTCTTCTGGCTACAGGTCACTCGCTCTCGGCTCCACCTTCGGACGAGTCCATAGAGCCGAGTGGTCCTTACCCAGAGCTAGTTGGCTGTCTCATGTACCTGATGACTTGCACTCGTCCTGACCTCGCGTACCCTCTTGGCCTTCTGGCTCGCTACGTGGCTCCTGGTCAGCACCGAAAGGTGCACATGGATGCTGCTAAGAGGGTACTGCGCTACTTGTGCAGTACATCAGGCATGGGACTCGTGCTTGGAGGGAGGAGCTCAGTTGTCCTCACTGGGCACTCAGACGCTTCTTGGGTTGACGACCAGGCTACTCAGCGGTCGTCACAGGGTTACACCTTCAGCCTTGGCTCTGGTTCAGTTTCTTGGCGTTCTACACGTTCGTCTTCAGTTCTCAGCTCCAGTTGTGAGGCTGAGATCTACGCCACAGCCATGGCTGCACAGGAGTTACGATGGCTCACCTACCTGCTGACTGACTTGGGAGAGCGGCCTCGTTCTCCTCCAGTGCTGTACGTCGACAACAAGGCTACCATTGCCTTGTGTGAGGAGCACAGACTGGAGCACAGAACGAAGCACATCGCTCTGCGTTACTTCCTGGCTCGAGAGTTGCAGCAGCGTGGTCAGCTTCGTCTGCGTTACGTGGCCACTCGTGCCAACACTGCTGATATATTCACCAAGGCACTTCAGTCTGGTGATCATCAGCGTTTCTGCACTATGCTAGGGCTTGTGCCCACTTTTCCTCACTTGCTGTAGGTTTTGCTTGTACTGTGATCTAAACATATATGTATATATATACCTGCATGCTTGCTTTGCTAGGTAGAGATCACTGTGCTGTTTGTGTTGCATATATGCCTCTGCATGTGGACTGGCCTTGTGGCCCTTTGCTTGTGCTCAGAGTGTGTGGTGACATTGTGATCCACCCTGAGCTTGCTTTGCCTTTCTTGACTCGTCTTGTGACCCCTTGCTCTCCCCCACTTTGCCTATGGGGGTGTGTCAAATGTTATATCTGCTACAGTTTGTTTAGGCTGTAGTGGGGTAGTTACTATGGGGTACAGTAAGTTTAGGGTTTCCTACTTGTACCCAACTCTTTCCTAGTGCAATCACTCTTGTTCATTCTGACAACAACAGGTTTCGGGGCAGGGGTCAGGACAGCGTCAATTGCAGCGCGGTGTCGTCCACCCTCCTTGCACCTATCACGTTCTGACAGGTGCCCGCCGCGGCCAGCCTTGTGGCCGCAGCCACCCACCGGGTCAGAGCTTTGCTCAGCTCACTGACACACTTCGTGCGGCCTACTGCGTTGACGGCCCTGCCCCTGACTAGTTTCCCCTTGTTCAGACGTACGACCCCGCTCTGTGGGGCATGTTGGGTCTCAGTTAGTTGATCTCTTAGGAACTCCTCATGCTATGTATGCTGTTGTTGAATCTAGCGCTTCTGACTCTGTTTACTCGCGTGTTGTTAGCTTATGTGCTAGTCTTGATGAGGTGCCTGTTGCTAGTGTAGGAACTTGTGTAGACACTAGTCCACGAGCTGCTCCGGTGTACGCTTCGCTAACTTTCACTCTGGACTCCAAAACTTTGCACTATTTCTTCCGCGACCGCACGACACTTACCCCACTTCTTGCGCCGGACTCTGTAGCACTAGCTGATCCCACTTCGGGACCAGTCACTGCTCGCTACACTACTACACTTCCGTGCCTGGCTGTTCCCTCCGGTTCTCTGACCAGCTTCCACGTCCGCTTGTTCTCGGAGAACTTGGTGGGCGTGAGGCCACTCGTGAGCCAGCACGTGGGTGTGTGGATTGAGCCTTCTGGCGAGACTGCGGTTTGTGTAGACGGGGACACGTACGCTCCTTTCACCACCTTTACCGCTGAGCCGGGCTCTGGTCTCTACACACTTCACACTGGCACTCGAGAGCAGCAGCAGCAGCTGTGAGGATCTAGGATCGAGCTCAGAAAAGAGAGTTTGAATTGAATGATCACCTGGATACAACACGAGGCTATATATAGACTCGACACAAGGCCCAGTAACCAGGTGTTACGCGAAGGTTCCGAGGGTCGCGAAGCGTCCCGAATAGATCCTTCCCGAATTCAGTAGAAGGCAATTCGGTGTCAACCGAAAAGCCAGAATTCGGTGCACGCAACCTAGCTCGGTGCTATAACTATAATAAAATACAGGAAAGCACCTAGCCTAGGAAATCAAGCAATTCATGCATGCATATAATTATCCTATGCTAGAAATAGCATAATAAAGTAAAAGCAAGCAAGCATAGCTGGCATAAGCCGTCGTACTCTCACATGTCCCCCCCTCAAAGCTGGGTGGCGTGAGATACACCCTGCTTGACAAGATAGTCCTTGAGAGCACGGCGTGCGTTGCCCATATCAGCTTCTGCAACCCAGCTGTCCTCAGTGGGGTCATACCCCTTCCAGCGTATCAGGAACTCGAGGGTCTTGCCGCCGCGGCGCCGATGAGAGAGGACGCGTTCCACTTCATACTCAGGTTCATCCTGTATGAGAACAGGTGGTGGTGGCGGTAGCTGCCGTCCCTGGAACTGTTGGTTGGGATCCTTGTAGGGTTTCAGTAGATGGACAAGGAAAGCGTTGTGAAGCTTCCATGAATCTGGTAAGCGCAAGCGGAATATTACTGGTGTCACCTGTGCCTCAACGAGAAAAGAACCACAGAAGCGAGGCCGGAGTTTGGATGGAAGGTGAGACAGGTTCAAGTTGCGCGTGTCAAGAAGCACCTGATCTCCGACTGCTACTGAGTGATCTCGTCGCTGACGATCGGCATACTACTTCTGGGAGGTCTGCATCGTGGTGAGACGTCGCTGAGTCTTCTCCCATAGCTGCTGCATGGTGGTGACGAAGTCATGTGCGGCCTGGACGTGTGCCGGTGTGGTTGGCTGCTGTAGTGTGAGTGGTTCCCGTCCATAACATAGGAAGAAAGGAGTTTTCCCTGTGGCCGCATGTGACGCGTTGTTGTAAGCGAACTCTAGGGTTGGTAACTATGTGTCCCAGTGGCTGACGTCGTCTTTGCAAGCTGTGCGAAGTAACTGTTCAACCACTTGATTGAGTCGTTCTGTCTGTCCGTCAGTCTGTGGGTGGTATGCTGAGGACAACGCAAGTTTGGTCCCCAATAATCCCATGAGCTCCTTCCAGAACTTACTCGTGAATTTGGGGTCTCTGTCTGAGATGAGTGTAGCGGGGATGCCGTGGATGGTGATGATGCGGTCGAAGAAGAGGCGAGCAGTTGCTTCTGCTGTGGCTGTGGCGTTGGTTGGTATGAAGTGACGCATTTTGGAGAACTTATCGATCACCACGAGGATGGAATCATGTCCCCGTGAGGTCGAAGGGAGTCCAGTGATGAAGTCGAGGCTAACGACCTGCCATGGCTGCTCCGGTACGGGTAGAGGCTGAAGTAACCCTGCTTTTTTCTGCTTGCTGCTCTTCATCCGCTGGCACGTGTCGCAAGAGGTGACGTCTGCTGTACGTCTGCTGCCATCCCGGGCCAGTAGTAATACTTTGCTATCCCTGCTAACGTCTTGTTGCTCCCGAAATGTCCCGTGTAAGGTACGTCGTGAAACTCCTCCAAGAGGATCTGCCGTAGCGGGGCGTAATTCGGTACCCAAAACTTTCCTAAACCCTTCCTTACAGCTAAGTCTTTCTCCCACTGTAACAGCTTCTTAGTCTGTGCTGTAGCGATCTCTGCGTCCACGGAGTACCCATGTTGGAATAGGCCCTTGAGCAGAGGGTTCATCCCATCGAGCTGGATGCCTGCTACATGACCGGGGCGGCTCAACGCGTCTGCCTTGTTGTGTAGCCCGGGCTTGTAGACGATGTCGTAGTGGAAGTGAGTTTCTAGGAAGTCCATCCACCGCACCTGTCGTCGCGAGAGCGTCGGCTGTGACTTCAGGTATTTGAGACTGTAGTGGTCAGTATACACTGTAGTCTTGGCTCCCTCTAGGTAACACCTCCACGCCTTGAAGGCTACAACTATAGCTAAGGCTTCCTTGTCGTGGATGGGGTAGTTTAGTTCCGCTCCGTGTAACTTTTTACTGAGGTAGGCGATATGCTGTAAACCGTTCCCGTGATCCTGCATCAGTACTGCTCCGACTGCCTGGTCACTAGCGTCTGCTTCAATGACGTAGTCTTTCTCGGGGTCTGGTAGGATGAGTATGTGAAAGGTTTAAAAGGAAGAAGAAGAAGGAGGGTTGCACTAGCAAGAATGAGGATACAAATAGCAAACCCTAGAAGGGTTGTACTCGCTATAGAGCACCCCACTACAGGCTAGAGCATAATATTCTGACACACCCCCATAGCCAAAGTGGGGTGTAATCAGCAGAGCAAGCACAGCAGTACAAGCTCAGGGTGGATCACAATGTCACCACACATTCTGAGCACAAGTTCAAGAAGCAATAGTTTAAAGTTCACAATTATGAGCAAAGCTAGAGGCTATCGCAGAGGGCAAGTGAGGAGGAGGAGAGACTGTGGGGGAGAGAAGATGGGAGGCGACTGCTGACGCTGCAGACACACAGACGAGCTGCTGGCTCAGTGGCTACCGGAACAACGCTCCGGACTACTGGGGTAACTGGCCCCGCGGCTAAAAGTAGCGGCAGACGAGCAACGGACCCACGGGCGACTGGCGACTACCGGAGATTGTAGCCTCCGGACTGCTGCTGCTGCTGACGACAAGACTGCTGCCTCCACTCGACCTCCCCCAAACAGTACCACCCCTCCTGACACACACCCGCTGCTACACCGCTAGCTCCACTCCCCCTTCACCCCCCCTTAGCACCACTCCAACGGCTCCAACAAGTCCACCCCCCCTCAGCGGCAGCTGCAGCACAGGGAGACGGAGGAGGAGGAGGAGCAGGGAACGGCACACAGTAGTTTCACCCCCATACCCCTCACCCCCAAACCCTAATTCAGGAGAACGGGCTGTAGGAGGGGTGGGGCGCCAGCAGAAGCACGGGGGACAGCGGGGAGGGCAGGGGCAGCGAGGAAAGGGCCGCCCACGGGCCTGGCACAGCTTCCCGAACCGCGCGCAGGCGGCCCGAGCCGCGCGCGGGCCTGGCGCAGCCCGTACGGGCCGCGCGCGGGCCTGGCGCAGCCCGTACGGGCCGCGCGCGGGTCTGGCGCAGCCCGTACGGGCCGCGCGCGGGTCTGGCGCAGCCCGTACGGGCCGCGCGCAGGCCTGGCGCAGCCCGTACGGGCCGCGCGCCGGCTGTACGGGCCGCGCGCAGGCCACGACGGGCGACGGGGGGCGACGCGCGGGTCCCCGTCGCCCGTCGCAGCGCCTCCCGAGGGCGACGCGGCGAGTGACGGGGTAGAAGCCCGCCGCGCGCCTCGGGGCGCACAGCGGGCAGAGAACCGCCGCGCGCCACGGGGCGCACGGCGGGCAGAAAACCGCCGCGCGCCTCGGGGCGCACGGCGGGAAGAAAAACTGCCGCACGCCACGGGGCGTGCGGCACAGAGGGTAGGAGTGGAAGTTGCAGCGGAAGCAACGAGGTGGTGAGCCCACCCACAGGATCGATCCAAGGGGATCGACCTGCTCTGATAGCATGTGAAAGGTTTAAAAGGAAGAAGAAGAAGGAGGGTTGCACTAGCAAGAATGAGGATACAAATAGCAAACCCTAGAAGGGTTGTACTCGCTATAGAGCACCCCACTACAGGCTAGAGCATAATATTCTGACAGAGTACTGGCGCTGTGGTCAGTGCTGTCTGTAGCTGTTCCATGGCTTGCTGATGAGGAGTATCCCATTTGAAGGGCGTATCCTTTTTCAGTAGGTCGGTCAGTGGCGTTGCAATCTTAGCGTACTGTGGCACGAACCTGTTGTAGTAATTGGCAAAGCCTAGGAACTGCTGCAACTCCTTCACGTTCTCCGGTACTTTCCATTTCTTGACGGCTTCGATCTTCCGCGGGTCCACGTGTACGCCCTCGGCACTCACCATGTGCCTGAGAAACTGCACCTTCTTCAGGGCGAAGTCGCTCTTCGACAACTTCACGTAGAACTTGTTTTTCCGCAGGATCTCGAACACTTTCCGTAGATGATCCACGTGCTCCTTCATGTTCTTGGAGTAGATAAGAATGTCGTCCAGGTACACCACTACGCACTCGTCCAGCAGGGGTCGTAAAATGTGATACATCTCCGCCTGAAAAGTTGCTGGTGCGTTGCAGAGTCCGAACGGCATGACTAGGTATTCGTAGGAGCCGTATCTGGTACGGAACGCTGTCTTGTGGACCGAGTTGTCTGCCATCTTGATCTGCCAGTAACCCGACCGTAGGTCCAGTTTCGAAAAGACTGTTGCTCCACGTAGTTGATCCAGTAGGTCGTCTATGCGCGATATGGGATATTTGTTTTTGACTGTCTGTTTGTTCAGTGCGCGGTAGTCGATGCACATCCGTAAACTGCCGTCTGGTTTTGGAGTGAAGAGAACCGGTGCACCGTTGGGAGAGGTGGATGGGTGGATCAATTGTCTGTCCAGTAAATACTCGATTTATTTCTTCATGTCTGTCAGCTCGGTCGGACTCAGTCGGTATGGTGCACGTGAGACGGGTTTCGCACCTGGTTCCTCCACGATCTCGTGCTCGTGGGTGCGTGCAGGAGGTATGCCGACAGGTAGGTTGTCGGGCATTATCTCCTTGTATTGCTCCAAGACCTCCTTCACTGCTGCAGGTAGTTCTGCGTTCGGCTTCTCCTCTTCTGCTGCTGCCATAACCAATGCTAGGTATCACGTGTTACTCTCATTCACCGTCTGTTCAAACCGTGCCAGTGTTGTTTCAGGAATGTTTCCTGTATCCGTCCAGCTTCGTAGTGCTATCCGCTTCCCGTTGTTGTAGATGCACACCTTCCTGTTGACCCAATCGATCTCGGGGTTGAACCGCTTCAAGAAATCTCGCCCCAAGATGAAATCTAGCCCTTTGATGTTCGTGATCGGCAACGTCGGCTTCCACCTTAGCGCCCCTATGTGCAGCTGCAGTGATGCTTCGCCGTGGATGGGAAGTTTCGTACCGTCCACCATCGTTTCCGAGAACTTGGTCTCCTCGGAAGGTTCCCCAATTTTCTCCAACGTCCCTCGGTCACACACCGAGTGAGATGCACCGCTGTCCACTAGTGCCTGGAGGCGTCGTCCTTTGCATAACACCTCGAGGAGTAGTGGTGCCTGCTGCGCTGAGTAGCCAAAGTGGGTCTCATTGATAGGATCATAGGGTACATCAAAGTGAATACCATCCCTATTTCCTATACCTGACTCAGCACTTCTCTCTTCCAACTTCACCTGGGGGGTAGGAAGTTTTTTCCGAGGCTTGTACAACTTCTCAGGAGCCTGGAAGTTTCCTCTAAGCCTTGGCAGCTGTGTAGGCTTCACCTGTGGGCAACGGGTAGCCTTAATACTGTGCTGCGGGGAGAGAATATTAACTCCACGGAACGCACGACCCTTTTCTACGCTCCGTAGTACTTTGCCCAACTTCTCAAGTACCTGAATAATCTCTAAAGGCTTTTTCTTGGCCTCTAAATCTCCCCTGAATTTTTCAAAGGCTTGAAAACCACGAGAAGCAATATTCTTCGTTAGAGTATCTTCATAGGATACTTTTAACGAATTCTTACTTTCGTGGGTGTTCGGCTGGAGTTTCCTGGTCGGTGCAGAGTCTTTTTTCGCGGAGCCTCCGTTTGCCTCGGCGATTTCCCCTGATGCCGGCCAGTCGTGACATTTTGGATTCGCGCCATCATTTTCTTCTTTTTTCACCCGCTCCGAAGCCGCCACGTCGTCGCCTTTTCCTGCTTTTCGGATCTTTACGCGATCGCCAGGTCGATCCGCGGCTACTGGCGATTCTCGTTTTTTTACTTCGGGGGTGCTCCACTGTTACCGCCCTGCAGTGCCGCACGTGCCTTTTTCATTTTGTAGCACGACAAAAACTGATGCCCTGCTGCGCCGCAAAACTCGCATTTTGTCGGCTGTTGCTTCGCGTCGTATTTGTCGATGTCCATCGGTTCGGCGAACGTGGGGGGTGCCGATCGCTCCGTGCCGAATGTACGGTTCGGCGTGAAGCGTCGTGTTTCGGGTTGACCTCGAGTCAATGCGTCGTATCGCTCGGCAGCACGCACAATGTCGCAGTAACTGTTGTAATTCGCGGCGATTTCCTGTCGGCGAATCTCCAATTTTAACCCTTCTGTGTACGCCTGTATTTTTTCGCCTTCGGTCAGGTCGCTGATGCGATTGAACAGGAGCTCCATCTGCTGCGTGTGTCAAACATTGTATATGTTTCTGTTGTGTAGGCTATAGTGGGTTAGCCTTTAGGGGGTACATTTCACTAGGGTTTCCTACTTGTACTCCAACAACTTTCTAGTTCACCACTTCTTGATTTTGACATGGTATTAAGAGCTTAGGTTCTAGACCTAAGGGCCCACCGTTCCGCTAGAGGTGCCCTTGTGCGCCCCTTTCTTTTTAGCGCCCTCGTGCGCCTCTCCCCTAGTGCGCCCTCGTGCGCTCTTCTCTCACGCTGCCCGTGTGCAGCCCGCTAGCAGCCCGAGCGCGGCCCCGCCGTTTTAGCGCGCGTAGGAAACTCGCCGCCTCGGGCGGCTCGGTTTTTTTCTCGCGAGCCCCAGCAGGCCGTCGCCCGTAGGCCCCGCTCGCCCCTAGGCCGCGCGCGACCCACAGCCGCCCGCCCGCAGGTCGCAGCCAGCGCGCCGCGGCGATCGCGCGTCGGCTGCTGCAGCCAGCGCTTAGCCGTCGCTCGAACGCAGCCGCGGCCCGCGCGCAGCCGCACCCTAGGCGCCGCCGCGCACCGAGCATAGGCCCGCCGTCGCGCCGCCGTACCTACCCGAGCCGCGCCGCCCGAGTCGCGCCGCCCGAGTCGCGCCGCCCTGACCGAACCGCGCCGCTCTACCTGCAGAAACTGCTCTTCCTGCTCCTACTGCTACTACTGTTGCTACTGCTAGTACTGCTACTGCTACTACTGCTACTGCTACTGCTGCTACTGCTACTGCCACTATGGCCAGTCCCACTGTTCTCACCTTTGACGCCGAGGGCCGCCCGATTAAGTTCGATGTCTGGCTTGATGACCTTCACCTGTACCTCCAGATCACTGCCAAGGACGATGTTTCCCTATATGACCACACGTCCGGCGCTGCTCCCGCACCTCCTGCTACTGCTGACAGTACTGCTCGCTCACAGTGGCAGACTCGTGACGCCCATGCTCGCCTAGCCGTTCGCAGCCACCTGCCGCTAGATGAGCGCGAGCACTTCGACCAGCATAAGACCGCTAAGGAGCTGTATGACGCTGTAGTTGCCCGCTACTCCTCCCCTGCCACTGCTGCGATAGGCCGTCTCTCACTGCCCTACCTCTTCCCCGATCTGTCTGCCTTTGCCACTGTAGCTGACCTCATCACTCACCTCCGTACTAGTGATCTCCGCTACCGTGCCGCACTCCCCCCCGATTTCCTAGCCAAGAACCCCCCCCCCCGATGTACCTCACCCTCTACCACCTGGTCACTCGCCTCCCTGACTCTCTTCACGCTGTCAGGGACCACTTTCTCGCTCTCTCCCCCACAGACCTCACTGTCGACCTACTCGAGAAGGAACTCCTCGCAGCTGAGAAGAGCATTGTAGCTGTAGGTGCCTCTCGTGGCGACCCTCGCACTCCCTTCTTTGAGGGATGTTCCCCCTCCCCCCTTCTCCCCTCCATTGCATCTGCTGCTGCTGTCGACTACCTCGGTACTGAGGGGGTCGGAGCTGCGTTCGCTCCCAGTGGGAGGCGCAGGGGCGGCAGGGGCAAGGGGGGCCGGGGTGGAGGAGGCGGCGGCGGGGGAGGTGGTGGTGGAGGGGGTGGAGGGGGCGGCGGCGGTGGCGGCAGTGGTGGGAGTGGTGCTAGTGGTGGGGGGGGCGGTGGCGGAGCCGGGGGTGCTGGAGGCGGCGGTGGTGGAGGTGGAGGTGGTGGTGGTGGCAGTGGTGGCGGCGGTGGAGCTGGTGGGGGGCGCGGTGGAGCGGTGCAGCGTGGCGGGTTCGGCGGCGGCCAGAGGCAGCAGCAGCAGCGCCCCAGCGAGACCCCGTCGCCCCAGCAGCTCCGTGAGTGGTACTCTCAGCGTGGGGGGTCTGGGGGTGGAGGTACCTGCCCGTACGTCATCCGCACAGGTGACCGCACTGGCCAGACTTGTGGGAAGTTTCACACAGCGCAGCGCTGTTTCTTTCGCCTCGACGACGCCTGGCGCGAGCAGTTCCCTGACGCCTCTGAGCTGCCCCGCTGGGCTGATCTGCTTAGGAAGGGGATTGATATCTTTGCTCTTGATTATGATGCTATCCTTGCTGCTATGTATGCATTGACTATTAGTGTTGAGGGTGACTGTTACCTGAGTGTACCGCCCGACCCGGGTATTGGGACCAGTGAGGCTGCAGCTCTAGGTGCTAGCGCGTCTGCTGCTCTAGGTCCTGGTGAGGCTGCTGCCCTAGGTGCTAGTGCGTCTACGTCTGCTGGTACCGCACCTACTGAGGCACTGCACACCTTCACACTGGACTCAGGTGCTTCCCGCTGTTTCTTCCGCGACCGCACTGCCCTAGAGGAGCTTCCTAGACCGGTTGCTGTCTCCCTGGCTGACCCCTCAGGGGGTCCTGTCCTTGCGACCTCCACCACTGCCCTCCCTTGTCCTGCTGTCCCGTCTGGCACGCTGTCGGGCCTCTACCTCCCCTCGTTCTCTACGAACTTGGTGGCGGGTTCCGCGCTCCAGGACGCGGGTGTTCACCAGTTCACCCCGGCCTACGAGCGTGTGACGCACTGCACGTGTGCCCGGACGGGTCGTCACCTGGCTACCTTCACTCGGCAGCCGGGGTCGGACTTGTACACACTGACCACTGAGTCCCCTCAGGTAGCTGCGTCTGCGTCTGCGTCAGGTCAGCTGTCGGCCCCCTTCTCGTGTCGCTCCCTGTCACACAGGACTGTCCTCTGGCACCACCGCCTTGGTCACCCATAAGTGCAGCGCCTTCGCGGCATGCACTCCAGGTACCTTGTCTCTGGTCTTCCCAGAGTTCTCCCTCCCCTGCTACCCTCGCCTGCTCCTCCCTGTCTTCCCTGTGTCGAGGGGCGGCAGCGCGCCGCTCCTCACTCCTCCTCGTTCCCTCCCACAGAGGCTCCCCTGCAGACTCTCCACCTGGACGTGTGGGGCCCCGCCCGCGTCCGGGGAAAGGGCCACGAGCGGTACTTTCTGCTGGTCGTCGACGACTACACGCGCTACACCACGGTCTTCCCCTTGCGTACCAAGGGTAAGGTCCCTGATGTCTTGATCCCCTGGATCCGCGCTACTCGTCTCCAGCTCCGCGAGCGGTTGCAGTCGGACTTTCCTGTCCTGCGTCTGCACTCTGACAGAGGTGGCGAGTTTTCCTCTGACCTCTTGGCAGCCTACTGTGCGGAGCACGGCATCCGCCAGACGTTCACTCTCCCGGCCTCTCCGCAGCAGAATGGGGTTGCTGAGCGCCGCATTGGTCTTGTCATGGAGGTCGCTCGTACCTCCATGATCCATGCGGCTGCCCCCCATTTCCTGTGGCCGTTTGCAGTGCAGTACGCCGCGCATCAGCTCAACCTCTGGCCCCGTGTCTCTGTTCCGGAGACCTCGCCTACACTGCGTTGGCCGGGGGAGGTTGGCGATGCGTCGGTGTTCCGAGTCTGGGGATGTCAAGCCTTTGTCCGCGATACGTCCGCGGACAAGCTCTCCTCCCGTGCCGTTCCCTGTGTCTTCCTTGGCTTTGTCCCTGACGTGCATGGCTGGCAGTTTTACCACCCCACCTCGCGCCGTGTCTTTGCCTCTCAGGACGTCACCTTTGACGAGTCGGTGCCCTTTTACCGTCTCTTCCCCTACCGCACTGCCCCGCTCCCCCCCCCGCCGCTCTTCCTCACCCCAGGTGTCCCGTCGGTAGACCCCCTCCCTCCCCAGGGTGCTGCTCCCTCAGGTGTTTCCCAGGTAGACCCGGTCGAGCCTGTCGAGGTAGCTTTTGACTCTGGTCCTGCGCGAGGTGCTGAGCGTGCTGAGCCGGGTGGTGCTGGGTCTGGGGGTACTGAGACTGGGGGTGCTGAGCCTGGGGGTGCGGAGACTGGGGGTGCTGAGTCTGGGGGTGCGGAGACTGCGGGTGGTGAGCCTGGGGGGGCTGCGACTGGGGGTGCTGAGCCTAGAGGAGCTGAGGCTGGAGGCTCTGAGCCTGACCGTACTGCGCCTGTTGGCGCTCCCTCTTCACAGCAGCTGCGTGAGTGGTACTCCCAGCGTTACAGCCTCCGTCGTGGGGCTACTGGAGCTGGGGGGTCTGCTGGAGTTGGGGCTGGTGGCCCTGCGGGTGCAGTGTCGCAGCCGGAGCCTCCCTCCCCTCAGCGACTGCGTGAGTGGTACGCTCGGCGTTGCAGCCTCCGGAGTGGAGCTCCTGGTGTTGAGGTACCGCCCGCTGGAGGCCCTACTGCTGCTGGAGGTTCTGGCGCTGCTGGAGGTGCTGCTGGTGCTGGAGCTGTTACGATACGATCTGAGCTGGTAACCGGGTTTAATTAAGGGCCTAGGCTTAGTAGCCTAGGCCAAACGGGTGTCGAGTAGTTTGTGCCAAGGAGGAATTGAAAATGGTTGGAGGTTCACTATAGCACACGAGTACATATAGCAACCTAACAAAGATGAAAGAGGTGCACCACCATACAAGGGAATTACACAACAGCTACACTACAGACAGATTATACTAAATAGATATAAATCTATTGTGACACACCCCCTATCTGCCTGAAGTGCATAACCATATGCAGAGCCCCCCTTGAAGGGGTACACCTGTAAAACCCCATTACAGGGCGTGGGAACACCAGCAAGGGGCCCCCTCTGAAGCTGACAAGCAGCAACCACCAAGCAGCATCTGAACCACCGCGGTGGAACAGGTGCCCGGCTGCGGTTGAACGCCCCGCAGCTGGTGCACGGTGTGCGAGGAGCACGGGTACAGGTAGTGGGTTCGGGTAGCAACTAGGTGCTGTACGGGACGGGCCGCACGGGGGTGACGGGCAGCACGAGACCGGGCAGCACAGACCGGGTGGGGCACGAGCGAGAACTGACAGCACGGGTGGGGCACCAACGGGTACGGACAGCACGGGTAGGACACAAACGGGCAGAACGGGGCAGCACGGGCAGAACAGGCCAACACGGGCAGAACGGGGCAGGACACGGGCTGAACGAGGCAACACGGGCAGAACGGGGCAGGACACGGCCTGAACGGGGCAGGACACGGGCTGAACGGGGCAACACGGGCAGAACGGGGCAACACGGGGACAACGGGGCAGCACAAGCAGAACGGGGCAGCACAAGGGCTGAACGGGGCAGCACGGGGGCAGCATGGGAACACGGGGGCAGCACGGGAACACGGGGGCAGCACAGGAGCACGAGGTAGCACGGCCAGAACGGGGCAGCACGGGCACTGACAGCACGGGTGGTACAGGTGGGGCACGCACGGGAACAAACAGCACGGGTAGAGCACGAGCAGAAGCACAGGGAACACGGGCAGACAGCACGGGCACGGGCACGGGGCAAGCTCGGGGAAGTACGGGCAATACGGGACAGCACAGGACCACGGGGCAGCACGAGAAGCACAAGAAGCATGAGTAGCACAGGATCACGGGAGCACAGGAGGTGCACGGTCAGTATGGCACGGGAACGGGCAGCAACACGGGCAGGATCACAGGCAGAATCACGGGCAGAATCACAGTCAGGATCACGTGCAGAACACGGGCAAAATACGGGCAACACACGGGTATAATCACGGGCACAATCACGGGCAGCAGTACGGGCAGAATCACGGGCAGAACACGGGCAGGACACGGGCAGAACGGGTGGAACGGGTGGAACGGGTGGGGCACGACTGGGTACGGACAGCACGGGTGTAACGGGTGGGGCACAATCAGGTACGGACAGCACAGGTGGGGCACAGGAACGACGGGGTAGCAGCACGGGAGACACGGGGCGGGGGGATGACAGGAGGAGGTGTGGTGGCAGTTGCTGCAGCTGGAACATCCACCTACACCCCCTGAACCTCCCCCCCACAGCAGCAACAGCGGCGGAGAGAGAGAGGAGGAGGCGTGGCGACAATTGCTGCAGTTTGATCACCCCCTCCACGTCACTCCCCCCCCAACAGCTGCAGTCGCGGTAGTGAAGGCGACGAGGAGGGGGGGAAGGGAAGACGGACGGGCGGTAGGCGTTGGCGGCAGTTCTGGCGCTTGCGCAGGCGTTCACTGCTGACAGCCGCCCACCACCCCTTTCCCCCACGCCTCCCCCACCCCCCCACATGAGCCGCCAATCCCGCCACTCCCGCAACTCCCGCCATTCCCGCCGCCGCCGCCCCCACTGTCCTCCACACCCACCACCGCCCAACACGGCATAGGCAGGCGTGGTAGAGGGGGAAGGCGCGACGAGGGAGGGACGGGGAGGGGCAGGGACAGGTCGTGCAGATGCGGGTGGCGTACGGGAGATGGGCGGGGTGCGAGCTGGCTGGCGCGTCGGTTGGGCCGCCAATCCCTTCCCGTCCTCCCTCTCCCACCCACAGCGACCGCCGCTGCACACGCGAACAGTTGCGACGGGGGGGGAGACGGGCAGGCGGCCGAGTACAGGTGGGGCATCGGGTTCCGGGTGGGGCGGCGGGAACGGAACAAAACGGCAGTAGCTGGCGCAGCAGATGCAAGCGGGGCAGGAACGGGTCGCACGGGTGCGGGTGGCGGGTCGCAGGCGGGCTTGCTGGCGCTCTCGTTGGCGGGTCCGACGGCGGGTCCGTCGGCGGGCCCTGTGACGAGCCCGTCGGCGGGTCCGTCGACGGGCTTGCTGAAGGCAGGTTCGCGGGTCCGCTGGCTCGCTCGCTGAAGGCGGGTCCGCGGATCCGCTGTCTCTCTTGCTCGCGGGTCCGCAGGTGAACTGGGGGGGCCGTAACGGTGGGGCGCGACGAGCGCCCTCGCGCAGCTCGTCGTCGCTAGCGCAGCAGCAGCGGGACCTCGAGCCGGTGGGGCGAGGGGCGAGCGACGGGCCAGCGATGCACGTAACGGGCTGCGCAATGACCTGATCGACGGGGCGCGTCATATCGACAGCTGGTGATGGGCCCATTCACCTAGGAGTAGGATCTTAGTAGCTCGATACCATGTTACGATACGATCTGAGCTGGTAACCGGGTTTAATTAAGGGCCTAGGCTTAGTAGCCTAGGCCAAACGGGTGTCGAGTAGTTTGTGCCAAGGAGGAATTGAAAATGGTTGGAGGTTCACTATAGCACACGAGTACATATAGCAACCTAACAAAGATGAAAGAGGTGCACCACCATACAAGGGAATTACACAACAGCTACACTACAGACAGATTATACTAAATAGATATAAATCTATTGTGACAGGAGCTACTGGAGGTGCTGCTGGTGCTGGTTCGGCTGGAGGCTCTGGAGTTGCTGGAGGTGCTGCAGGTGCTGGAGCTGCTGGAGGTGATGCTGGTGCTGCTGGAGGCTCTGGAGCTGCTGGAGGTGCTGCTGGTGCTGCTGGAGGTTCTGGAGCTGCTGGAGGTGCTGCTGGTGCTGGTTCGTCTGGAGGTTCTGGTGCTGTCTCTGCTCCTTCTGGGGGCACTTCACGACCGCGGCCGTACTTCGTTCCGCTCCTTCAGCAGGTTCTTGGTCAGCCGCCTCCTCCTAGTCCTCCTCCCTCCTTAGAGTGTCCTCCGCCTGTCCAGTCGCAGTCACAGCTACCGCCTGCCTCGCCACTTCCTGGTCCTTCTCCCTACACTGGTCCGACAGGCGGTCTTACAGAGCGTCGTGAGCCTGAGTCTCGTCCTCTGTCACCTGAGTCTCGTCCTGTGTCACCTGAGTCTCGTCCTGTGTCGCCTGTTCGTGCTGCTCGCACTGATCGCCGTGCTCCGCGTGAGCGTCCTCCACCTGTCCCTGGCACACACTATATGACTCTGCGTCCTTCCACTGCTCCACTGCGTGTCCCTCTGCCGTCTCCTCCTGCGTCCTCTCTTCCTGTCCTTGCTGACCCGGAGTCTGACCGGGTTCGTGCTGCCAGTCCTACTGCCACGCGTCTCCTGGCCACTGCTGTCACTGACCCTTCCTTTGAGTCTGCTGCTGCGTCTGCCCTAGTTGCTGAGCTTGTCGACTTTGCTGCTCACTGTCGTCTAGACTACGCCGCCAGTCTTGTTGCTGAGTCTGAGTCTGTCTGTCCTCCGTCCGTCGGGGGTGAGTGTGCTCTAGGCACAGACGTCCTTGAGGACAGACAGGAGGACCTTGAGTGTCTTGCAGCCGCTGCGCCTCATCTCGTGTCCATGCTGATTGCCCCTGAGGGAGACCCGGATGCTCCAGACATCCCGACCCCGCGCTCTTACGCTGAGGCGATCGCGGGTGAGTACTCCTCTCAGTGGCAGTCAGCGATGGACGCAGAGATGGCATCCTGGAAGTCCACTGGCACTTACGCCGACGAGGTTCCCCCTCCTGGGGCGAACATCGTCAGTGGCATGTGGATTTTCAGGGTGAAGCGGCCGCCGGGTTCTCCGCCTGTCTTCAAGGCTCGTTACGTTGCTCGAGGCTTCAGTGAGCGAGAGGGAATAGACTTCTTTCAGACCTTCTCCCCCACCCCGAAGATGACCACTCGTCGGGTGCTACTGCACGTTGCTGCTCAGCGTGACTACGAGCTTCACTCTCTTGACTTCAGCACAGCTTTCTTGCAGGGCAGCCTGCACGAGGAGATCTGGCTGCGCCGCCCTCCTGGCTTCACTGGGTCGTTTCCTCTTGGTACCCAGTGGAGCCTCCGGCGGCCGGTCTACGGTCTCGGTCAGGCGCCACATGAGTGGCACGACACACTGAGGACTACTCTTGCGGCACTTGGGTTCACACCTTCTACTGCTGACCCGTCGCTGTTTCTGCGCACCGACACTTCGCTGCCGCCGTTCTACATCCTCGTGTACGTCGACGACTTGGTCTTTGCCACTGCTGACACTGAGGCTCTCGCCCACGTGAAGTCGGAGCTGCAGAAGAGACACACGTGCACAGACCTAGGTGAACTGCGCAGCTACCTTGGCTTGCAGATCACCCGGGACAGAGCACGCCACACCATCACACTGACTCAGTCACACATGGTGCAGCAGGTCCTTCAGCGCTTCGGCTTCACCTGGTCCTCAGCACAGGCCACTCCTCTGGCTATAGGTCACTCGCTCTCAGCTCTGCCTTCGGATGAGTCCGTAGAGCCGAGTGGTCCTTACCCAGAGCTAGTTGGTTGCCTCATGTACCTGATGACTTGCACTCGTCCTGACCTAGCATACCCTCTTGGCCTTCTGGCCCGCTATGTGGCTCCTGGCAGGCACTGAAAGGTGCACATGGATGCTGCAAAGAGGGTATTGCGCTACTTGTGCAGTACATCGGGCAAGGGGCTCGTGCTTGGAGGAGGGAGCCCAGTTGTTCTCACTGGGCACTCAGACGCTTCTTGGGTTGACGACCAGGCTACTCAGCGGTCGTCACAGGGTTACACCTTCAGCCTTGGCTCTGGCTCAGTTTCTTGGCGTTCTATACGCTCGTCTTCAGTTCTCAGCTCCAGTTGTGAGGCTGAGATCTACGCCACAGCCATGGCTGCACAGGAGTTACGCTGGCTCACCTACCTGCTGACCGACCTGGGAGAGCGGCCTCGTTCTCCTCCAGTGCTGTACGTCGACAACAAGGCTGCCATTGCCTTGTGTGAGGAGCACAGACTGGAGCACAGGACGAAGCACATCGCTCTACACTACTTTCTGGCTCGAGAGTTGCAGCAGCGTGGTCAGCTTCGTCTGCGTTACGTGGCCTCTCAGACCAACACTGCTGATATATTCACCAAGGCACTTCAGTCTGGTGATCATCAGCATTTCTGCACTTTGCTAGGGCTTGTGCCCACTTTTCCTCACTTGTTGTAGACTTTGCCTGTACTGTGATCTATATATCTGTACCTGCATGATTGTTAGACATAGATCACTGTGATGTTTGTGCTACATATATGCCTCTGCATGTGAACTGGCCTTGTGGTCCTTTGCTTGTGCTCAGAGTGTGTGGTGACGTTGTGATCCACCCTGAGCTTGCTTTGGCTTTCTTGACTGGTCCTGTGACCCCTTGTTCTCCCCCACTTAGCCTATGGGGGTGTGTCAAACATTGTATATGTTTCTGTTGTGTAGGCTACAGTGGGTTAGCCTTTAGGGGGTACATTTCACTAGGGTTTCCTACTTGTACTCCAACAACTTTCTAGTTCACCACTTCTTGATTTTGGCAGCGTGTACTGTGCTACACTACTGTATTGCTTGTGACGGTGTATCTGCTGCCGCGCCATGTAGGTCGTATTAATGGGTTCGAAACGCTCGATTAAGTCTGCCCGAAACTGCTGCCACGTTTTCTCCCCGCGGGCCAGGTCAGTGTAATAAATCCATTCGAGTGCCGGTCCACGTAACAGTGTCGCTGCGAGCCGAATTCTTGCTGCGTCGTGTTGCGGGGTCGAATAGCCAATGGCCTCGAAGTAAATTTCGAGGGTTGCCACGAATCGCCGGACGTCGGATCCCTTCGCGCTGGGGTCGAACGCTTCAGGGAGCCTCGGTCATGCTGCTTCGAGGTTCGGCGACAGTGGTGCCATCGGTCCGTGAAATGTCGGTGTCGCCACTGCTGTGGGTGTTGTCGCTGCTACGTTCGCTGCTGCATTCGCTGCTGCTGCGGTGGCAAGTCCTGGTTGGTGTGTCAGAAGGGCCTCGAGTCGTCGTAGCGCCGCCTGCGTCTGCTCCATGTCGGTGCGGAGGCTCGCGATGTCGCTCGTGGTCGCATAGTTGTCGCCTTGGCCCTCCATGCCTGACATTGCACGTCCGAAAAACCGAAACGAGGGGGAGCGAAAAATACGGAACCGGTATTACGTACCCGAAATCGATGTTTAACTGCGTCGCCCCCGCGGTTTTTGAAGACTCGGTTTTAGCGGTCGAAAAACTTTCGCGTGAAAACGGGCTCTGATTACCAAGTGTGAGGATCTAGGATTGAGCTCAGAAAAGAGAGTTTGAATTGAATGATCACCTGGGTACAACACAAGGCTATATATAGACTCGACATAAGGCCCAGTAACCAGGTGTTACGCGAAGGTTCCGAGGATCACGAAGCGTCCCGAACAGATCCTTCCCGAATTCGGTAGAAGGCAATTCGGTGTCAACCGAAAAGCCAAAATTCGGTGCGCACAACCTAGCTCGGTGCTATAACTATAATAAAATATAGGAAAGCACCTAGCCTAGGAAATCAAGCAATTCATGCATGCATATAATTATCCTATGCTAGAAATAGCATAATAAAGTAAAGGCAAGCAAGCATAGCTGGCATAGGCCGTCATACTCTCACAGCAGCAGCAGCAGCCGCAGCACCAGCAGCAGCAGCTACTGTCCCCCGACCCCTGTTACTGCCCCCCGTCAGGTTCCCGCGTCCCACCAGGTTGCCACGTCTCCCCAGGTAGCTGTGTCTGGTCAGGTTCCAGTGTCTGGTCCAGTTGCTGCGTCGTGCTCCTGCTGGTCACTTGCCCACCCCACCGTTCTGTGGCACCACCGGATGGGGCACCCGCCCATACCTCGCCTGCGCACTATGTCTAGTCAGCATCTTGTGTTAGGCCTCCCGCGAGTCTTGCCGTCGCTGCCGCCTTCGCTTGCACCACCTTGCGGTCCCTGCGTCGAGGGTCGGCTGCGCACCACCCCTCACTCCTCCTCCCTTCGTCCAGCCATTGAGCCCTTCGAGACTCTCCACTTGGACGTCTGGGGCCCCGCCCCACGCCTTGGCCCTAAGCGAGAGAGTTTCTTTCTGTGTTCCCCCTGGCGAAAAAGTATGAGGTGACTTCTACGCTGATCCGGTGGTTACTTACCACTGCGGACACTCGTGGCTGTCGTGTCAGCTGTCTTCACTCCGACTGTGGGGGTGAGTTTCGCTCCAGCATTCTCGCTGGATTCTGTCGCGAGCAGGGCATCCGTCAGTCCTGGACGCTTTCAGAGTCCCCACAGCAGAATGGGGTTGCTGAGCGCCGCATAGGCTTGGTCATGGAGATTGCATGCACCTCCATGATACACGCCCGTGCGCCCCATTTTCTGTGGCCCTACGTGGTTCGGTACGCCGCTCACCAGCTGAACCTCTGGCCACGCGTCTCTCGGCTAGAGGCTTCACCGACCAGTCTTTGGACCGGGTCCTCTGGTGCTGCGTCGCGTTTCCGTTTCTGGGGTTGCTTGGCGCTTGTTCGCGACACCTCCACGGATAAGCTCTCCCCTCACGCCCTTCCTTGTGTCTTCCTTGGTTTCCCCATTGACTCCTCTGACTTCACAGTTTACCACCCTCCCCTTCACCGGTTCTTTGACTCCCGCGACGTTCGTTTTGTCGAGTCAATCCCCTACTACACCCGGTACCCCTGTCGAGGTCTCCCGGTTCCTCCTCCCCCTCTCTTCCTGACTTCAGCTCCCCCTCCTGTTCCCCTGGTACAGCCTCCCCCCCCTGGTCCTGCCCCGTCAGGTGTGTCCCCCGCTACCCCTCCCCCCTCGGTAACCTCTCAGGTGCGGCCTCCTTCCCCGCAGTCCTCCTCCCAGCCTACAGGAGACCCTGCGGGAGCCGGTTTTTGTGGCGAGGGCCCTCGCGGTGCTAGATTCAGAGGTGTTGGGGTTGAAGCAGAGAGCGTACCTGTGCAAGGTCCTGGTTGTGGGGGTGCTGGAGTTGGAGCTGAGACCGTACATGCAGGAGAATCTAGTCTTCGTGGAGCTGGTGTTAGTGGAGCTGACCCTGGGGGTGCTACGACTGGGGGTGCACCCTCTGCTGCACTTGGAGAGCCTGGGACGGGCCCTGTTACTTCTGGTGGTGCTGGCTCTGGGGGTGGTGCAACTGGTTCTTTGGAGAGAGTTCCTGGGGCTACCACCACTCTGGACACTACTCCTCCCCCCCACCCCTACCCGACCCGGCACCAGGCCCGTGTTCGCCGTGCCCGTGAGGAGCAGCTAGAATTGGAGCGAGAGGAGAGAGAGTTGGAGCGGCAGCAGCTGGAGCTACAGCGGCTGGAGGAGCAGCAGCAACAAAAGCTGGAGCAGCAGCAGCGGCAGCCGGAGGAGCAGCAGCAGTGGCCGGAGCAGGAGCAGCTGCCGCAGCAGCAGGAGAAGCAGCAGCCGCCGCAGCTGGAGGAGCAGCAGTCACAGCCGCAGCAGCAGCAGTCGCCACCTCCTCCTCCTGTCTCTGGTCTTCGGACCCTCGGTCTCCCCTCTCCCTCTTCTCCCTCCTCCCCCTCTCCTCCCGTCTCTGGTCCTCCGCTTCCTCCTCCTGACTCTTCCCCAGCTGTTTTCCCTCCTTCTCTGCCTCTGTTGTCCCCTCCTCTTTCTCACACTTGGCCTTTGCGTCGCTCCCCTCGTGCTCGTCCCTCGTCCCCTGTTCCATTCTCTGACCTTCGTACTGCCCTGCTTCGTTCTAGTTCGCCTCGTTCGTCTCCTTCTGTACTTCCTTCTCCTCCCGAGTCGGCTTTCACTACTTCCCTCTCTACTCCTGTCACAGACTACTACCGCTCGCACCGTCCTGTTCTGTCTCGTGTTCTTGCCTCTCTTGTTACCGACCCACGTCCCTCTCTGTCCTATGTCTCCGCTCTTACTGTCGCAGTCACTTAGTTTGCCTCTACTCGCCGCCTTGACTACGCCACCAGTTTTGTGGCTGCTCTTCCTACCAGTCCTCTGGCCGTCGGGGGTGAGTCTGCCCTTGGCTGTGACGCCCTAGAGGACAGGCATTTTGAGCTAGAGTTCCTGGCAGCCGCTTCCCCTCATCTCTGTGCCATGCTGCTCGCTCCTGAGGGAGACCCCGACGCCCTTGACATACCGACTCCTCGCACTTACGCTGAGGCAGTGTCAGGGCCTTGGGCCTCTCAGTGGAGAGCTGCCATGGACTCAGAGATGGCCTCCTACACATCCACAGGCACTTACGTCGACAAGGTTCCCCCCCCTGGGGCGAACGTAGTCGACGACATGTGGATCTTCAGGGTGAAGCGGCCACCGGGATCTCCTCCAGTCTTCAAGGCGCGCTACGTGGCCAGAGGTTTCAGTCGGCGCGAGGGAGTTGACTTCTTTCAGCGCGAGGGTAGGCGCGCTATGTGGATCTTTCGCGCCTACCCCAAAGATGACCACTCTTTGGGTGTTACTGAACGTAGCAGCACAGAGAGACTACGAGCTACACTCTCTCGAATTCTCCACTGCGTTCCTTCAGGGTAGCCTACACGAAGAGGTCTGGTTGCGTCGTCCCTCTGCCTTCACGGGCACCTTCCCTCCTGGGACCCAATGGAGGCCGAGGCGACCGGTCTACGGTTTCCGTCAGGCTCCTCGTGAGTGGCACGACACCCTTCGTTCTACCCTGTCTGACCTCGGTTTCCAGCCGTCTTCTGCCGACCCGTCGCTGTTTGTTCATCGTGGCTTTACACCATTCTTTGTACTAGTCTACGTCGACGACATGGTTTTCGCCACTGCTTACAGGGTTGCTTTGGCTGACGTGAAGCGTGAACTTCAGAAGAGACACACTTGCACTGACCTTGGTGAGCTGCGCCACTACCTTGGCCTGCAGATCACCAGGGACAGAGCCGTTCGCACCATTACACTCTCACAGTCACACATGGTGCAGCAGGTCCTTCAGCGGCTCGAGCTTCAGCACTCCACAGTATAGAGCACACCTCTTGCTGTTGACCACAGACTCACTGGTCCTTTTCCTGACGAGCCGTTTGAGCCTTGTGGTCCCTATGCAGAGCTTGTGGGCTGCCTCATGTACCTGATGACTTGTACTCGCCCGGACCTGGCCTACCCTCTCAGCATCCTTGCTCGCTTTGTTGCGCCAAGGAGACACCGTCCTGTTCACTGGACTACTGCTGTGAGGGTGGCGAAGTATCTAGCGACGACATCAGGCATGGGGTTGGTACTTGGAGGGACACAGCCAGTCGTCCTTACTAGTCACTGTGACTCTTCTTACGCTGACGACGCCGAGACCCACAGGTCTACACAGTGTTAATGTTTCAGCCTAGGCTCTGGAGCTATTTTGTGGAGGTCCACGCGCTCCTCCTTGGTCTCGACCTCCACCGCTGAGGCTAAGATCTACGCTGGAGCCATTGCTGCACAGGAGATGCGTTGGTTGACTTTCTTGCTCACAGACCTTGGTGAGCGGCCAAGCTCAACACTGACCTTGTGCACTGATAACAAGGCAGCGATTCTTCTCTGTTGGGAGCCGCGATTGGAGAGCAGAGTGAAGCACATCAACGTCAGTTACTTTCTTCTGCGAGAGTTGCAGAGGCGTGGACAAGCTCGCTTGGACTTTGTGGAGTCCGAGGCCAACACTGCCGACATCTTCACCAAGACGCTTCCGCCTTGTGACCACCACAGATGTTGTGTGCAGTTAGGTCTCGTTGACTCTGGTTCTCGTCTTGCATATTCGTTGCTTGTTGTCTTGCACTCATTACTCATATATCTGTGAACTCTTGAACTAGCCTTGTGGCCCTTTGCTTGCGCTCGGAATGTGTGGTGACGTTGTGATCCACCCTGAGCTTTGTTTGTTTGTGACTGGTCTTGTGACCGTACTCTTTTGTCTTTGCTGGAAACCCCTCACTTAGGCTATGGGGGTGTGTCAAATAATGTAGCCTGTAGTGAGGCTTGTCTTAGGGCGTACAAATATTAGGGTTTGCTATATGTACTCCAACCCACATCAATGAACACACAATTCAGTTTATGACATAGGAGACAAAGTGGGTAGAAGAACATGGGCTGAGATTCTAGCCAGTGATATAGGGGCTCCTTTTGAGGCTCTTCAACAATCACCTTGAAGCCTGTCGAGCGAAAAAGGGGCACCTTGATAGGACGTATGTGGAAGTCAGTGCTGAAAACTTGGTTAGAAAAACAACACCTAGGTGTGCAGCTCCATCGTCTCATTCACACACCTGTACTCGTTAGGACCTTTGTGGGACGATGGCACTCTCGTAAACCGATGGGGATTAGGTGAGAATTGTCGATAATGGATCATACAAAAGGAACACATAGCTGGCATGTGGTTGGAATGGGTCATCGATGTGTGGAATACTGGCTCAATGCGGTATATGATAGGGTGCATGTTCAGCCCTGCATAGCATGAGGTGCTTTCCAACAAGTTTTTAATCAACGCAAAAAGCATAGTGGTGCACGGTTCCAGGGATGCATTATTAATAAAAGGGCTTGCTGATACGCACATATGTACCCTTTTGAGAATGTGTCTAGAGTTAAGTTCCTTAGCTGACTTATGGGTTAACTCAGCAGCCTTGTTGGCAAATGCATAGGTGGTACCCACTCACAGGACAAGTGCCTTTTGAGGCGCATCAAAAGCCCACTCATAGGAGAGGTGCATGACATTAAAGGGGCTAGCTACTGCAGTACATACCGAACATGAGAGTGGGTCTCGAGTTGATTGCAATCCAAAACTCCCCTTGGGGTTGAGGCTCACGTGACAGGATAACTAGGTAGGTTCACGAACATTCTACTGTTGCCAGTGTTACGGCCCTCAATAAGAGAACCAATAACATGGAAATAATAAAAGGTTGGCCCAGCGTTGGAATGTGATAGGGAAACTCGATCAGGAGAGCGTTGGAGCTTGAAGTGGCACAGCGTGCCACCATGAATCTTCTTGCGTGTTCATATTGCTAAACAGATTAGAGAAGAGCCATGAAGCATAAAGTACAGGGCACCACCAGTCATGAACAGACTAACATAGCACGTTCGCCTCATCGAACTCATTTCACGAGACACTGTAAGCTGATCACCAGAGAGTGAAGAAACGACATGAGAGTTTTCACAATTACAATCACATTCACCACATGTAGCTTCTTTCACAATCAAATTCACCACGTGTACCTCCTTCCACAATCATTCGCCTCATGTACCTCATATCAAAGCTATTTTCTGCATGCAGCTGGTATCACAATCACTAATACTCACCACACATAGCTGGACTTACAAAACACCACGAACGTGTGATCGCGGGAGAAAGCAATGCCATTGGCAAATTCCACTCCCTTCACCTGCACCTTGGTGGCCCCGATTGGAACATTATACCACATCAGTCTTTTAAGGCGCCTCAAGAGCGCAGTAACAACTATAGTCGCTCGCATCATCTAGCTCCTTTCATGGTCGCTCTCTGCTTGTAGCTGGTTTCACAATCACGACCACTCACCGCATATATCGGGTCTTACAGAAGACCACGAACATGCAATCGCTGTGTCAAAACTGATTCATATGTTTGTAGGCTGTAGTGGGGTAGCCCATATAGAGTACAACCCTTTTAGGGTTAGGTACTTGTACTTTCATTCCTTTCATTACTTAAATTCCTTATAGAGTACAACCCTTTCATTCCTGCCTAATAGTTTTTGACATGGTTTCAGAGCAATAGGTCCGTAGGACCGTTTTTTTTTTTCCGAGCCCACCATCCACTGCGTTTACCGTGCTACCTCACGCCCTGCCCTGCGTCGCGCCGCCCGCGCGCGCCCTGCTTTGCCCTGCCCTGAGTTGCGCAGCCCCGCGCACGCCCTGCCCTGCCCTACGCTGCACCGCTGCGTGCAGCCCGCGCGTCGCCCGCCTGCAGCCCACGCGGCCCGCGCCCTGCCTCTGCCTGCCCGCGCGCTGCCCCTGCAGGCCCGCGCGCCGCCCGTTTGCAGCCTGCGCGGCCCACGCATCGCCCGTTTGCAGCCCGCGCGGCTCGCGCGCCGCTCGCTTGCAGCCTGCGCGGCCCGCGCGCCGCTCGCTTGCAGCCCGCGCGGCCTGCGCACTGTCCCCGCAGCCCGCGCGCCGCCTTTACCTGCCCGCGCGCAGCCTCTGCCGGCCCGCGCGCCGCTCGCGCTGCCTCTACCAGCCCGCGCACCATCTCTGCCTACCCGCGCGCCGCCTCTGCTGCCCGCGCGCCCCCCCCTCTGCTTCCTGCGCGCCGTCTCTGCTGCCCGCGCGCCGCCTCTGCTGCCCGCGCGCCGTCTCTGCTGCCCGCGCGCCACCTCTGCCTGCTCGTGCCCCGCACTGCAGCTATGGCTACGCTCAACGTTCTCTCGTTCGACCCTGACGGCCGCCCGATAGAGTTCGCCACGTGGCTCGATGACCTGCAACTGTACCTAATGACCGATGCTAAAGACGACGTTTCCCTGTCTAACCACGCGTCTGGCTCCTCGGTAGCTCCTTCTGACACAGCTAACAGCCTCACTCGTTCACAGTGGCAGACCCGTGACGGTGCTGCTCGCCTAGCTATTCGCAACCATCTCCTGTTAGCTGAACGTGCTCACTTCGGCCAGCACAAGACCGCTAAGGACTTGTACACCGATGTAGTCGCTCGCTACTCTTCCTCTGCCACTGCAGCTCTCAGCCGCCTTATCCTGCCCTACCTATTCCCAGAACTGTCCTCCTTTGCCACAGTTGAGGACCTCATCTCCCACCTTCGCGCTAGTGACGTTCGCTACCGCGCCGCTCTCTCAGCCGAGTTCTTAGCCGCGACCCGCCCCCGATGTATGTCACGCTCTACTTCCTAGTCACCGGCCTCCCTGACTCTCTTTGTACGGTCGGGGACCACTTTCTCGCTCTTGACCCTACCGCCCTCACTGTCGACGACTTCGAGAAGCACCTCCTTGTAGCAGAGAAGATCATTGTCGCTGTAGGTGCTGCTCGTCGCACTCCTCGCACTCCCCTCTTTGAGGGGTGTTCCCCCTCCCCCCTTGCTCCCTCCTATGCTTCTGCTGCTGCTGATGACTTCCTTGGTGCTGAGGCGTTCGGCGCTGCTTCTGCTCCTAGTGGGAAGCCCCGCAGCGGCAAGGGCAAGGGAGGCAGGAGTGGTAGAGGCGACGGGGGTGGTGGAGGTGGCGGAGGTGGCGGTGGGAGTGGTGGCGGGAGTGGAGGCTTCGGTAGCTGCAGTAGCGGTAGTAGTGGGAGTGGAGGCGGCGGAGGCGGCGGTAGTGGGAGCGGTGGCGGTGGAGGCGGCATTGGCGGTGGTGGCGGCAGTGGGAGCGGTGGCGGCGGCAGTGGTGGCGGTCGGGGTGGAGCCTTTCAGAGGGGAGGCTTTGGTGGTGGCCAGAGGCAGCAGCAGCAGCAGCGTCCGCGCGAGAACCTTACGCCCCAGTAGCTTCGTGAGTGGTATGCTCAGCGTGGGGCGTCTGGGGGACCTGTTCGCTGCCCGTATGTCATTCGCACAGGTACCCGCACTGGTCAGCCATGCCGAAAGTTTCACACCGAGTACCGCTGCTTCTCCCATCTTGATGATGCCTGGCGCACACTGTTTCCTGATGCAACTGAGCTCCCCCGCTGGGCTGACCTGCTTAGGCGCGATGTCGATATCTTTGCTCGTGACTATGATGCTATTCTTGCTGCCATGTATGCATTGACTGTTAGTGCTGAGGGTGACTGTTAAAGGCTGCTGCTCTAGGTGCTAGTGAGTCTGCTCTCTCTGGTACTGCGCTTGCTGAGGCCTTGCACACTTTTGCGCTTGACTCAGGTGCTTCTCGATGCTTCTTTCGCGACAGTACCACAGTCACACCACTCCCTGCACCCGTTGCAGTCTCTTTGGCTGACCCCTCAAGGGGCCCAGTTGTTGCTCGTTCCACCACTTTTCTCCCGTGTCCGGCGGTTCTGACTGGCTCGCTGTCAGTTCTTCACCTCCCCTCGTTCTCGTCGGTAGCTGCGTCTGGTTAGGTGTCCACGTCGGGTCCCCTTGCTTGTGTCGCCACCTCTTGCACCAGACTCTCCTTTGGCACCACCGCCTTGGTCACCCCTCCCTGCCACGCCTCCATGGCATGCACTCCCGCCTCCTTGTTTCTGGTCTTCCCAGGTCTCTGCCCCCCCTCCCACGCTCGCCTGCCCCACCCTGTCTTCCCTGCATGGAGGGGCGGCAGCGCGCCGCTCCTCACTCCTCCTCGTTCCCTTCGACAGAGGCTCCCCTGCAGACTCTCCACATGGACGTGTGGGGCCCAGCCCGCGTCTAGGGACAGGGCCGCGAGCGGTATTTTCTGCGGGTTGTCGACGACTACACGCGTTGCACCACGGTCTTCCCCTTGCGCAGCAAGGGGGAAGTCCTTGATGTCTTATTCCCTTGGATCCGCGCTTTCCGTCTCCAGCTCCGCGAGCGGTTCCACCCGGACCTTCCTGTCCTGCGTCTACACTCTGACAGAGGTGGTGAGTTCGTCTTCGACCTCTTGCGGGACTTCTGTCAAGAGGAGGGCATCCTCCAGTCGTTCACGCTTCCGGCCTCCCCGCAGCAGAATGGGGTTGCTGAGCGCCGCATTGGCTTAGTCATGGAGGTCGCTCGTACCTCCATGATCCATGTGGCTGCTCCCCATTCACTGTGTCCGTTTGCGGTCCGCTACGCTGTGCATCAGCTCAACCTCTGGCCCCGTGTCTCCTTGCCGGAGACCTTGCCCACACTGCGTTGGACGGGGAAGGTTGGCGATGCGTCGGTGTTCTGGATCTGGGGCGCTCGTGCCTTTGTCTGCGATACCTTCGCGGACAAGCTCTCCTCCCGCGCCATTCCCTGTGTCTTCCTTGGCTTCCCCTCTGACGCGCCTGGCTGGCAGTTTTACCACCCCACCTCGCTCCGTGTTCTGTCCACTCAGGACGTCACGTTTGACGAGTCGGTTCCCTTTTACCGTCTCTTCCCCTACCGCACTGCCCCCCCCCCCCCCCCCCCCTCGCCGCTCTTCCTAGCTCCAGGTCCCCCTCCTGTAGACCCCCTCCCCCCTCAGGGTCCTGCCCCTTCAGGTGTGTCTCAAGTAGACCCACTCCCCTTGGTTGAGCCTAACGAGGTCACTGGTGACTCGGGTGCTGAGCCTGTGGGTGCGGAGCCTGGGGGTGCGGAGCCTGTGGGTGCGGAGCCTGTGGGTGCGGAGCCTGGGGGTGCTGAGCTTGTGGGGCGTGGGGGTGCTGAGCGTGCGGGGCGTGGGGCCTGTGGGTGCGGAGCCTGGGGGTGTTGAGCCTGTGGGGCCTGGGGGTGCTGAGCGTGCGGGGCGTGGGGGCGCTGAGCCTGTGGGTGCGGAGCCTGGGGGTGTTGAGCGTGAGCGTGCGGAGCCTGGGGGTGCTGAGTATGAGCATGCGGAGCCTGGGGGTGCTGAGCGTGAGCGTGCGGAGCCTGGGGGTGCTGAGCCTGAGCATGTGGAGCCTGGGGGTGCTGAGCCTGCGCGTGCGGAGCCTGGGGGTGCTGAGCCTGCGCGTGCGGAGCCTGGGGGTGCGGAGCCTGGTGTTGCTGAGTCTGGGGGTGCTGCGCCTAGGGGTATTGCTTCTCCACTACGGGAGCCTCTGTCACCGCAGCAGCTGCGCGAGTGGTACACTCAGCGCACCCGCCTTCGGAGTGTCGCTGTTGGAGAGGGAGGCCTTGGAGCTGACAGTCCTGGAGGTGCTCGAGGTACTACTGGTGCTCGAGGTACTACTGGTGCTGGAGGTACCGCGGAGCTGGAGCTGCTACTCCTGGAGGTGCTCGTACTGGAGGTACTGGAGTTGTCGAAGCTGGTGGTGCTATCGGTACTATGGTGCTGGTGGTGCTGGAACTACTAGTCCTGGAGGTGCTCGTACTGGAGGTTCTGGAGGTGCTCTCTCGCCGCAGCAGCTACGCGAGCGGTACACTCAGCACTGCTGCCTTCGGAGTGGCGCTGCTAGGACTGGAGGCACTGCGGCTGGAGACGCGAGTGCTGGAGGTACTAGAGCGGTCGGAGCTGGTGGTGTTGCGGACTCTGGAGCTGGAGGCACTCTGAGCTGGTGACCCGGGAGCTGGAGGTTCTCAAGCTGGAGGCGTTGGAGCTGGAGGCCCTGGAGCTGCTGGTACTAGTACTGGAGGCGCTGGTGCTGGAGGAGCTGGTGCTGGAGGATCTGATGCTGGTGGTACTGCACATCCGCGACTGTTCTTCGCTCCACCATCACCGTCGTCTCTGCCGCCGCTTGACTTGGCGCTTCGCCAGGTTCTTAGCCTCCCGTCTTCTACTGGTCTCCTGTTACAGCCAGGCTCCCCACTGCCTGCTCCCTCTCCTTACACTGAGCAGACAGGAGGTCTTACTGAGCGTCGTGAGCCTGCGTCTCGTCCTACCTCGCCTCTTCGTGCTGGTCGCACTGGTTGTCGTGTTCTCGTCCGCGTCCTCCTCCTGTTTCAGGCACTCACAACATTTCACTTCTTCCTTCCTCTGTTCCACAGCGTGTTCCTCTGTCGTCTCCTCCTGCGACCGCTCTTCTGCACGTTCCGGACTCTGAGTCTGACCTGGTTCCTCTGTCGTCTCCTACTGTTGCGCGTCTCTTAGCCACTGTTGTCACTAACCCTTCATTTGAGTCTGCTGTTGCGTCTGCCTTGGTCGCTGAGCTTGTTGACTTTGTTGCTGCTTGTCGTCTCGACTACGCTGCTAGTCTTGTTGCTGAGTCTGAGTCTGTCTGTCCTCTGTCCGTCGGGGGTGAGTGTGTTCTTAGCACGGACGTCCTTGAGAACAGGCAGGAGGACTTTAAGTGTCTTGCAGCCGCTGTACCTCATCTCGTGGCCATGCTGCTTGCCCCGACCCGGATGCACCAGACATCCCGACCCCGCGCTCTTACGCTGAGGCGATCGTGGGCGAGTACTCCTCTCGGTGGCAGACAGCCATGGATACAGATATGGCTTCATGGAAGTCCACAGGCACTTACGTCGACGAAGTTCCCCCCCTGGGGCGAACATAGTCGATGGCATGTGGATTTTCAGGGTGAAGCGGCCGCCGGGTTCTCCGCCAGTCTTCAAGGCTCGTTACATTGCACGAGGCTTTAGTCAGCGACAGGGAGTTGATTTCTTCCAGACCTTCTCCCCTACCCCGAAGATGACCACTCTTCAGGTGCTGCTGCAAGTTGCCGCTCAGCGTGACTACGAGCTTCAATCTCTTGACTTCGGCACAACATTCTTACAGGGCAGCCTGCACGAGGAGATCTGGCTGCACCGTCCACCTGGCTTCACAGGGTCGTTTCCTGCAGGTACCCAGTGGAGCCTCCGACGGCCGGTCTACGGTCTCCGCCAGGCTCCTTGTGAGTGGCACGACACACTGAGGACGACACTTGCGACAATTGGGTTTGCTCCTTCAACTGCAGACCCGTCGCTGTTTCTCCGTACCAACACTTCGCTGGCGCCGTTCTGCATCCTCGTGTATATCGACGACTTGGTTTTTGCCTGCTGCCACTGAGGCACTCGCCCTTGTGAAGTCGGAGCTGCAGAAAAGACACACGTACACAAACCTGGGTGAGTTGCGCAGCTATCTTGGCTTGTAGATCACTCGGGACAGAGCACGGCGCACCATCACCCTGACCCAGTCACACATGGTGCAGCAGGTCCTTCAGCGCTTAGGCTTCACTTGGTCCTCGCCACAGTCCACTCCTCTGGCTACCGGTCACTCGCTCTCAGCTCCACCTTCGGACGAGTCCGTAGAGCCGAGTGGCCCGTACCCAGAGCTAGTAGGCTGCCTCATGTACCTGATGACCTGCACTCGTCCTGACCTTGCATACCCTCTTGGCCTTCTGGCACGCTAAGTGGCTCCTGGCAGACACTGAAAGGTGCACTGGGATGCTGCAAAGAGGGTACTACATTACGTGTGCAGTACATCGGACATGGGGCTCGTGCTTGGAGGGCGGGGTCCAGTTGTCCTCACTGGACCCTCAGACGCTTCTTGGGTTGACCTGGCTACGCAGCGGTCGTCACAGGGTTACACGTTCAGCCTTGGCTCCGGCTCTGTTTCTTGGCTGTCTACTCGCTCGTCTTCTGTTCTCAGTTCCAGTTGTGAGGCTGAGATCTACACGGGAGCCATGGCTGCACATGAGTTACGCTGCCTCACCTACCTGCTGACCGACTTGGGAGAGCGGCCTCGTTCTCCTCTAGTTCTGTACGTTGACAACAAGGCTGCAATTGCCTTGTTCAGGAGCACAGACTAGAGCACAGAACAAAGCACATCGCTCTACGTTACTTCCTTGCTCGAGGGTTGCAGCAGCGTGGTCAGCTTCGTCTTGCTTATGTGGCCACTCGGGCCAACACTGCTGATATATTCACCAAGGCACTTCTGCCTGGTGATCATCAACGTTTCTGTACTATGTTGGGACTTGTGCCTGCTTTGCCTCACTTGCTCACTGCTTGACTTTGCTTGTACTGTGACCTATATATATACCTGCATGCTTAATCTTGCTAGGTAGTGATCACTATATTGTTTGCTATCTTTTATATAGCTCTGCATGTGGACCGGCCTTGTGGCCATTTGCTTGTGCTCATTGTGTGTGGTGACTTCGTGATCCACCCTGAGCTTCCTTTGTTTCTCTTGACTGGTCTTGTGACCGCTGGTTTTCCCCCACTTTGCCTATGGGGGTGTGTCAAAACTGATTTATATGTTTGCAGGCTATAGTGGGGTAGCCCATATAGAGTACAACCTTTTTAGGGTTAGGTAATTGTACTTTCATTCCTTGCTAGTGAACTTATTCCTGCCTATTAGTTTCTGACACGCGCAGGAGAGCAATGCCATTGAGAACGCCACTCCCTTCACTTGCATTATGGTCGCACCTATTGCAATGTGATACCGCATCAGCCTTTTGAGGTGTCTCAAGAGCACAGTCACAACCATAGTCCCTCACCTCATGTACCTCCTTTTATGAATCGCTCGCAATCACAGCCACAATCTGCATGTAGCTTTTCTTGCAAAAGAACACAAACGTGTAATCGCCCTCGGTCGCCCCCATAGCTATAATATACTGCATTAACCCTTTGAGGCGCCTCAAGAGCACAATGACAACCACAGTCTCTCGCCTCATGTACCTCCTTTCACAATTAATCAATGCATGTACCTGGTTTAACTTTCACTTACAGAAGACCACAAACGTGCAATTATGGGAGAGAGCAACGCTTGTTGGCAAACACCACACTACCAACACCCTGGTCGCCCCCAATGCAATGTTGTACCCCATCAACCGCCCGTCCAGATGGCCTTCCTGTGTTGCTAGATAGAAGACTTTAGGGAGAGTAGATACATTCAGTAGGATAAACGCTTGGAGATTTGCAAAACACCTCTCCTTTCACAAACACCTTGGCTGCCGCCAATGCAATGTTGTGCCACATCAGCCGCATGTCAAACTGGCCTTCCTTGTGTCGCAAGGAAGGAAAGCAAAATAGCACCAGTGAAACCACAATGGTGTGAAGTTAAATACCTTGGGCAGGTGGAAACTTTGCATTTCACACGATCGTGCTTTCATTATTGATTGTCGCAATTTGATTCGGCTCCGGAAGGAAAAACGAATGATAAACCCATGCGATGCTCCGTAACCGGGGCCCCAAAAATGGCTAGCAAAACCCTTGGTACGCCAGCAAAACGAATAGCTCAGTGCGCTCACATTCGACCACTTATACAGCGACGAGATTGAGCGGCCGACCTTTGGATATATTGTAGCACGGGGATGAGCCAAGATCACACAAGGCTGGGCCGAAAGCTGGCACATCCCTTCCCTGGTTGATGTAGTTGGGCTGGGACCATCGGACTCATCTCACAAGCAGGGCAGGGCCACGCTAACGCAGCACGCACTCGGTTGGTTACATGGTGTCGCAGCGAATAACTTCACTCACGGTTCTTTAAATGTCCATTTCGAAAAACTTGTTACGGTACCTTGAGTCATCGAGCCATTGCAAAAATGTTTCCCCCTGTTTGCAACTCGTTCCACTTGCGCAACGAGTGATCGACCACACACAATTGAACGTTTCAAACGATTGCCAAGAAGTAGGGTAGGATGCACTTGGATGTTTAGATTCATTTATATGTGTACGGAATATCACATGGCACGTGGCTTAGGCATGGCCTGTCAAGAAGTTTGCCACGCTGGACCAAAATGGTGCACAATTTAGGCTCTTGTTGGGACAAGGGTGTGAACGTTATCCGTGAATGTGAAGGTGGATGATTCACTGCTCCAGCGCCCTGCCTTGCGCCAGCGCCCTGCCCTAGAGGTCGCACTCCTCCTAGCTTGCCCGCCATGACTTCCCTTTGTCGTACCGGTGGGAGTGGTGACGGCGGTGGTGGCAGCAGTGGGAGTGGTGGCGGCCATAGTAGCAGTCACTGTGGCGCTGTTTGCTGCGGAGTGTCTGGCGGTGGCCAGATGCAGCTACGGCGGCGTCCGACCCTTACGCCCCGGCAGCTTCGTGAGTGGCTTTACCAGCGTGGGCCGTCTCCGAGTCCGGGTCGCTGCCCGTACGTCATTCGCACAGGTCGTCGAGCTGGTGAGACCTGTGGGACACCTGGTCATGCACAGTCCCGCTGCTTCGCCTATTTGACTGACGCCTGGCGCACAGAGTTTGGCGACGAGGCTGAGATCCCCCCCTGGCTTGAGCTACTTAGGTCGGGCGTTGCTGTCTTTGCTTTAGACTATGACGCCATCCTTACTGCCATGTCTGCTTTGCCTGGTGGTGCTGAGAGTGACTGTCACCTGTGTGTGCAGTACGACCCCGGTATAGAGGTTGCTGCTCTAGGTGCTAGTGAGGCTGCTGCCTTAGGTGCTAGCGAGTCTGCTTCCTCAGGTACTCCGCCTACTGAGGCCTTGCACACCTTCACGCTTGACTCAGGTGCTTCCCGCTGCTTCTTCCGTGACAGTACTACACTCACACCACTCACTGCACCTGTTGCAGTCTCTCTGGCTGACCCCTTAGGGGGCCCAGTTCTTGCGCTGTCCACCACTGTGCTTCCGTGCCCGGCGGTTCCGTCTGGCTCACTAATGAACTTGGTGAGCCTCGTTCTCGATGAACTTGGTGAGCGACGCAGTTCTCCAGGACCAGTGGGTTGACACCTTTACCCCTAAAGGACAGCGTGTGGCGATCTATACGTGCTCCCGGACCGGTCGCCACCTGGCCACGTTTACCCGTCGGCCAGGGTCGAGTCTTTACACACTGACGACTGCGCCTCCTCAGATAGCTGCTACTGGTCAGGTTTCTGCGTCAGGTCAGGTAGCCTCCCCTTGTGAGTGTCGCTCCTTGTCGCACCAGACTCTTCTCTGGCACCACCGCCTGGGCCACCTCTCCCTGCCACGTCTACGTGGCATGCACCGTCGCCTCCTTGTGTCTGGTCTTCCCAGGTCTCTCCCTCCCCTCCCTGCCTCGGCTGCGCCGCCCTGCCTTCCTTGCATCGAGGGGCGGCAGCGCGCCGCTCCTCACTCCTCCTCGTTTCCCCCGACAGAGGCTCCTCTGCAGACCCTCCATCTGGACGTGTGGGCCCAGCCCGCGTTCGTGGACAGAGCGGTGAGCGGTACTTTCTGCTGGTTGTCGACGACTACTCGCGGTACACCACGGTCTTCCCCTTGCGCACCAAGGGTGAGGTCCTTGCTGTCCTGATCCCTTGGATCCGAGCAGTTCGTCTCCGGCTCCGCCGCAGGTTCCGCCAGGACCTTCCTGTCCTGCGTCTGCACTCTGACAGAGGTGGTGATTTCACCTCCGACCTCTTGCGGGCCTTCTGTCAGGGGGAGGGCATCGAGCAGTTGTTCACGCTTCCGGGCTCACCACAGCAAAATGGGGTTGCTGAGCGCCGCATTGGCTTAGTCATGGAGGTCGCTCGTACCTCCTTGATTCATGCGGCGGCTCCCCATTTTCTGTGGCCGTTTGCAGTCCGGTGCGCCGCGCAGCAGCTCAACCTCTGGCCCCGTGTCTCCTTGCTGGAGACCTCGCCCACACTGCGTTGGACGGGGGAGGTTGGCGATGCGTCGCGTTTCCGGGTCTGGGGTGCTCGTGCCCTTGTCCGCGATACGTCCGCGGACAAGCTCTCCTCCCGCACCATTCCCTGTGTCTTCCTTGGCTTTGTCCTTGACGCGCCTGGCTGGCAGTTTTACCACCCCACCTCGCGACGTGTCTTCCCTTCTCAGGACGTCACCTTTGACGAGTCGGTTCCTTTCTACCGTCTCTTCCCCTACCGCACTGCCCCTCTCCCTCCCCCGCCGCTTTTCCTCGCTCAAGGTCCCCCTCCGGTAGACCCCCTCCCCCCTCATGGTCCTGCTCCTTCAAGTGTGTCTCAGGTAGACCCGCCCCCCTTGGCAGAGCCTGTAGAGGTCACTAGCAACTCAGGTGCTGCTGCGGGAGGTGCTGCTGGTGGTGCTGCTTCTGAGGGTGCTGAGCCTATGCGTGAGGTGCTGGGGAGTGCGGAGCCTGGGGGTGCTGAGCCTGCGGCTGCGGAGTCTGGGGGTGCTGAGCCCGTCCGTGAGGTGCCAGGGGGTGCGGAGCCTGGGGGTGCTGAGTCTTCTGGCGTTCCTCTGGGTCTCGTTTCACGACGCGGGCCTGTCTCACCACAGCAGGCACGAGAGTGGCTTGCGTCGCGTACCCGCCTGAGGAGTCGTGCTGCTGGAGCTGCTTGTCGTGGAGGCGCTGGGGGTGCTGGTGTCTCTGGTTCTGGAGGTGCTCGTACTGCAGGTATTGGAGCTGCCGGAACTTGTGCTGCTTCTGGATCTGGAGGTGTCGGTTCCGGGGGTGCTGCTACTGGAGGTACTGGGGCTAGAGGCTCTGGAGCTAGTGCTGTCGACCCTGGCGTTGGAGACCCTGGAGCTGGAGGTCCCGGTTCTGGGGGTGCTGCTGCTGGAGGTACTGGGGCTGGAGGCCCTGGAGCTGGTGCTGTTGACTATGGAGTTGGAGACCCTGGAGCTGGAGGTGCCGGTTCTTGGGGTGCTGCTGCTGGAGGCCCTGGCGCTGGTCCTGTCGACCCTAGAGGTGGAGACCGTGAGGCTGGAGGTGCCGGTTCTGGGGGTGCTGCTGCTGGTGGCGCTGGAGCTGGAGGTTTTGGAGCTGCTGGAGGCGCTGGAGCTGGAGGTACTGCTGCTGGAGTCCCTGGAGCTGGAGGTGCTGCTGCTGGAGTCGTTGGAGCTGGAGGTTCTGGAGCTGCCGGAGGCGCTGGAGCTACTGCTACTGATGGCACTACACCATCGCGACTGTTTTTCGCTCCGCCGTCACCGTCGCCTCTGCCACCGCCTGACTCTGTGCTTCGTCAGGTTCTTAGCCTCCCGTCTTCCACTGCCCTCCCGTTACAGCCCGGTGCTCCACTGCCTGCTCCTTCTCCTTACACTGAGCAGACATGCTTGCTTACAGAGCGTCGTGAGCCTGCGTCTCGTCCTACCTCGCCTCTTCGCGCTGGTCGCATTGGTTGTCGTGTTCTTCGTGAGCGTCCGCCTCCTGTCCCTGGCACGCACGCTATGACACTTCATCCTTCCTCTGTTCCACAGCTTATTCCCCTACCGTCTCCTCCTGCTTCTTCTCTGCCTGACGTTCAGGACCCTGAGTCTGACCTGGTTCATGCTGCTCACCCTACTGTCACGCGTCTGCTCGCCACTGTTGTCACTGACCCGTCGTTTGAGTCTGCTGCTGCGTCTACCTTAGTCTCTGAGCTTGTTGACTTTGCTGCTGCCTGTCGTCTAGACTACGTTGCTAGTCTTGTTGCTGAGTCTGAGTCTGTCTGTCCTCTGTCCGTCGGGGGTGAGTGTGCTCTTGGCACGGACGTCTTTGAGGACAGGCAGGAGGACTTGGAGTGTCTTGCAGCCGCTGCGCCTCATCTCGTGGCCATGTTGTTTGCCCCTGAGGGAGACCCGGATGCACCAGACATCCCGACTCCGCGTTCTTATGCTGAGGTGATCGCGGGTCCCTACTCCTCTCAGTGGCAGACAGCCATGGACGCAGAGATGGCATCCTGGAAGTCCACAGGCACTTACATCAATGAGGTTCCCCCTCCTAGGGCGAACATCGTCGATGGCATGTGGATTTTCGGGGTGAAGCGGCCGCCGGGTTCTCCGCCTGTCTTCAAGGCTCGTTACGTTGCACGAGGCTTCAGTCAGCGACAGGGAGTTGACTTCTTCCAGACCTTCTCCCCCACCCCAAGATGACCACTCTTCGGGTGCTGCTGCACGTTGCCGCTCAGCGTGACTACGAGCTTCACTCTCTGGACTTCAGCACAGCGTTCTAACAGGGCAGTCTGCACGAGGAGATCTGGCTGCGCCGCCCACCTGGCTTCAATGGGTCGTTCCCTCCTGGTACCCAGTGGAGCCTCCGTCGGCCAGTCTACGGTCTCCGTCAGGCGCCTCGTGAGTGGCACGACACACTGAGGACGACACTTGCGGCTCTTGGGTTTGCCCCTTCCACTGCTGACCCATCGCTGTTTCTACGCACCGACACTTCACTGCCGCCGTTCTACATCCTCGTGTACGTCGACGACTTGGTCTTTGCCACTGCTGATACTGAGGCTCTCGCCCTTGTGAAGTCGGAGCTACAGAAGAGACACATGTGCACAGACCTGGGTGAGCTGCGCAATTACCTTGGGTTGGAGATCACCCGGGACAGAGCACGCCGCACCATCACCCTAACTCAGTCACACATGGTGCAGCAGGTCCTTCAGCGCTTCGGCTTCACTTGGTCTTCGCCACAGTCCACTCCTCTGGCTACAGGTCACTCGCTCTCAGCTCCACCTTCGGACGAGTCCGTCGAGCCGAGTGACCCGTACCCAGAGCTAGTGGGCTGCCTCATGTACCTGATGACCTGCACTTGTCCTGACCTTGCGTACCCTCTTGGCCTTCTGGCACACTACGTGGCTCCTGGTAGGCACCGAAAGGTGCACATGGATGCTGCGAAGAGGGTACTACGCTACTTGTGCAGTACATCGAGCATGGGGCTCGTGCTTGGAGGGCGGAGCTCAGTTTTCCTCACTGGACACTCAGACGCTTCTTGGGTTGACGACCTGGCTACGCATCAGTCGTCACAGGGTTACACTTTCAGCCTTCGCTGCGGCTCTGTTTCTTGGCGGTCTACCCGCTCGTCTTCTGTTCTCAGCTCTAGTTGTGAGGCTGAGATCTACGCCACAGCCATGGCTGCACAGGAGTTACGCTGGCTCACCTACCTGCTGACTGACTTGGGAGAGCGACCTCGTTCTCCTCCAGTTCTGTACGTAGACAACAAGGCCGCCATTGCCTTGTGTCAGGAGCACAGGCTGGAGCACAGAACGAAACACATCGCTCTGCGTTACTTCCTGGCTCGAGAGTTGCAGCAGCGTGGTCAGCTTCGTCTTGCTCACATGGCCACTCGGGCCAACACTGCTGATATATTCACCAAGGCACTTCCGTCTGGTGATCATCAGCGTTTCTGTACTATGTTAGGCCTTGTGCCGGTTTCGTCTCACTTGCTCACTTCGTGACTTTGCTTGTACTGTGATCTATATATGTACCTACATGCATGCTCTTGCTAGGTAATGATCACTGCACTGTTGTTGTTGCATATATACCTCTGCATGTGACCTGGCTTTGTGGCCCTTTGCTTGTGCTCGAGTATATGGTGACGTTTGTTGGGCTGAGAAAAAGCCCTTAGGATCTTTGCAGGACTAAACTCTGAGTAGGAATTATGTAATAGCTGAAGCGTTTTTTAATGATAAGTCTGAGAACCACCTTGCGCTGGTATGTGACGGCAAAGTAGATTGATTAAAACAAAGAGATACAAGCTTTTATAAGAGTACAAAGAATACGAAGTGATACAGTTAATAACCGTTTTACTATTGCTGTTGCGGTTCAATATGTCAAACATTATACTTGTTATATTTGTGTAGGCTGTAGTGGGTTAGCCTATAGGGGGTTCACAACTCTATTTGTACTCTCACCTCTTTCTAGTCAAACACTTCTCTCACTCTAACATGGTATTACGAGCCTAGGTTAGGAACCTAGGACCGAACGTTCCTAAGGGCCCACCGTTCCGTTTTCTCTCTACCTACTAGCGCCCTCGTGCGCCCTACTGTCGGAGCGCCCTCGAGCGCCTCCCCCCAGCGCCCTCGTGCGCCCCTCTTTAACGGCCCCTTAAGGCCCCGCGACCCGCGACCCGCCCCTTAGCGACCCGCGCGCCGCCCCTTAGAGGCTCCGTCGGCCCGTCGACCCCGAGCGCGCCCCACCTAGAGGCCCCGTCGGCCCCACCTAGAGGCCCCGTCGGCCCGCGCGCCCCACCTAGAGGCCCCGTCGGCCCCACCTAGAGGCCCCGTCGGCCCGTCGACCTCGCGCACGCCCCGCCTAGAGGCCCCGCTGGCCCCGTCGACCCCACGTGCGCCCCGCCTAGCGGCCCCGCTGGCCCCGTCGACCCCACGTGCACCCCGCCTAGAGGCCCCGCTGGCCCCGTCGACCCCGCGCGCCGTCCCTTAGCGGCCCCGTCGGCCCCGTAGACCCCGCGCGCGCCCACCCCTTAGCGGCCCCGTCGACCCCACACACCGCCCCTTAGCACCCCGCACGCGACGGCCACGGCCCCGCCAGAACCAGGCCGCCCGAACCGAGCCGCCCGAACCGAGCCGCCCAGCCCGAGCCAAGCCGCGCCGCCCGAACCGAGCCGCCCGAACCGAACCGCGCCGCCCTCCCCGTACTGCACAGTCCTCTCTGGACCGAGCCGCCCTACTGCTTTTAGGGTTCTCCTACTGCTCCTACTGCTACTATACTGCTGCTCCTACTGCTACTATGGCTAGCCCTCCTGTACTAGCTTTCGATGCTGAGGGCCGCCCAGTGAAGTTTGACACCTGGCTAGATGACCTGCACCTCTTCCTACAGCTCACTGCCAAGGAAGACATCTCACTGTACGATCACGCCCTAGGCCATGCCACTGCCCCTGCTGCTACTGCTGACAGCACGGCCCGCTCACAGTGGCAGACTCGTGACGCTCACGCTCGCTTTGCTATTCGCAACTCCCTGCCGATCGATGAGCGCGAGCACTTTGGCCAGCACAAGACTGCACAGGCACTGTACACTGCTGTCGTTGCCCGCTACTCCTCACCTGCCTCTGCCGCACTAGGCCGTCTCTCACTCCCCTACCTGTTCCCCGACCTCGCCTCCTTCCACACTGTCGCTGACCTCATCACGCACCTCCGTACTAGTGAGGCCCGCTTCCGTGCCGCCATGCCCGATGAGTTTCTTGCCACGAACCCCCCCCCACTCTGACTCACTCTCTACCACCTAGTCACCCGCCTCCCTGACACTCTGCGTGCAGTTAGGGATCACTTCCTAGCTCGCTGCCCCACTGAGCTCACCATTGCCCTCCTCGAGAAGGAACTCCTTGCAGCTGAGGCTAGCATAGTCGCTGTAGGTGCCTCTCGTGGCGACCCCCGCACCCCTTTCTTTGAGGGGTGTTCCCCTTCCCCCCTTCTTCCCTCTGTAGCCTCTGCGTCTTCTGTCGACCTCCTTGGTGCTGAGAAGGTCGGGACTGCGTCTGCTTCGAGCTGGCGCCGCAGCGGCAAGGGCAAAGGGGGCAAGGGAGGCGGAGGTGACGGCGGGGGAGGCGGTGGTGGGGGCGGTGGCGGCGGTGGGGGTGGTGGTGGGGCTGGAGGGACTAGTGGCAGCGGTGGGGGTGGTGGCGGCAGCGGCGGGGGAGGTGGCAGGGGCGGGGGCGGTGGTGGGGGCGGCGGTGGACGCGGCGGCGGCAGGGGAGGGGGTGGTCGAGGAGGTGGCGGCGGCGGTGGTGGTCGTGGAGGCGCTGGCAGTGGCCAGAGCCAGCAGCACACTCCGTCGCCCCAGGAGCTCCGTGAGTGGTACTTTCAGCACGGGGGGGGGGGGGGGGTGGCCTTAGCTACACGTACGTCATCCGCACTGGTGACCGCACTGGTCAGACGTGTGGGAGGGCACACACCGCGCAGCGCTGCTTCTCTCGCCTCGACGACGCTTGGCGTACTCAGTTCCCTGATGCCACTGAGCTGCCCCGCTGGGCTGATCTGATGAAGAAGAACATTGATATCTATGCTCTAGACTTTGATGCTATTCTCACTGCCATGTATGTGATGTCTACTAGTGGAGAGGGTGCTCAGTAACTGTGTGTTCCGCCCGACCCGGGCATTCAGACCAGTGAGGCTGCCGCTCTAGGTGCTTGTGAGGCTGCCGCTCCAGGTACTCGCGTGTCTACTACCCCAGGTGCTGGTGAGGCTGCTGCTCTAGGTGCTAGTGAGTCTACGCCCCCTGGTACTGAGTCGACTGAGGCACTGCACACCTTCACACTGGACTCAGGTGCTTCTCGCTGTTTCTTTCGTGACCGCACTGCCCTTGAGCCGCTTGCTCGGCCAGTTGCTGTCTCCCTCGCTGACCCCTCTGGGGGTCCGGTCGTTGCGACCTCCTCCACTGTCCTTCCTTGTCCTGCAGTTCCGTCGGGCACTCTGTCAGGTCTCTACCTCCCCTCGTTCTCTACGAACTTGGTGGCGGGTAGTGCGCTCCAGGACGGGGGGGTCCACCAGTTCACCCCTGCCTACGAGCGCGTGACACACTGCACGTGTGCTCGGACGGGCCGTCACCTGGCTACCTTCACTCGGCAGCCAAGGTCGGACCTGTACACACTGACCACTGAGTCCCCTCAGGTAGCTGCGTCTGCGTCTGCGTCAGGTCAGCTGTCAGCCCCCTGCTCGTGTCGCTCTCTGGCGCACGAGACCGTCCTCTGGCACCACCGACTTGGTCACCCGTCCGTGCAGCGCCTTCGTGCCATGCACAAACGGTACCTTGTCTCTGGCCTTCCCAGGGTTCTCCCTCCACTCCCACCCTCGCCTGCTCCTCCCTGTCTTCCCTGTGTCGAGGGGCGGCAGCGCGCCGCTCCTCACTCCTCCTCGTTTCCCCCGACGACTGCTCCCTTGCAGACGCTCCACATGGACGTGTGGGGCCCAGCCCGCGTCCGTGGTCAGGGTCAGGAGAGGTACTTCCTGATAGTTGTTGACGACTACTCGCGCTACACCACGGTCTTCCCCTTGCGCACCAAGGGTGAGGTCCCTGATGTTTTGATCCCTTGGATCCGCGCTTCTCGTCTCCAGCTCAGCGAGCGTTTCCACTCGGACTTTCCTGTCCTGCGCTTGCACTCTGACAGAGGTGGTGAGTTCTCCTCCGACCTCTTGGCCGCCTACTGTGCGGAGCACGGCATTCGCCAGTCGTTCACGCTTCCGGCCTCTCCACAGCAGAATGGGGTTGCTGAGCGCCGCATTGGCTTGGTCATGGAGGTCGCTCGTACCTCCTTGATCCATGCGGCTGCCCCCCACTTTCTGTGGCCGTTTGCGGTCCGCTACGCTGCGCATCAGCTCAACCTCTGGCCCCGTGTCTCCTTGCCGGAGACTTCCCCGACACTGCGTTGGACGGGAGAGGTTGGCGATGTGTCGCGTTTTCGGGTCTAGGGATCTCGAGCTTTTGTTCGCGATACGTCCGCGGACAAGCTCTCCTCCCGCGCTGTTCCTTGTGTCTTCCTGGGCTTTGTCCCGGATGCGTCTGGCTGGCAGTTTTACCACGCCACCTCGCGCCGGGTCCTGCCCTCTCAGGACGTCACTTTTGACGAGTCCGTGCCCTACTACCGCCTCTTCCCCTACCGCACTGCCCCGCTCCCCCCCCCGCCTCTCTTCCTCGCGCCAGGTGCTGCTGTGGTAGACCCCCTCCCCCCTCAGGGTGCCGCTCCCTCAGGTGTGTCCCAGGTAGACCCGGTTGAGCCTGTCGAGGTAGCTGTCGACTCTCGTCCTGCTAGGGGTGCTGAGCCTGAGCAAGCGGAGCCTGAGCGAGCGGAGCCTGGGGGTGCGGAGCCTGGGGGTGCTGAGCCTGGGGGTACTGAGTCTGGAGGTGCTGAGTCTGGGGGTGCTGAGTCTGGAGGTGCTGAGTCTGGGGGTGCTGCGTCTGGAGGTGCTGAGCCTGGGAGTGCTACACCTGGAGGAGCTCTCTCCTCTCAGCAGCTGCGTGAGTAGTACTTACAGTACTGCAGCCTCAGGAGAGGTGCTTCTGGAGCCAGGAGGGCTGCTCGAGCCGGAGCTAGTGCTTCCCCCCCTCGGCGGGAGCTGCCCTCTCTCCAGCGGCTCCGAGAGTGGTACGCGCGGCGCTGCAGTCTCCGTAGTGGAGCTCCTAGTGTCGCGGACCCTGGTGCTGGAGGTGCTGCTGCTGCTGGAGGTGCTGCTGGTGCTGGTGCTGCTGACGCTGCTGGTGGTGCTGCTGGTGCTGCGGACCCTGGAGTTGGAGCCGCTGCTGGTGCCGAGGACCCGGGCGTTGGAGCTGCTGCTGGTGCTGCGGACCCTGGAGTTGGAGCTGCTGCTGGTGCTGTGGACCCTGACGTTGGAGCTGCTGCTGGTGCTACGGACCCGGGAGTTGGAGCTGCTGCTGGTGCTGAGGACCCGGGAGTTGGAGCTGCTGCTGGTGCTGAGGACCCGGGCGTTGGAGCTGCTGCTGGTACTGCGGACCCTGGAGTTGGAGCTACTGCTGGTGCTGCGGACCCTGGAGTTGGTGTCTCTGCTGGTTCTGGAGACGCTGCGCGGCCGCGGCAGTACTTCGTTCCGCTCCTTCAGCAGGTTCTTGGTCAGCCTCCTCCCTCCTTAGCGTGTCCTCCGTCTGTCCAGTCGCAGTCACAGTTACCGTCTGCCTCCCCTCTCCCTGGTCCTGCTCCTTACACTGGTCCGACTGGAGGTCTTACGGAGCGTCGTGAGCCTGAGTCTCGTCATGCGTCGCCTGAGTCTCGTCGAGCGTCGCCTGTTCGTGCTGCTCACACTGGTCGTCGTGTCCCGCGTCAGCGTCCTCCTGCTGTCCCAGGCACTCACCAGATGGCGCTTCGTCCTTCCACTGCTCCCCAGCGTGTCCCTCTCCCGTCTCCTCCTTCGTCCTCTCTTCCTGCTCTTGCTGACCCGGAGTCTGACTCCCTTCGTGCTGCCAGTCCTACTGTCACGCGTCTCCTCGCCACTGTTGTCACTGACCCTACCTTTGAGTCCTCCGCTGCGTCTGCTCTAGTCGCTGAGTTAGTTGACTTTGCTGCCGCTTGTCGTCTAGACTACGCCGCTAGCCTTGTTGCTGAGTCTGAGTCTGTCTGTCCTCCGTCCGTCGGGGGTGAGTGTGCTCTTGGCACGGACGTCCTTGAGGATAAGCAGGAGGAGTTTGAGTGCTTTGCCGCTGCTTTGCCCCATCTCGTGTCCATGCTAGTTGCCCCTGAGGGAGACCCGGATGCACCAGACATCCCGACTCCTCGATCGTACGCTGAGGCGATCGAGGGTCCCTACTCCTCACAGTGGCGATCATCGTCAGTGGCATGTGGATTTTCAGGGTGAAGCGGCCGCCGGGTTCTCCGCCTGTCTTCAAGGCGCGTTACGTTGCTAGAGGCTTCAGTCAGCGAGAGGGAGTTGACTTCTTCCAGACCTTCTCCCCGACCCCGAAGATGACCACTCTTCGGGTTCTGCTGCACGTCGCTGCTCAGCGTGACTACGAGCTCCACTCTCTTGACTTCAGCACTGCTTTCCTACAGGGCAGCCTGCACGAGGAGATCTGGCTGCGCCGCCCACCTGGCTTCACCGGGTCGTTCCCTCCTGGTACCCAGTGGAGCCTCCGGCGGCCAGTCTACGGTCTCCGACAGGCGCCGCGTGAGTGGCACGACACACTGAGGACTACACTTGCGGCTCTTGGGTTCGCTCCTTCTACTGCTGACCCGTCGCTGTTTCTACGCACCGACACTTCGCTGCCGCCGTTCTACATCCTCGTGTACGTCGACGACTTGGTCTTTGCCACTGCTGGCACTGCGGCACTTGCCCACGTGAAGTCGGAGCTGCAGAAGAGACACACGTGCACAGACCTGGGTGAACTGACAAGCTATCTTGGCTTGCGGATCACCCGGGACAGAGCACAGCGCACCATCACCTTGACTCAGTCACACATGGTGCAGCAGGTCCTTCAGCGCTTCCGCTTCACGTACTCCTCGCCTCAGCCCACTCCTCTGCCTACCGGTCACTCGCTCTCAGCTCTGCCTTCGGATGAGTCCGTAGAGTCGAGTGGCCCGTATCCAGAGCTTGTGGGCTGCCTCATGTACCTGATGACCTGCACTCGACCTGACCTTGCATACCCTCTTAGCATCCTTGCACGCTATGTCGCTCCTGGCCGTCACCGGAAGGAGCACATGGATGCCGCTAAGAGGGTGTTGTGCTACTTGTGCAGTACGTCGGGCATGGGGCTAGTGCTTGGAGGGCGAGACCGAGTTGTACTCACTGGGCACTCAGACGCTTCTTGGGCGGACGACCAGGCTACTCAGCGATCGTCTCAGGGTTACACCTTCAGCCTTGGCTCTGGTTCAGTTTCTTGGCGTTCTACATGCTCTTCTTCTGTTCTCAGCTCCAGTTGTGAGGCTGAGATCTACGCCACAGCCATGGCGGCCCAGGAGCTACGCTGGCTCACCTACCTGCTGACCGACTTGGGAGAGCGGCCTCGTTCTCCTCCAGTGCTGTACGTCGACAACAAGGCTGCCATTGCCTTGTGTGAGGAGCACAGACTGGAGCACAGAACGAAGCATATCGCTCTGCGCTACTTCCTTGCTCGAGAGCTGCAGCAGCGCGGTCAGCTTCGTCTGCGTTACGTGGCCACTCGGGCCAACACTGCTGATGTGTTCACCAAGGCACTTCAGCCTTGTGACCATCAGCGTTTCTGTACTGTTCTAGGCCTTGTGCCTACTCTCCCTCACTTGCTCACTTCTTGACTTTGCTTGTACTGTGATCTCTATATATATACCTGCATGCTTACACTTGCTAGGTTGTGATCACTGTACCTCTTGTTATATTATCAAACTGCATGTGAACTGGTCTTGTGACCGCTTGCTTGTGCTCGGAATTTGTGTGGTATCCTTGAGATCCACCCTGAGCTTGTTTTGCCTTGCTTTGCTTTGACTGGTCTTGTGACCCCTTGCTCTCCCCCACTTCGCCTATGGGGGTGTGTCAAACATTATACTTGTTATATTTGTGTAGGCTGTAGTGGGTTAGCCTATAGGGGGTTCACAACTCTATTTGTACTCTCACCTCTTTCTAGTCAAACACTTCTCTCACTCTAACACAATACAGTGGCAACTGCTCAATAACGAGTCAGTTGTTTGTCCTTGCTGTCGCGCTGTATTTGTCAGGTCAAAGGTCGCTGACCTTTGACTTTCGCGTAACCTCCAGCAGTTGTTCAACCTCCGAGGGTTGACTCACCGATGCTTCGCTGTGTTTCGCTTCGCTCATAGCTTAGTGCTTCGACACGACAGAGGCGCTTAGGCTACTTGTTTCCAACAACGTTGTGATCCACCCCGAGCTTGCTTTGCTTTTCTTGACCGGTCTTGTGACCCCTTGTTCTCCTCCACTTTGACTTTGCGGGGGTGTCAAACTATATATGTGTTAGTTCTGTGTAGGCTATATTGGGGTAGCCCATATGGGGTACAACCCGAAGTTAGGGCTAGTACTTGTACCCACATTTCATTCAATGCAATCATTCCTGCTTGCTATCTTGACAAACGTTATCAGTGAATGTGAAGGTGGATGATTCACTTCGATAATACATTTTTGTCATATTATATCGTTACCAAATTCGACTTCCGGAGGATTGGAGGCTCATCCACTACACGGCTTCATTGTTCCAAAATACCTGGATCATTGCATGAAAGGAGACACATTCACGATGTTACAACAAAGCTTCTCCAAAATATATATGTGCTGTAAATTTCGATATATCTATCGGCACTGTTTCTAGTGTGGACTATTGTAAGGAAAAATCCTTTTCCTTACTTCGCGTCCCTGCTCAGCGCGTACACTACTATTCCCGCCAACAGCACCCAACACTAATCCGTTACCACTCGCGACACTCGCCTCGACACTATTCCCGCCACTGTTCACGACGCGACCCAACCTCACGGTTCGGTTGGTAACCCGCGCTCCGGACCTCCGCCTCGACAATCCCCAACCTCTGCGCCAGGCCCGTCGCGCACCCCATTTTCCACGCATAACCGTTACCACTGTAGTTTCGCTATATATTCTTCGCTCATGCCTTCGCTCATTGTACTTTTGCTTCGATAGTGCAATTCTCGCTCGATTCACTCAATTGCACTCGTAACACTTGGTATTCAGAGCCTACGATCTCTTCTCGGACCGCACCCACACCTTCGCTTCCCCACTATCTCAATTTTTTGGGGGGGGTAGACGTCTCTCAGCGACACAGCACCGCCGCTCGTAATGCTCTCTCGTAAGCACGCACGGCCGCGACTGAGGCTCTCGCTGAGCTCGCCCGACACCCCCGCCATGGCCGAAATCACGCTCGCCACATTGACGCAGGAGCAGCTCGACCGTCTGGTGCGCCAACTCCAAGATTCGGCGCTCGAAATTGCGACGCTCACAGCGGAACGTGACTCCGCGCGTCAGCAATCAACTGTGAACACTCCAGCAGCACCACACGCACCAACAAATGCACCCGCACAATCGGACGAGCCAATCGTCATCTCGTCCGGTACACCAACACAACACGACAGCGTGGGACAGCGCTCGGGTGCAGCCAGTGATAGCGCCGCCCAACCAATGCCTGGCATGGGAGGAAACAGGGGCGCGCCAAGCCCGCAGGAGCCTCGCGAAGCCCGTCGGCACGTGGAGTTCGCGGCGACAAGTGGCGAACAGGCCATTATGGCACCAATGCCACTCAAGCCGCAACGCCCGCCCTGTTTCGACCCGAGCCAGCGTGGAGGTCCGACGGTTCAATCGTGGGTCTTCACGATGAACGTCTTCTTCGACGCGAATTACGTCGAGTCGGACGCAGCGAAGATTCGGTATGCTGTTTCGCTGCTAAGGGGCCCCGCCATGGACTGGTGGCGAGTCATCGTGACGTCGCCACGCGCCTACGAGCCACCGTCGCAAGAGGAAGGGCCCACGGGTCCAGCTGTCACCTGGAGTTCATTCTGCGAGACCGCCCAATACAGCACGTGGGATGCGTGGTGCGCAGGGCTTCAGGCGCGCTTCGAGCCGATCGCGGCTTCTATTTCGGCGCGTCAGAGATTGCGCACTTGGCGGCAGCTCGGGTCGGTTCAAGATTACACGAGCGGTTTTCTCGCACTTTGCGAGCAAGTCGGCTATATGCACGAAGCGGAGCGGGTGGACCGTTACGTCGGAGGGCTGAAGCCGGACATCTCGCACGAGATCATGCTACGCGGGCTCTCGAACTTCAACGAGATTCTCGCGCTCGCCGAGAAAATCGACATCCTACGCCGACCGAGACCGGGGTCCTAATACGGACATCGTCCTCGGGGGCCGATCGAGCACGCCACTGTACACGCTGTTGCGACGAATGCAGCTGCCGCGCCGTTTAAGGGGCGCTGCTTTGCTTGCAACAGGCCGGGCCATCGCAAGAGCGAATGCCCAGAGGAGCTGAGGCGCCGCGGAGCAGAGCAGGGGAGGGAGTCTCAGAGGCAGGGAAACGCCAGCAGTCAGTAGGAGTCGGGCCAACTACTGACGAGACTGCCTGCTCGCCCAACCACACCGACCCTCACCGAGTCACAGTACCGATTCACGCCATCGATCGGGCTCGGATGAATAAGGAGGGTACAGCGACGGATTGCCCAGTACTGATCCACGGGAAAATACAGGGAGCAGCAGTGAAGATTTTTATCGACGGAGGAGCAAGCCATAGCTTAGTTAATACCGCAACCGCACGAAAACTGCAACTGACACTTAGTCGGTGCTTACCAGAGATCGACGCACGCTCAATAGACGGCACGCCGCTGGCCATACGGGAGAAAGTGGAAAGAGTAAAAGTTCGCTACGGTGAAAACTTCGGCTTTACACAGGAAATGCTCGCGACGACATTGGATGGGCACGACATTTTACTGGGACGTGATTGGCTCCTACGCTACAACCCGCGAATCGATTGGACGACGGGTAGCTGCACTGTGCGAAGTAGCGGTAACTGGGTCGCGCTACCTCGTTGGCAGTCGCCCGAGTCTTCAACGGTCCACGTCAACGCCATCACGATAAAACGGGCTGTCGCTGCTAGAGCTGACGTGTACGCAGTAGATATAGCATTGGTAGGAGCAGCAGAGCAGCTTAGCGATTTTCAGAAACTGTTGGCAGCAGTACCGCCCGACCTACAGGAACTGTTGAAACGGTACCCGGGGATTTTCCCGGACGACTTACCGGAGGGGCTGCCACCTCAGCGAGCACACGACCACCGCATAGAGTTAGAACCCGGGGCACAGCCAACCGTACAGCGACAGTTCAGACTGACACAGCCCGAGCTCGATGAGCTGAGGAAGCAGTTAGACTACCTGTTAGAGAAAAAATTCATCCGACTGAGCTCATCACCGTTCGCCGCACCAATACTGTTCACACCGAAAAAAAAAGGAGGGTTTCGCATGTGCATCGATTACCGAGCACTGAACAGAGGGTAACAGTCAAATCGCGATACCCCATTCCCCGCGCCAACGAACTGATCGACCAACTGCGAACAGCACGGGTGTTTTTGAAAATAGACTTACGGGGGGGTTACCATCAGATTCGGGTCGAACCATCGGACTGCGCCAAGACAGCATTTAGGACTAGGTACGGATCATTCGAGTACACCGTGATGCCATTCGGGCTGACCAACGCACCAGCGACATTTCAGATGACCATGAACGAAGTGTTTAGGCCACTCTTAGATAAATGCGTGATAGTTTACCTCGACGACATACTCGTCTACAACAGGGATAAGCAGCAGCACTTAGCAGATCTGGAAGCGGTTTTTAAGGTTTTAGACGAGCATCGCCTACTGACCAAGGGTTCCAAGTGCGAGTTCTTCCAGGATAGGTTAGAATTTTTTGGGCACGTCATTTCGGAGCTGGGGTTGAAATCGACCCAAAGAAGCTGGACACGGTCAAAGCGTGGCACCCCCCGACGAACATCACGGAACTGCAGAGTTTTTTAGGGTTCGTTAATTATGTTCGTCGGTTCGTCCCCGACATGGCACAGTTGACTGCCCCGCTGACGGATTTACTGCGAAAGGGGGTCGCTTTTACGTGGGGGGAGAAAGAGCATGCTGCCTTCTCTGCCCTGAAAAATGTTCTCTGTTCACCGCCCGTCCTGCGCATCGCCGACCCACACCGCCCCTTCGAGGTTGTTACAGACGCAAGCGACATCGCCATTGGAGCCGTACTGCTACAGGATTTCGGCAACGGCCTACAGCCCATCGCATACGAGTCACGAAAACTGCACCCGCCCGAGCGAAATTACCCGATACACGACCGCGAAATGCTCGCGATCGTGCATGCGTTCAAAGTGTGGCGCTGCTACTTGACCGGCGCAGACGTGACAGTACGGACAGACCACCGATCACTACAGTACCTCCGCGCACAGCCCCACCTCAACCCACGACAGATTCGCTGGCTCGATTTCCTCGAGTCCAACTTGCACTACACGGTCACCTATAAAAAGGGAGCCTCGAACATCGCCGATGCACTGACCCGCCCCACTGCCCAGATCCACGCGATACTACTCGCCCAGACCAGCCCGCTACTGACAGGACTATTTACCCACGGATATCAAACGGACCCATTCTTCACAGGAGGAAATTCGCAGCAGTTTGCAGCAGCCAAAGGAGTCTATTACGTAAAAACCGGGACCGACCGCATCTGGGTATCAGGGTACACCCTGCTACGGGAGTTACTATTACAGGAGGCACACGACGGAGTTACCTCGGGACATTTCGGGGTAGAGAAAACACGGCAGCAGCTGCAGCGGTATTATTACTGGCCCGAAATGTTGACCGACGTGCAGCGACACGTGGCATCGTGTCCCACTTGCCAGATCATGAAGTCATCACGGAAGCGGCCGGCAGGACAGTTGCAACCGATCCCACCCCCAGAGCGTGCTTGGCAGCAGGTGACGATGGACTTCGTCACGGGGTTACCGGCCGGAGCAAGTGGGAATGACGCGATCCTGGTCGTCGTCGATCGACTGACGAAAATGGCACACTTCGCAGCCTGCAAAAAATCGATTACAGCCGAAGAAATAGCCCGCCTCTTCACCTCTACCGTCGTTCGACTGCACGGGATACCAGCATCGATCATCAGCGACCGAGACACGAAATTCACCAGCAACTTCTGGCGGAACCTGTGGCAGCTGTTCGGCACGCTACTACAGTTCAGTTCATCATACCACCCCGAAACCGACGGACAGACAGAACGGACAAATCTGACCATGGAACAGCTCATCCGGGCCACGTGCGATGACCCGAACACGTGGGAACAGCAACTGCCACTCATCGAATTCGCATACAACAACTCACCATCCGCCACGACCCAACAGTCACCGTTTTACCTGAACTGCGGACAAGACCCAACAGTACCCATGACCCCGAATCCCGACAACCCGGTTCCACGCGCGCAACAGTTCGCCGAAATTTTGCATGCAGCACGGACCAGGGCAGCAGACGCAATTAAAAAAGCTAACGTCATCGCTAAACGCAACGCCGACCGCCACCGCCGACCTGTCACTTACCAGCCAGGCGACCTCGTTTTGCTCGACACCCAAAACCTGCGCCTACCCATCACCCCAAAACTCCGCCCCCGATATTGCGGGCCGTTTCGCATCAGCCACATGATCACACCCGTCACCGCCCATCTCCTCCTCCCTGCTGACTGGTACGTCAGCCCGTCATTCCACGTCAGCCTGCTTCGCCCATACGTGCCATCCACCAGTCAACTGCCTCGCAACCGCCCCACCAGCATGACTAGACCACCAACTGAACCAATCATCACGCCTGAGAAGATACTGAGCCATCGAGTACGTGACCCACGGGGAGCTCGCCGCATTGAATTCCTGATACGATGGAAGGACCGCACGCCCACCGAAGACAACTGGGTCCCCCTGGATAGGATTGAGAATCACCCTATCCTCACTGAGTACCTGCGAAGCCGAAACTTCCGAGATGTACACGCGCTCTCGTAAGAGGGGCCTCCTTGGGGAGGGGGGTAGTGTAAGGAAAAATCCTTTTCCTTACTTCGCGTCCCTGCTCAGCGCGTACACTACTATTCCCGCCAACAGCACCCAACAGTAATCCGTTACCACTCGCGACACTCGCCTCGACACTATTCCCGCCACTGTTCACGACGCGACCCAACCTCACGGTTCGGTTGGTAACCCGCGCTCCGGACCTCCGCCTCGACAATCCCCAACCTCGGCGCCAGGCCCGTCGCGCACCCCATTTTCCACGCATAACCGTTACCACTATAGTTTCGCTATATATTCTTCGCTCATGCCTTCTCTCATTGTACTTTTGCTTCGATAGTGCAATTCTCGCTCGATTCACTCAATTGCACTCGTAACAACTATAAATACAGTATGGGAATCGGGCTGAATGGATCGAAAATGCGCGTGACGTGGAGACCTGATCACTGCAGAAACAGTTGAGCATCTCAATGGGTTTCTGTAGTCGCGCCGTCCAAGAAGCAAATCGCGAACAACTGAGCGGGCAGATTCAATAAGCGACTTTAGACATTACAAATCACAACAACATTCCTGACCTCTCAGCAAGGGAGGTTCCACATGATAGAAATGCATGCGGAAGAAAACATCATCTGGTAAACCAAAAATGTTCAGTCATAGCTGACCGAAGGCCTACCTGACATGTGTGCCTTCCACATGCATAGCAGCCCTGCGCCTCGGAAAACCCGCAGGTGTAATGACATGCACTCGCTTTTTGCAGGTGTAAACCTGCGGCTCGAAACCCCTGCACTGTCGAACAAATGCCAACAGACGTGGGAAGGGATGACAGAATCCGCACCAGACACAGCAGATCACGTTGTTGTGCAAGTCCTTAGCATATAACATCCCCTCCCCTCGTCTCCGCAGGCAATCACCAGAAGGAAGTACATCCTTCACCAATCTCGCGAACCATCGTAGATTAAATCATTCCTTTTCTAATTGAAGTGACATCACAGCGCGTCAGAATGGCTCGAGCTGCGGTTTTCGCGCTCACCCTCGCGCTGCTGCTCGTGGTGGGGCGCGCCGGTAGCCCCATCACAAGCTCGACGGCGAACGAGAAGCCCGACCAGAGCAGCAAGAAGGACGACGGGCTCATGACCGAAATCCCCGCGGCCATCGCGAAGCAGGCGGCGGCGGGCAACGCGGAGGGAGTGACATACGTTGACACGGCGCAGGACACGTTCTTCATGGCTGATGTGAAGAAGGCCGGGTGGAACGCGCAGAAATGCCCGCCGGGTTTGAACAAGGAGCTGGCGGGCGCGTGCACGCCCAAGAATTGCTCCAAGGGCGGCATTGCGGCCAAGTGGAAGACGGCGTACCTGCAGAAGAACAAGCTCGGGTACGAGCTGTACGTGCCAGGTAACCCTCTCACGCTGCTCAAGGCCAACCCCGCGTCGTGCTGCAACACGTGCGCCGCGACGCCGGCGTGCACGTACTGGCAGTACATTCCCGATATTACCATCGACGGGAAGAAGGGCAAGGGCGCGTGCTACCTGATCCACGATCAGATCGACTTCACGTGCGGAGAGATGACCGCGCAGTACAGCACGGAGACGAAGCCCGTGCCGCTTCAGGTGCGCATCGGCGGCGAGTGCAACCCGAGCGCCAAGATTCTCAACGACCCGCATCTGGTTGGCGCGCACGGCACGCACTTCGACTTCAACGGGCGCCCCGACAAGGCGTTCTGCCTGCTGACGGACCGCGACCTGCACGTGAACATGCTGCTGCGCGGGTACTACGACGAGCGCACCGACAACGCGGCGCTGGTCGTCGACGGTAAGGCCGTGCACACGTGGATTAAGGAGCTCGGGATTGTGTGGACCGCCAAGGGCGTCGACCACAAGGTCCGCATCGCGGCGCGCGGCGGCAAGCAGCAGGAGCGCGGCGAGGGGTTCGTGAAGAGCATCGAGATTGACGGCGAGGCGATCCCGCGCATGCAGGTGGGCGACAGCGTGACGAGCGACGGCGGGCTGACGATCCAGTTCCGCGCGCTGGAGAAGGAGGGGCCGTTCGATGTGGATTACTACCTGCTGACTATCGACGGCCTGATTTCGCTCGACCTCCGCCTGCGCGTGGCGCACCCGAAGCTGCAGACGCCGAGCGACGCCGAGGCGCACATCAACGTGGGGATTGCGGAGCTGGAGCACACCGACGCGATCCACGGCGTGCTCGGGCAGACGTACCGCGACGACCACGCGCAGCGCGCTGCGGACTTCCAGAAGCTGATCGCGAGCCTGCACCGTCCGATCTCCGCCGACAGCGCGGAAGGGCAAGGGTTCCTGGATGGCACTCCGCGGTCGTACGAGGCGAGCGACGTGCTTGCTGTGGACTGCGCTTACACCGCGTATGGCCGCGCCAGGCAGGTGATGCCCGTGCAGGAGTTCCCGTAAAGAGCTGATTGCAGGTTTATCGTATAGTGGGCTGGATAACTTTCTAGTAGAGACCACTGGATTTGTATCTGTGTATTATACCATCATTGTTTTGATTAAATGAAACAAACATATTTCCTGTCAGCCGTGCACTCCAGTAATACTTGCCCCGTTTGATTCTGTTTCGACTAATTAGCATTAGCCTCAGTACTCTTGGGGAACTTCTAATCATTAGTGGGTTTCTCACTGGATACGTCATTTCATCAAGAAGTACTTTGGGTTTTCGCTACGTGTCAGCTTTATGCGTTTCAAACCTGTGTAATCTGTGCGTCTGCAAAATCATGTGTTCAAATCTTGACTCTTATCGCGTACTCTGCGTTCTGACACCTCTGTAGCAATTCCCGTACAGTGCACTACACTCCATGGAAGTTTCCGCGCTGCGCCGAAGTAGATCCGTCTCTGCTGCTATCACCGCAAAATCATATTCAACCCGCGTCAAAGCTTTCCGTACTTATTGTCGGTATCTCTCGATTTCCGTTTCAACCGTGCGGCCTGAGGAGGAATGAGAGAATAAGACGCAAACAAGAATAAGACCCGCCCTAAGGTCTTTTGGACTTCGCCATGACATCGTGTCGCACTCTTCCAGCCATTCGACAGTTTCCAGGACGGCCGCGACAGCAGCAATTGACGAAGCGACAGTTTCGTTCAGAGATGCCACGAGGACATTCAGCGGAACCACTGAAACAGTCAGCGAAACGACACCTTCAGCATCAGCGTCCATCCGGTCGCTACCATCAAGTTTCCTGGCTCGTTCTCGTCTTCTCTATTATATTTCTTGCATCGCTCTTTCCCGACGGTCCTTTACGCGCCGTTTCAGCGCGTAGGACCTCGTGGGCCAAGAAGTTTCGGCCGGTTCGCGTGCGCGTGCCGCTGCCAAAGCTGACTGGCGGGGTGGGAGACAAGAAGAATCGACTCGCCAAGACCACCCGTCGGTAAATGCTCTCAGAAGGCCTCAGCTGAACTTGTCTGGCCTTAGTTTTTCCTTACCAGTATCTTAAATTGTCCCAGGTTAGTCGAATGATCTAAGCCGCGTATCTCCCTCCCCCTCTCCCTCCCCCCGCCTCCCATAAGTAAAACCTCCTTTTTCATATGACCAGGTACGTGATTAAGGCCACAGGGCATAGCGCGTGACCCCAGGTACGTGATTAAGGCCACAGGGCATAGAGCGTGACCCCAGGTACGTGATTAAGGCCACAGGGCATAGCGCGTGACCCCAGGTACGTGATTAAGGCCACAGGGCATAGCGCGTGACCCCAGGTACGTGATTAAGGCCACAGGGCATAGCGCGTGACCCCAGGTACGTGATTAAGGCCACAGGGCATAGCGCGTGACCCCAGGTACGTGATTAAGGCCACAGGGCATAGCGCGTGACCCCAGGTACGTGATTAAGGCCACAGGGCATAGCGCGTGACCCCAGGTACGTGATTAAGGCCACAGGGCATAGCGCGTGACCCCAGGTACGTGATTAAGGCCACAGGGCATAGCGCGTGACCCCAGGTACGTGATTAAGGCCACAGGGCATAGCGCGTGACCCCAGGTACGTGATTAAGGCCACAGGGCATAGCGCGTGACCCCAGGTACGTGATTAAGGCCACAGGGCATAGCGCGTGACCCCAGGTACGTGATTAAGGCCACAGGGCATAGCGCGTGACCCCAGGTACGTGATTAAGGCCACAGGGCATAGCGCGTGACCCCAGGTACGTGATTAAGGCCACAGGGCATAGCGCGTGACCCCAGGTACGTGATTAAGGCCACAGGGCATAGCGCGTGACCCCAGTGGGCGAAGGCCGTACGTGAGTGATGGGCGGATAAAAACGCCTACCACCCTGCTTACCGCAACCTCCTCCCCTTCCTCCCCTGCGTCCCCCCGTTTTTCAAATGACCAGGTACGTGGGTCAGGCCACAGGGCCTGAGAGCATAGCATGGGACCCGAGCGGGCGAGGGCCGTACGTGAGTGTGAGCGACGGGCGCATTCTCAGGAGGAAGGCGGACGACAGCGACTGGGAGGAGTTCACTTATGCTTCGCCCCACAGGTACTGGGAGGTATCATTCGTTCCACCTGTTGTGTGTTTTTGTTGCCGCACAGCTACTGCACACTTGCTGCTGCACTGGTACCCTTGCTGCTGCACAGGTACCCTTGCTGCTGCACAGGTACCCTTGCTGCTGCACAGGTACCCTTGCTGCTGCACAGGTACCCTTGCTGCTGCACAGGTACCCTTGCTGCTGCACAGGTACCCTTGCTGCTGCACAGGTACCCTTGCTGCTGCACAGGTACCCTTGCTGCTGCACTGGTACCCTTGCTGCTGCACAGGTACCCTTGCTGCTGCACAGGTACCCTTGCTGCTGCACAGGTACCCTTGCTGCTGCACAGGTACCCTTGCTGCTGCACAGGTACCCTTGCTGCTGCACAGGTACCCTTGCTGCTGCACAGGTACCCTTGCTGCCGCACAGGTACCCTTGCTGCCGCACAGGTACCCTTGCTGCTGCACAGGTACCCTTGCTGCCGCACAGGTACCCTTGCTGCTGCACAGGTACTGGGAAGCTTTCTTGGTTTGAGGTTTGTGATGAGCCTCAAGAAGCGAGTGGGGAGAGGGGGAGGGTGGAGGGGCGAGGGCCGTACGTGAGTGTGAGCGACGGGCGCATTCTCAGGAGGAAGGCGGACGACAGCGACTGGGAGGAGCTCGCATATGCCTCGCCCCACAGCGACTATTTTCCTCGGTTCAACCTGAAATTTTGTGGGGAAAACGATTTTCAAATGGGGTGTGAGTGTGAGTCATACTTGAGTGTGAGTTTTTTTCCCTTGCCCGTCCATTTTTCCCACCCTCGTTACTGTCACAATCTTTTGCAAGGACCTCTGCAATGTGCGATTCGCGCACCGCGAAACTCACACTAGAGGACAAATGTGGCCGGCCAGTGGGAATGGCATTTCACCCCACCACGGGGGACCTTTACTTTGCTGACGCCTATTACGGGCTCTTCAAGGTGAGAAACACTCTGTCCTCGATATAAGAAGTCTCATGAGCCTCAGTGATTTTGCACGTGTCAATTGGGGATGGTACACTGGTGTATGAGTAGAGTAGGAGGGCGATATGGCATGGATGGCATGGATGGCATGGAACGCATGGATGGTATGGAACGCATGGATGGTATGGAACGCATGGATGGTATGGATGGCGCATGATTATGTGTATGCATCCATAATCCATGTGCCTAGGAGATCTGCATGTATCCATAATCCATGTGCCTAATTGATCTGCATGTATCCATAATCCATGTGCCCAATTGATCTGCATGTATCCATAATCCATGTGCCTAGGAGATCTGCATGTATCCATAATCCATGTGCCTAATTGATCTGCATGTATCCATAATCCATGTGCCTAATTGATCTGCATGTATCCATAATCCATGTGCCTAATTGATCTGCATGTATCCATAATCCATGTGCCTAATTGATCTGCATGTATCCATAATCCATGTGCCTAATTGATCTGCATCACTCTGTTTGTGCATGCCTTTTTCCCATCTGTTTCATTTCTCCTCTTTGCCTGTTCTTCCGTTCCTCGCCTAGAACTGCATTCTCACAAGATCATGATCTCGTGATCATTGTCATTCTCACCAGGAATCATGATCTCGTGATCATTGTCATTCTCACCAGGAATCATGATCTCGTGATCATTGTCATTCTCACCAGGAATCATGATCTCGTGATCATTGTCATTCTCACCAGGAATCATGATCTCGTGATCATTGTCATTCTCACCAGGAATCATGATCTCGTGATCATTGTCATTCTCACCAGGAATCATGATCTCGTGATCATTGTCATTCTCACCAGGAATCATGATCTCGTGATCATTGTCATTCTCACCAGGAATCATGATCTCGTGATCATTGTCATTCTCACCAGGAATCATGATCTTGTGATCATTGTCATTCTCACCAGGAATCATGATCTCGTGATCATTGTCATTCTCACCAGGAATCATGATCTCGTGATCATTGTCATTCTCACCAGGAATCATGATCTCGTGATCATTGTCATTCTCACCAGGAATCATGATCTCGTGATCATTGTCATTCTCACCAGGAATCATGATCTCGTGATCATTGTCATTCTCACCAGGAATCATGACCTCGTGATCATTGTCATTCTCACCAGGAATCATGATCTCGTGATCATTGTCATTCTCACCAGGAATCATGATCTCGTGATCATTGTCATTCTCACCAGGAATCATGATCTCGTGATCATTGTCATTCTCACCAGGAATCATGATCTCGTGATCATTGTCATTCTCACCAGGAATCATGATCTCGTGATCATTGTCATTCTCACCAGGAATCATGATCTCGTGATCATTGTCATTCTGACCAGGAATCATGATCTCGTGATCATTGTCATTCTCACCAGGAATCATGATCTCGTGATCATTGTCATTCTCACCAGGAATCATGATCTCGTGATCATTGTCATTCTCACCAGGAATCATGATCTCGTGATCATTGTCATTCTCACCAGGAATCATGATCTCGTGATCATTGTCATTCTCACCAGGAATCATGATCTCGTGATCATTGTCATTCTCACCAGGAATCATGATCTCGTGATCATTGTCATTCTCACCAGGAATCATGATCTCGTGATCATTGTCATTCTCACCAGGAATCATGATCTCGTGATCATTGTCATTCTCACCAGGAATCATGATCTCGTGATCATTGTCATTCTCACCAGGAATCATGATCTCGTGATCATTGTCATTCTCACCAGGAATCATGATCTCGTGATCATTGTCATTCTCACCAGGAATCATGATCTCGTGATCATTGTCATTCTCACCAGGAATCATGATCTCGTGATCATTGTCTTTCTTGCCAGGTGAGCAGCAGCGGCGGGCAGGCAACGAAGCTGGTAGATGTGGTGGATGGGGCGCGCATGATGATGTGCAACGACCTTGACATTGATGCTGATGCCAATGTGGTCTATTTCACCGACTCCAGTTCAAGATGGGCCCGCAGGTGAGGTGGGGAACAGGTGGGCTCGCACGGGAGGGACCCGTGAAGGTTGTATACACATATCCGCTTAGTGTATGCGTCTTGTGAATCTGCTCGGACCTCCTCCCACTGTTGCTGGAGGGGCGCAACGACGGGCGGTTTATGAAGTGTGACATGGGGACGGGTACCACTGTTGGTGTAGACTAAGTCGTCACGTACAAACACATGTGTGCACGTATGTACACCCATCTGCTCGCAGGGACTTCCTCCCTCTGCTGCTAGAGGGGCGCAAGGACGGGCGGTTCATGAAGTACGACATTGGCACAGGCAAGACCACTGTTCTTGTGGACAAGGTCGCGTTCGCAAACGGTGTCGCAATTTCGCAGGACAAGAAGTTTGTCGTCTTCTGTGAAACGACCTACCTCAGGTGAGCTGCAATGGTGGGTGGGCCTGTTGTTGTCTGCTTGTGCGATCATCAGCTTTTGAGGCTCCTCAAAAGTAGTTATCGGGTTCTGACTTGAACTGATTCTAACTGGGCCTGCTCCTGCTTGCATTGCATCTCCTTGTTTTCCTCTTTTCGCCTTTTCTGCATGCTCTGTCCTCATATCAAATCCGTGCTTCTTTCTGCTCTTCCCTCTCCTCCCGTCTCCTCTCTCCACTCCACTTCCGTTTTCCCCTTCCTCTCTCCCTCTTGCTTCCTCTTCGCTCTCCCGTCCATATCAGGTGTCACCGGTATTGGATCCGAGGCCCGAAGACTGGAAAGAAGGAGCTATTTGTAAAACTCCCTGGCTACCCTGACAATCTCAGCCTCAACCCCAGGGGGAGGTTCTGGATCGCACTCAACTCGCGCAACTCGCTTGTAACAGGTAAGCCCTTAGGGACTAAGTTGTTTTGCACTAGTCACTCTCGTTCGTCATACTTGTTACATTGCCGTCTGGACTTTCTGGGTGGCACGTGGTTTGGAGACTGATCGGCAATGGATTGGCTCTTCTTGTGTGAAAGCACAGCCATGTGTGCATGGGGGCTGATTATGGCCTTGCGGTGATGTTGCAAGGAGGTGAGGTAGGTGTTACCACACCCATGTGTAAAGATGGTTAACAGGTGTTTGACACTGGTAGCCCCTTGATTTCACAAGACCAGATACTCGTTAAGGGTGTGCTATGTCCAGCGCGTGGTCTCTCGTTCTGTTCAAAGTTCAGCTTGTCATCACTCTGCACCGCATTACAACCTACTGGGGACTAATAACACCGTGGACAACCTGTCTTTGGGTGTGAACGTTGAAATGCCCCCCCTGTAAGTGCCGCACCCCTAGGTTTGTTGTCCCTTGGCACACCCAACCCCTTCATTCCTTTCCACTCCCTTTCTCCGCCCCATGTGGTTTGGCTCTGGCAGCATTGCTTATGCGGACTCCTATTATTCGAGGTGCAGTGTTGAAACAACAGGCAGGGTACAACTTTGCTGTCGGAACTTCAGAACGCCTAGCAAGTGGAATATTGGTAGAGGTGGATACAAATGGGAGAATAACTGATATTCTCGAGGACAAGAAAGGCAAGAAGATCAAGCAGCTCAGTGAGGTGGTAGAAAGAGAAGGCAAGTTATGGCTAGGATCTGTTGTCAACGACTTTGTTGGAACAGTCGATTATAATTCAAGGTAACTTCTCAGCAAGGGCAATCAGGTGTCTTTTACTCTATACTTCAGTCTCGCAGGAAAAAGGTTTGTCTTACGAGGTAGCGACTCACTCTGTGTAGCGTATTCCGTTCGAGTCCCGCACCGACATCTCTCTGGCGGCCGACCAGTTCGTAAATTACGAAACTCGGACCGCTCGCGACTCGATGTCACGAAAAATACCAATCACCCCCAGCGTCCTCCCAATCCCCCTACCCGAAAGTGCGCACCGTTTCAATTCCCCATCCTCCCCGCCAAAATTCACTTGCAGCTTTCCCAAATTCGATAGATGTCGGAGGTGAGGCGGAACAGACCAGCTTTCACAACCATCGAAGATTTGGAACGGGAACTTTGGTGGAAACGTTGGGATTGGCAACCATCAAATTCAGGCGAGTATTTCGTTGTTGCCTCACAATACCATCGGCTCCGCAAACGGAAGCGCATCTAATCTTGTCCATTTGCCGCACTGCCAACTGGACTGTCATTGTGCAAATAACAAGTGAAGCATCGTGGCCTGTCATCGAGAATTGAGACATTGTAAACGACAGAAATAAGTACGTTTCATCGCATCACAGTTCCTGTGATAACGTCAGGAACTTATCCGGAGCTTCCAGTCTCCACATCGTTTGGTATCCTCAAAGCAGACATACTCCCTTTCTACCTGACTCTCGATCGTTATAAGGCGCTTAAGAAATCAAGTAGACGCACCACCTTTCTACTGAACACCTCATGGCGAACCGAATTCGCGGGCCGCTGCTCCTAGCATGCTTGATCGTTGCGCTAGTGGCTGGGAATGCCGAGGCGGGGCTGACAAAGCGGTGGTCCAAAAAGTTCAAGGCCGCGCGGGTGAACCTTCCTCCTGGAAAACTCTTCCCAAGGACGGACAAAAAGAACCGACTCGCTCGAGCCACCAAGAGGTAAGCTACAGTCTGTTTGTATGATCCAAAACTTAACTTCCCTTGTGGAAAGCGCAGCAAGAAGAATGCACAAACCCCCTAACCTTTGCGCTCCTCTTGTTGTGGCTTGAGGTTATTACGCGCTGAGTTGCACCTCCGGCTTCTCGTATGGGTTTATCATCACTGCAAGGGTCACAAGAAACTGTATGATCAACCTGCATAAACCCCTGCGCGCCGCCACCACCACCTCCCATCTATTCAACCGACCACCCTTTCCCACCAACCCAAATTTCTTAATCGTGTCAGAATCCGCGAACACGTAAAGATTCTGCGGCACTTGTGATCTAGAATCATACCACTTTCATCGTCCCGTGTACCTTTTCCTTCACCCTTACGAGGTGGATGACCTCCATTTACCACCTTTTGGTCCCCGGTCCCCCTCACTCTCCACATTCGAGCCCCGCGCTCGCATGCCCAGGCGGAACTGCGTGGGACCTTCGAGACGCCTCAGAATCTGAGCCATGTGACAATGCCACGAGGTGACTGTATAAGTCGACTGAAACGCAACCATTTTCGTCCCCCACTTTCTCCAGGTACGAGGGAGAGATGGCAGGCCCGGAGAGTATTGCCTGGGACCCCAATGGCAAGGGCCCGTACGTCAGCTTCAGCGACGGGCGAATCATGCGGCGCACGGACGACGACAGCGCCTGGGAGGAGTTCACGTACGCGTCGCCGCTGCGAACTGCGGCAAAATGTAACTCAAAGAAAACCAACCCTGATCTGGAAACCACCTGCGGGCGGCCGCTCGGCCTGGCGTTTCACCCCACTACCGGGGACCTCTATTTCGCGGATGGGTATTTCGGCCTGCATAAAGTCAGCTCCGCGGGAGGGCAGGCTACGAAGCTCGTCTCTGCACTCGACGGGAGAAAATTCATGATGACGAATGACCTAGATATTGACGCCGACGCGAATGTCGTGTATTTCACGGACGGCAGCTCACGCTGGTACCGGCGAGATTTTCTGCCGCTCACGCTGGAAGGCCGGAAGGACGGACGGTTCATGAAGTACGACATCGCGAGCGGCGTGACGACGGTGATTGACGAAAAAGTGGCTTTTGCTAACGGCGTGGCGATTTCGCAGGATAAGACGTTTGTGGTGTACTGCGAAACAACCAATCTCAGGTGCGCTGCTGGCTGTTGATGTGTGCGATTCTTGATTGTTTTTATAGAGAGTGTACATGCCAGTTCACGTACACCTCCTTATTTCATCCTCTTCGTTCTTTCAGGTGCCACCGGTACTGGATCCGAGGCCCAAAGGCAGGGAAAAAGGAGGTGTTTGTGAATTTACCCGGGTACCCTGACAACCTCAGTCTCAACCCCAGAGGAAGGTTCTGGATCGCACTCAACTCGAGGAGGTCTCCCACTGCAAGTACGTCCTGGAGTTGACAATTGTGAAACCTGATTTCACCCCTCAGCACCCACCCCCCAGTCTTCAGTCTCATCTCATCCTATTGCTCTTCATTGTCACCAGTGTGGCTCAGTTTGTACCTGCTCGTCTGTGTGTCCTCATGCAACAAGTATGCATGAAGCTCGACCCAATCATGCAATCCGGTTTCTCCCTTCCCGTCATCCCTCCACTTCCACAGCTGTTGCATCCCAAACCCCATTCATCCGGGAGACATTTGTGGAGAACAAGCTTGGGTACAAGATTGTGAAGGCCACACAGGACCAGAGGGCCAGTGGCATTGTGGTAGAGGTAGATGCTGATGGCAAAATCACTAACTTGCTTGAGGACAAGAACGGGAAGGTAGTGAAGGATGCGAGTGAGATCGTGGAGCATGATGGGAAACTGTGGATAGGCTCAGTTATTGAGGACTATATTGCCACCCTCAAGTGTCCATAAAGGTTCTCTGTTAGGAATAAGATAAGCTTGATGGCGCTGCACAGTCTAGGACCAGCAATATCATTATTGCAAATACGATTAACTTACATAGGCTTGCTTGTTTTGTCAATCTGTTGAGCGGAAATGAAGCTGTTGTGGATTAACGTTGACAACTCATTGTGTAAAGTAAATTTCAACACTGATCAGGTACGACTGACGCAACATGTGTACACGCGCTTGTGATCTGTTGAGAATATGACTGCAGCGATGCCGTTGCTGTCAATCCTCACCGCCACCACAATTCCCGCGGCGCTTCAAACCAGCCGACTTCATGGGAGCGCGCGCGAAGATTGCTGCCTCGCATTTTGGGAATGCGGTTCGAAACAAATTGGTGGACCCAGCCAGTCAGATTCCCCCCAAACTCCAAGGCCTTGCCGACAAATCGAAACCGACAGTGTCCATCCCGTGACGCGCGTCACCGTTGGATGAACTTCTGAGCACCTTGATTTCCCGAACGGATTTGCTATCAGCTGCGATGGAGCATCGGCCATCTACCTCCATTCTATCTACGCTTCTGCCTTTTCCAGGTCACCAAAAGCAGCATTAGATCCTTCAACGAGCTGTGCGCAAGGCATCGCTAAGCTGGTTGTCGCCTTATCGAGAGCTTCTGCACGAAGGACACTCCGATTCAAGCAGCTGATCGATTCCAAAACAGAATGTGGCGAGGCTCTTCCAATATCGTTCTCCTCTCTCTCTGTTTACTAGTTATTCTCCAGCCCATCCCTCATGGCGTCGTGGCGACTACAACTGTAGAGCTTCCCACAGTTGACCCTTCGAAGTTCAAGCCGGCATCCATCCCGTTAGCTCCGCTAACCCTAAAGTTTGACAGCGAGAACCGTCTCGCTGTCGCGGAACGAAGGTGCGCAGGCATGTAACGAAGCAGCTACTTTAAAGAGATTTCGACCGTCGAAGCTTTTGTGTTGAACATATCAGGCAGCAACATTTAGTTGTCGAGGCGACTTTTGAGTCGACTCAAAAGTCACCTGGGAACAACTCCCGTTTTCCTGGCAGTTACGACCAATACAGACGTTTGGTTGGAACCCGTACTTTCAGAGGTCTCACAACCTTACTGCTGTACCCGTGCCAACATTTCGTTTATTCGCCGTTACCCAAGGCAGGCTGACGGGCTTGCTTACGCTTGCACCGAGCTGCATTTGAAATCATGCAATAAAGTCACCCGGGCGTGTTTTGGAGGCGAGTTTTTGGCGCGTCAAGAATCGCTTACGGGCCTTATCACGCTTGCGTGGGACAGAGCTTCATTTGGAATCATGGTTCCATCAAGTCACCCGGGCGTGCTGATTATTCCGTTGCGCTCCGCAGGTACACAGGACAAGCAACGGGACCGGAGAGTCTGGCATGGGACGGAACTGGGCGCGGCCCGTACGCGTCAGTGAGTGACGGCCGGGTTGTGAGGCGGTCCAAAGACAACATGCGATGGGAGACATTCGCGTGGGCTTCCCCCAAGTGGTGAGCCCAGCAAAATCTTGGAAGGGCGTCTTGCTAGTGATAAGTGTCGATGTGTTGTGTACGCGTCAGTGAGTGACGGCCGGGTTGTGAGGCGGTCCAAACCAGGACAACACATGTGTGATGGGAGACTCTTGGAACGGAACTGACACCTCTTCTTCACGTGGTCACACCTCCCTGACACCCCCTTTCATTCGTGTTTTGAGACATCTCAAAACACTTTTAGTATCACGTGTTTTGAGACGTCTCAAAACACTCAAAGACTCTTGAGAGGAACTTACCCACGTCGTCGCACCTCCCTGACACCCCGTCATTCGTAGGACCCTCTCACCGCGCACCAACCCCTTTCCCCCCAGGTCCAAGGATCGGTGTCAGGGCGACAGCAGCAGCAGCAGCAGCTGCTGCAGCATGGACCCCATCTGTGGGCGCCCTTCGAGACGTCTAACAGGCAAATCCTCTCTCACTCACCACCCGCCCTTTGAGGCTCCTCAAAAGTCATCTGTGGGCGCCCTTCGAGACGTCTAACAGGCAAATCCTCTCTCACTCACCACCCGCCCTTTGAGGCTCCTCAAAAGTCATCTGTGGGCGCCCTTCGAGACGTCTAACAGGCAAATCCTCTCTCACTCACCACGTGTCCCCTCTCTCTACACCTCCTTTGGAGGTCCAAGGAACGATGTCAGGCCAACAGCAGTAGCAGCAGCAGCAGCAACAGCAGCATGGAGCCCATCTGCGGGCGGCCCTTGGGTCTGCGCTTCCACCCAGTCACGGGCGACCTCTATTTCGCAGACGCCTATTCTGGTCTGCATAGAGTAGGGCCGGGCGGGGGGAGGGGCGGAGAAGCTGGCTTTGGCAGGCCGACGGCACACTCACTTCTGCATGACCCATAGCCTTACCACTCCTCTCCCCACCATTCGAGGTGACTTTTGAGTCGACTCAAAAGGCCGACGGCACACTCACTTCTGCATGACCCATAGCCTTACCACTCCTCCCCCCACCACTCCTTCTCCCCCCCCAGGTCCAAGGAGCGGTGTCAGGCCAACAACAGTACCAGCAACAGCAGCATGGAACCCATCTGCGGCCGCGTCTAAAAGGTACAATCCCTCTCACGCACCGCGTACCCCACCCCCTCACTCCCAGGTCCAAGGCGCGGTGTCAGGGCAACAGGACCACCAACAGCAGCATGGAGCCCATCTGCGGGCGCCCCTTGGGTCTGCGCTTCCACCCAGTCACTGGCGACCTTTACTTCGCAGACGCGTACTTTGGGCTGCACAGAGTAGGGCCGGGCGGGGGCAAGGCGGAGAGGCTGGTGGACGTGGTGGCGGGGAAGCGCATGCTGATGACCAACGACCTTGATATTGACGCGGATGGGAAGAATGGTGTGGTTTACTTCACCGATGGGAGCACCCGGTGGCAAAGGAAGTGAGTGTTGTCCTGCACGTTTCGTTCCACTGGCTTGGCTTGGAATGTGGTGGCGGGGAAGCGCATGCTGATGACCAACGACCTTGATATTGACGCGGATGGGAAGAACGGCGTCGTGTATTTCATTGATGGGAGCACCCGGTGGCAAAGAAAGTGAGTCCCGAACTGAATTCGAGGTAGCTTTGAGAAACACGGGTGAGTGGTGGCGGACAAACACCTGTGCCCCTCTCGTCTATTAACCTCCTCCCCGTACCCCTACTCCCTGCAGGGATTTCTTCCTGGCAACACTGGAAGGGCAGCCGGACGGGAGGTTTATGCAGTACGACATTGCAACGGGGCAGACCAAGGTGCTGGTGAAGGGGGTGGCGTTCGCCAATGGCGTTGCGATCTCCCGTGACCGCACCTTTGTGGTCTTCTGTGAAACCAGCTACATGCGGTGAGGGACTGTGCTTGTGAAACTGGCTTCGTGAGGTGAGTGGGTGTGACTGTGACTGTGACTGTGACTGCTTTTGAGGCGCCTCAAAAGTTGTGTTGCACTCTCCCACGACTGCACGTTCGTGGTGTTGTGTGAAACCAGCCACATGCGGTGAGGGACTGTGCTCTGCTAGTGTTTTGTGACTGGTGGTACCCTGGCCTTGATGCTTCACGGCTCTTCTCTTATTTTTTCAGGGAAAGGAGCATGCCAAAAGGTTCATAGTTGCACGCTGTGCCACTTCACGTTCCATTACTCTCCCATTGTTTGACCTTCTCTCTCACATTCCAATGCTGAGCCTGTTCATTGCAGGTGTCATCGGTACTTTATCCGAGGGCCAAAGACGGGCAAGGCTGAAATGTTTGTAAACCTGCCCGGGTATCGTGACAACGTGAGCCTCAACCCCAGGGGACGATTCTGGATCGCAATCAACTCGAGACGAACTCCCATGTCCGGTACGTAGCAGCTAGCCTCCTTGTGTCATGCACCTGCAATGCACCCCCATTGGATCACCACCCATGCGTTTGCCAAGAAGTGACTTTTGAGTTGACTCAAAAGTCACTTCCATTGGATTACCACCCACCCATGCGTGTGCCAAGAAGTTCCGATGAGTTACCATGCCGGGTACGTGGCAGGAAGTATCTGGGGGATAACACCTGGAGGATAACACCTTGAGGATAACACCTGGAGGATAACACCTACGTACACTAGATCTTTCTCCTTTCTGTGCGCATCCCACTCGTTCCTCCCACAGAGGTCCTGGCAAGGAGACCCTATGCGCGCTACAAGCTTCTCATGACCCAGTGGGGGTTGCATGCAGCCTAGTGGGGCTGTTTCTTGATTTTCACCCCCCATCTTACCCAAATGTTTCTTCTCTATTGTTCCTCCCACAGAGGTCCTAGCAAGGAGCCCCTATGCGCGATACAGGCTGCTCAACGACCCGGTGGGGCTGCAGGCTGCCTACGTGGCAGCGGTGGGGCTGTCGCACGGGATTATAGTGGAGGTTGACAATAACGGGGTGATCACAGACGTGCTTGAGGATAAGCTGGGGCGGAACGTGGTGGCAACGAGCGAGGTTGTGGAGAAGAAGGGGAAGTTGTGGATCGGGTCGGTGATGGTTGATGACGTGGCAGTGTTGAAATACTCTCCTCCAAACAACACTGCTTCTAACAAGAAAGCCTGAGACATCTTACTAAACCCGTGAAGCATGGAGGGCAAACAGCAAGGTGGGGATAACAGGTATGGGTAGCTTTAACCCCCTAGGTTTAGGTTGATACTAGTCAGTGATATGCTGACATCAGAACAGGAGCAGATAGGTATGATGTTGTAAGTCTTGCCTTGCAAGCAACCAATCCAATAATAAGATGTATAGAATATAAATTGAATCCAATGTTGATAGTGTACATTGAAGCCCGATAGCGAGCATATTGAGGTGTAACTACAAACCAGCCCACCTTACGATACACCTGCGATTAGCGCTTTACGGGAACTCCTGCACGGGCATCACCTGCCTGGCGCGCCCATACGCGGTGTAAGCGCAGTCCACAGCAAGCACGTCGCTCGCCTCGTACGACCGGGGAGTGCCATCCAGGAACCCTTGCCCCTCCGCGCTGTCGGCGGAGATCGGACGGTGCAAGCTCGCGATCAGCTTCTGGAAGTCCGCGGCGCGCTGCGCGTGGTCGTCGCGGTACGTCTGACCGAGCACGCCGTGGATCGCGTCGGTGTGCTCCAGCTCCGCAATGCCAACGTTAATGTGCGCCTCGGCGTCGCTCGGCGTCTGCAACTTCGGGTGCGCCACGCGCAGGCGGAGGTCGAGCGAAATCAGGCCGTCGATAGTCAGCAGGTAGTAATCCACATCGAACGGCCCCTCCTTCTCCAGCGCGCGGAACTGGATCGTCAGCCCGCCGTCGCTCGTCACGCTGTCGCCCACCTGCATGCGCGGGATCGCCTCGCCGTCAATCTCGATGCTCTTCACGAAGCCCTCGCCGCGCTCCTGCTGCTTGCCGCCGCGCGCCGCGATGCGAATCTTGTGGTCGACGCCCTTAGCAGTCCAGACGATGCCGAGCTCCTTGATCCACGTGTGCACGGCCTTGCCGTCGACGACGAGCGCCGCGTTGTCGGTGCGCTCGTCGTAGTACCCGCGCAGCAGCATGTTCACGTGCAGGTCGCGGTCCGTCAGCAGGCAGAACGCCTTATCGGGGCGGCCGTTGAAGTCGAAGTGCGTGCCGTGTGCGCCCACCAGATGCGGGTCGTTGAGAATCTTGGCGCTCGGGTTGCACTCGCCGCCGATGCGCACCTGAAGCGGCACGGGCTTCGTCTCCGTGCTGTACTGCGCGGTCATCTCTCCGCACGTGAAGTCGATCTGATCGTGGATCAGGTAGCACGCGCCCTTGCCCTTCTTCCCGTCGATGGTAATATCGGGAATGTACTGCCAGTACGTGCACGCCGGCGTCGCCGCGCACGTGTTGCAGCACGACGCGGGGTTGGCCTTGAGCAGCGTGAGCGGGTTACCCGGTACGTACAGCTCGTACCCGAGCTTGTTCTTCTGCAGGTACGCCGTCTTCCACTTGGCCGCAATGCCGCCCTTGGAGCAATTCTTGGGCGTGCACGCGCCCGCCAGCTCCTTGTTCAAACCCGGCGGGCATTTCTGCGCGTTCCACCCGGCCTTCTTCACATCAGCCATGAAGAACGTGTCCTGCGCCGTGTCAACGTATGTCACTCCCTCCGCGTTGCCCGCCGCCGCCTGCTTCGCGATGGCCGCGGGGATTTCGGTCATGAGCCCGTCGTCCTTCTTGCTGCTCTGGTCGGGCTTTTCGTTCGCCGTCGAGCTTATGATGGGGCTGCCGGCGCGCGCCGCCACGAGTAGCAGCGCCAGAGAGAGCGCGAAAAGAGCAGCTCGAGCCATTCTGACGCTCCTGAAAGTTGAATAAGGGGTACGATACTCTCTATATTATGGTGTGCGAAATGGTGAAAGTATTGCTTACTCAATGCATGTAATTACTTGATCCGTGTCCCGTCCCGTGGTGCTGTGTTGCTGATTTGGTCTATCACTGCAATGATTGGCCTATTTCATGTGCAGGACAGATTGGATCGGAGTAGGTGCGTCGTCCCTGTCTTCGACTTCTCGCTGCGCGCCTTCACTAAAGCTGTTCGGCGAGGCTCAAATCACGAAGCGCAGGATAGAAGCTGAATGCGTCAGGCATCTGGTATTTTACCTGCGAGTCCGCTGAATGGAGACGCAGATACATTTGGCACGTGGAAGACAACAACTTAGAACTGTGCCAGGTAACCATGTTTTGATTGCATGTACATGACCGAAGTGTTTCATCCCAGCAGCTCCAAGACGGAAATCATGAAGTAAGGTTTTGCCCGCTAAATCGCGAAATTATAGATAGAGAATTACATACACGACCCGCATTTGTTTGTGTTTGATGCCCGGGGTTCGACACATCTGAATAGTCACATCGGTGCTCTCCCTGCCCAAGATGCAACACCTGGACAGCGGTTGCCTTTTGAGTCGACCCAAAAGAGTTGGCTTTTGAGTGCACGCAAAGGAGTTGTCTTTTGAGTGCACGCAAAAGTTGTCTTTTGTGTGGACCAGGCCTGTCGAAGTTCCTGGGGCCCATACTTGGAGTCCCCAGCTCCTCACTATCTGACCCTGTATTGGCCGTAGCTGAGTGTTTTGGCGCCCTTAACGGTCACGGGCGCAGGCCAAAGTGAAAACTTGATATCCGGGCTTGCCCTTACACTATCTTAGCTAAGGGAAAGTTCGGCTGCTCCTAAGCTGACTTAGATATCACAAACACGGGATTGGCTAGAAAACGCTAAGGGAAAAATCCCCTTGGCGCGCTCTCGTGCAACCCAAGGAGAAAGGAGGGGGGGGGGGGGGGGTGGGGGAGTCAGGCTGAATTTCTTGGGGGGGGGGGGGTCCTAGAACCGGAAATCTAAACTTTGTGGGTGGGGAAGGTCTGGTTGGAGCACTTAACGCATCCGGGGAAGGGTCGAACGAAGCACTTAGTGGCACGGGTGCAGGGCAACCTAACACTTAATGCAGTCGAGCTGGAGCCAAAGTAGTCCGGAATTTCAGGGCATTAAGGGCATATGCCCGTCAATCGACAGGCCTGGTGTGGACTCGTAAGTGGTTGCGGTGCGGAGAGGAGGGGGAAGCTGTGGTTTGGGTCGATGTGTGAACAACTAAACAACACTGCCTCGAAGAAGAATTCCAAATCGAGGATGTGGTTTGGCGAGGCGGCTCGGCGCTGTGTAATTTCTGTCACAACTTCTGATTAGTCGCCCGTTCGGTAAACAGACAATGCCTAATACCCTCTCAGTACAGTTGGAAGCGAGAAAAGTTCCACGCCGTTACGGAACGCATGCGACGTCGTATGGTTACGGGCGAAAAACGAGGAACCACGGAAATTCTTGCCAAACCAAATTTCGTCTGAAGTCAATGATTGTGTCAATGACGAAAAAAATATGGTGACACGCCCTTATGTGTGTCGGATACTAGCGAAGTCATGACGCATGGAGAGAAAGGAGGGCGCATGGATGCAATCGCCAGAGCTGCGGAGACTAGAGCCCCTCAATGAATATTTCTACTGTCAGTGAACGGCTGATAGCAGGGGAGTAGGACAAGGGATCTTTGATCTGATAGCCGGAAACAAAATGAATGGGAAGTTCAGAAATAAATAATTAATAATTATGTGTAATATACATCAAGGCAACAAGACTTGTACCTGCTTGCTGCAAGGAAATGGTATCATTAATCAATCCCAGCCCACAATACGTTACATGTGGAATAGCCAAAACGGAGTCAGCGCTTTACGGGAACTCTTGCACGGGCATCACTTGTCTGGCGCGGCCATACGCGGTGTAAGCGCAGTCCACAGCGAGCACGTCGCTCGCCTCGTACGACCGGGGAGTGCCATCCAGGAACCCTTGCCCCTCGGCACCGTCGGCGGAGATCGGACGGTGCAGGCTCGCGATCAGCTTCTGGAAGTCTGCGGCGCGCTGCGCGTGGTCGTCGCGGTACGTCTGCCCAAGCACGCCGTGGATCGCGTCGGTGTGCTCCAGCTCCGCAATCCCGACGTTGATGTGCGCCTCGGCGTCGCTCGGCGTCTGCAGCTTCGGGTGCGCCACGCGCAGGCGGAGGTCGAGCGAAATCAGGCCGTCGATCGTCAGCAGGTAGTAATCCACATCGAACGGCCCCTCCTTCTCCAGCGCGCGGAACTGGATCGTCAGCCCGCCGTCGCTCGTCACGCTGTCACCCACCTGCATGCGCGGGATCGCCTCACCGTCAATCTCGATGCTCTTCACGAACCCGTCGCCGCGCTCCTGCTGCTTGCCGCCGCGCGCCGCGATGCGAATCTTGTGATCAACTCCCTTAGCAGTCCACACAATGCCGAGCTCCTTAATCCACGTGTGCACGGCCTTGCCGTCGACGACGAGCGCCGCGTTGTCGGTGCGCTCGTCGTAGTACCCGCGCAGCAGCATGTTCACGTGCAGGTCGCGGTCCGTCAGCAGGCAGAACGCCTTGTCGGGGCGGCCGTTGAAGTCGAAGTGCGTGCCGTGTGCGCCCACCAGATGCGGGTCGTTGAGAATCTTGGCGCTCGGGTTGCACTCGCCGCCGATGCGCACCTGAAGCGGCACGGGCTTCGTCTCCGTGCTGTACTGCGCGGTCATCTCTCCGCACGTGAAGTCGATCTGATCGTGGATCAGGTAGCACGCGCCCTTGCCCTTCTTCCCGTCGATGGTAATATCGGGAATGTACTGCCAGTACGTGCACGCCGGCGTCGCCGCGCACGTGTTGCAGCACGACGCGGGGTTGGCCTTGAGCAGCGTGAGCGGGTTACCCGGTACGTACAGCTCGTACCCGAGCTTGTTCTTCTGCAGGTACGCCGTCTTCCACTTGGCCGCAATGCCGCCCTTGGAGCAATTCCTGGGCGTGCACGCGCCCGCCAGCTCCTTGTTCAAACCCGGCGGGCATTTCTGCGCGTTCCACCCGGCCTTCTTCACATCAGCCATGAAGAACGTGTCCTGCGCCGTGTCAACGTATGTCACTCCCTCCGCGTTGCCCGCCGCCGCCTGCTTCGCAATGGCCGCGGGGATTTCGGTCATGAGCCCGTCGTCCTTCTTGCTGCTCTGGTCGGGCTTCTCGTTCGCCGTCGAGCTTGTGATGGGACTGCCGGCGCGCGCCGCCACGAGTAGCAGCGCCAGAGAGAGCGCGAAAAGAGCAGCTCGAGCCATTCTGACGCTCCTGAAAGTTGAATAAGGGGTACGATACTCTCTATATTATGGTGTGCGAAATGGTGAAAGTATTGCTTACTCAATGCATGTAATTACTTGATCCGTGTCCCGTCCCGTGGTGCTGTGTTGCTGATTTGGTCTATCACTGCAATGATTGGCCTATTTCATGTGCAGGACAGATTGGATCGGAGTAGGTGCGTCGTCCCTGTCTTCGACTTCTCGCTGCGCGCCTTCACTAAAGCTGTTCGGCGAGGCTCAAATCACGAAGCGCAGGATAGAAGCTGAATGCGTCAGGCATCTGGTATTTTACCTGCGAGTCCGCTGAATGGAGACGCAGATACATTTGGCACGTGGAAGACAACAACTTAGAACTGTGCCAGGTAACCATGTTTTGATTGCATGTACATGACCGAAGTGTTTCATCCCAGCAGCTCCAAGACGGAAATCATGAAGTAAGGTTTTGCCCGCTAAATCGCGAAATTATAGATAGAGAATTACATACACGACCCGCATTTGTTTGTGTTTGATGCCCGGGGTTCGACACATCTGAATAGTCACATCGGTGCTCTCCCTGCCCAAGATGCAACACCTGGACAGCGGTTGCCTTTTGAGTCGACCCAGAAGAGTTGGCTTTTGAGTGCACGCAAAGGAGTTGTCTTTTGAGTGCACGCAAAAGTTGTCTTTTGTGTGGACCAGGCCTGTCGAAGTTCCTGGGGCCCATACTTGGAGTCCCCAGCTCCTCACTATCTGACCCTGTATTGGCCGTAGCTGAGTGTTTTGGCGCCCTTAACGGTCACGGGCGCAGGCCAAAGTGAAAACTTGATATCCGGGCTTGCCCTTACACTATCTTAGCTAAGGGAAAGTTCGGCTGCTCCTAAGCTGACTTAGATATCACAAACACGGGATTGGCTAGAAAACGCTAAGGGAAAAATCCCCTTGGCGCGCTCTCGTGCAACCCAAGGAGAAAGGAGGGGGGGGGGGGGGTGGGGGAGTCAGGCTGAATTTCTTGGGGGGGGGGGGGTCCTAGAACCGGAAATCTAAACTTTGTGGGTGGGGAAGGTCTGGTTGGAGCACTTAACGCATCCGGGGAAGGGTCGAACGAAGCACTTAGTGGCACGGGTGCAGGGCAACCTAACACTTAATGCAGTCGAGCTGGAGCCAAAGTAGTCCGGAATTTCAGGGCATTAAGGGCATATGCCCGTCAATCGACAGGCCTGGTGTGGACTCGTAAGTGGTTGCGGTGCGGAGAGGAGGGGGAAGCTGTGGTTTGGGTCGATGTGTGAACAACTAAACAACACTGCCTCGAAGAAGAATTCCAAATCGAGGATGTGGTTTGGCGAGGCGGCTCGGCGCTGTGTAATTTCTGTCACAACTTCTGATTAGTCGCCCGTTCGGTAAACAGACAATGCCTAATACCCTCTCAGTACAGTTGGAAGCGAGAAAAGTTCCACGCCGTTACGGAACGCATGCGACGTCGTATGGTTACGGGCGAAAAACGAGGAACCACGGAAATTCTTGCCAAACCAAATTTCGTCTGAAGTCAATGATTGTGTCAATGACGAAAAAATATGGTGACACGCCCTTATGTGTGTCGGATACTAGCGAAGTCATGACGCATGGAGAGAAAGGAGGGCGCATGGATGCAATCGCCAGAGCTGCGGAGACTAGAGCCCCTCAATGAATATTTCTACTGTCAGTGAACGGCTGATAGCAGGGGAGTAGGACAAGGGATCTTTGATCTGATAGCCGGAAACAAAATGAATGGGAAGTTCAGAAATAAATAATTAATAATTATGTGTAATATACATCAAGGCAACAAGACTTGTACCTGCTTGCTGCAAGGAAATGGTATCATTAATCAATCCCAGCCCACAATACGTTACATGTGGAATAGCCAAAACGGAGTCAGCGCTTTACGGGAACTCTTGCACGGGCATCACTTGTCTGGCGCGGCCATACGCGGTGTAAGCGCAGTCCACAGCGAGCACGTCGCTCGCCTCGTACGACCGGGGAGTGCCATCCAGGAACCCTTGCCCCTCGGCACCGTCGGCGGAGATCGGACGGTGCAGGCTCGCGATCAGCTTCTGGAAGTCTGCGGCGCGCTGCGCGTGGTCGTCGCGGTACGTCTGCCCAAGCACGCCGTGGATCGCGTCGGTGTGCTCCAGCTCCGCAATCCCGACGTTGATGTGCGCCTCGGCGTCGCTCGGCGTCTGCAGCTTCGGGTGCGCCACGCGCAGGCGGAGGTCGAGCGAAATCAGGCCGTCGATCGTCAGCAGGTAGTAATCCACATCGAACGGCCCCTCCTTCTCCAGCGCGCGGAACTGGATCGTCAGCCCGCCGTCGCTCGTCACGCTGTCACCCACCTGCATGCGCGGGATCGCCTCACCGTCAATCTCGATGCTCTTCACGAACCCGTCGCCGCGCTCCTGCTGCTTGCCGCCGCGCGCCGCGATGCGAATCTTGTGATCAACTCCCTTAGCAGTCCACACAATGCCGAGCTCCTTAATCCACGTGTGCACGGCCTTGCCGTCGACGACGAGCGCCGCGTTGTCGGTGCGCTCGTCGTAGTACCCGCGCAGCAGCATGTTCACGTGCAGGTCGCGGTCCGTCAGCAGGCAGAACGCCTTGTCGGGGCGGCCGTTGAAGTCGAAGTGCGTGCCGTGTGCGCCCACCAGATGCGGGTCGTTGAGAATCTTGGCGCTCGGGTTGCACTCGCCGCCGATGCGCACCTGAAGCGGCACGGGCTTCGTCTCCGTGCTGTACTGCGCGGTCATCTCTCCGCACGTGAAGTCGATCTGATCGTGGATCAGGTAGCACGCGCCCTTGCCCTTCTTCCCGTCGATGGTAATATCGGGAATGTACTGCCAGTACGTGCACGCCGGCGTCGCCGCGCACGTGTTGCAGCACGACGCGGGGTTGGCCTTGAGCAGCGTGAGCGGGTTACCCGGTACGTACAGCTCGTACCCGAGCTTGTTCTTCTGCAGGTACGCCGTCTTCCACTTGGCCGCAATGCCGCCCTTGGAGCAATTCCTGGGCGTGCACGCGCCCGCCAGCTCCTTGTTCAAACCCGGCGGGCATTTCTGCGCGTTCCACCCGGCCTTCTTCACATCAGCCATGAAGAACGTGTCCTGCGCCGTGTCAACGTATGTCACTCCCTCCGCGTTGCCCGCCGCCGCCTGCTTCGCAATGGCCGCGGGGATTTCGGTCATGAGCCCGTCGTCCTTCTTGCTGCTCTGGTCGGGCTTCTCGTTCGCCGTCGAGCTTGTGATGGGGCTGCCGGCGCGCGCCGCCACGAGTAGCAGCGCCAGAGAGAGCGCGAAAAGAGCAGCTCGAGCCATTCTGACGCTCCTGAAAGTTGAATAAGGGGTACGATACTCTCTATATTATGGTGTGCGAAATGGTGAAAGTATTGCTTACTCAATGCATGTAATTACTTGATCCGTGTCCCGTCCCGTGGTGCTGTGTTGCTGATTTGGTCTATCACTGCAATGATTGGCCTATTTCATGTGCAGGACAGATTGGATCGGAGTAGGTGCGTCGTCCCTGTCTTCGACTTCTCGCTGCGCGCCTTCACTAAAGCTGTTCGGCGAGGCTCAAATCACGAAGCGCAGGATAGAAGCTGAATGCGTCAGGCATCTGGTATTTTACCTGCGAGTCCGCTGAATGGAGACGCAGATACATTTGGCACGTGGAAGACAACAACTTAGAACTGTGCCAGGTAACCATGTTTTGATTGCATGTACATGACCGAAGTGTTTCATCCCAGCAGCTCCAAGACGGAAATCATGAAGTAAGGTTTTGCCCGCTAAATCGCGAAATTATAGATAGAGAATTACATACACGACCCGCATTTGTTTGTGTTTGATGCCCGGGGTTCGACACATCTGAATAGTCACATCGGTGCTCTCCCTGCCCAAGATGCAACACCTGGACAGCGGTTGCCTTTTGAGTCGACCCAAAAGAGTTGGCTTTTGAGTGCACGCAAAGGAGTTGTCTTTTGAGTGCACGCAAAAGTTGTCTTTTGTGTGGACCAGGCCTGTCGAAGTTCCTGGGGCCCATACTTGGAGTCCCCAGCTCCTCACTATCTGACCCTGTATTGGCCGTAGCTGAGTGTTTTGGCGCCCTTAACGGTCACGGGCGCAGGCCAAAGTGAAAACTTGATATCCGGGCTTGCCCTTACACTATCTTAGCTAAGGGAAAGTTCGGCTGCTCCTAAGCTGACTTAGATATCACAAACACGGGATTGGCTAGAAAACGCTAAGGGAAAAATCCCCTTGGCGCGCTCTCGTGCAACCCAAGGAGAAAGGAGGGGGGGGGGGGGGGTGGGGGAGTCAGGCTGAATTTCTTGGGGGGGGGGGGGTCCTAGAACCGGAAATCTAAACTTTGTGGGTGGGGAAGGTCTGGTTGGAGCACTTAACGCATCCGGGGAAGGGTCGAACGAAGCACTTAGTGGCACGGGTGCAGGGCAACCTAACACTTAATGCAGTCGAGCTGGAGCCAAAGTAGTCCGGAATTTCAGGGCATTAAGGGCATATGCCCGTCAATCGACAGGCCTGGTGTGGACTCGTAAGTGGTTGCGGTGCGGAGAGGAGGGGGAAGCTGTGGTTTGGGTCGATGTGTGAACAACTAAACAACACTGCCTCGAAGAAGAATTCCAAATCGAGGATGTGGTTTGGCGAGGCGGCTCGGCGCTGTGTAATTTCTGTCACAACTTCTGATTAGTCGCCCGTTCGGTAAACAGACAATGCCTAATACCCTCTCAGTACAGTTGGAAGCGAGAAAAGTTCCACGCCGTTACGGAACGCATGCGACGTCGTATGGTTACGGGCGAAAAACGAGGAACCACGGAAATTCTTGCCAAACCAAATTTCGTCTGAAGTCAATGATTGTGTCAATGACGAAAAAATATGGTGACACGCCCTTATGTGTGTCGGATACTAGCGAAGTCATGACGCATGGAGAGAAAGGAGGGCGCATGGATGCAATCGCCAGAGCTGCGGAGACTAGAGCCCCTCAATGAATATTTCTACTGTCAGTGAACGGCTGATAGCAGGGGAGTAGGACAAGGGATCTTTGATCTGATAGCCGGAAACAAAATGAATGGGAAGTTCAGAAATAAATAATTAATAATTATGTGTAATATACATCAAGGCAACAAGACTTGTACCTGCTTGCTGCAAGGAAATGGTATCATTAATCAATCCCAGCCCACAATACGTTACATGTGGAATAGCCAAAACGGAGTCAGCGCTTTACGGGAACTCTTGCACGGGCATCACTTGTCTGGCGCGGCCATACGCGGTGTAAGCGCAGTCCACAGCGAGCACGTCGCTCGCCTCGTACGACCGGGGAGTGCCATCCAGGAACCCTTGCCCCTCGGCACCGTCGGCGGAGATCGGACGGTGCAGGCTCGCGATCAGCTTCTGGAAGTCTGCGGCGCGCTGCGCGTGGTCGTCGCGGTACGTCTGCCCAAGCACGCCGTGGATCGCGTCGGTGTGCTCCAGCTCCGCAATCCCGACGTTGATGTGCGCCTCGGCGTCGCTCGGCGTCTGCAGCTTCGGGTGCGCCACGCGCAGGCGGAGGTCGAGCGAAATCAGGCCGTCGATCGTCAGCAGGTAGTAATCCACATCGAACGGCCCCTCCTTCTCCAGCGCGCGGAACTGGATCGTCAGCCCGCCGTCGCTCGTCACGCTGTCACCCACCTGCATGCGCGGGATCGCCTCACCGTCAATCTCGATGCTCTTCACGAACCCGTCGCCGCGCTCCTGCTGCTTGCCGCCGCGCGCCGCGATGCGAATCTTGTGATCAACTCCCTTAGCAGTCCACACAATGCCGAGCTCCTTAATCCACGTGTGCACGGCCTTGCCGTCGACGACGAGCGCCGCGTTGTCGGTGCGCTCGTCGTAGTACCCGCGCAGCAGCATGTTCACGTGCAGGTCGCGGTCCGTCAGCAGGCAGAACGCCTTGTCGGGGCGGCCGTTGAAGTCGAAGTGCGTGCCGTGTGCGCCCACCAGATGCGGGTCGTTGAGAATCTTGGCGCTCGGGTTGCACTCGCCGCCGATGCGCACCTGAAGCGGCACGGGCTTCGTCTCCGTGCTGTACTGCGCGGTCATCTCTCCGCACGTGAAGTCGATCTGATCGTGGATCAGGTAGCACGCGCCCTTGCCCTTCTTCCCGTCAATGGTAATATCGGGAATGTACTGCCAGTACGTGCAAGCCGGCGTCGCGGCGCACGTGTTGCAGCACGACGCGGGGTTGGCCTTGAGCAGCGTGAGCGGGTTACCCGGCACGTACAGCTCGTACCCGAGCTTGTTCTTCTGCAGGTACGCCGTCTTCCACTTGGCCGCAATGCCGCCCTTGGAGCAATTCTTGGGCGTGCACGCGCCCGCCAGCTCCTTGTTCAAACCCGGCGGGCATTTCTGCGCGTTCCACCCGGCCTTCTTCACATCAGCCATGAAGAACGTGTCCTGTGCCGTGTCAACGTATGTCACTCCCTCCGCGTTGCCCGCCGCCGCCTGCTTCGCGATGGCCGCGGGGATTTCGGTCATGAGCCCGTCGTCCTTCTTGCTGCTCTGGTCGGGCTTCTCGTTCGCCGTCGAGCTTGTGATGGGGCTGCCGGCGCGCGCCGCGACGAGCAGCAGCGCCAGGGAGAGCGCGAAAAGCGCAGCTCGAGCCATTCTGACTCGCTGGAAATACTAGGGAATTAGGGATGAAGAAATTCTGAGCTGTGGTTTGTGGAATGGGTGATTCTGTGTCTTTCGATGCTGGGTTGCTGACTTGGTTTATTGGTACCATGCGTAGACTTTATGTGCAGGACAGACTGGGGTTGGTTTGTGTCTCCCTCCCAACACTTCAGGAGCGAAAACTGCCTCTGATCACGAAGCGCAGGGTGAAGCAGATATGCTTCAAACATTCAGTTGTACCGGCGATTCGGCTGAATGGAGACGCAGATACACTCGCCACGTGATTGCTGCACCCTACCCGTACCAGGTGACCATGTTCAAATTGTGTGTGGAACAGAAGAGTTTTCACTTTTAGCAGCTGGGTAACCGAACAACTTACGCCTACTATCCGCAGAGACGATTTGCCTACTGTAATACAAGTAATTCACCTCTAAAAAAAATCGTTTACAGCTCAAATCTCACATTACAATTTCCCGGATTGTTTGCATATTCTGCCCGTAGTTCGACACATCTGAATAGTCACAGGTGAGTTGGCCCTCGTCTACAGTGGTTTCTGATCAACAGTACCCACGATGCAACACCTGGACATGGGCTGTCCACCAGTCAAACCTTCGTGATATGCTCGCTAAGAACACAATCTATGTTCTGGAGTCAGTGTCAGGTCCATGGTGAGTCTTGGTATTAGAACTCGCCGAAGTCAAAATACAGGTATTATTTATATATATTTCAGTCTTGTGAGTAAAGAACAATACTAGCCCTACCCACATCCTTTGTTGATAAGTGTCAATGGCAGTACTAGTAGTGCAACTCTTTGCCTTTTAGTACAGCCATAACTTACACAAAACAATGAAATACCTTAAATCCACACTTCTTTCTATACCAATCATCAATAACCCAGTCTAAGCCGGCGGCATGGCTCCATAACTGAACACCCCGCTGCGATCAAACCCGCTAGAATCAAACGACCCATCCAAACCCTCCTCAAACCCCTCTCCATCCCTCTCACCTCCATCTCCACCTCCTCCCTCCACAAATCTCTCTCCCGATCTGTAGTCTTGACCAGATGGAGCAACAACACCACTGCCACCACCAATTCCACCTGCGTTTCCACCAGCCACACCCGCTCCGGTTGCTCCTATCCCCGCTGCAGCCGATACCCCTCGGAAAGCGGCAACTGGTGCAGGTTTCATCTGCATGCCTACATCAGGACTCACAACATAAGCTCTGCCAGTGCTTCTTGGATCAATTTGGCCTGTTGGAGCATAGGCACCATCATGGTCTCTATCTCTCACACCCCGAATATCCCCACCAGTAGCTTCAGCAGCTCCTGCTGCTGCTCCTGCTGCCCCTGCTGCTCTGCCCTTGTATGCTGGGGGTCCCGGCGTTCTTTTCGAGGAGGGAGGAGGGAGAGGCGCATCAGAATGAGGGGTAGGTTGCGGCTGAGAGCGGTTGGGAGAGTTAGGAGGTTCAGCATCATCAGCACGAGAGGGAGAGGCAGAACTGATTGCTGCAGCCAATGCTGCACCTGCCGTACCTCCCACTGCCATACCTGCTACCCCCGAGCCTGCCGCCACCGAACCTGCCTCCCCTTCTCCACCACCCTGCCCCACCTGCTTCCCAGTTCCCGCAAACCGCGTCAGCCCCGCCCCACCCGAACCAGCTCCCGAGCCTGACGGCGCGGTACGGAAGTCCGCCGAGCCGTGGGACGGAGGTCCGGAGGAAATGAAGCGCGAAATCGCCTCCGGCTCAAGAACAGCCTCTAGCTCAGCCACAACTCGGGACATAGAGGGGCGGGCGGCAGGGTTCTGGATGTCGGTGCAGCGAAGGGCGAGGTCGAACACGTGGTGCAGCTCGTCTGCAGGGTAAAGGCCCATGGTTGGGTCCACTATGGATGGTAAACCCCCTCTGTCAAACCGATCCTTCACCTGGGGAGGTTAAGGGGAGGGAGGTGGAATGGGGGGCATCTGAAGTGGTTGAATGCGGTGAAAGCAGCGCAGAGGCCAAGGTGGAAGACATGGTTCAGCTCGTCTGCAGGGAACAGCCCCATGGTTGGGTCTACGATGGACAGCAGACCCCCTCTGTCAAACCTGTCCTTCACCTGCGGAAGGGAAGACATAGGTGATATGGAGATGTTTGAGGTGGTTGAGTGCGGTGCAGTGCAGGGCGAGGTCAAACACATGGTGCAGCTCGTCTGCAGGGTACAGCCCCATGGTTGGGTCCACGATGGATGGTAAGCCACCCCTGTCAAACCGATCCTTCACCTGGGGGAGGATAGGGGCGAGTGACACAAGTGGAATTGGAGGGGTTTGAAGCGGTGAACTTCGGTGCAGTGCAGGGCAGGTGCAGCGCAGAGCAAGGTCGAAGACATGGTACAGCCCCATGTCGGGATATACTATGGCTGGCAGGGGGGGTTTAGGGAGAGGGAGAGAGGCGGTATGCGGTTGGGTGTGGTGCAGCTCGTCTGCAGGGTACACCCCCACGTGCCAAGTGGTGAGGTGTGATGTGGGCTCCCTTACCCCCACCCACCCAAGCTCCCTCACCTGATTCCGCCGGCCCAGCCCGCCTCAGCTCACATCGAATCGGTAGGGGCGGTTGACTTTGTGCGGCCCCTTGCCGGTGAGCAGTTCAAGTAGCACGATGCCGAGCGAGTACACGTCGATGCGCTTCGAGGAGTGCCCCGTGCGCAGATAGTCCGGGTCGCAGTAGCCCTGGGGGAGATGGGTGAAGAGGAGGAGGTGGTGGGAGTATAGGCAGCAGGGTTAGGAGTGTGGGTTTGCTTGCCCCGCACACTGGTACGGTAACATGTCGATGCGCTTGGAGGAGTGCCCCGTGCGCAGAGAGTCCGGGTTGCAGTAGCCCTGAGGGGCGGCGAAAAAGCACAAGGGAGGGCAAACAAAGGCAGGGCGAGTGGGATGAAGGGACAGGGTAGGAAGTGCCCCCTGCGCAGATAGCCCGGGTCACAGTAGCCCTGAGGGGGAAGGGGTTGGCGCGGGAGGGGGGTGTATGGGGGGCAGTATGGAATGGGATGAAGGGCCAGGGTAGGGAGTGCCCCCTACGCAGATAGTCCGGGTCGCAGTAGCCCTGGGGGTGGGGAAAGTAGGGGGAAAGGGGGGAAGTAGGGAGGGAAGAGGGGAGGAGGGGGCTACTTCAGTACACACACCATTCCACTACTTCATAAACACTCACAACACGTGACGCACTGCAGCAACGAGCACTCACAGAGGTGCCTTGGATGGTGACTGACATCTTCCGCAGCTCCTCAGGCGTCATGGGCTTGGACGTGCCAAAGTCAGCAACCTTGGCCACCACGTGCCGGTCGATCATGATGTTGCTGGGCTTCACGTCCCGGTGGATGAAGGGTGGCGGAAAGGTGAGAGAGAGGTAGAAAGAGGTGGGCACTATCCAGCCCAAGAAACAGCACTCACAGCGGTGCCTTGGATGGTGACTGACATCTTCCTCAGCTCTTCCGGAGTCATGGGCTTGGTCGTGCCGAAATCAGCGATCTTAGCCACCACGTGGCGGTCGATCATGATGTTGCTGGGCTTCACGTCCCGGTGGATGAAGGGCACGTTGATCTCCTCGTGCAGGTATGCTAGGCCTCTCGCCGTGCCTGCTGCTATGAGGAGTCTTTCTGTCCAGTTGAGTGGCGGACGGCTGTGGCCTGTGTGGGTTTGCGAGAAGGGAGAAGAGAGGGGCAAGTGGAGGGAAAAAACGGGGAGAAATGGGGTAAGGGATGAAGGGCACGTTGATCTCCTCGTGCAGGTATGCTAGTCCCCGCGCCGTGCCCGCTGAAATGAGCAGGCGCTCTGTCCAGTTCAGCGGGGGCCGGCTGTGGCCTGTGGGGTGGGGGGAAAGAGAGAGAATGGAGGAGAGAGGGTTGGGGAGAGGGAGGGAGTGGGGTTATGAGGATTGAGGGGGGAGGGAAAGGGGCTCACCGTCCCTGCCTTCCATACGAGGACACCCCAGCAACCTGGGATTCAAACTCCTCCTCCAATCACTCTGAAGCCAAATCATATTCACGCTCTCTCCAGGTGGGGTTGAGGTTCTGGGACAGGTCCCCTCCTGCCACATACTCACACACTCGCAGCTGCTCCCCTCCTTCCGTGCAGTAACGCACCAAACACCCCTGCATCCACCCACCCCCCACAGACATCTGTGCACCCAAAGCCAAACCCTCTGAGCAGTTTAGAAGCTAATTCATATTCACGCTCTCTCCAGGTGGGGCTGAGGTTCTGGAACAGGTCCCCTCCCGCCACGTACTCACACACTCGCAGCTGCTCCCTCCCTCCCCGCACCACCGCACCAGCCACCTACACACGCATCTACCTGGCATCAACCTGGCTTAAAACCAGCCATACAAACGGTACGATTTCCCCAGGACCCAGGAGCCATACTCACGTTCTCTCCATGTCGGGTTAAGGTTCTGCGACAGATTCCCTCCCGCCACATACTCATAGACAAGCAGCTGCTCGCCTCCCTCCCTGCAGTACCCCACTAGTCGCACCAGGTTCTTATGGCTGACCCGAGACAACAGCTCAATCTCCTTTCGGAATTTCCCTGCATCCTGCTTCCGGTCCGCCTTGGCTCTTTTCACCGCTACCACGTCCCCGGAGGGTAATTTCGCCTTGTACACCATTCCGTAGGTACCCTGCCCGAGATGGTTGCCCGAGGCGAAAGTGTTGGTGGCGTCTACAAGGACTTTCAGGGGAAAGCTGACCACCTTTTGGATGTCGAACGTCCCCGTGCCTCCGCCCGAGCCTGGATCGTCAGGCTCGGGCCGGACCTGCTGTTGCTGCTGCGGTTCGGCCTTTGCACGCACCGCCTCCTGCTGCTGTTGCTGCTGCCTCTGCTGCTCCTCCTTTTTTAACCGCCGCAGCTGCTGCCGCCTATCCTCCTCCTCCTCCTCATCTCCCCCCTCTTCCCCCCTTCTCTCCTCTTCTTCCTCCACCCCATCCCCCTCCCTTACCTCTCCACTCCCTACCCGCCCCCCTCTCCCTCTTCTTCCACCCGCCTCGCTCGTTGCCGCCTCCTTCCCCTTTCCCTTCCCCCTGTCCTCCCCGCCTTTGCTAGAGCTTCCCCCTCCCCCTCCGCCCGCCCCCTGCGCCCTCAGTTCCTCCTCCGGAGCCACAGAGGAAGTTACGGCCGCACCTGAGGTACCTGGGGATGGGGGTTCGAGGGAGGGAGGGAGGGGTGGGGGATGAGGGGGGAAAAGGGGAAAAGCTCAAGTCTGCGCCATAGCCTCTCCGCCCTCCCCCTGCGCCATAGCCTCTCCGCCCTCCCCCTGCGCCATTGCCTCTCCGCCCTCCCCCTGCGCCCTCAGCTCCTCCTCCAGAGCCACAGAGGAAGTTACGGCCGCACCTGAGGCACCTGGGGGATGAACAGTCGGGGGAGGGGGGGAGTGGGGCGGAGGAAGTTCAAGTCTGCTGCGCCTTCTGCACCTCCCCTCCCCTCCGCCCTCCCCCTGCGCCCTCAGTTCCTCCTCCGGAGCCACAGAGGAAGTTACGGCAGCACCTGAGGTACCTGGGGATGGGGGAAATGGGGGAGAAGGGGAAAAGGGGGGTGAAGGGCGGGAGAAATGGGGACGTGAAGGGAACGGAGGGGGGGGGGGGGGACGAGGTGAGTAACGAGGATGGGAGAGGGGAGCGGAGGGGACAGCGGGGGAGGGGGGTCTTAAGTGGGGAGAGGAAGGGCGGGCGGGGGGTGTGAGAGGAGGGTGGGGGCGGAAGGGGGGGGGGGGTGGGTGGGTGAGTAGAAGACATATAGCAGCCGTCTTCCCAAGCAGCTGAGAACAACCTATCCGACACATTGCCTCAATAATTGCATACACGCTACTTGATTCCTTGTAACACCGGCGATGGATTTCCCCAGCACACCTGAAGATTCTCCTGGCCGTCTGGGCGGCAGTCGCTTCCATAGCATGCACGCGACCACTGTAGCACCCATCGATACAAGCACGGACACCGCGAGAGCCACCACCAGCGCTACAACCACAACCGTGTCGCTGCTGCTGCTTCCGCTGCTGCTGCTCCCGCTGCTGCTGCTCCCGCTGCTATTTCCGCTGCTGCTGCTGCTGCTCCCGCCATTGCTCGCGCTACTGTTCCCGCTAGAGTCAGCAAGTAGCGTTCTACGCGGCCACCGCGGTGAGCTTGTAACGGGGACGGCAAGCAAGCCGCGACCGGACTCTTCCGCCGACGGCGTTTGCACTTGCGCGCAGGAGCGCGCGGCGGAGCTGGCCAATATAGCGGCGACGAGAACCACGTTAAACGATACTATGAGAAGCGCCGGGAAAGGGCGCGTTCGCATGCTTAAATCGCGGTTCCAACACGTACTCATGGTGGGACCACGTGCAGAAAGCGGACACGTCGAATGTGGTTGTACCTCCTGAGACCTTATAGTTGGTATGACCTCCTAGAAGGTGAGCTAAAAAAAAAAAACCAGTCTCAGTTGTCTTGGCATTTCTCAAATGCCGACATCCTAAAAGAGCCTGAACCTCAAACAAGCTTGTGCAACTCGTGTCATATCTGAAATGACCTCAACTTTTAACACTTTAAAAATGTCGGCACTGTACCTGCCTACGAAGGGTTGCATTTTTAACATCTGCCAGTGCGTCGTGAAGGTGAGAACCCTGACCGCATTGCGGGTTCGTCGATTTCGATGAGTGGCTCTGGCGATCGAGATGAAGCGAAGCGGGGTGAGAGAAGTCGGGACATAAAGCCGCTGGCTGGTACTAGACGGTACCTCCACTCGTGTTGCTTTTAGAAGGTAAAATTTCTGGTGCTGATTCTGAAAGGTAGGTTTTCTTAATAATTCGCGAGGAAACGAGTAAACTAGTTAAGGGATTGCTCAATTCAGTCCAGACCGCTACGGTTTTTGTCATGCGCTGCAATCGTTCATACTTTGCAATGCTTCCGTCGCTTTTGATACACCCAAGAGGCGCATCAAGTCGAGGAATCCTCTGTTACAGGGAGCCGCGAATGGATAGAGGCCCGAAGCGCGAATAAATAGAAGCCAGGAGCCGCTTCTTGACACGAAGTAAGAACTAATACTTCCGAATGAATAGAATCTTCCGAAGAAACTCAATCTGGTAAAACAAGGTCTGGGTGAGCCACCAGTTCGCTCTCGCCCTACCAAACCAATCCATCTATATACTTAACCGTCCTAGAGCGCAAGCCGCCTCATTGGGCCACATTCAAACGAAGAGTGCGTGGGTGGGACCAGCGAGAATCAACAAACGGCACAAAGCAGGAGCAGAAACATTGCCGCACTTTTCGACTGACCTCAGGACGCGTCACCTCTCTCGATTTTGCACGATCGATCCTGCGCAGGATCGAATGTTTACGAAGTTGAAAACGGTTAAAAACTAATTAGATGTAACAGCTAGGTTTTAAGTGCGCTGAGCGATCGGTTTTTTACGATCGATCGTGCAAAATCGAGAGAGGTGACGCGTCCTCAATTTCCACGGCGAAATATTTTCGAGGTTGCCCATTACGGGCAGTACTTTGGGAATCTCGCGACCTGAATTGTTGGAAAAATATCGAACAGGCTTTTCATTCCCGTCATTGGGCTCGCTATTTCCTTCCCACCCCTCCTCCGACTCGATTCTGTTATTCGTGCCTGCGCTGGCTGAACCAGAGGTTTCAAACAACGTCGCTGGCTCCACCTGCCTGGTTGCAGAAGAGCAGCCCACTTTCAGATTTCGTCGTTTACAGGGAAACTTTTCAACGTAACGCTCGAAGGAGTCCCCAGAATTTCACACCATACATGATGCTCCAAGGGGAGCACTGGCCCTGTAAAGTTTACTCTGTAGGCACACTCAACATGCCCAAGGCTTCTCAGTTAGCCAATATGAACATAAGCAGCTCTAATATATCTTATTATGCAATGTCAATGTCTGAATGTTTCTACCATGCTTCTTGCTCCTCAACATGCGCAGGTAATGGCATCACGGGTAGCGAAGCTCGCCTTCTATGCGGCAAAGACCTACTTTTACCGGACGACCCAAACACCGGTGCCTCGTCCGCCTCCTCACCCTCCTCTTCCACATCAAACAGCCCTCGCACCCCCACTCTCTTGCTCCCACTCCCCACCTCACTTACACGACGCGAATTTGCACGGCCTCCATCATTCAAAATGGCACCACACTCCTCGTGCCGGGACACAACCACATCTTTCTTGTGTGGCTCGGCGTCGGGGGGACTAATGCTAGACGATTGGCTCGGTGTTGGTACCGGGGCTTTCCGCCGCGCAGAGAGAGCAGATGGTGACCGCAGCAGCAGGCGAGGCGACGGGGAAACACGAGCCGTTGCGGCAACGGAGTTGGATGACTGGGAGCGCGACAGCTTGCGAGAAGACTGCTCCGGTTGCCGGGAAGGGGAAGCACTGGCGAGTGACGGAGCAGGGGGCTTCAGAGAGGACAGGGAACGGGAAAGGGAAGAGGTGGAGGCACCATGGGAAGACGATATGATCGCTGCGAGAAACGGGGAGGGCTGCAGGGGTGGAGGGGAAACATCTTCTTCCACGCACGAATCTTTGGATGGGGTCATCAGGCCGTCGTGTGTGAATTTTCTGAAAAGCCCAGCGCCAGCTGCAGAGTGAGTGGAAGGAGATTCAAGGGACATTCTAACAACCCTGCTTGAAACCGCCGAGCCTGTCTCATAGCTTGAGCTCTTGCCTAGTGCCCTCTTGGGGTCACGGCTGTTTGTCGAACCGGAACGGGTAGCGAGAGTGGTGGTGACAGGTGCTTCTCTCATGCTCAGGCTGCTGTGGGAGCCTGTCTCATAGCTCGAGCTCTTGCCTAGCGCCCTCCTGGGGTCATGGGTATGTGTGACAGGTGATTCTCTCATGCTCAGGCTGCTGTGGGAACTGAAGCTGGCCGCCCGCATGTGGGCTGCTAATGGCCTCATGCGGTCTACGGATGGGGTTGATTCGCTCATGTCCACAGCTGCCTCTGAACGAGCCCCTGTGCCAACAGCAGCAGCAGAAGGAGGAGGTGGAGCAGCAGCAGCAGGAGGAGGAGGAGGTGGAGCAGCAGCAGCAGGAGGAGGAGGAGGTGGAGCAGCAGCAGCAGCAGGGTCACCTGCGGCCGTGAAATCCGCACCAGCATCATCAGCAGCAGGGACATCAGATGCGGTGGTTGCAAGATAGCTAGCACCAGAACCAGAAACAGCTGCAGCATCGGTGAGCCGTTCGGAGGTATTGCGGCGGGAGATGGGTGGAACAGACGGCGCAAATTTGGGAAGTCCCATCGACAAACACCGAACCATCCCCTTCTTCCTCCCTTTCTGCTGCTGCTGCTCTCCACTCTGCACCTGCTGCATTCCCTGAAAAAACCCGCTCTCATGCTCCTGAACCTTCTTTTCCCCCTCCAACCCCAGCACCCCTTCCCTCACCCCCTCGCCACCCTCCTGACTGCCCTTCCCTAGAGAAGGCGACAGGTGGGTAAGGGGAGTGAGGCTTTGAAACAGCAGGGCAGGTTTGGCTGCTGCTCTAGGAGAGGTGGGAGCGGATGCAGCAGAGACAGTAGAAGCAGATGCTTTCCTCCCAACAGGGTTGGAAAGTATTTGGCTCTCCTGCTGCTGCCTGCTCCCTCTGCCATCCCTCTCCATAGGCGAGACTCTCTCAGCTGACCCCTGTTCCACACAGGTAGCACCTTCCCCAGATACATCTAGTTGGAGGTTGGCGTGCAGGGACGACCTGGAGGAAAGAGGTGCATGTGCTGCTGCACCTGCTGCTCCTGCTGCTGCAGTGTTAATCCAGGCATCGCCCCCTTTAGGCATTGTGGCCTTGAGCCGTGGATCACGAAGGAAATCAAACAAATCCGGAGGGTTCTGCGGTGCCTGTGGCTCAAGAGGTGACTGAGAAGCCGGAGGAGCCTGAGCTGCTTGCGCTGCTTGCAGTGCTTGCAATGGTTGCAATGTTTGCGGTGTTTGGGCTGCTGTCTTGGCACTTGATGGCTTTTGAGGAGCCCCAAAAGGCCCCTCTTTTGCCACAGTGGCTGTCAGTCTGGAATCACGCAGGAAACCGAAGATATCCTCAGGTGCCACTCCCCCCTCTGCAATCACATTCACCTTCCCATCACCACCCTTCTTTTGCTGCTGCTGCTGCTGCTGCGGCTGCTGCACATTCTGAAACACACCCTCGCCTGCTTCTGCTCCACCCAACCCTCCATCCACCCGTGCTGCTGCTGTACCTCCTGCAACCCGAGACGTCAAACCAGACTCGTCGGTATCAGTCCTTTTTGTCCCACCACCCGACTCAAAGTCTCGGTTCCACCCTCCTACGCACGTAGCACCTACGCACTCAGAGGAGGAAGTTTTAGAGCTTGAAAGGGCACTACCCGAGCCTCCCCCTGGGCTGGCAGTGCGTTTCCGGTTCCCTTTCCCAGCATCCTGCTCTGCCACCCCTGCAGAGAAGCATGAGGAGTTCAGCACGAGCCGTAGAATGCCGCCCAGTGGCGATCGTGAGCGCCTTGGGCTTGGCGTAGCAGAATTGCTTCCAACTTCTGCCACACGCGGGGGCAGAGGCAGAGGCGCCTGCAAGTTTTGCGGATCAGATTGTTTTGAATTAGTCAGCCGCCCACTTTCTGAAACTTCTTCTCCCCGCCCTTTCCCGCTTGTCCGGCTACTCGCCTGCCCCCCTGCCCTCGCCACCTCCTTTACTGCTTCCCAGTCACCTTCGGAACTTTTAATATTAATAAACACTTCATTTTTGCTGTTTTTGTCTTTGTAACGACTGTTGTAACCAGCTTTGCCAGTCCCCTCGTCGCGAAACCCGCAACTGTTCGTACCGCTGCTTGTGGAGCTATCATCCGAACTGCCGGTTGGCGTACTGCTTGTGCCACTAACGGTGGTTCCGCTGCTGCAGCTGTGTTTGTTGCAACCCTGACTGCCGAGGTTCCCGCTCTTTGTATCAGAACCCCCGCCACTATCACTCGCTATATCGCCGCTCCCCCAACCCTGACTCTGATTTTCGCTACACTTGCTCGCTGTTTCTCCTATCGCACTGTCTCGATCAGCCCTTTCCTTACCGCTCCCGCTCCTCTCTTTATCGCTGCCCGTGTTTCCGCGCAACCGTCTGCTGCCAGTCGCGGAGATGATCCGGTGAAGATCTGTCGCACCCAGCGTCGCAGAGCGCCTGTACGACTTCGCACGTGACGACCCAACGTCGTCCCGCGCGGAGACCAGGGGACCCGACCGATCCGAATCGTACTGCGAGTCGCACAGGGGAATGTTGTCGGATAGGGTCGCGCTTCGTTGCGGGGAATCATCCGCGGCTATCAGTCCACCAGCCTCTGGCGCAGACGATAAGGAGTTCCGCGTGCTCGTGCCGGTCGTCGCAGCGGAGCGGCCGGAAATAGACGCCGGAATCGCGCCGAGCTGATCCGCGGAACCCGCCTTGTCCGCCGCCGCGCCCTCCCGTTCGTCCCCCACCGCGGAGCTCCTCGCGGTGCCGCTGCTCACTTCCGCGGAATCGGAGATTCGCGCTGCTTCCGCCACGTGGCAGTCATCCAGCGGTGCGTCCGCGGCGACGGCGCAGCGGCAGATGGCGAAGTCGATGGCGTATTGCAGCATCCACGAGAAGTGCGCGCTCGACACTAAGTTGCGTGCCGCGTCGCGTTCCTGCGGCAAGATCGTCATGCCACGCAGCCGCAACGGCGAACCGCGGCGGCCAGCTGAGCAGCGGGAAACGGCAGAGTTGGAAAGGCGACGCATTTCCGAAAATGGGGAAAGTGGAAGCGTTAATGAGAAAGGTAAACGGGAAACGGTAATGGGAATCATTTAGGAAGAAGGATGTGAACGACAGACATGCAGAGGAAGATCTAGCGAAAACCACTCGTGAAAAGTGGTCATGAGAAATATACGGATATTCGTGGAAATATGATGAGGGTATTAACGACGGACATGGCGGACCGCCATGCTGCATAGACTCGAAGACGCAATGGCGTGGCCTGCACGTGCTAACTTATTATGACGTGCGAAACCATTTTGCAGATACGCGGAGGCCCCTCATAACCACAAGATACAATAACCATAACCTTGACCTGCCCGTAACTATGAGGCCGGAGCAACCTGCGCGTACCCTCGACCTGCGCATTCCCGACCTGCGCGTAGACTTGACCTGCGCGTACCATGGAACTGCGGGTACCTTGCGCATACCCTCGACCTGCGCGTACCCTTCTGCAGATACGCGGAGAGCGCCCTTGTGTTGGCGCAGACGTTGAACCAATCGCGCAGCAGCGCGGGGTCCGCCGCCATGACATCGTCCGCCGCCACCACCGCCACCCGCCACTGCTGCGCCCGCGCGCGCGAATCTCTTCGCGCACTTCCGCCTTCGTCTTCCGACTCCGCTTCGCCGATCTGCTTCCGCCCTCCCCTCGTCCCCCCGCCACTGCCCTTCAAAAGCACGGTGCTGAGCGGTTCGTCTTCCCCCTCGCTCTCGTCGTCCTCGTCTGCCCACACTTTCCGCCTAATCCCCAGCGGCGCTGCTAAAGTTTCGTCGTCTTCAAGATTTGAACCCGGGCCGTTTGTTCCGCCCATCGGGATCGCGAATAACGGCACCACGTCATACACGTCACCTATTCGCCGATTGTGCGACTCGAGCCCGATATCGATAGCTTCAAGCGGAACGTTGGTGCGCACTTCGACCCCCAACACGTCGTCCCGCGCGCACCCCGCCAAAACCGCCGTTTGTGGAAAAAAACCGCGCGCCACCGGGCATCCCGCGGGGACGGGGTCGGTGAGCGGAGAGAGTGCTTCGGGGTCCCTCGCAACAAGTTCGCGAATGCGCGTGCGACGTTCGCGTTGCGCCGCCATTTCCTCGCGCACCGACAGCTCTTGGAGGAATGCGGCGTCGCGCTTCTTGAGTGGTACCGCTCGTGCGGCGCGACCGGCGGAACCACTACTGATAGAACCATTGGCGGCTTCCCCTCCGTGCAAAGCCGCGGCACCTCGTGAACAGTCGGAGACGTGCGGCGTTGGTAGCTGCGGCGGTGCCGTGCACACAAACCGACAAATCCCGATATCTGATCGTGCGGATTCGTCGAAGAGCGGAGGGTGGTGCCAGGGATGGGACATATCACGTGGCTTGGAGCAGCTCTCGCATACGGAAGACGAGAACGAGGAGGGGGTTAGCTTTAGGCTGGCGTGAGAAGCCATAGTAGAGTCAAGTCTGGGGGGTGTACGATGCTGGAGCGAAGGATTTATGTGAGGGACGCACGTCCCCGCATCTACGAAATCCATCCCTGCTCGGGCCGCGGCTAACAGTGGTAAAATCTGATTCGCCCCATGAATGCGTGGACTGCCGGAGGTCACCTGGTGGATAGATGCTAGATGCAGCCTGTTCAACGAAACCGATGCTTGGTTATTCCGCAAATTTTCCGAGTCAGTAGTTAGGTCTTAGTCCCGCTGCTTGAAGCAAGCTTATCTCTAACCCCAGTGTAGGTATGTCGATGCCTACAAGATTCTACGTTTACCGTAAGCGTCGCCACTTTCACGCAATTGTATGGGGTCAATGCCTACAAGAGTCTGTGTAGGTTATTACCTCATCAAGAAGACGTAGTTTCAATTGAGCATCTGACTCTCCTGACACGACGGCAACCTCCCTGCCATGTATTCAGGTGGGGATTTCGTTGGTTGGAATATCGCTTGTGAGTTGCACATTCAGCCTTGGAGGTCGAGTTTCCAAATCGAGTTCCATCCAACCCAATCCAACCATCCTCAAGAAGCAGATGAAGAAAGTGAACCAAGAACAGCAGCAGCACTGTAGGACACAATCACACACGTATCTATTTTTCAAGAACGAACGACAATCAAACATCTCGCAACGTGTGTCCGATTGTGGTCCACAAAGCTTGTGCTCAGCAAGGGAATTATGATGCGAGACTAAAACGGCTGAGCAGGGTGGAGAAAGATACAGAGCGTTCAACGGTAGGGGCACCTTTGTGCTTACACATGATGCCCGTTTGGCCCACTCCCGGTTGCCTTGTGAAGGGGGCTCATAAGCTGTAACGTGTATTTCGCATAAGTTTCGTCGATTCGCAGCTAGCAAAAAAGGATTCGTCAGGTGCTTATAAAAAGTTTGTAACCTATCCGTTGACATTTTGACTTCAGTCTCTTCACTTTGACCTCGGTCTGTTCGCTTTGACGTGCTTGTAACGTGCGTGCAACGGGCTGGGGAAAAAACCTCGGGTGCAGGGTTTCCATCCGGTGCAGGGCAAATTCGCGTGCACGGGTTGGGCATCATGTGTACTTTGGGCAATCAGCTACAGGTACCTTCTGGTCGACATTTGCCTTCCTGAGACAATCGTCGTCATCCACCAAAATGGTCCCGCCAAGCTTGACAGTACGAAATAGTGACAAAAGTCTGTTGGAATTACCCACGATTACCTTCAAATGTGTTTCCAAATCTGTCAAATCGTTGGATCTGACAGTAGCGCACATATATTTGACGAAAACGACGGTTACTGCAGTTCCGTAGCACAAATGTTGCCAGCCAGAACACGAAGACTGGGCGCGTCGCAGGTGAGAACTGTAACCGTTGAGTTAGGGACTCCACCTCCAGCAGTTTTGGTCTGGTCAAGGTTTGTACGTGTACACGAACATTCACATCTGATACACGATAGTTGTAGCTTGATGATCATACAGAATGAGCCTACAAGCAAGTTATTAATGAACTAACAGTGAATGTCTAAAACGTGACTACGAGGGCCTCCTAGAAAAGAGGCCCTGGAAGGGTGGCGAATGGCGCATTGGCGACTCGTGGCCATCGGAACTGTACCCGCTAAACCAAGAGACATTCTGTACAAGCATCCAATCTTGAAAATCGTACAACTATATTCGAGGAGTACTTATAGCAGGATACCGAGCACAACATTCATGCCTAGTCTAATTTGACATAATCATCTGACGGGCTGTCTCGCCTCGCTCGAAACGATTTTAGGTTGTATACGGGACGCCTTTGCCGCACCAAGCCCGCTCCTTGCTACAGGCGACGAAGAAGGCAACGACGACTTGCTCGCAGCCACTCCTGAATTGGAAAGCTCATGCGTAACAGGTTGAGCAACAGCTTCACGAGCCTGAGTAACAGGCTTGGCAATGGGGATCAAAGGGGGTACGAGAGGGCTGTTAGGCCCGGTGCCGGTGCCACTGCTGGCCCAGCTACCATCCCTCGTGTGAGAGCCTTCCTTGCTCTTTTTCTTTGCACCATTTGCCACAGCAGTTTTTTTCACTCCGCCGTCCTTTTTGCTATCTTTTGTGGTGGAGCTTACACTCGATTTGTTGCTCTTCCCCGGCTTTGAGGAGGACGACGAGGCTGCTCCTTTGCCGGCTTTGCCGGCCGTGACGGCGGTGACGGCGGTGCTTCCCTGGGAATTAGAGGCCGGGGCATGAGTGGGAGTGTGGGACTGCTGCTGACCCTGGGTGCGGGCCTTTTGAGATGTTTCAACACTCGTGGCGCCACACTCGGCGCTAGAGGGCGGGGAACGAGGGGGAGTGTGTGGCTGCTGCTGCTGACCCTGAGTGGGGGACAGAGGAGCGGTGGGAGTAGGAGAGCGGGGAGAAGGAAGAGCAGCAGGGGAGCGAGGAGAGCGAAGACTGGTGGTACCGTGGCGAGTGGAGGCAGCGTGGGGAGTTGTGGTCTGAAGAGTGTTGGTCTGAAGAGATGACTTGCGAGTCAACCCAGAAGTCACGTCAGTGGCCTGGAAGGCCTGGCGCGATTGGAGGGCGGGAGTGGGTGAGAGTGCAACTGCGCCTGCAGGCCGCCTTGCCATGGTTTTCCGCCGAAACACTGCTGCCGTGTGGCCGGTGTTCGTTGTCTCGTAGTCGTCGGCGGGCGGGTGGTGGTTTGCGTTGGTATCAGTATTGGCGTTGCTACTAGTGTTGCCATTGGTGATGGTGTCGGCGGGGTTGGTGTTTGCATTGGTATTGCTGCTGGTGCTGCTACCCGTGTAACCAAGGCCGCTGCTGTCGAAATTAGCAGTACCAGCACCAGTGTTGGTGCTTCCAGTGCTATAACCCCACTCCTTTTGTCCATCCCAGTCCCCCGCAGAGCCACCAGCAGCAGCCGCAGCATTGGCAACACCAACACCACCGTTACCACTACCAACACCAGCACAACCAGCACCTGTAGCACCAACAGCAGCAGGGGCAGCAGCAGCGCCACCGCCACCATACCGCCGTTGACAAACAGCTCCCTTCTGCATGGTCGCAGCAGCACGGGCAACAAACGGGGATGGACCCATACCCATGCCCACGCCCCTGCTGCTTCTCCCCCTCATCCCACCACCACCAGCCGCAGCAGCAGCCACAGCAGCAGCGAGATCCGACGAGTCGAATGAAGGGCCGAGATCGCTCGACAGCCGGCCGATACTGGAGATTGTGGGTGTAAGGGAAGCGGGTGTGCGGACGACAGGAGAGCAGTAGGCTGACTGGGAAACGGTCAGGTGGGAGGAGGAGGGAAGGAAAGAAGAGGAGGGCTTTAAGGAAGATGAGGAGTTGAAGGAAGAGGAGTTGGAAGAAAAACCGGTTAACTTGGTGGTGGCTATGGGAAAGGCAAAGGAGGAAGAGGAGGCAAAGGCAGAGGAGGGCTGCAAGGAAGAGGAGGAGGAGGAGGTGAATCTGCTGTTCCTGGCGTTCATAAGGGTCTGGTGCTGCTGCTTCTGTAGCTCTAGGGTTGCTGATGCTCGCATCGCAGCAGCTAATATGGGGGATGGGGACCGACGAGAGGCCCAGGTACCAGCAGCGGCAGTGGCCGCTGCTGCTACTGCTCCCCCTCCTCCTCCTACTGCTGCTGCTGCTGCTGCTCCTCTTGCTGCTGCTTCTGTAGCAACAGGGCGCGAGGACGTAGAAGCAGGACGAGCAGTAGCAGCAGTAGCAGCAACACTCGCTCTCCGACCAAGCCCCACCTCAACTGCCTTCCCCACACCTTCTAGCATCCTTCCTTCTGAGGTTTGCCGTGCTAGCACCCTTAGTTCCGGGACGGTTTTAACTCCGTGCAAGTCCCGTTCTACCCGCCGATTCAGCTCGGATAAAGCTTGAGAGGAGGGAAGGGTGCGAGCCTTGTGGACAGGGAGAGAGGAGGGTGAGGAGGGGGAGGATGGGGAGGGGGGTGAGGGGGGTGAGGGGGACGAGGGGTTTGAGGGGCGCGAAGGGGAGAAGGAGGAGGAGGAGGCGGAACGCGAGGCAGGAGGGAAGACCATGGGATGTTCAGATGAAGGGGCAGAGGAGTCAAGAGCGCTCAAATCCAGCTGCAGAATCGATTGTGGCTTAGCTGCTGCAGCTGTACAAACAGTGGATGTTCCCACAGCTGATTCCTTCCCCACTCTTGATTCATCCAGTCTGGAATCGACTGGGGCGTCTGACAAGCTAGCTTTCCCGCCACACTTCAGACCCCCCCCCTTGCCCTTCCCCCTCGGGGTTTTCGCGCCAAAACCGTTTTGAGAGCACTCAGAAGCAACCCTTTGGGGGGGTTTCACTGCAAGGGTGGTCTCAGCATCGGAAACGTCCCCTTTGGAATGCAAGCTTCCTTCCGACCTTGCACGGGGGCGTCCCTGGGCTGCCACTGCTGGCCTGTGCTGCTGCTGCTGCTGCTGCTGCTGCTGCTGCTGCTGCTGCTGCTGCTGCTGCTGCTGCTGCTGCTGCTGCTGCTGCTGCTGCTGCTGCTGCTGCTGCTGCTGCTGCTGCTGCTGCTGCTGCTGCTGCTGCTGCTGCTGCTGCTGCTGAAGCTGCTGCTGCGTTGCATGTGTTCTTGCTGTTGCGAATGTTGGCGTGGCAGCCGCATCACTGTCCTCCTGCTCATCCTCCTCCTCCTCCTCATCCTCCTCCTCCTCCTCCCCCTCCTCCTCCTCCTCACCCTCCTCCTCACCCCCCTCCTCCTCCTCATCGTCACCCTTCAAAGGCACCCAGTAATGCATAGTCGGCTGTTTTACACCAGCAAAAGGCCTATCCCCTGCGTCTGCTGCTGCTTCCGTGACTCCCTCTCCTCCTGTTCGCTCATGTACCCTTGTTTCTCCTACTAATCCCTCTTCTCCTGCTCCTTCTGCTCCTCCTCCTCCTCCTCCTCCTCCTCCTCCTGCTGCTTCTCCTCCTTCTGCCTGCGCTGCTTTTTCGGACTGCTTCAGTGCATTCGCATGTTTTGCTGCCCGCCGGGCAGCCTGGAGAACTTCAGATGCCCGGCGCCTCCCACTCCCCGACCCCTCCTCACCTTTCTCTAAGCTCCTTCCATACACCGCGCTTTTACTTCTGCCCGAAACCACCAGGGGAACTTCCCCTTCTATTTCAACCGCACCCAACCGATTCGCATCACCGCAGCTTGACCCAGCTCCTACCTCTCTCCCCTCCTCACCCAGCTTCACCACTCTACACCCCTCTGAGCTGCTCTTGCTCCTGCCTCCTTTCTTAATCCTCACAACCCGTGCGCCAGAAGCAGAGCCAGTGGCACTAGCAGCAGCATCAGAGCGTATAGAAACTGAAGATGGGCAATCACTAAAACCACCTTCTGCCTTCTCCCCTGCCACTCCACCCTTACCCACTCCATCTCTCCCCACTCCACCGGTTCCGACTCCACCGTTCTCGACCCCATCTAACGCCTTCCCGACACTCTTTGCTTTCCTTATCATCCGGGGATGCACCCTACCACTCGCTACAGTCACACCTTCGTTGTTCTGAAGCTCGTTACTGTCACCTATTGAGCTCTTGTCAAACCTCCCACTTGAATCTCCCTCACTCACCCCTCTCCCACTCTCATCCCCTTCACCTTCCTCTCCTCCTGCAAGTGTCATTTGAAAATCCTCATAATCATTCCAGTCCTGCCATTTATCCCCCTCCTCCCCATTTCGAGGTGTTTCAACGCACACCACAGAGCCATCCTCGTTATTAGCAGATCCGGCACCTCTCGACCGCACTGAACCATTGGATAATCTGCTGCTGGACGAAGCTTGCGAGGCCGAGCGACCAAGAGTGCGACTGTTGGCAGCAGAAGAAGAAGCAGCAGCAGCAGCTGGGGCAGCAGAGGTAGCAGGGGCAGCAACAGAGGAAGCAACAAACGCAGCTGCAGCCGCAGCAGCAGCAGCACCAGGCGGGGTAGCAGGGAGAACGCTGCTGCTGCGGTTGCGACGGTGCCTTATAGGCTGAGAGAGCAGCAAGTGAGTCATGCCCAACTTGCCGCCTGTCATCCCACCACCACTACCGCCGCCAGCCACACCAGCAGCAGCACCAACCACACCACCAGCCACACCAGCAGCAGCACCAACCACACCACCAGCCACACCAACAGCAGCACCAGCCACACCACCAGCCACACCAGCAGCCACACCAGCAGCCGCACCAGCAGCAGCAGCAAGACCGGCAGCAACAGCAGAAGCAGCACGATTGGCTTTTTGAGTGCCGTCAGCCGATCGGAGGAACGACCGGTGGGAGGAGGACTTTTGAGACGCCTCAAAGGTTCCGTCAGCTGATCGAAGGAGGGATCGATGGGAGGTGGAAGTGGGATGGGTAGAAGTAGGGTGGGTGGAAGTAGGGTGGGTAGCGGAAAGGTTGGAGGGGGAGGGTGGAGGGATGGAAGCATGGGAGAGGGAGCGAGTGTGAAGGTCCACGTCTGCTGCTGATGCCATTCGCCTGTGCTGTTTCAACGGCCCAGATAGCTTCTTGCTGCTGCTGCCTAGAGTTTTCCCGCGCGTCAGTGTGCTGCTGTCCTCATCGGTAACGTGGTTACCAGTGGGTCCGGTGTTACCAGTTACCACCCTGCTACCGCTGCCAGAGCTGTTGCTGCTACCATACGTGTTACTGCTGCCAAAAGTGTTACAAGTGGAGTGTGTTGCGCTAGTGAAAGCAGAGTCTGGAAGCAGAGGGGATAACGGGACTAGCGCTCGAACATTCTCCCCTGCTTCCCCTGCTTCACGTGCCTCTAACGAAAGAAGCCAAGACAACTGCGTTTCCCCTTCCACTCCACGTCCCTTCGCCCCATGTGTGCTGTCATCGTCTGCTGTACCCTCTATAGCACTCGACTCGATACAAGCTGCAACAGGCACTGCGTCAGTGTAGCTCTTACTGCGGCCGATAAGCAGCGCGGAATTCACAGTGGTGGATTGCAATTGAGGCTCGGAAATGTCAAAAGCAGAGCGCGATCCCCCTCCTCTCCGTAACTTCCCTTCCAACCCCTTGCTCTCCAGTCCCTCCTCATCCCCCTCCTCCTCCCACCGTTTTCTTCCTCCTCCTCTCCCCCCGCCTTCACTCTTTCTTCCTGTCACACCTACCCTTGTCCCGCCCGTGCCTGATAACCACTCCTCCCCGTCGCTGTCGCTGCCAAAATCCCCCGGGATCCGGGAGGGAGGAAAGGGATTGCCGCCAAAGGTGCAGAGATGCGCTGGGGAGAAGAGGAAGCGGAGGGGGGAGCGCGCAGGGCCGCGGAAGGAGCGATGGGCGGAAGAATCCACTGATGATGATGCCAATATTGAAGGATCCGGGGTTCCCAGGCGATTCTGCCGCTGCTGCTTATGCCGATGCTGCTGCTGCTGGTGGTGCTGCTGGTGGTTCTGCTGCTGGTGGTGCTGCTGCTGGTGAGAGGGTGGTGGTTCGGGTGATAATTCAGGTGATAGGTTTGCAGGTTCAAACACACTGTGTGCTGATTGGTCGCCTCTGCTGCTGGTGCTGCTGCTGGCGGCAAATCTGGTGGTAGTGGGGGAATGAAGGTCAGGGCCAGCAGCAGCAGCAGCAGATACAGTAGGCGAGTCTCGGGAGGGGGAGGCATCGGGAGTTGCCGAAAGGACAGAGGTCGAGAGGGAATAAGGAACACCAACAGCACTACCAGCACCGCCACCAACATCAATACCTAAAGGCCGTAATCCCCCTCCTCCTGCTCCCCCTACCCCTTCTCCCCCTCCCCCCCCTCCTCCACCTCCTTCCCCCCTTCCTCCTCCTCCTACTCCTCTGGCTTTCCATCGACTAAGTCCGGACTGTTTCAGGTCATGTAGTGCGCCGTTGTCAGACGTTGATCGGTTGAACAGCTTCTTTCTGTGCTTCACCTTCCCCCCTTTCGCACTGCTCGCAGCAGCTGCAGGATCGCTAGTCATACTTTCGCCACTGTTGCCGTTTTCGTTATGGTTACCGTTGCCGCTGGGACCGAGCTGGTTACCACTGGGACCGAGCTGGTTACCATGCACATCATTGGACGCTCCACTGTTGCAATCCAGCCGTCCATTCTCCAAACTTAAAACTGCCTCCATCCCATCGTGATCATGACCGTTCTTATCTTTACCGTGCCGAATCCCTCCTTTTAAAGCACCAAGAAATCGCTTCTTTTCCACTTTAATCTCCCCTCCCCCTTGCCGCTCCTCCCCTGTTCTTGCTGTTTCCCCTATTACCCCCATTCCCCGTGATGTTACCCCTATATCCGAACCAAAATCAAAACTCGGCCGGCGAATGTACTGCGCTGCGGGTTTTGGCTTTACAAAGCCTAGATTCAATGACCGAGGCTTCGCCGAACGTGCAGTCTTGGACTCCGTACCGCCTGTCAGCTTCTGCTGCTCCTGCTGTTGCTGCTGCTGCTTTTTGTGTGGTAGCGAGGAGCAGCGACAAATAGGGTTACCATCCGCGAACTGTAGCTGCCACGAACGATGCGCATCCGCTGCTACGCGCTTCACTTCGTCCCTCTCCTTTGCTCCAATCGTCATCCCGTGCAGCTTCAACTTGCTACCGGGGTGAGCTGGAACGGGGATAAAAAAACGCAAAAGCGGGAAGGGGGTGAGTTAGGGTGAGTGTGGGGGTGAAAGGGGGAGCATGGGGAAAAGGAATAAGGGGAGTAGGGGGTTGTCTTTGTTGTCCTATGGATTGATTTGACCTAATTTTCTGGTCTGACCGAAATGATGGGGTTGAGAGAAAACAAACACGAGCCGCGAAACCGTTATCATCGCACCTTTCTTCGCCCAGACGGCGAACTTCCGCGTGTTATCCGTGTTCGCGAACCACCGCTGTAACAATTCGTCGTTTGTCGCCATCAAATCGTCAGCGGCGACGACCACCAATCGCCACCAACACGCGACGCGATTCCTCGCACCGACAGCAGCAGCAGAATCGTCGCCACCAGCGACGCTTGTCGAATCAGATTCCGCATCCCACCCACCTAGGCGCCCCGAATTACTTCCCGTGAAAGAATCTTCTCTTATTAAACCCCCGGCTAACGTCCCCTTTCTCCCTGACGAATTACCAATACCCGCGCCGCGGCTTATACTATTCCCTTCTCCGGCTCGACTAGGAGCCTTCACGGGAATCGCGAGCACCGGAATGACATCGTAAACGTCACCCACGCGCCGCCGATACGCCTGCGGTCCGATTTCGAGCGCCTCGAGCGGCGCGCTGCTTACTAAGTCCATGTTGAGTTCCTCGCTCCGACTGCTTCCGCCTAAAACGGCCGTTTGCGGAAGAAACCCGCGCGCGGGGCAGCCCGCGGGAAGCGGTTCCGTCAGAGACTCCAGGACCGTTTCTGCGCTTACGAGGTGTCGAACCCGCGTCCGCCGCTCCCCCTCCGCGATGAGATCGCTGGCAGACGCGGTGCTGGAGGATATCGCGGCTGCTCCGGCGGCGGAGGCGGAGGAGGATTCCGCGGAAGAGCTCCGCGCGGGAGGTTGTGCGGAGGGCGCGGAGATGGGAACGGCGGCTGCGGTGCAAACGAAGCGGCATCGGCCGAAGTCCCGAAGCGCGGAGGGGTTTTTGCGGTCGAAGAGAGGCGGGTGGTGCCATGGATGCGACATGGCGACGGGACGGTCGCACGTGGGGCAGGTGGTTCCCATCAGCCGAGCCGCCGTAGCCCGATGCGCGGGGTCTACTTGAGGAATGCACGTCCCTATGTCGGTGAAATCCATGGCGAAAGGATCGAGGCTACCGTGCGAGTTGGTCCAGAGGAGCGAGGGCGCCCGATCAAGAGGCTGACACGCTTCGATAAGCCCACTGGGGCTAAGCTATCGAAAATCGTTCGAGTCCGTCAACCTCCGTCTACCACGACTCGCATCATGCCGGTCGCATCCTTAATGGATATGATCCAAGAGCAAGGAAATGAATGAGAATTCGGGCTTCTACCATCATGCTACCCATGGCAAGGTGTGTCGAACAGCGGGTTTCACGGCCTTCGGTGGTGGGAAACACTCGTAATGCTCCATAAATGCGGCGTGTACTGGCCTAGACTACCGCCGCGCTGAGAGCTGGATATTGATTTGAGGTATCGCTACACACGAGTCAGTATTTGTGGCTGTGCGTACTGGGAACCAAACCTAACAACCTCGATGTTTGCCGCTATGAGCTGAATCTTCACACGTAACTGCGTGTAGCTCTATGAACAATCCGACTTCTCCAAGTTAAGATAATAATCGGCGAGGATGATAATCCACACTCAGACGCGCAACGTATCCACGATGCTTCTGCAGTTGGTATCTCGTACCCACGTGTACTTTGAGTGTAATAAGGGTGTAAGGCAAAAACTACACATGGGCGATGGCGTAGTTTCCGGCGGTTGGTTTTGTTCAGTAGCCTCTGTACTGGTGATGGATAACTACCTTCGCTGCCTGTTACACTCACGCAGCTGCTCTGGCGAGACATTGCAAAGTTTTCTAGGGGAGTGTGCTCCAAGCAGCAATGCAAAGCGCAAGGGTGACATGAAGGGGTAGCAATGTTGTACACCTTGTGGCTCTTTCAGTCCCCGGCTCTGATCGTAAACTTGCTCCTCACTCGAACACGCTTCATTCAGGGCAAAAAAGGTATAGTACAAGGTTCTAGCGATAAGTTCCGAAGTATGGGCAGCCCTGCGTGTTCAGTATAAGAAAGAAGGGTAACTTATTCGCAGTCAAGGCGAACAGTGCTTGACTGTGGGCCTGTAACGAAGGGGCCTCTGCTCGTCGACATCAACCATTTCTCCCGTCGGATGTCTTGACAAATATTCTGACTCGGTAGTTCAGTATGCATAGGGTGTACAGAATTGGAGTCGCCGGGCAGGGAAACGAAAATAAAGGTGCAGGAGGAGCTGGTTCGTGGGGCCACAAAATCATGTAGTTGAGGAAGCAACAGCGAAGACCGAACGAAAATAGGTTGTTCGTTGACTGAAGGACAAAATGTCTACTGTAGATGAATAAAAAGGTGCCCCTCCACCCGAAGGCTGGCATGTGATCGGCCTCACACTCAGGATGAGTGAGCTCGGGCTGAAAAGCACAAGCCACAGAATCATAGCCAGAATCACCCTGGTTTGTTGACTAGAGCCGGATTACCCCCTCAGTTGCGCCCCTGTCATATCTAAAACCTTTGCGACGGTGGTGAAGGTGTGAAACATGGGTTGTGACAATTTTCTCATTCTTTGTCTGGAGCTCTGAGACCGTCCCTCCTTTATGTCAAACGACTTCACAGTACATACAACGTACTTCTGCTCGGCGCACTATATGAAGTGACTTACAATACAAGGAAACCAACTGACATAGCCTCAAATGTTGCGATATCAAGGGTAATGACCCTTATCTAAAACCATGCTAACGGGTGGCGGTTAGTATGGTCCAGATAGGACCACACGCCATTGTCTGGACCAGCTCATGCCACACACTAGCACGGAGCGGTCATCGTTTTGGGGGTTGAAGGAGAGCTTGTTGAGGGAACATGGCTTCCGAATACGAAAAAACGTGCTCAGCAGGACTCGAACCTGCGCGGGCAAAGCCCAACAGATTTCTAGTCTGTCCCGTTAACCACTCCGGCATGAGCACATAAACTGTGAACATAATGTTAATTATATTGCCTCAAAAACGACAAATAGTAAAATGATCATGGATCTTTGTCATAAGACAAGAAGAGGGAATGAATCGGATTTGGATAATAGATAAGCAAAACAAGATAATTGAAAACAACGGAACAAATCCTAGGAACTTAGATGAGGAGAATCGAATAGTACCCAAGGTGAACTTTCCTAGGCCCAGCTTCCCAGGGGAAAAATGCAAACAGTGTGGAGTGGTATTGTGCTGGCAATGACAGGTTTGACGTCCTGCCCTTCATACAAATGCATCTGGCGACAAAACTGGTGTGGGGACCGAATCTTCAGGTTTTAGACGATGTTCATAATATATTTAGAGAAGTCACTTCAGCCACAAAAATGTGTTCGGAAATGCAAGTATCTCAGCGAAACTCGGCTATCCCTATTCATAGCAAAGCTATGGAACAGTAGTACCTTTGGGAATTACGAGATTATCCACGCCATGGGCGATGAAATATGGGCCTTGGTAAACCCTAGCCGTCGTTATTGTACACCATTTGGGCCTGGGCGAATTTAAAAGCCCAAACGATGCGTTCACCGCGTTCATCGGAGTCTGCTTATATTGAGGCTGCTTCAGCATCGTCGGGAACGCTCTCGGCTTCTGCTGCCTTATATACGCTAGCATCATCCTCGGTATAAGCACGTGGTATGCCGTAACGTTGTACATCTTAGGCAGATTCTTCGAGGACGGAGGGACCAGCTTCGTGAAGTTCGACCACGCATTGTTATCGGGCATCAATATCGTCGCATTCTTCAGCGCGGATATGTCGTAGTTGAGAGACATAGCGGCTTTCACGGCGTTCGCGAACTTGACGTAATTAGGGTAATGCGCGTTGACGTGATCCGCCATCTTCTTAACTTCTGCTTTAAGCTGCGCCTTAGTCGGAGCGGCGGCCGACACATACTGACGAGCACCTGCCGTAGCCACCAGAAGCGCGACGACAGCGGCGCAAACGAACCACACGTTTACGTCACGGCGTTCTGAACGGGAGCGTAACGAGGCCATGATGTGCGGCCTGAAACCAACTCTACGAACTAAAAGAGAGAGAGAATAAAAAACAATCAGCGCGCCAGAGTTCGTGACACTGCTGGAAACTACTCTAGTAGGCCAGAAGGGCTTGGAAAGAAACCACTGTTGACTGTCTTGAGCTGCTTTGGCTGAAAGAATCTAGCAAGAAAGAAACATGAGGCGCTAATAATGCCATTGCGTTTAGAAAGCCATTGTATTAGTTGGCTAGGAGGAGGCTTGGGGTCAGGGGGGGAAAGGACTTGGGTCGGGACGGGAGTTGAGAGTCGAGATGAGAGCGCGTCCTCTGATTTGCGATTCGTGACTCGTGAGTCTCGTGACTGCTTGGGCGAGAGTGACGGAGGAGGCGGCGACGGTCGCAAGAAGAGTGGAGCACCTGCCGCGTGGCTTGGAGTGGTCGGTGAAGCGAAACGCACGCGCGGTAACGGAGAGCGGACAATAAATTAACGACGCGTTAAAGCCGTCGGGGGCGGATAGGGTTCAACGAGAGGATCGACGATGCGTTTGAAGGGGGACCATGGACGGGCAGATGAACACTGTACAAAAGAAGGGGTACCGCCAGCCACATGGATGTGCATCGCCAAGAAAATGCGGCGGATGTCGGCCCCCCCAGCCCCAGCTTGCTGAGCCGAATTGCAGTTGCAGTCGTTGTTCCTTTGTGCAGTGGCTTGGTGCTGATCCTGTATTCTTCGTTCGATTGGACTGGGTGAGGCTTCGCCTACAGCATCTACACCAGTTATTGGTGACATAATATGAGGTTCCGATTTCGATTTTCCCACTAAACCAAATTCAGAACTGTGATGTTTCTACACTCGGTACCTTAATTAATCACTCCCTTTGTGCACTAGTGTAAAAGTGCATTCACTCAAATACCGCATCACATTCAAGTGCAGAAATTCCTGCGCTCGTCACCTTCAGCATAACACAAACAAGGTCTGTATCACTCAGGCTTTCACAACTTGCTCATCACTCAACAAACCCTTTACCTGCCCTTGTAGCTGCTTCCTTGCTTTCCGCTCGATATGCGCTTGCAGCAGGACCGATCGAGCAGTTTCAAAGGCCAAGAACCCAATGGCTGAAAACGCTGCATTGTAGAGGATGCGTGGCGTCATGCCCCGCGTCAGGCCAAGCACACCTTCCTCCTCGCATACACGCCTGAGTGTCGACGCCACTCCTTTGTACGTGTATGCAGCTGCCGCCTGCGCCTTAGCTGCTGCCTCTGCCTGTTGACGAGAATGGTGTCAAGCATTGTGGGAATAATAAAAGAAGGGCATTGGGATGATGGAATGACACAGGGGAACAGGTCATGAACAGGCAGGCTGGGTGGGTGGGTGGGAGAAGAAACAAAGGAGCACGGCCCTTCGGTCGGGCCTGGTTGTGCCTACCTGCTGCTGCCTCTGCCACCCCCGTCTGAGTCATGACACAAACCTTCCCCAGTACTACCTGCTGTTTTCTGTTTATAGCGTGGAGGACATAGGTGGTGATTGTTATGCTGGTCACAACGTTGATCCAGACCCAACCTTAAAAGAGCGCACAGAGGCAGTTATCTCTGTCCCCATGGTGCCCGTTGCTACCACTGCCATGCACGCCTGGTGTCTTGAGGCATGTCTTGACCACGTCCAGAGGCGTGGTGAGTGCTGCTGATATAACAACGAGGGCAGAAACGAACTCACTGAATCATAAGCACACGGAGTCAGACAAAAAGTGAGAGAGAGGGAGAAGAAGCAGGTACCTTTGCCCCTGTGGTGCCTGCTGCTGCCACTGCCACCCGAGCTTGAGTCATGAGGCGCGTTTCGACCACTTCCAGAGGCGTGGTGAGGGCAGCCGAGAGCACCGAAGCCAACAAAACAAAGAGGCGCCAAGAAGAAAATTTACCTTTGCTCCTGTAGTGCCTGCTGCTGCCACGGCTACGCGCGCCTGGGTCATGAGGCGCGTTTTAACCACATCCAGAGGCGTGGTGAGGGCCGCTGACAGTGCGCCTGCCACTGCTCCCGCTGCCATGCTCTCATGTGGTCGCAAGGTGGTCGAGTGTTTCACATGGAGTATAGCCATTTTGAGATACTCCTGGATGTGGGAAGGGAAGGGAGGTGCGGGACAGGGGCACCGGGCAAGAAATGAATACACGTGTGTGTGAGTATGACTGAGAGTGCCCTTGATGCCATGCTCGCATGTGGTCGCAGGGCGGATGAGTGTTTCACATGGAGTATCGCCCATCTTCAGATACTCCTGATGGTGGGAAGATCACAGGTAGCAGGGGCACCAGTGCAGGAAACGTACAAATGAGTGTGGTGAGGGAGGGATTCATTCTGTTGCAGCGACTGGCATGCGGCATACGGAAAGTGGCATGCAGAATGTGGCATGGGGCATGCAGCATGGTGGCAGAGCAGGCAGAGCAGCGCAGAGCAGAGCAGAGCAGAGCAGGGAAGAGCAGGGCAGCAGCGTACGAAGGTGGAGAAGTTGAGGACGTTGGTGGGCAGGTTGCGCAGGAGGGCAGCGGTGTATCCGCTGTACAGCCCTGCCACTCCCTCCCCCGCCACTGTCTGCTGTAGCACCTGCCACACCGACCCCGCTGCTCCTGCCTGGTGCGAACAAGGGAAGGGAAGCAGGGTGAATGGGATGGCAGTAGACATGAGCGCGGTAATGGAAGGGCGTTTGGGGAAGCAGATTGTGGGGTAGCAGTAGGCAGGAGCGTGGAACGGGAGGGCAGCGGTGTATCCGCTGTACAGCCCTGCCACTCCCTCCCCCGCCACTGTCTGCTGTAGCACCTGCCACACAAATCTCGCTGCCCGCCTGGTGCGGGCAAGGGAAGGAGGGTTGGTGCAATGGAAGGGCGTGCCGGATGGAAGGGTGTGTGGGATGGAAGGGTGGGTGGGATGGAAGTAGTGTGGAATGGAAGATGTGTGGGATGATAGGCAAGTGGCGGACACAGGCTCTTGCTTGTGCACATCTTCATACCCCACTTTCATACTGAAGTTTTCAAGTATTTTTTCCTCGTTGCACGATGCTCGTTCCTCTTTTTCCTCGTTGCACGATGCTCGTTCCTCTTTGATCGTGCAGCTACTCTGTGTATGTTCATGTGACTCCTTGCTCGTCCACTCACAAGTCTCCTTGTTCATACGCCTCCTTACATGATCATAGTCCTCCTTGCAAATGCATATTCCCCGTTGCATGTTCACGATCGCCATCTACCTAGCACCCTTTCCAGCCAGCCATACACCACCACTTCCAGCCCTCCACCAGACCTCTCAACCGCACAGCACCGCTCACCTGCATGCGCTGCTTAATGACTTCCTTGGGCACGAAAATCGCGGAGCTCGTGATGTTCCCCAGCGCTTCTGCCACAGGAGGCACCAGCGCCACCACCCTTCCCAACCGCACTACACCGCTCCTCACCTGCATGCATTGCTTGATGACTTCCTTGGGCACGAGAATGGCCGAGCTCGTGATGTTCCCCAGCGCTGCCGCCACAGGAGGCACCAGCGCCACCACCCTTCCCAACCGCACTACAACGCTCCTCACCTGCATGCGCTGCTTGATGACTTCCTTGGGCACGAGAATGGCCGAGCTCGTGATGTTCCCCAGAGCTGCCGCCACAGGAGGCACCAGCGCCACTGGGCACGACAGCACCACCACCCCTGATGACGATGATGATGACGCAGAGCTACCCCCACCACCACTCCCACTACCCCCTCCGCTTCTATCTTGCTCACTGGCCCCGCTTCTCCCTCCGCTGCTGCTGGACGGTGCTCGTCTGAATCCGGAGAAGGGCAGGGGGAGCGCGATGTCCTTTGAAAGCCCCCCCTTGGCGAGCTCGTAGGTGCCGAAGTAGATGGAGGAGGAGAGCACCGACCCCAGGAAGGCCGCTGGCAGCCCGCGGTAGAACCCCCCTATGCCCTGCGCGGCTGACACCTGCGGGGGAGGGGGGTGGGGGGGCGGAGGGGGAAACGAAAGGGGGCCTGAGTGGACGAGCGAGAAGCCCTTCGTCTGCAGCTTCTTGTTTTGTGTCGACTCAATAGTCACCCACCCATTCAGACTCACCTTGCGGATGACGTCTATCGGGCCCGAGTAGACGAGCGACGAGCCCTTGGTTTGCAGCTTCGTCTTCACCGTGTCCAGCGGATGCAGCGTCGCGTTCGTGAAGACTTCTGAGACAACCCAAATGCCACCTATGCAGACCCGCCTTGGGATGACGTCTAGACAAGGCAGGTCCGGCGAAAAGCCCTCTGTCTGCAGCTTCGACTCATGAGAAACCAACACTCCCAGACTCACCTTGCGAATGACGTCTATCGGGCCCGAGTAGACGAGCGAGGAGCCCTTGGTCTGCAGCTTCGTCTTCACCGTGTCCAGCGGATGCAGCGTCGCGTTCGTGAACCCGCCGGCCAGCCCTCCCGCCACGGCTCCGATTCCTGGAGGAGATTTGTACAGGGTGAGGGAGAGAGATGACATGAGACGGTTGATTTGGCAGATATTCTTTTGGTTTGCCTCGAGAAGAAATTGGTGATAGAATGGAAAGGGAAGGGGGGAGGGAAGCGCCAGAGGACAACGTGATCTGGAGAGCACTACGCAACAGAAACTGACCTGCTCGCTCCCATAACGGCAGCTGCTTCAGCAGCACGCGAGCCTGACTCCAAAGAGTTTTCAAATACGCTCCAAACCGCCTGGGATTCAGATTTCAGGCACCTCAAAAACTGACCTGCTCGTTCCCATAACGGCAGCTGTTTCAGCAGCACGCGTGTCTGGCTTCGAAGAGCCTTCAGGTACGATCCCAACCGCCTGGGATCCACGGCGGACGGCGCGGATCCACCTGCTGCTCCCCCTCCTCCCCACCCTAACGCCACCAGCACCGACCCTGCTTCTCGCCAGAACTTCACCAGCCACTCTGGTCTTCTGTCTTCAGGTGACGTGTCGAAATCTAATTGGTCGCTTCTGGCGGTTTCGGATTGGTTCGTAATTGGAGTTTGTGAGGTGAGGGATTGAGAGACGGAAGCGAAGGGTATGGATCTGTAGGTCACTATCGTCATAGGTTTGCGGGATCTCCGTTTTGAGAAGGATTTCATAGTCACAAACGATGCTTGCGACGAATTTCTTGTGGGTAAGTCAGTGAAATCAACGAAGCCATTGTCAGAATTCAAAGAAGGTGCAGCGACTGAAATTGAAGGAGGGATATCAATTGCCGAACACGATGTATCATGAATCCGAATATCCATGGCAGATATGGGAGACTCCTTCACACAAATTGTACGAGCGTATGTATACTCCTGACCTATTAGTCAGAATCATAAGTTGGACCTGAGTATGCTAGGCACAAAAATAGCACAATCCTCGCCTTCCCTGACTACTTGGGGGAATGTCTCAGAGTCGAGCCATTGAATCTGGCTCAAAGGGATGGAGGAGCGCTGAAAGTTGGAACAAAATATCATTGAACGGGTGACTTACTTTTATGAACCGCACCGCAACGATTTATAATGCGTTATGTATCAGCTGAACCGTTGTGCACCTCAAGCAGCGTAGACATGTGGTAATCTCTGATCCTTCAAATGAGCGATGCAAGGCGACAGCCAATGAGTGTGTCGAGTAACCCGCTCTCAGATCTCTCGTCCAATGAAGCTGCAGTTTTCGTCGTCAGCAGATCCGATAATAAAATGGTGCACCAAGAACTTGCGGTGCTTCTCCAGTCACAAGCCGTAGCGACACGGAGCTTGTGATATGACAATTTTTACTGTAATGTTCGAATACTGTAATCGTTTTAACGAATCATACAGAAAGAAGTGCACGACCAATTGGTTTCATCCTAAGCTGACTCAACAACATCCTGAGTGGCTGTCACGTGGAATTCATGCCTCACCACGTCAGGCGAAAGCCACAGTTGCCACAATCGAACGGTTCGCGGCACTATCGCTGCGAAGTGGCAAATGCCGTCTGTCGCGTTGGCAGTGCCAGCAGTGCAAATCTGTCGCGCTGTCAGTGTGAAGTGCCTAGTCCAAAGATCAAGTACTCATGAAACACTCAACTACGTGTCAGGTTACAAGGACGTTGACATTGATTATCATGCCGAACACAAGCTCATTTGATTTCAGTTACGCAGGGTAACCCTAAACAAACCTGGCCAATAGGGCAGCCGTCTTCACTTGAGCTGTCCTACAGAATTGCTTCCAGTAGCCACCTTCCCTCCCACCATCATCACCGCTCATTCTGCTCTCACCACATTCACCCCTTCCAGCTGGTCCTATTTATCCCTCGCTAGCTAGTAATCCTTGTGTTCTGCTCGTCCTTCACACATGCCACTTCTTTTATTTGTTCATTCTTCTGTTGGCTTCTCAGATCAGACCTATTACCTCCTCCTGAACCGATAGAGCATTTACTAGTCAGCAGCCTGGTGAGCGCTGCTTCTGAAACGTGCTAATTACATTGCCTCCTTCGATCGAAATTGTGGACGAATCTCAACGTTCAGCGGCCCAAAGCTAGTTTCGCAACTTCCGGTCGAGTTTCCGCCTTATTTTCCGTCTTCTTATTGCCGTCGTCCCTCCCACATTGAATTTGGTTGTTTCCAAAAGGCACAGTAGGGTGTACTCATATCCTCCGCGAATGGCGCTGGCCATTTTCGACGAATCGCTTGTCGAGCTCCCATGCGACGTCAGTTATGATGCCTCCAAGTGTTCCACGTCAGCTGAGCTCCTCCAGGAGTTTCTGAAACGCCATCCGAACGCCGCGAGCGTACAGCTCGGCGCGCAGGCCGTGCTGGGCTACTCGCACGACGGCGACGACTCCTTCCATCGCACGCAGCTCGCCGCGTCCGGCGACGTCTTCTGCGTCTTCACCGGTCGCATAGACAACGTCGCACAGCTGCGACGGTCGTACGGCGTCGCAGGCGGCCACGGTCACGACACGAGCGAGTCGCAGCTCGTGCTGGGGATGTACAAGGTGCTTCGGAGTGCACTTCTGTACGACCAGGTGTCGCATTCTGCGGAATCCGCGCTGGCGGAGATGGTCGGGCCGTTTTCCACGCTGATTTACGACAACGAAACGGGGAACGCGTTCATCGCCGCTGTGAGTAAAAATGGCCAGTAATTGCGGAAAACACACAGGCAGACCACCGTACAGCAGAGACCAGCTAACTGATCAGAGATGGGAACGAAAGAACGTGCATGGGCCAACTCGATGCGTGGGCCAACTCGATGCATGGGCCAACTCGATGCTATACCATCGTGGTCTCTCGTTTTTTCCAGTGGCCATGACTCTGCTGCACGCTTCCTCACGCCTTTTCAACTCCGCCTCGTTCCGTCCTCTTTGCGTGCGACTTGGTACAATCACAGGACGGCGACAGCCACGTGGAGCTGCACTGGGCCATGTGCCGCGACCGTCGCATCGCCGTGTCGCACGACCTGGGCCTGCTGCGAGCATGCTGCCCCACCACCTACGCGCCCTTCCCTCCAGGTATGAACCCGTGCGGGAGTACTATTATGACGTGGTTGTCTTCTATCACGTTCTTTGCATTCTCATGTAAGAATGCCTCCCCTGCCCTCTCATACACCTTCTTGCTCGATCTGATGATCTGAACATGGATGCCTTTTTCGACATGTCATATATTTTTCCCGTCTCTTGTCTCACCACCAGTCCACCCTGACAGCTAGAATGCTGCTGCTTCTCATCTGCTACGGGTTCCCCAGTTTCATCCACCATTCCCAATTCTCCTCCCCCGCCCTTCCCCGCCCTCTTCCGCCATTCCCCACCCTACCACACCCTGCCCCACCACACATCCCGCAGGCTGCTTTTACTCGACAGCCACTGGTCTCGGCAGTTTCGAGGACCCTGGCAGGGAATTTCGCCCCGTACCCCACGTCGACAGCTCGGGTCGCATCTGCGGCTCTCGCTTCGTGCCTGTCGAGGTCACGCCCGAACCTGTTACATGCGGTCGCGTTATGTGTACACTCGGGAATATTGGTAGTGAACCCGACTTGACAGCTATATGAGAAAGAGCTGTACTTGAGTTCTAGTCTCATCATTGTGTTCACATCAGCTATGAAATTGTATAGGGAAGTGTAGCACCTCTTATACACTAGTACAGGTCTTCACATCAAAGCTACTGAAATGTCTGGCTACAATCCAGTGTTCGGCTCACACATGTACGCCAACACAAGCATGCAAGCTAAGAAAGATGCTTGGCAAGTGCTGGAAACAGGGGCAACTAGGGCGCACTGTCTCCTGCCCTGGACTCTATAACAATGATCTGGTGATGATGCTGCCTGCACTGCATGACTGCGGCGTTTCAAGAAAAAGGGATTCCTCGACAATGCTGCTTGAACTGCACGAGGGAAAGAGGGGAAGAGGGAGCGTGAGAACGGAGGAAATGGTAAGTGAACAGAGAGTTAAAGGATTGAAATTGAAGGGGTGTGGAGAGAAAGCCAGCAGGGTTGTGTTCAGGAGGATCTATTGGATTTAAGAAACTCATTCAGTGCTTGCAGCACTGTCTCTTGTTTCCCTAAAAGGGTTTTCTCATCATTACACAACATCTCAATGTTGACAGGCAGTGACCCTCACATCAATAAAAGGCCAAGAGGGGAGTCCAAAAGGGGGAAAGAAGCGGGATGGTGGGAGACTGGACTTGGGAGATGTGGGGGATAGGGAAAGGCAGGGGGGACAAAAATTCTTGGACAGCCAAGCCAGTAAAAGGGGTGTTCAGGAGGATCTATTGGATTTAAGAAACTCATTCAGTGCTTGCAACACTGTCTCTTGTTTCCCTGAAAGGGTTTCCTCATCATAACACAACATCACAGCGTTGTTGACCAGTGAGCCTCACATCGGTTAAAGGCCAGTGGGGAGTCAAGGGGGGGGGAAAGAGAAAGCGGATGGTGGGAGACTGGACTTGGGAGATGTGGGGAATAGGGAGGGAAAGGGAGGGGGGCCAAGAAAGCCGTTGTGGGGTGTTCAGGAGGATCTATTGGATTTAAGAAACTCATCCAGTGCTTGCAGCACTGTCTCTTGATTTTCCCAGAGGGTTTCCTCATCAGTACACTTTTGCCTCTACTCTCCATCGCACAAAGAAGAAAAGGCTTGGAAGCCAGGACAGGTGACAGGAAATCACAGAAGAGAGAAGGTGACAGAGCTAAGGGAGGGAGATGAGAAGGAGGGAGAGCTGAGGGGGGAGAAGGGGAGAGATAGAAAGGTGCTGAGAGAGACGAAGGGATGGAATAGCAAGGAGAGTGCAACCAACAGGTAGGCGGCATGTAAAGAGGCAAGGGGAAGCGAGTATGGTGCAGGTAGGACTGTGTTCAGGAGGATCTATTGGATTTAAGAAACTCATTCAGTGCATAGAGCACTGTCTCTTGATTTTCCCAGAGGGTTTCCTCATCATTACAGACTCCCTGTCACCGGCATCTCTTTCAATACTAGAAGATGCCCCAGAGCACACTCACTCTCTCTAAGCACACATACAAATGAGAGTGAGAAAAACGACTTTTGAGACGTCTCAAAACTCACTCTCTCTAAGCACACATACAAATGAGAGTGAGAAAAACGAGGGACGGACACGAGGGACGAGAGTTGAAGGAGAGATAGGAAATAAGAGAATCAAGGATGGTGGCACAATGGACAAGCGATTTCTCATAGCAAGAGCTGGTCTCAGGGTGGAATGTAAATCAGCAGCGGGAGGAACCCGAGGGCCCACCCAGCTCAGGTAATGTAGGTAAGGAAGTTGTTTGGTAGCATCACTGACCAGAGGAAAGATAGCCAGCTTTAGACGGGAGACATTTCTGAAAAAGATGTAGAAAAACAAGGCACCCCTAAGGGTGGAACAAACGCAAGGTAGGAGTAGGGCGAAAGAACCAAGCAATTGGTTTCAAACGCCCTTAACGGAGAAAGAAGGTGCTCCGAGAGAGGCGTGGAAAGTGGCCATCCATATTCAGGGGTTTTGCAATTCAGGTGGAATTCAGGTGGAATTCAGGTGGAATTCAGGTGGAATTCAGGTGGAATTCAGGTGGAATTCAGGTGGAATTCAGGTGGAATTCAGGTGGAATTCAGGTGGAATTCAGGTGGAATTCAGGTGGAATTCAGGTGGAATTCAGGTGGAATTCAGGTGGAATTCAGGTGGAATTCAGGTGGAATTCAGGTGGAATTCAGGTGGAATCCAGGTGGAATCCAGGTGGAATCCAGGTGGAATCCAGGTGGAATCCAGGTGGAATCCAGGTGGAATCCAGGTGGAATCCAGGTGGAATCCAGGTGGAATCCAGGTGGAATCCAGGTGGAATCCAGGTGGAATCCAGGTGGAATCCAGGTGGAATTCAGGTGGAATTCAGGTGGAATTCAGGTGGAATTCAGGTGGAATTCAGGTGGAATTCAGGTGGAATTCAGGTGGAATTCAGGTGGAATTCAGGTGGAATTCAGGTGGAATTCAGGTGGAATTCAGGTGGAATTCAGGTGGAATTCAGGTGGAATTCAGGTGGAATTCAGGTGGAATTCAGGTGGAATTCAGGTGGAATTCAGGTGGAATTCAGGTGGAATTCAGGTGGAATTCAGGTGGAATCCAGGTGGAATCCAGGTGGAATCCAGGTGGAATCCAGGTGGAATCCAGGTGGAATCCAGGTGGAATCCAGGTGGAATCCAGGTGGAATCCAGGTGGAATCCAGGTGGAATCCAGGTGGAATTCAGGTGGAATTCAGGTGGAATTCAGGTGGAATTCAGGTGGAATTCAGGTGGAATTCAGGTGGAATTCAGGTGGAATTCAGGTGGAATTCAGGTGGAATTCAGGTGGAATTCAGGTGGAATTCAGGTGGAATTCAGGTGGAATTCAGGTGGAATTCAGGTGGAATTCAGGTGGAATTCAGGTGGAATTCAGGTGGAATTCAGGTGGAATTCAGGTGGAATCCAGGTGGAATCCAGGTGGAATCCAGGTGGAATCCAGGTGGAATCCAGGTGGAATCCAGGTGGAATCCAGGTGGAATCCAGGTGGAATCCAGGTGGAATCCAGGTGGAATCCAGGTGGAATCCAGGTGGAATCCAGGTGGAATCCAGGTGGAATCCAGGTGGAATTCAGGTGGAATTCAGGTGGAATTCAGGTGGAATTCAGGTGGAATTCAGGTGGAATTCAGGTGGAATTCAGGTGGAATTCAGGTGGAATTCAGGTGGAATTCAGGTGGAATTCAGGTGGAATTCAGGTGGAATTCAGGTGGAATTCAGGTGGAATTCAGGTGGAATTCAGGTGGAATTCAGGTGGAATTCAGGTGGAATTCAGGTGGAATTCAGGTGGAATTCAGGTGGAATTCAGGTGGAATTCAGGTGGAATTCAGGTGGAATTCAGGTGGAATTCAGGTGGAATTCAGGTGGAATTCAGGTGGAATTCAGGTGGAATTCAGGTGGAATTCAGGTGGAATTCAGGTGGAATTCAGGTGGAATTCAGGTGGAATTCAGGTGGAATTCAGGTGGAATTCAGGTGGAATTCAGGTGGAATTCAGGTGGAATTCAGGTGGAATTCAGGTGGAATTCAGGTGGAATTCAGGTGGAATTCAGGTGGAATTCAGGTGGAATTCAGGTGGAATTCAGGTGGAATTCAGGTGGAATTCAGGTGGAATTCAGGTGGAATTCAGGTGGAATTCAGGTGGAATTCAGGTGGAATTCAGGTGGAATTCAGGTGGAATTCAGGTGGAATTCAGGTGGAATTCAGGTGGAATTCAGGTGGAATTCAGGTGGAATTCAGGTGGAATTCAGGTGGAATTCAGGTGGAATTCAGGTGGAATTCAGGTGGAATTCAGGTGGAATTCAGGTGGAATTCAGGTGGAATTCAGGTGGAATTCAGGTTGGAATTCAGGTGGAATTCAGGTGGAATTCAGGTGGAATTCAGGTGGAATTCAGGTGGAATTCAGGTGGAATTCAGGTGGAATTCAGGTGGAATTCAGGTGGAATTCAGGTGGAATTCAGGTGGAATTCAGGTGGAATTCAGGTGGAATTCAGGTGGAATTCAGGTGGAATTCAGGTGGAATTCAGGTGGAATTCAGGTGGAATTCAGGTGGAATTCAGGTGGAATTCAGGTGGAATTCAGGTGGAATTCAGGTGGAATTCAGGTGGAATTCAGGTGGAATTCAGGTGGAATCCAGGTGGAATCCAGGTGGAATCCAGGTGGAATCCAGGTCAGGTGGAATCCAGGTGGAATCCAGGTGGAATCCAGGTGGAATCCAGGTGGAATCCAGGTGGAATCCAGGTGGAATTCAGGTGGAATTCAGGTGGAATTCAGGTGGAATTCAGGTGGAATTCAGGTGGAATTCAGGTGGAATTCAGGTGGAATTCAGGTGGAATTCAGGTGGAATTCAGGTGGAATTCAGGTGGAATTCAGGTGGAATTCAGGTGGAATTCAGGTGGAATTCAGGTGGAATTCAGGTGGAATTCAGGTGGAATTCAGGTGGAATTCAGGTGGAATTCAGGTGGAATCCAGGTGGAATCCAGGTGGAATCCAGGTGGAATCCAGGTGGAATCCAGGTGGAATCCAGGTGGAATCCAGGTGGAATCCAGGTGGAATCCAGGTGGAATCCAGGTGGAATTCAGGTGGAATTCAGGTGGAATTCAGGTGGAATTCAGGTGGAATTCAGGTGGAATTCAGGTGGAATTCAGGTGGAATTCAGGTGGAATTCAGGTGGAATTCAGGTGGAATTCAGGTGGAATTCAGGTGGAATTCAGGTGGAATTCAGGTGGAATTCAGGTGGAATTCAGGTGGAATTCAGGTGGAATTCAGGTGGAATTCAGGTGGAATTCAGGTGGAATTCAGGTGGAATTCAGGTGGAATTTCAGGTGGAATTCAGGTGGAATTCAGGTGGAATTCAGGTGGAATTCAGGTGGAATTCAGGTGGAATTCAGGTGGAATTCAGGTTGGAATTCAGGTGGAATTCAGGTGGAATTCAGGTGGAATTCAGGTGGAATTCAGGTGGAATTCAGGTGAATTCAGGTGGAATTCAGGTGGAATTCAGGTGGAATTTCAGGTGGAATTCAGGTGGAATTCAGGTGGAATTCAGGTGGAATTCAGGTGAATTCAGGTGGAATTCAGGTGGAATTCAGGTGGAATTCAGGTGGAATTCAGGTGGAATTCAGGTGGAATTCAGGTGGAATTCAGGTGGAATTCAGGTGGAATTCAGGTGGAATTCAGGTGGAATTCAGGTGGAATTCAGGTGGAATTCAGGTGGAATTCAGGTGGAATTCAGGTGGAATTCAGGTGGAATTCAGGTGGAATTCAGGTGGAATTCAGGTGGAATTCAGGTGGAATTCAGGTGGAATTCAGGTGGAATTCAGGTGGAATTCAGGTGGAATTCAGGTGGAATTCAGGTGGAATTCAGGTGGAATTCAGGTGGAATTCAGGTGGAATTCAGGCATGCCTTCAGCAGTAGTGGTCCTCATGTGCCACTGTTGGCACTCGGTTGTTTATTTGATGTGCGTAAAAAAGCATCATCAGGCACCCACCTCACAGGGATAACAACCAGAGGGCAGAAAAGTCTCCAGGAAACAGGTTGAAGATTGAAGGTTTTGGGTGTTGAAGGACCGGGTTCAAATGTCTCAGCCTCTTGAAGGCAACAACTGGTCTCAGTGTGAAATGTGAATCAGCAGCGGATGGAACCCGAGGGCCCACCCAGCTCAGGTAATGTAGGTAAGGAAGTTATACTGGTAGCATCACTGACCAGGTCAGAAAAAAATCTTCAGGGGAGCGAGGCAAGAAGGATGGGTACCTAACCCGTTTGACCATTTTCAAGCACGCGAGGCAGGGGTGCAAGTGCCGTGCACTGGAATTATAGTTCAGGGTTGAAGGATAAAGGTTATAGGTGTGGTGGCAATCAGTTGATTATTTGATGTGCGTCAACAGGGGAAGGGTGCAATAGCTGTGCAACGAAATTCGGGTTGAGGGCACAGGGTTAGACGAGTGCCTTCAGCAGTAGTGGTCCTCATGTGCCACTGGTGGCACTCGGTTGTTTATTTGATGTGCGTAAAAAAAGCATCATCAGGCACCTTATGGGCTCACAGCAGGGGAGGATGTATGCAATGTCTGCCAGCAATGTCACATCAGCAATGTCTGCCAGATCAGACAGATAAAACATGTGGATTAAAAAGGCCGACCTGATTCCAGTGCGATTCAGCATGGTTCAGCGTGATTCAGAGGCCTTGACTGAAGGTCTGATGCTGTGAACGTACCAGAAAGAACAGAATCTTCAGTCTTCTTCATTCGTGCACGCAGCAGACACCAAGCAGCCATCCTGACGACGAACGGATTCAAGCCTGCCGCTCCGTTCATGTCGGCTCCTTGTCAGGCAGCGGCCGCCTCCTTCTTGGCTCGCTTTGCCACCACTCCCATAGCACTGCCAGCTGCTATCTGTTGCTTCTTCATTTCCACTGAACCTTGCTGCTTCAACTGCTGTGGTTGCTTCACCTTGCCCTTCCCTCCTCTCCTGCCACTCCCTCCCTTGCTGCTTCCTGCCCCTGCCTTCATAGCCGCCCCCCACTGCTGCCAACACGACACTCTCACCCTCCTCGACCAATCCCCCATCCCCCACCCTGCCTCCTCCTCTTCCTCCTCGTCCGCTCCTCCTCCCTTGCCCTCTCCTCCCTTTCCCCCTGCCTCCTTCCCCCCTTCCCCCTCGTCTCTCCCCCGCTTCCGCCTCATACGCCCCAGCACCACCTCCTTCCGCCACCGCCTTGCAGCAGCGCCCGCCGCGCCCGATTTCACGGCCAATGGCGTCGCGACAGCTGGCCGGAAGCACGACTCGGTGACAGCGCCACTGTAGCCGGCATACGCCTGGGATGGGGTTACCACCCCTACTGGTACGCTGCTTACGTTACTGTTCATGTTACTGTTTTTGTTGCTGTCGATACCGCTGTTCACAGTGCCAGCTAGCAGCAGCAGATCAGTAGCACCTGAAAAACCACCTGACGAACCGCCTGCCTCCTGCTGCTGCTGCTGCTGCTGTTTCTGCGGCTGACCCTTCTGGTATGGGTCAGCGACCCCCTTGGATGGCTTGCCGGGGGCAGCGGCGGCGGCGGCTGACGTGGCAATGGTGCTGACGTGGCGTGCCAGGCTGGCAACGTGCGGGTGGTAGTGGCGGGCGAGAAGGGAGAGCTCCCAGAGGAATGATGTGAGGGCTGCAGAGAGCTCAGGTTCTGATGCTGCTGGGTCATAGCGCTGGAGGGGAGGAGGGAGGAAGGGGGAAATGAAGAGAGGAGAAAAGTCGAAGCAGGGGAAAAAAGGAGAAAATAAGAGCTCCCAAAGGTAGGATGCGAGGGCGGCTGAAAGCTCAGGTTCAGAAGCTGCTTGGTCGTAGCGCTGGAGGGGAGGAGGGAGAGGACACAAGGGCGAAGCGGGCGAGGAGGACGACGAGGGGGAAGAGGAAGAACAGGGGGACGAGAAGAAATGAGGGCAACTATAAAAAATCAAAGGAAATGAATGCAGACATTTTTGGTCTGTGGAAGCGCAGGAGCACGAGCAAGAGCACAGCAACCGCAGAGCACCATACAGAACCACACTACTCACCGCTAGGCCGCCGTAGGGGCCAAGGCCGCCCCCTGAAGCGTGCAGATCGTCATCTGGGTCCTTGTCTAGGAGCACTCTACAGCGGGGATAGCGGAGGAGCAGGTGCCGCACCACTAGCAGCACTGCGAAGCACACAGAGGGACACAAAAGGAAATGGATAATTAGACATGCGTTGAGACATGTCATATGCGCAGCAGCAGGTTGCACGTTGCTAGCAGCACTGCGGCGCACACAGAGAAGCGGAGATAGAGAGGGCCTTCAGAGTTGAGTGGAGATGCAGGGAAAAACCCCGATGACAATTCCTCTTTGATTTCAAGCGTCACGATAATTCCGTGCATTCAGCAAGGGATAACATCATCTGCCATGCATGAAGCACGACAGTCAGGCCGTATTCTAGATCCATCAGCATGCACGATCGTAGCGCCCAGGATTGCAATAACCCTGTGAGATAAGCTGGTGTTTGAGAATTCTAAAAAGCCCACAATTGTGATAACCCTGTGCCTTCAGCAAGCGTAAAACTTCATCTGCCATGCACGGAGCATGGCCGTCAAAAGGTCTTGGACATCCATCAAGAGGCACGTATTGCTGGGGTGTGGTTCAACCCAAGACTTTACATCCTGAACCCTCACCAGCAGCAGCACCACCATCTAACCCAGAGACTCACCAGCAACAGCACCGGCAGCAGAGAGATGAAGGGCAGCCGCGGAGAGCCGTTTAATGAACGCAGCACAGCGCGTCATGTCCGCCTGCCTGTGACCCGACGACATGAACACCTCTTGACCCACCACTCACCACTCAGCGCCCACCACACACCACACCCTATACCCCAGAAACTCACCAGCAACAGCGCCGGCAGCAGAGAGATGCAGGGCAGCGGCGGAGAGCCGTTTGATAAACGCAGCACAGCGTGTCATGTCCGCCTGCCTGTGACCCGACGACATGAACACCTCTTGACCCACCACTCACCACTCAGCGCCCACCACACACCACACCCTATACCCCAGAAACTTACCAGCAACAGCGCCGGCAGCAGAGAGATGCAGGGCAGCGGCGGAGAGCCGTTTGATAAACGCAGCACAGCGTGTCATGTCCGCCTGCCTGTGACCCGACGACATGAACACCTCCTGTAACGCGGATACCAGAGCTGCTTCTAACGAAGATATCGCGCTACCCCCTGGCGTAATCACCTCCTCTTCTAACGAGTCCGCTTCCTCCGACGGTGCCTTCAACGAGGATGCTTTTACAGAGGGTGATTCTGACGAGAGGGCCGCGACCTGCGCGGGAACGAGAGGCGCCTCGAGAATCATTTGATACACGAGGGTCACGAACCCGCGCATGTCCACATTCAGTGAATCTAGATTCGCCTTCATAACCCTCTGCGCCACCACACAGCACGTCAGCCTATCTTCCAGTCTCAGCCCTAATCTCCGCCTCCTCCCCCCTTCCCACGTCACCACTTCCCCTCCCCCTGCCTCCCCCCCATCTCCCCCCTCCCCCCATCCTCCTGCCAGGTCATCATCGTCCCCGTCTAGCGGCGTCGCCACGTCAGCAGCCAGCTGGCGCAACATGGACAGCAGATCCGGCAGATACTCAACCGACAGCAGATGCGAAAAGTGACCAATCAGGAAGAGCGCGGAGGGGAGCAGCGGGCGCGGGGGGAGGGAGAGCGCGCCGGACCCGTCCGTGGGGCGCGGCTGGTGCAGCATAGCCGCGGCTTTAACTACCCTGAAAAGCGCTTCGAACACGGCTGCTAGCACGCGCGCCTGCTGCTGCTTCCGCGTGGATTCGTCCCGCACTGCCTCCGCCTCCCTGAAATCCCCCTCTACTTCCTTGCGCATCCGCGCGGCTTCTTTCCGCTTCTCCAGCTTCCGCTCTTTCTTCGACTTGGGTTTCCCCGGCTGCTGCTCCTCCCCTTCCGCCGCTCCGCCTGCTCCCCCCGCCGCGCCCCAGGTAGCTTTCCGCGCTGCGCCTCCGCGCGGTCCCCCGGCTCCGCGGCCCTCCGCGGATTGGAGGAGATCGTCGTCGAACTCAAGGGGGTGGAATACCATCAGCACCTGCGATGGCGGAGGATGAGGGAGGGAAGAATGGGGGGGAGTGGAGGGGAGAAGGGGAAAGAGAAGGGGATTGCACGCAAAGGCGGGAAGAGGTGGGAGAATTGAGATAGACGATTAGAAATCCACACACGAGGGCAGTGGGAGACGAGCAGCAGCTGTTAATGCTCGAGATGGAAGAGAACGACGGGAATGGGGTGAAACACCCGGAGAAGTTTAAGAAAGTTCTAAGAAACCACCAACAAACAAGGAGGAAAACGACAGGGATGGGCTGAAACACCCAGCGTGGAACTTGCAGACTGAAGAGTTGCACTCGAGGGGATATTAACCTAACGCAGGTAGGTTTGCAGGAGATATCGCAAAATATGTGTGAAGGAAGGAATGTGTGTGAAGGGGGGGGATGGGGTCGGGGAAGGGGGAAAGAGAGAACGAGAAGAGAGGCAGCAACACCTGAGGGCGCGTGACTTTTTCAACAAGAGGTAATGAGAGGGTGAGGGGAGAAGTAGCAGGAACTGAGAGGGTGCATGACCCACCTGAGGGCGCGTGACGCAGCAGCGTTGGCGGATGAAGTCAGCAACGAGCTCTGCCGCCTCCACTGTGGCCTCTCCGTCGTGCCGCCCGTCCTCCCGCATGAGTTCCGCTATGGTGTTGCAGCAGAGGGAGCTGGGGACGAGGAGAACACGGGAAAGGTGGGGGAAAGGGGTGAACGGTGACGAAGTCAGGTACAAGCTGAACGGCTCAGCAGCCTCTGCCGTTAACTCAACGTTACTGGACTCTCAACCCTCAACTCGCAAAAGCCATCACTGAAACTCTGAACCCGAAACCCAGAGTCCTGAATAAATACACCTGATGTTGTAGTCTGCAAGGTAGCTGCGGGGAATGATTGCGCGGATGAGCTCCGCACGGCAGTTCAAGTGCGGTCCACTCAATTCACGTCCCCAAACCCTGAACCCGGATAAGAAACCACTAAGACTCTGAACCCCAAACCCCAAAACCTGTAACTTCCTACCTGATGCTATCGTCCGCGAGGTCCATGCGCGGAATGATGGCGCGGATGAGCTCCGAGCGGCAGTTGAAGTGCGGAGCGGCGCGCAGCAGTCCGCACATGGCGCGCACTGACACGGCTCGGCGCGCAGCTTGCTTTGCGTGCTTCAGGAGGAGGTTGACGAATGACTGGAGAGGGGAGAGAGAAAGGGTTGAGCACAGGGGGACAGGGGGGGTAAGGCTTTCCACATGGCTTGGCGCGCAGCAGCCCGCACATGGCGCGCACTGACACGGTTCGGCGCGCTGCTTGCTTGCCGTGCTTCAGAAGGAGCGTGATGAAGGATTGGAGAGCGGAGAACAGAGAGCGAAAGGGTTTAGGACACGGGTGGGACGAAGAAGAGATTGAGGTTCTGCAAAGGACATGGGCAGAATGTGGGTAGTGGGGCGATTTCACTCGACCACTCCAATGATGAAAGCGGGTGTGAGGATGAGAGAGAGGACAGCCCAGAGGGAACTAGAAAAGCGCTCAGATAATTGTAGTCTATTGGGAGCGTCAACGAGGTGAAGGCCTCTCAGCAATCCAGTGTCATCACCGCGCCTCCCAGTTTCCCCTCCCAATCCTTAACCCTCGAGATTCCCTGCCCCTTTCCACTTTCCCCACTGCAGAATTAACTAGACCCTCAGAACTGGATAGCTACAGGCCGACCGGAATCGAGGAATACTGGGGTGAGTGGGAAGAGACCGATTGGAGGACACGAGGGCGCTCAGATAATTGTAGTCTATTGGGAGCGTCAACGAGGCGAGGCCTCTCAGCCATCCAGTGTCATCACCGCGCTTCCCAAGGCCCTTCCCGTTCCCCATCCTTCCCATTCCCTTTCCTCACCCGCCCTTCCCCTCTCCCCATTCCCCACAAGCAAAGGCAGAATAGCGCCCGGAAACTTGTAAACTACATGCCGAATCGGGGTATAGATGGGTTGGATTGGGAGAGTGGGGAGAGACGGACTGAAGGAGGGGGAGTCGGAGAGCGCTCAGATAATTGTAGTTTATTGGGAGCGTCAACGAGGTGAAGGCCTCTCAGCAATCCAGTGTCATCACCGCGCCTCCCAGTTTCCCCTCCCAATCCTTAACCCTCGAGATTCCCTGCCCCTTTCCTCTTTCCCCACTGCAGAATTAACTAGACCCTCAGAACTGGATAGCTACAGGCCGACCGGAATCGAGGAATACTGGGGTGAGTGGGAAGAGACCGATTGGAGGACACGAGGGCGCTCAGATAATTGTAGTCTATTGGGAGCGTCAACGAGGCGAGGCCTCTCAGCCATCCAGTGTCATCACCGCGCTTCCCAAGGCCCTTCCCGTTCCCCATCCTTCCCATTCCCTTTCCTCACCCGCCCTTCCCCTCTCCCCATTCCCCACAAGCAAAGGCAGAATAGCGCCCGGAAACTTGTAAACTACATGCCGAATCGGGGTATAGATGGGTTGGATTGGGAGAGTGGGGAGAGACGGACTGAAGGAGGGGGAGTCGGAGAGCGCTCAGATAATTGTAGTCTATTGGGAGCGTCAACGAGGTGAAGGCCTCTCAGCCATCCAGTGTCATCACCGCGCTTTCCTACTTAATCGATTCTCCCTCACTTGCATGACCTTCTCTTCCCAAAATCGCCCGTTCTCAAAAAGCAAAACCAGAAGGTTTAGGCTCTGTCCAGGCGTATCAGACCGGCTGTAATGGCTCGAATGAACACAGCTTCATAACGCAGCAGCGGTATGTGGAACAAAATACGCAACAGCGAATACCCGTTACAAGGCGGACCTGGTAGGATTGCAGCAGGCCCTCCTCGAAGAGCCACCGCTTCTTGACCTCCTTGCTCATCACCATCGCGCGCTCCTTCTCCGAGCGACGTGAGAAACGGCTTGTATCGAGGCGACTAGGAGACAAAAACCCGAAACCCGCTTCATATGACGGACCTGGTAGGATTGCAGCAGGCCCTCCTCGAAGAGCCAGCGCTTCTTGACCTCCTTGCTCATCACCATCGCGCGCTCCTTCTCCGAGCGCATGCGCACGCGGTAGCCGGGGATGATGTCTCTAAACACTGCTGTCAGCGAGAGAACTGCGAGGCTCGCCACGATGGCGTCTAGATCCAAACACAGCTTCTGAAATGGGGTTGATGGAGGGGGGAAGCGGGAAAAAAGGGGGAAAGCGGTGAGAAATATCCTCTCCTTCTCCGAGCGCATGCGCACGCGGTACCCGGGGATGATGTCTCGGAAGACTGCTGTCAGCGACAGCACCGCAAGGCTGGCCACAATGGCGTCAAGGTCCAAACACAACTTCTGACATGGGGGGAAAAAGAGGAGGACGCGGGGGGTGAAGGAGGGAAGGTTTTGAGTTTCAAGGCAGGCGCACTTTAAAAGAGAGGTGATGCTCACTATGCTCACCACATCGCATCCCGCCGCAGTCGTTGCAGCTGGGACAGGACACTCACTTGCAGAAGCGAGAGACGACACTCACGTGCAGAGACTTCAAGATGCCGATGTGCGTCTCGTTTTGAGTCGACTCAAAACTCGACTCACTTGCAGAAGCGAGAGACGGCACTCACGTGCAGAGACTTCAACATGCCGATGTGAGTCTCGGGGTCAGCGAGAATTTGCGTGCTCATCCGCGCTATAGCCTTCTTCACTGCCGCCCTCCGCTCCTCCACCGACATCTCCTCCTGCAACTCCATCTGCGAAAAAGACAGTAGAGAAAAAAGTTAGCAGTTAATATCCCACTAAACCATATAGAAAGAAGAAATCCATAACATAAAGGGGCATCACTAAGTACCGAGCAAGAAGGACGTACCATCACCATGCCTTTGGGCAAAAGGGAGGGGAGGAAGGGAAGAGCGTACCATGGCTTGCTCTTGCAGGGTAAGCTTCGACGCATCCTTCGGCTGCCTCCTAGCCCCTGCTTCCTTCCCCTCCGCCGCCCCACCCTCGCCCTCCTCCTCCTCCTCCCCTTCCTCCGCCTCCTCTCCTCTCGGACCTCCCTTACCCTCCTCCCCCTTCTTCCCTTTCCTCCCTTTCTTCCCATCCTCTTTCTCCCCGGCCAATTCTTTCCCTTTCTCCCCTTTCTCTCCCTCCGCCCCTTCCGCCACTTCAATCGCGCGGAACATCAGCCGGCCGTCAAGGGTTTTAACCGGCAGAGCGTCAACAGCATCCACCAACACACCCTTGTCCCTCGCCGCTATAAGCCCGAAACCCCGCATTGAACCCTTCTTCTCCCCCTCCGCCCCTGCTGCCAATTCCACCGCAACCTCCTCCGCGTCTCCTCCCACACCCGCGGAAGCGGCGCGGGGTTTCGGCGCAAACTTCCCCGCGGCACCCGCTGGCGCAGCCCACCCAGGGCGGCGGGATCCCCTCTCGTACTCCGCCTCTTCATCCTCCGACTCATCTTCCCCCTCCGCCTCCGCACCCTCTTCTTCTTCCCCTTCCGCCCCATCCCCCTTCCTTCCGCCCTTCCCCTTGTCCGCTCGGCGCGCTTCCCCCGCCTTCCCTTTAGCGCCTTTCTGGGGCAGAGAGCCGAGACCAGCCGCTGATGAATCAGCGAAGACCATCACTTCGTCAATATCGTCGTCGTCGTCGCTAAAGTTACCCTCCTCCTCCTCTTCATCGTCCTCCTCCTCATCCTCATCGTCAAACTCGTCGTCAGAAATCACAGGCTCCATTTCCTCCTCCTCGTCATCCTCCTCCTCCTCTTCCTCCTCGTCCTCCGCCATTTCTATTTCCTTCTCTTCCTCCTCATCTTCGTCTCCCGTCATCCGCGCATCCGCTGCGGCGCCATCTTCATCCTCTTCCTCTTCATCCGCTAGCTCCTCATCCTCGTCAGTCACGTCCTCTTCCACGTCATCCTCGTCCACGTCATCACTCGCATCTGAACCTTCTGAGTCGTTATCATCGGAACTAGCCTCCTTCTCCCCTTCATCATCCTCGCTACTGTCAGCATCGCTTCCTTTCTCAGCACGATCTGGTCTAGGCAGTTTCGGCTTAGCTCCCTTGGTTTCACTGAGGATAAACAGGACACATTGGACAAACAATGAATCTGTCAGTATTACACGCCATATAATATTAAATTACTAGGCTAGAGTGTGCGACGAAACGCGTACGGGCAGAGCGATTGACCGCTCACCTGCCCAATTGCTGCTCCTCGAGGCCCGAGAGGAAGCGCGCGAAGTGCTGGTGCTGCGCGAAGAACGCCACGTCCTCGTCTGACAGCTCAACGTCCTCCTCCGCCGCCGCCGCCGGAGCCGGTGATTTCGCGGGCTTGGCGGATTTTGCGCCGGCCTTGCCTCCTCGCCCTGCTGTCGTTCCCCCACGTCCTCGGCCACGATTGCTGGCGACTAGCCGGCTAGCGGGCTGCACGGAACCGGTAGTTTTCCGTGACGATGCCTTGTCCTTGGGATTGGACTTTCCGCTGCTGCCGCCACGTGTCTTTCCAGCAGCAGGTTTGCCACCCGATCCACGTTTCATGATAGGTCCACCCTGAAAAGTTGATGACGAATAAGGTAGCGACAGTCGCAGGACAGATATTAGGAGAAGGTGAAGATGGTATGCGCAAAATGGAGTGAGGAAGAGCACAGAGCTGATACTGACAGAGCGAAGCGTGGGTAGTGAGATGAGAAATCATCCAGATGTAAGCTGGTCAGAATGTTTGGATGGGTCGACGGGACTGAATCCGTCTGACATGGAAGATTCAAGAAAATTTGTAAACACCCAACAGTCTACAATAACCCAATAGAGATTAATTTGCTAAGTAATGCAGGAACCCGAACTCAAATGTCTGGAACACGCTTATGTTAGATAAGGCCGTAATCTGACCTTTGTTCCTCCGCCGCGAGCCATGGCGGTCGTCGCGTGACGGAAAGGTCACGGCGAGCTGTGGAAGCGTATCCGCCGCTGCCACATGCGGTGCGTGGTACAATACAGAACGTGGAATCAACTAGTTTATGGTAGCTGTGACTACTCCGATACTACTTGGATCAGTTTCTGTTCGACAATCCCAAGGGGCCCTTTTCTGGATAGCTGTTGATAAAATTTGTTCATTCTCGAGAGGAAGTTGTGTGGTGGGGGTTGATTTACTGTAGAGGTGGTTGCCACCGATTGGGTGAACGAAACGAGGGATGGGTTCTAATATCTGAAAAATTCTCTACAATTTGTGAAACTGTGTACACTTGTGTCAGGTGTCTATCTCAAATCGAGGCAACCTAAATTCGAACTGCCTTGGACTTGTGCAGGGTCCTGACAACTTCTGATTGGTCGACTGATAAGTGCATTTTTCTGACACTAGCCGCGCGTGACAATGGCGAATGACGAGTCGGCAGCGAAGCGCCATTTCCGCCTGAAGGTGCGCTTGCGTCACGGAACGGAATGCTGCGAGCGATTCGCGAAAATAAGAAAAACTTCATGAGGCTTCCTGTGCTTCATGTTTGGCGTGAATCTTAGACGGATCAGGGAGAGTGCGGAATCAGGAGAATGTCACCGCTACAGTGTCCAAATCCGTTGAATGTGACGTTAAAGAGCGCACAGATTAGCGCGCCGGCGCGAAGCTCGTATTGGAGCTCAGCTTGTTCCATTCCATGTTAGTCAAGCCGGATTGACAACCTGATTCGTCCCTTTCGAGCCTCGTCTCCACCCCCAAACCAGGTGGTCAATTGGGAAGATCTCGACACGTCAGCGTCCACGCATCCTGATGACGTGGCACACGGAATCACCGTCAGTGCCAGCAGCGGATCGGCACGGCCGTTATCCGAGCTGGCAGGGCGGCAATGCGGAGTGAACCCGTCGGATTGGGCGGCTATCAAGGACACGTGGCAGCAGGCGGAAGCGGAAGGGTCGGGGGGGAATCTGAACGCGCGGGGAAGGCGCGCGAGGGGGAGAGGCGCAGCCGGGGGAGGGATCATGGGCGGAGGGGCGGTGGGGGGATGGATCCGCGGGTTGCTGGGGATGGGGGAGGATCAAGGGGGAAGGGACGGGGGAAAAGATGCAGAAGGATCTCGAGGAGGCGAGAGGGAGGGGAAGCAGGGAGAGAGGGGAGGAGAACTGGGGGAGAAGGGACAGGAGCAGGGGGAGGAAGGGGGGGAATGTGGGCGCATATACCTGGTGCAGAAGGTAAGGCGGGGATGGGTTGGGAATGGGTTGAGAGTGGTGCTGGGGTATCGAGCTGGGGTATGGAGCTGGGGTATGGGGGACCGTTTGGGGGGGGTGAATGGGGACTAAAGGTGGGCTCTAGGTGAACCTTGGGGGAGTGCGAGGAAAAGGCCATGTATGGGGCAAGGCAATGCGGTTCAATGTGGGGTAATGTGGTGCAACGTGGGGCACTGCTTTGCAATACCAGTTCGAGAACCTTGAATTGGCGTCCCCTCATTCGACTTGACTCTCCTCCTGCCGGCGCTATACTTACACCAATTTTTTTCGTCTCCTGTCCTTGTTGTGTTGGCATGCCATGTGATGCAGGGTGGCAGCGATGGGGTTCTAGCAGTCATGTGAGTGCGCACACGCACATGTGCATGCATGTGTGCATGCGTGCGTGCGCACGGACATGGGCATGCTCACAAATGTGCACACACATACATACATGAGGGCATACATACATGAAGGCACACATCCATCGGTGTGCAATGTGTAACGCATGATGCATGATGTTTAATTAATCATCACTCTGCTGTTATCACTCCCAGCATCTTTTGAGGCGCCTCAAAAGGACAATTCCCAACATCAGCCCAATCAAGGACAGCCCGTGCCTGCCTCTCTCTCTCCCCTACCAATGCATGCCCATGCCAGCCCGCACCCAAGCGTCCCACCAGCCGCCATAGCCCTCTCTGCCGTGCACCGATTCAACATGCACCTCGCCTCTGATGTGAGTCTGCCTCCCTTGTGAGAGTAGCTGTGGTGTGTGCACGCATTACGTGTGCCTGCATCCTCTCTGCCTCTCTGCCTCTCTGCCTCTCTGCCTCTCTGCCTCTCTGCCTCTCTGCCTCTCTGCCTCCCTTCCCCTCTGCCTCTCCGCATCCTCAACATTAGGCATCACTGCGTGCATCCATCCGAGTCAGACAGTTACTCTGTCTTTCTCCCCATCAGTTTCTCCCCATCAGTTTCTCCCCATCAGTTTCTCCCCATCAGTTTCTCCCCATCAGTTTCTCCCCATCAGTTTCTCCCCATCAGTTTCTCCCCATCAGTTTCTCCCCATCAGTTTCTCCCTAACAGTTTCTCTCTATCAGTTTCTCTATCAGTTTCTCTGTATGCTCTGCTGTGTGCTCTGCAGATTCATTATGACTTTGACGTCTTTCTCCCATCCCCAAGATTCGCACTGCATGGTACGTAGGGTGTGATAGGCAACTCAAAAGTCACACCACACCATGTCCCTTTCCCTCTCCCTCACCACACCATCATCCTTCTGTCCCTCCATTGCAATTCGGGCATGTCATGTACATAGCCGCTCTTTCGTTACAATCACACACCTCTCTCTGCTTTTGGGACGTTCCAAAGCCCCATTATTCGCTCCATTATTCCTCGTTGCAGTCACACACCTCGTTATGGCGTTAGAGACGACTCACAGCTCCTGTACCCCTTTTTACAATCACAACAGATGTGACTTTGGAGGTTCGGGTTCTGCTAGGGGGCGCTGCTGGTATGGAGAAGGGAAGGAGTGAGGGTAGTGTGGGAGAGAAGGGGGGGGGAGCGGAGGAAGAGGAGGAGGAAGAGGAGGAGGAGGAGGAGGAGGAGGAGGAGGAGGAGGAGGAGGAGGAGGAGGAGGAGGAGGAGGAGGGGAAGGGGAAGGGCGGGTGCCTATCTTTAGACGCTGGGGATTTGTGCAATCAGATTCATCAAATGTTTCACCATCAAGTGCTAACAGTCTCCCACACGTATGCCTCTTCTTCCGAGGTTGCCTTCCTCACTTATTTTGAGGCGCCTCTAAGTGGTTGCGATAAGGGAAATACGTTTGTGCAGGAAAAACTATGTTCAACCACTTCAGTTCAACCATCTCATCAATGGTTGAATTGAGTGCATGTTGCCACCCACCCGCACGTGTGCTGTTTGCAAGCCTGTCTTTTGCCCCGAACCCAACTCCATGTCCACGTGGCATCCTTGCATTGCGCCACGTGGCATCTTTGCATTGGGCCACGTGTCACCATGCTGCAGGCTGGTGGTGTCTGCTGGAGGGAAGGAGGTGGCAGTGCGAGTGGCAGAGGCAAACAATCTGAGTGAGTCACTCTAGCCACCACCGCCACATCACACCGCATGCTGCACTTATTGAGGGTATATGTGTTTTGGACAACAGAACGAACCCTGGAGGGGTGAACCTAAAGCTTCTGCGGTTGAACGATTTGCCTGCTAGCGTTGTTTGCGTCTGTGTGCCTTATTTCTCCGATTCTTGAGTCGACTGCAACAATCTCACTCGCTCGTTGCTGAGGTGTGGCAGGTGAGGAGGAGCAAAAGGAGGCAGTGCTATATTTTGAGGTGCCTCAAAAGGCAGTGCTATACCCCTGGTAATTGTGAATCAAGCTCAGAATCTCTGTCCCTCGTCCTTCTTGCTCGTGTCTGTGGCAGGTGAGGAGGAGAGAGAGGAGGCAGTTCTCTACCACAGCTACCGAGGCATGCTCACTAACAACACTCAAATACACTTAGTACCCGATACAGGTACGATCTCTTTGCTCTTTTTTTTTTTTTTTTTTTTTGTCGTTGTTTCTGTTTTCTGCCTTGTCTGATGTGTCTAATTCGTTTCCCCCCACTTTCGTGGTTCCCCCATCCATCCCCTTTTTCTGCCGTTCCTATCTTACCGCCCTGGTATTCTGACCCTTTCCCTCGCCTTTGCACTTCTGAGCGCCCCCTTTCCCTCCCCTTGCTCGCACAGGCATACGGCTTGTGAACTGGGCACCCAAGCAGGCTGCCAGGAGTGCAGGCCCGAGTAGGGTTGTCAATGCGAGTGTGCCCCATGCACGGAACGAGCGTGGTTGGGGGGGGTGAAGGGTTTTGGCTGGTGGAGGGGGGAATGAGCAGGTGTACAGAAAGTGAACTGGGCTCCCAAGCAGGCTGCCAGGAGCGCAGGCCCGAGTAGGGTTGTCAATGTGAGTTCCTCCCTTGCAAGGAAAGAGTGCGGTTGGGGGTTGAGGTGTGGAGGGGGATGAGCAGGCATACGGCTAGTGAACTGGGCTCCCAAGCAGGCTGCCAAAAACACAGGCCCGAGTAGGGTTGTCAATGTGAGTGTGTGTGCCCCATGCAAATTTCGAGCGTGGATGGGGGCTTTGAGGGGTAGAGGGGGAAGGAAGGAGCAGAGCAGGCATTTGCCCAGTCAACTGGGTTCCCACCTGATTTTTTTGAATCGCTGTGTTCACCTTACCAGCTCTTCGTTTACATTTCTGCCCACAGTATTTTGGTCCTGACCACCTTGCCTGATCCCCCTTTCCCGCATTTTATCCTTCCGTCCAACCCCTTAACCCCCCCTCCCCACCTCCCCTCCCCCAGCTCTTATCATCAGACGATGAGCTCTTTCCAGTCAAGAAGGCCCTTCTGCGACCATGCCTTTCCTCTCGTCTTTCCTCCCCCTTCCCCACTCGCTTCATTCCTCTTCTTTCGTCTTCCCCAAACCCACCCTCCTTTACCCCCTGGTCCCCAGCTCTTATCATCAGACGATGAGCTTTTCCCAGTCAAGAAGGCTCTTCTGCGACCGTTCTTCCCCAACTCACGAAGAGCAATTCTTCTCCTTTTTCCTCAGCTCGCTGAACTGGCTCCATTCTTCCCCTTTCTTCATCCCTTGTTCCCCAACGCCCCGCCGCTTCCGCTTCCGACCCCAGCTCCTATCATCAGACGATGAGCTATTCCCAGTCAAGAAGGCACTTCTGCGACCGTGCCTCACACTTACTAAAGTATGTTGTTCTATGAACATGTGGCTTTTTCCAATGCCGTGTCTTTCTATGCTAGTGTGTCCCCTGTTTCCTCCTTCCCGTCCCACGTTCTCTCCTTCCCGTCCCACCGTCCACACTCTCGACTATCTTACCAGAATGCTCACAAGAAAGACGACTGGAGCGTGCTCCCACGTTTCTAGAGGCGCCCTTAAAAGGGCAGGCAGGCAGGCAGGCAGGCAGGGGGCTTCCAGTTTGACACCCCACTCCCTGACTGCCCTTTCTGACTTTCCTTCATGCTACTCCAGGCAGTGCAGGACACGAGCCCAGAGCCCGCAACCGTTCAAGTACCCATCGACTGCTTACTGCTGGACCGAGTGCTGCTGTTCTTAGAGGCGGATTTCAAGGGGCAGGGGGGAGACTTCCAGTTTGACATCAACCTCATTCAAGACCTGAGGGAGGCAGCAAGTGCCTTGGGGCTGAAAAGTCTCCAAGATCTCTGCGACAGGGGCTCTTTGAATCGCGCATCCGGTGAGAGGGGTTCCATGGTATAGGGCTTCTGATCCTATTTCAGGGTTCAGGTTTCCAGGGGCCGGCAGGCAGGGAGCTTCCAGTTTGACGTCAACCTGACTGGGGACCTGAGGGAAGCAGCTGCTGCCTTGGGGCTCAAGAGCCTTGCAGACCTCTGAGACCAGCGTCAAGGGCTCTTTGAATCGCGCATCCGGTGAGAGTGGGTTCCTGGCGTGGAGCTTCATGCTATAGCTTCCGCCCTGCCCTTTTGAGTCGACTCAAAAGTCACTGGTGAGAGTGGGTTCCCTTCGTAGAGTATGATGCTGTAGTTTCCGCCCTGGCCTGCCCTGCGCTTCCTTTTTACCGTGCAACCCCATGCGTGCACACCCCATCCCCATCCATGCACCCTCATCCATGCACCCCCATCCATGCACCCCCATCCATGCACCCCCATCCATGCACCCCCATCCATGCACCCCCATCCATGCACCCCCATCCATGCACCCTCATCCATGCACCCCCATCCATGCACCCCCATCCATGCACCCCCATCCATGCACCCCCATCCATGCACCCCCATCCATGCACCCCCATCCATGCACCCCCATCCATGCACCCCCATCCATGCACCCCCATCCATGCACCCCCATCCATGCACCCCCATCCATGCACCCCCATCCATGCACCCCCATCCATGCACCCCCATCCATGCACCCCCATCCATGCACCCCCATCCATGCACCCCCATCCATGCACCCCCATCCATGCACCCCCATCCATGCACCCCCATCCATGCACCCCCATCCATGCACCCCCATCCATGCACCCCCATCCATGCACCCCCATCCATGCACCCCCATCCATGCACCCCCATCCATGCACCCCCATCCATGCACCCCCATCCATGCACCCCCATCCATGCACCCCCATCCATGCACCCCCATCCATGCACCCCCATCCATCCACCTGCCTGCCATCCCAGTGAGTACACCTTTGCTGAGGTGGCGGAACGCAATGTGGGTGGCAACTGTTGGCTGCTTCTGGATGGCATGGTGCTGGATGTAACCAGATGGTTACCGGAACACCCGGGAGGCGATACAATCATTCCAACTCAGGTGAGGCTCAGTGGTGGTGAGTAAATGTGACTACGGTTTTGAAATGTCTATGTCACTTTGTCTTTTTTCCTTCACAAGGGTACACTGCCACTTGTCCTCTCTATAAGCTTCCTTGTTTGCGTTTAATGGGGTGAACACTGTGGGGGCTCAATCGGGACTGCACTGTTTTCTTTGAGCTGTACCATTCATCACGAGAGTCGTTTCTTTACCTAAGGGTGAGTCAGTAAACTCGTATGCCAACTACAGCAACTTTCGCCCTTTTCTATATCGTTATTGCTGTGGGATCTTCAATATTGTTCATTTGGTTTTGTTCCCTAATAACTCTTGTCCATTTTCTGTTGTAAAATTGCAGCATTTCTACATGGGAGAGCTTCAAGAGGATGATAGGGTTAAGGTGAGACAAGTGGTGTTGTTTGTTCAGTCACTTTATTTCTAACTTTCGTCACCATTTGAATTAACATGTGGCTTTTGCTTGCAGTTGGTGGAGCAAGAAGACCAGCAACCATCCGCAGAGTTTATGCAACAATTGTGGGAGTACACCCACTCGTTTCGCCTTCATGGAACCACAATCAAGAACTTGTAGAAAGTGTTACCCAATTATAAAGGGCCTCATTGATATGTAATGATATTGTTGTACACTTAAGAATTGTAAGCTTCTAGTAACAACAGTTCAGCCAACAGCGCGAACCTCGAAGTTGGCTTTGCTGCTACCAGGACTGACAGGAATAGGGTATAGCACCACCACCATAGCTTTAGAGACATAGGCGTGATTTTGACTGGAATCTCGAGTCTCGCTCGACCTATCAGCCGCTACGATTTGTCGTAGCGCCTAACACGCGACGTAGCGCTCGAATCGCAGTCGCTTGTTTTAGGTGTGGGTCCAGCCGCTAAGCCTTTCGCTTAGCTACTGTCCCTCCTACTTCGCCTTCTCGGGCCTGCTGAGTCTCGCATCCTATCACCTAAGCGACGCTAGTACGCTGTGTTACAACTCGACGCTTCAGGAAGGTCTAGAAAAAACGTTCAGGGAGGAGACCATCTTTCGCAGCAGGACCGTTTGTCACTTTCTTACACCGAGGGATCGCAGATCTGGTGCTAATAACGATGGCCGTTACATCCGTCCACCGTGTTCTTTCGCGCAACCGAGCGACAGGAAGCGCGCTCGGCGCGCTCTTCCGATCCGTCGAATCCGGATCGCAAGCAGGAGTTTCCGCGCCGGCCACGTCACCAAATGGCGCCGCCGCGCTGGCCAGCCGCCACGTCAGCACGTGCGATCTCGCGGGGTTTGCGGGAGGTCGTGACGTGGATGCGGTGCTAAGCGGCGCGGTGTCTCCCTTCAGAAGCTCCGTGACTTGCGCCGCTGCGTCGTCGATGTCGTTTCGCGGCATTGCTCCGTCAGTCGCGGCGGGAGACGCGGCGGCGATCGCAGCGCAGTGCAGGCGTGGATACGCGACCTTTTCCCGATCGTGAGTAGCAGCTTTCACGCAGCTCCGCTATGATTCAAGATCGCGTGAGACTACCGACTTAGCCGAGTCTTTGTCAAGATCGGGTGGCTCGTGTCGCGATTTTCACAAGCATGATTTCGCCTGCCGCTGTTTTGGTCGTCTTACGCTCAAAACCGCAAGGATTTATTCGCCTACGGCTGTGCATCCGTGCCCCTTATTCTGCTAGTGCTTGTGCGGTTTTCACTGGCGGCGAATCTGTGAGAAATTTCAAAAGTGATACAAGCATATCCACTTGCTCGTCTACCGCTATTCATCCGTGCCCCTTATTCTGCGTGCGCTTGAACACCGCTTGTGCGCGTCCCTCCCCGCAACCCTCCCCGTGTCCCTCCCCGCGTGCCGCCTCCCCACGTGTCTCCCCGCATGCCTACGCCTCTCCCGCGTATCCCCCCTCGTGCGTGCGTATCTCCCCGTGTGCAGCAAGCCGCATTTGAACATCGGCACCATCGGCCATGTGGATCACGGCAAGACCACACTCACCGCTGCCATCACCAAGGTACGCGACGCGCAGCCGCGTTTCATCGCCGCCAGTTATACCAGGGTGATGCGCTTTGCTTTTCCACCATGAAAGGCCTTTGCTTTGCTTCCTGCCCTTGTGTCTTCTCCTCTCACCCTTGTTCCCTATCCTTCTCGTTTCCTATCCTCCTCTTCTCCCCCCTCCAACCATTGTGTCCACAAAGGTTCTGGCGGACGAGGGCAAGGCGAAGGCGATTGCGTTCGATGAGATTGACAAGGCGCCTGAGGAGAAGGCCCGCGGCATCACCATTGCTACTGTGAGTGCAGAGCATACAAGGGTGGGGGGGGGGGACGAGGTTGTGTGCTAGCGTTCGCCTCATCGGCGGACGAGGGCAAGGCGAAGGCGATTGCGTTCGATGAGATTGACAAGGCGCCCGAGGAGAAGGCTCGTGGCATCACCATTGCTACTGTGAGTGCATCATTGCTGTTGCTGCTGTGAGTGCTTAGGCGGAGACGTGGCCCATTCACAGCTGCTGAGTCACATGGACTCCCATTTTCGTTGACTCTCGTTGATTCACATCTGACGCCCATTGACTTCCGTTGACTCTTGTTGACCCCCCTTCACCTCTCCCTCGTTGACCCGTTGACTCTCGTTGACTTTAGGCCCATGTGGAGTACGAAACAGAGAAGCGCCACTACGCACACGTGGACTGCCCAGGCCACGCGGACTACGTGAAGAACATGATCACAGGCGCCGCTCAGATGGACGGAGGCATTCTCGTGGTGTCGGCCCCTGATGGCCCCATGCCCCAGACGCGCGAACACATTCTGCTGGCCAGACAGGTGAGTAGGGACGGGCCGTTTTGACAGAATGGCAAGGCAGCACGTGGGCACGTGGGCCGTTCCTCCTCCTCTCCTCACCCCCCTTCTCCGGCCATGCGGACTACGTGAAGAACATGATCACAGGCGCCGCTCAGATGGACGGAGGCATTCTGGTGGTGTCGGCTCCTGATGGTCCCATGCCTCAGACGCGCGAACACATTCTGCTGGCCAGACAGGTGAGAGAAAGGATGAGCTCTTTAGACGCAGAAGGAAGGCAGCACGTGCTCTGCTACTCTCCCCCCCCTACCTCAACCCGCCCTGCCCTTTTACCTCCTCCTCCTCGCCACACCCACCACCCCACTCGAGCCACGCGGACTAAGTGAAGAACATGATCACAGGTGCTGCTCGGATGGACGGAGAATGGTCACAGGCACGCACCTGTAGTCTGTCTGTAGTACCCGAGTTCACCTTGTTGTCTCTTTCGCAGCACGCCCCACCTTCTCGGAGCTCACATGCCCTGTCTCTACCCACCCACCACGTCCCTTTGACCTGGCAGGTGGGCGTGCCGTCGCTGATGTGCTTCCTTAACAAGGTGGATGATGGTGGGAAGGAGGAGCAGAACACGCCTTGCTTCGTCCACATGCCTCATGCGCACGTGCCTCCCCTCCCCTCACCTCCCCCCTCCCTCCAGGTGGGCGTGCCGTCGCTGGTGTGTTTCCTGAACAAGGTGGACATGGTAGACGATGAGGAGCAAGAGAGCACGCTTTGCCTTGTCCACATGCCTCATATGTGTGTGCCTCCCTGACTCCTCCCTTCGCCTTCCCCCTCTCTCCAGGTGGGAGTGCCGTCGCTGGTGTGTTTCCTGAACAAGGTGGACATGGTAGACGATGAGGAGCTGCTGGAGCTGGTGGAAATGGAACTGCGAGGTGAGAGGGGCAGAGCGAGTGAGTTGGCGAGTAGGGGTTGTGTGCGGTGGGAGTGGATGCATGTGTGGCTGCTGTTAGCAAGGTGGATTTGGTAGACGACGAGGAGCTGCTGGAGCTGCTGGAGATGGAGATGGGGTGAGTAACAGAAGGACAGAGGGAATGAGGTAGTGCAGGAGCGGGCTCGTGTGTGAATCAGTGAGGGAGGGAGTGTGGTAGGGTTTGCGTGCATGTGCGGCTGTTGTTAACAAGGTGGATATGGTAGACGACGAGGAGCTGCTGGAGCTGCTGGAGCTGCTGGAGCTCGTGGAGATGGAGCTGCGAGGTAAGTGGGACAGAGTGAGTGAGGTGGTGTGCGGGTAAGGTAGGCAGGTGAGTAAGCGAGGGAGTGCACGTGAGTGCAATGTATGAGGGTCTCCACCCTCCTCCACCCTCATTCATGCGAGGGTCAATGCTATGCAGTGTGCTCTAGTGCAACCCGCCCTTCCTTCCCTGCTCTTTCCCCTTTGTCCTCCGTCTCCCTCCCGCCCCCAGAGCCCCTTTCCTTCTACAAGTTCCCAGGAGGCGACATCCCCATCGTGTGCGTGTCGATGCGGTGCTCTAGTTCCTTCCCTTTCTTCCTCACCCTCTTCCGTGACAATCTCCCCCCCTCCGTGCCACCCCTCTCTCTCACCTAGAGCTGCTCTCCTTCTGCAAGTTCCCAGGGGACGATATCCCCTTCGTGCACGGGCCAGTGCTTAAATGTATGGTGCCCCCCGATCCTTCCTACCCCGCTCCCCCTCCACCCGCCCTCGCTTCCAAACGGAGCTGCTGTCCTTCTACAAGTTCCCAGGGGACGACATCCCCATCGTGCGCAGGTCACTGTGTTCCAGCGGAACCTCCCCCCTCAATCCCGCCCCAACCCCCCCCCCCCCCCCCCTCTCTTCTCACGCCCTTTTCCCCCCAGAGCTGCTGTCCTTCTACAAGTTCCCAGGGGACGACATCCCCATCGTGCGAGGGTCAGCACTAGCAGCACTGCAGGGCACCAATGAGGAGATCGGCAAGAAGGCCATTCTCATGCTCACAAAAACCCCTCCTCGCCCTCTCTTTCCCCTCTTTCTCCCTTGCCCTGTCCCACTGCCCTCCCCCCTCTTTCCCCACATCCCTCCCTCCAACCTTTCCCCCCAGAGCTGCTGTCCTTCTACAAGTTCCCAGGGGACGACATCCCCATCGTGCGAGGGTCAGCGCTGGCAGCACTGCAGGGCACCAATGAGGAGATTGGCAAGAAGGCGGTGCTGAAGCTCATGGAAGCCGTGGACGAGTATATCCCTGAGCCGCAGCGGTCACTGGACAAGCCCTTCTTGATGCCCATTGAAGACGTGTTCTCCATCCAGGTGGGTGTCCCACCTCGGTTGTGCTCAAGGCCATAACAGTTCAGAGATTTTGAATGCATGGACGAATGCATGGTGAGTGCAGCACTGCAAGCAGCAGGCAGTGCTCAAGGCCATAACAGCCGTGGACGAATGCATCCCTGAGCCCCAGCGCTCTCTTCGCAAGCCCTTGTGATGTTGCAGGAAATCTCCTTTTGAGTCGACTCAAAAGTAACTGCGAGCAGCAGGCGGTGCTCGCTCAAGGCCATAACAGCCGTGGACGAGTCCCAACGCCGTGGCATCTCTGAGCCCCAGCGCTCTCTTCGCAAGCCCTTGTGATGTTCATTGAGGATGTGATCTCCCGCAACGGTCTCTCTCGTCACCACCTTCCTCCCTTTCCCCCCTCCACGCCTCCCACTTCCTCTCCCTCCCCACTCCTCTTCCCCCTCCGTCCCCGTTGCCATCTTGGCCCCTCACAGGGTCGAGGCACAGTGGTGACGGGGCGGGTGGAGCAGGGGATACGTTGAGTCGACTCAGAAGCCTCAATTTCTTTCTCTTCCCCCTTGTCGCTATGTGCATCCCCTTCCTCCCCTTCCACATGCTGCTTCCAGGGCCGAGGCATAGTGGTGACAGGGCGTGTGGAGCAGGGGATCTTCTGTGATGAGTAAATAGCCCCTCCCCTCCCCTTCTCTATTCTTACCCTCTTGCTTCCTTCCGTACAGGGTCGAGGCACAGTGGTGACAGGGCGAGTGGAGCAGGGAATCATCAAAGTGGGCGATGAAATCGAGATCGTGGGCATGAAGGTGCGCATGGGGGGGGAAGAGGGAGGGGTGGGGCAGGGAAGGAGGGGTGTTCGGGGTAAGTAGAGGGCATCTGAAACGCTTGAAGGGCGAGTGGAGCAGGGAATCATCAAAGTGGGGGATGAAATCGAGATCGTGGGCATGAAGGTGCGCATGGGGAGGGGAGGAGGGAAGGGAAGGGGGGTAAAGGGAGGCCTATGAGTGGTTAGGGCAAGAAGGCAGATGAAATCGCCTTGGAAGGTGGGTGGAGCAGCAGGGAATCATCAAAGTGGGCGATGAAATCGAGATCGTGGGCATGAATGTGCGCATGGGGGTGCTGTGCTGTGGATGATACAAGAGGAGGAGAGGTTACCAGAGGAGGAGAGGTTACCACTCTCACTTTGATTGTGCACCGTGCGTGTAGGCCCATTGTGTACCCCCCCCCACCACTGTTCCAACATGCCCCCCATCCCTCATCCCACTCCAACACCACCCCTCCCTCTCCCCTCTCCCGCATCCGTCTCTCTTATACCCCTGTTCCCCCCTCCCCCCCAATCCCTCCCCCCCCCCGCCACCATCCCCCCCCCTCCAGGCGGGCAATCCCACCAAGACAACGGTGACTGGCGTGGAGATGTTTAATGTTTAAGAAGATTCTCCCCTTTTCCTTCTTCTCCTCCCCCTGTCCCCTTCTTCTCTTCCCCTTTTCCCCATTCCTCTCCCCTCGCTCCCCACCACCGCCTCTTCTCCTCCAGGCGGGCAATCCCACCAAGACAACGGTGACGGGCGTGGAGATGTTTAAGAAGATCCTCGACCAGGGGCAGGTCGGTGAAGGGTGGTAAAGAGGGGTGAAGGGGGGTGAAGGGGGGTGAAGGGGGGTGAAGAGGGGTGAAGGGGGGTGTGGGTGGGATGGAGTGGCAGCAGTTACTGGCGTGGAGATGTTCAAGAAGATCCTTGACCAGGGGCGCGGTGGTGGGGAGGGGGGTTGAAGGGAGATGAAGGGGGTTAATGGGGGTGCCTGATGCAGCAGGTGGGTGGGTGGATGGGGGGTATGTGAGGTTCTTGGACAGGTGCAAGTGCGCACCCATCCACCCTTCCGCCTGTCTGTGCCTGCACCCCTTTCCACCCTTTCGGCCTGCCCTCTGGCGCTGCAATGCAGGCAGGAGACAACGTCGGGCTGCTCATGCGAGGAGGGCTGAAGAGGGCTGCTTCTCAGGAGAAGGGCGGGCGGCACACGGCCTAGTGGGGGGTTTTGAAGTCATGCACTGCCCTCCCTCTCTTCTGCCCTTTGATAACAGGCGGGAGATAGCGTGGGGCTGCTCCTGCGAGGGCTGAAGCGCGAAGACGTCCAAAGGGGTCAGGTCGCCTGCAAGCCCGGGTCCATCAAAACGTCTCAGAAATTCCAAGCAGAGATCTACGTGTTGACCAAGGAGAAGGGCGGGCGCCACACGGCCTTCTTCTCCAACTTCATCCCATGCACCGCCCTTCCACCCCTTCCTCCCTTCCACCCCTTCTGCCCGTCCCTGCCTCAGGCCGGAGACAATGTGGGGCTGTTGATGCGAGGGCTCAAGAGAGAGGATGTGCAGCGAGGTCAAGTAGCATGCAAGCCCGGCTCAATCAAGACGTCTCAGAAGTTCCAGGCGGAGATCTACGTGTTGACCAAGGAGGAGGGCGGGCGCCACACGGCCTTCTTCTCCAACTACCGCCCGCAGTGCTACCTGCGCACCGCTGATGTGACAGGCAAGGTGGTGCTGCCAGACGAAGTCAAGATGGTCATGCCGGGGGATAACGTCACTGCCACGTTTGAGCTGCTGTCTCCAGTTGCGATCGAAGCAGGTGTGTCTCGTCTGCCCCTTCTGCCTCCCTCTGCCCCCCTCTGTCTCTGTCTCTGTTGCGCTCTCGGTCTTTTGGTGTGGGTGGGTGCGAGTCGCTCGGGGCATGAGCGGGCCCGGCAGTGCTACCTGCGCACCGCTGATGTGACGAACAAGGTGGTGCTGCCAGATGAAGTCAAGATGGTCATGCCGGGAGACAACATCACTGCCACGTTTGAGCTGCTGTCTCTGGTTGCCATCGAAGCAGGCGGGTCTTTTCTGCCTCGTCTGTCTCCCTGTCTCTCTCTGTCTTGTTCTCTGTCCTCGTCTGTCTCCCTGTGTCTCAGGTTGGTGCTGGAGCAGGTATGTCTACGTGTTGTAGCTTTCTTGACCCAGCACTCACTCATTCGCGGGTGGGTGCGCGCACACACGCGCGCGCGCACACGCACGCTCGCACGGACGCTCGCACGGATGCATGTGCTGCCACTCCTCCAACCCCCTCCCCCCTGCAGGCCAGCGCTTTGCTTTGAGGGAGGGTGCTCACACCGTAGACGCTGATGTCCTGGCAGAGCTTTGCAGCCACTCTTTCAACTCATCAGTGATCTATGCGAGAGCAGCCACACAGCCACACACAAACGCACGCATGCACGCACGCACGCACGCACGCACGCACGTGCGCATGCACGCTCACACCTGTGCTCTCTCTCCTCACCTTATGCCCTCTCCCCTGCAGGCCAGCGCTTCGCTCTGAGGGAGGGCGGTCGCACCGTGGGTGCTGGTGTGGTGGCTAAATTGCTGGACTGATAAACGCTGCCTTGCCTAGTCTCTTTGTCGCCTGGTTAGCTGCTGAAGCCGCTCGATGAAGGAACAATGCATGTGACAGACATGATGCCTGTGAAAGCAAGCAGGCAATCTTTTGATACGTTGTCGGCAATTGTTACAGAAGGTGTCATTCAGCTGCTTTCGAAAGGAGGCAATCTTTGCCCAAGCTGCTGGCGAGAGGTTGTGAAAAGATAGGACGCACATACCGGTACGCATGGTAGTGGATTTGGTCTGGCTGGCTGAGTGGGTAGCCTTCTGGACTTAAACCCTACCTAGTGCTTGCTGTATGAGAAGCGCTTGCTGTGTTGCTGCATTGCTACGGTTGTATACTTGATAGCCTGTACTGATGCTGCAATTGGACCACATGATCGAGTTTTGAGATCACGAAATGTTCCTTGCTTGTAGTGCAACATCTGCCACATATGACCTAAAACACAGGCGTCCCAAAAGGCAGGATGAGGTGGTGGTGGATGGGGCAATGGTACAAGGTGCCTGTCTGTCTCTCAACTGATCCATGCACGTTTCACTTGCTAGTTGAAACCCCGCTACCATGACTGGAACAAATCTGACCACTCAGTTGCTGCCGTGAACACCGTCACTCATTGCCCCTTCGGGAGGAGCAACCGCAAGAGAGGCAGGAGGAGGCCTAGCAACAACTGGAGCACCAATCACGTTCACAGGAGTGCCAGTAGGACTAGAGCAAACCCGAGCACTAAGCTGCTACTGCATCTGATACCATCACCCGATGCACCCTTAGGTGTAGAAGCTGCCGCAGGAGCGGAAGGAGGAGGCAGAGCAACAGGAGCACCAGTTGCGTTCACACGAGCACCAGTACTGGTGCCAATGGTGGTGGTGGTGTTGGGAGGAGGGGCGGGAAGCTTCCTGGGAATGCATGTGTCACAGAAGGAAGGGCAGGTTTGCAGGCAGAAGGTGTTGTTGCGGAAGGGGCGGGTCTGCCCACAGCCGGTGTTGTCTGGCGGGCACGTGTGCTGCATGTCTATCCAACTGCGGGGGAAGGAGGGGGAAGAGGGAGAGGGGAAGGGGAAAGGAAGGGAGAGAGTAGCAGGGTGAGATGGAGAGTTCGTGGTCTGCAGGCAGAACAGAATGTGTTGTTGCGGAAGGGACGGGTCTGACCACAGCCGGTGCTGTCTGGCGGGCACGTGTGCTGTATGTCAATCCAACTGCGGGGGCATGGGAGAGCATGACAAAGGGAGAGAATGTAATGGGGGGTAGTGGGAAGGAAAAAGGTGGTTATAGAGAGAGTTCCAGGTCTGCAGGCAGAAGGTGTTGTGGTCTGTCTGACCACAGCCGGTGTTGTCCGGCGGGCATGTGTGCTGCATGTCAATCCAACTGTGGGGGAAGGAGAAAGGTGGTTATAGAGAGAGTTCCAAATCTGCAGGCAGAAGGTATTGCTGTTGAAGGGACGAGTCTGACCACAGCCGGTGTTGTCTGGCATGCACGTGTGTTGCATGTCCACCCAGCTGGGGGTATGGGGGAAAGGGGGAGGGGGGTGACACGGGGTGAATGATGAGGGGGTGATGATGAGGGGAGAGGCACGGATTAAGGATGGTTAGAGGGGACGTGTATAAATCTGCAGACATGGCATGGCACAGCACGGATTGGCATGGCATGGCATGGCACAGCACGGCATCGCATGGCATGGCACAGCACGGCATGGCATGGCATTGTATGGCATGGCAGCATCACTCACAAGCCGGTGAGGCGGGGGAAGGGGTAGATTAGTCGATTCGACAATCACCCCATGGCACGGCACGGCGTGGTGCAGTGTGGTGGCGTCACTCACAGGCCAGTGAGACCGGGGAAGGCGACGAATCCAGCAGGCAGTTGCCCCGAGAGCTGGTTGTTGCCAAGTTGCCTGGGGAGAGAGGGAGGGGAAGGAGGAGGAGGAGCAAGTTTGGTGCACTGAGTTCAGCATGTGGGTGTATGAACGGATTCACCACCCGCATCCAGCAGGCAGCGGGCCCGAAAGCTGGTTGGAGGAGAGAGGAAAGGGAGGAGGGAAGAGAGGCAAGTTTGGTGCAATAAGTTCTCCAAGTGGTGTGGATGCATGTAGAGATTCACCACCCGCATCCAGCAGGCAGCGGGCCCGAGAGCTGGTTGTTGCCCAGTTGCCTGGAGGGAGGGGAGAGGTTTTAGGGTGCAAGGATGAGGGGTGAGGGAGGGAAAAAGGAAGCACAGAAGTCCACTGGAGTACCAGCAGGCAGTTGCCCTGAGAGCTGGTTGTTGCCCATTTGCCTGGAGGGAGGGGGAGGCGGGAGAGAGAGTGGAACGAGGGATGTATAACAGCATTGGTCCCAAGTTGGCAGGGGGGGAAATGGAGGGGGCAGGGAAAGGGAGACTTTTGAGTCGACTCAAAAGTCACCTTACCGCATTGAGTCGACTCAAACGTCACCTTATCGCATTGAGTCGACTCAAAAGTCACCTTATCGCATTGAGTCGACTCAGAAGTCACCTTATCGCATTGAGTCGACTCAAAAGTCACCTTATCGCATTGAGTCGACTCAAAAGTCACCTTATCGCATTGAGTCGACTCAAAAGTCACCTTATCGCATTGAGTCGACTCAAAAGTCACCTTATCGCATTGAGTCGACTCAAAAGTCACCTTATCGCATTGAGTCGACTCAAAAGTCACCTTATCGCATGGCCTTCCTGCACTCATAGCCCTTTTGCACTGACTGGGAGAGGAGGAGGAGGAGGAGGAGGTTGGGAGGGAAGTTCCTTTTGAGAAAACAACCCTTGGGAGGATTGTATAATACAGGAGGATAATACAACCCTCTCTGGATGCCACTGGATCCACCTCGTTTCACGCACATCTCACTGCAATCACATCCGTCGCGCACTCACAGCCACTGCAGTTGGTCGAGTTGAGAGAAGGAGGCCGGGATGGAGCCCGTGAGATAGTTGTCGTTCAGCTGCCTGTGGGCCATGCGGGGCAGGCAGGGGATTGCAGGAAGGTGGTGTGAAATGCGGGGAGGTGGAACTGATGAGTTCAGCTGGGATGGAAGAAGCTGCGATGGAGCCCGTGAGGTAGTTGTCGTTCAGCTGCCTGTGGGCCATGCGGGGCAGGGATTGAAGGAAGGTGGTGAGAAAGGCGGGGAGGTGGAAAGCGAGAGGCACAGAAAGAAGCTGCGATGGAGCCCGTGAGGTAGTTGTCGTTCAGCTGCCTGTGGGGAGGGGTGGTGGTGGGGGGCGAGGAGTCAAGGAAGGTGGGAGATGCAGGGAGGTGGAAGTTGGAACGGTTGAGTCGACTCAAAAGCGAGGGGCACAGGAAGAAGCCGGGAGAAAGAGGCCGGAATGGAACCCGTGAGATAGTTGTCGTTTAGCTGCCTGTGGGTGGGGATGGGGTGGGGCAGGGAGTCAAGGAAGGTGGGAGCTGCGAGGAGGTGGAAAACGATAGGTGAAAGCAGGAGGCACAAAAGCAGCTGGGAGAAGGAGGCTGGAATGGAACCTGTGAGATATTTGTCGTTCAGCTGCCTGGTGATGATGATGCGGGTGATATGGAACTCGTATGGGCGATGGTAGTGTGGGATGGGCGATGGTAGTGTGGGATGGGCGATGGTAGTGTGGGATGGGCGATGGTAGTGTGGGATGGGTGATGGTAGTGTGGGATGGGTGATGATGGTATGGTATAGTTAAAACAACGTGAAGTTTGGTTCTTATAAACGTCAAACTTGCTTCGAAGGAGGATTCAGATGAGATGGAGAAGACACTAGGTGGACGTTGGGTGTGGTGGAGAGGGGTGGAGAGCGGTGGAGAGGGGAGAGATGCGGTGCATTACAGGTACTGCAGGTTGACGAGGTTGCCCAGTTCAGCTGGTATAGATCCTGTAAAGTGATTGGCTGCTAGGTCCCTGGAGAAACACGGGACAGAAAGGAGGGGATAGGAGGGGAGGAGGGAGGGGATAGGAGGGGAGGAGGGAGGGGGAGGAGCAGGGGAGAGATATAGGAATTTGAGGCGCCTGTGAGGTTCCCTAGCTCAGCAGGTATGGATCCAATGAAATTATTGGCTGCCAGGTCCCTGCAGTGCAGTATGGAGAGCCAACAGGAGGGAGCAGAGGAGGATAGGGTTGGAGGTTAAGGGAACAACGAAGGCTGGGGTTGGGGAGACAACAAGGCACAGAGAGGGAAGGAAGAGAGCCGCAGGCGATCGGGGAATTTCGCCCCATGCGTGCCTGGGAATTGATTCAACTGCACAGTTGAATCAATTTTCAGCTTCTACCTGAGCAACTTCCAAGCGGAGCAAAAGTCAGCGCTAATTTTCCTTGTGGTTTTGACACACCCCGGATTGCGCTTACAGGGACGTAAGATTTGTTAGCCTGCCCAGGGACACAGGGAGGTTGCCCTCGAACGTGTTCTTGTCCAGCTGCCTGCCACGGCGGGATGTGGTGTGGGCAGACAGGGATGGGGGGATGAGATGAGATGAGATGAGATGAGATGGGATGAGATGGGATGAGATGAGATGAGATGAGATGGGATGAGATGAGATGAGATGAGATGAGATGAGATGAGATGAGATGAGATGAGATGAGATGAGATGAGATCAGGGGATGGAACGCAAGGGGGTTGGCGCAGCGATACAGGGAGGTTGCCCTCAAACGTGTTCTTGTCCAGCCGCCTGACACGGGGGATGTGGGCGGACAGGGATGTGGGGATGAGACGAGATGAGGGGGGCAGCGGGAAACCTGGGTGGAAACGGGGAGGTTGCCCTCGAGCGTGTTCTTGTCCAGCTGCCTGCCGTAGGGGATGTGGGCGACCATGGTGGGGGATACGCGGCGGGAGGGAGATGCGGGAGTGTTCTTATAGCGAATGTGCCTGTACAGGAGCGATACTGTGGCCGAAAAATCCCTCGCATCACATCCCGTGCAGCGTAGAGATTGGGGGCTGTTTATACCGAATGCGTTTTCTGTACGAGGATCACTCACATCCGTTTCAGCTTAGCGAGTGCGCCTATAGCGGAAGGAATTGGCCCTGTCAGCCCGTTGGCGCTCAGATCACTGACCCGCCCATGAAGGTAAGGGGGAGATGAAGAGGGGGAGGGGAAAGAGTGGGGGGGGCGGGGTGGGGGGGAAGAAAAAGGATGGCAGGGGGAGGGTGGAAAGGGGGGAAGTCCGACTGGGTTCACGAATGAGGTCCAGTCGAATGAGGAAAGCACAAGAGCCACGTGATAAAAGGGAGTTTTTGAGACGTCTCAAAAACTCGTTTTTATCACGGGAGGGTGGAAATGGGGGAAGTCCTAATGGGTTTGCGTATGAGGTCCAGTTGAATTAGGAAAGCACAAGAGCGACGCGAATTGTGAAGCGAAGCTTGAAGATGAGAGTCATACGCCCAGAGTCACACATCGCACGCTAAATTCAGATGGCATAAGCACATTAGTATACTCGCATGCTGGTGAGGTTCACTAGTCCGCTGATAGACGCATGCACAGAAACGAGAAGCTTTACTACGGACCAGACTCAAAGGCAATGACTTAAGCACATCGTCATAAGCACATCGGTACACTCACATGCTAGTGAGATTCACTAGTCCGCTGATGGACTCAGGCAGAGAGCCGAGAAGGCCGCTCGCGCCCAGATTGCTGCGGGAGGAGGAAATTCGAGACAACATGAGGAGAAAGTGGATGGTTGAAACCAGAAGATGGATGACTGATGCATTTCAAGATCGACTGTTTGGATGGGGTGAGAGGCGGAGTACGAACTATTTTGCAATCAATGGCGTGACCCCTCTTGTAAACGAGGGGTCACGCAAGACAGATCCAAGTGGACAGCGACGGTGGAGAGCGACGGTAGAGAGGCGACGGTGGAGAGCGACGGTGGAGAGCGACGGTGGAGAGGCGGAGTCCGATTGGTTTTGCAATTAAGAGGGATCCGAGCGGAGAGCGACGGTGGTTCAACTCGGTTGATTTTCGATACCTCGTTTCAAGCAGACTCACATTTCTGTGATCATGCCGTCGCTGTCGCATCGCAGGAAGCTCGCCTTGTAGCAATCTCCGCCTTCACCCCACGACGAGTAATTGAGCCCAAAAGCCGCTTGCAAGTCCGCCAGCGCGGGAACTGGCAGAAGAAGGGGAGTGGTAGCGCACAGAATTCGCGGAAAAAGTGGTAACTATTGAGTCCACTGAAAAGCCATGGGCGCAAGGAACGCTTGAAAAGTGGCAACGGAGTGAAGGGTCACTGAACTGAGGCCACTCGGGCCGACAGCGAGGTGGCCTTGAAGTGAGGCCACCGGTCGATACTGCGGAATAATATAGCTTGATGGTCATGTTGATACTCTGTCTCATTCTCTGATGCCTGTCCGTACGTTGTGAAGAGTCGATCGTTTGCCCAGCTGCACACGTGGCGGCTATGGCTATGCTCAGTACAGCGAGCAGTCTGTCGACACGTGGCGACATGTTACTCGCCAACCTGGATGGTCTACGTAACCTGGCGTAAGCTGGCGTGAACCCCGTAACCTAAAGATAATGAATCGTAATCAAGGTTGAGGGATGGAAAGTGCTGCGCTTGTTTGACTACCGCTTTGAAGCTCAACGAGCGCTGTGCCTTAGCTATGGACGAAAGTGTCGGACGGAAGGTTGGGTCGGAAAATAAGCGGTGGGGGTTGGGGCGGGGACTCGGGGGAATGGTTTGGAGAGGGACAGGAGAGCAGAGGGTGGTGGGCTGGTTGGGTTTTGGGCTGACAGGAAGAGTGCAAAGCAAATGAGGCAGAGGATGGACGCGAAGCGCGCATGTCTCTCGCAGTACCGAAGCGCTCGAAAAGAGGGGTGTTATTGAGAGTTTTGCTCAATCCCGCGGAATCGCAGTTTGTTTTATTACCGCCACGTGGCATGCCTTCGATTGCGTGAGCCGCGATCTGTTTTATTGTTATCACAGACTTCAACCAAAATTTAGTTAAGTTCCGTACTGCGCTGCCATTGGGCAAAAATAAAACCCATTCTGGCCTGGTATGCGTTAGGGAGGCATCAACCCTAAACACCTTGCCTCTAGGTGTTGAGGGTTGATGCATCCCTAACGCACGCCTTACATATAAGGGTTTTATTTTTGCCCGCGGGCAGCGCAGTACAGCACTTAACTCAATCTCTCTTGAATTTTGTGATAACAATAAAGCAAATCGCGCTTCACGCGATCATAGGCTTGCCACGTAGCGATAATAAATCAAACCGCGCTTCCGCGGGTTTGAGCAAAAATCTCGGTGTTATTGGGGCGCGTCCAAGCAACAACGCTACAGACGAGTTTGCGCTGCTTGGATTCTGCACTCACCCAACTCGTAAAAGTCTTTGCTCTTCAGCATAGATGAGAGTGCACGCTGGGCCCTGCATTTTAGTGTATCGAATTGCCCTACTGTGAGTTATTGCGAGGGAGAATGTGTCAGCACGAAACGGAACAGCACCGTAGTCAGCAGAACATACTTCACCACCACCACTACCACATACTCCACGTCCGATCATAACCAGCGCGAGTGTCGGTCAGTCGTATTCTCGATAAAAGCGGGAACTTGCAGTCGAAACGCTGACGCACAGGTATCACATGAATATGGTTAACAATAACTTATCAGGTGAAGTAGCCTCATCTGGAAATATCGTAAGCCAGTATGCCGAAATTAGAGTAAACGCGTGACCTTGTATCAAGAATATCACAGAGCAGCTTGCGCATCCTTGACCTCCGCTGCCCAATTACAGCACACTGTCGGCTGACAAGACAAACACGCTGCGCTTGTGTCCTGGAGGGGAGGGGGCGGAGCAGGCAGGGGGAAGCGTGCACTGTTCCTAATCCGATTGATAGACTGAACTGCACGGTGCAATGTTTGGTCAATGGCTGTCCTGTACGGGCAGGTGTACTGTACTGTAAATCTGCCGAATGGCGAAGGTGTGTGTATGTGAGCCAGCTCCGAACGAACGAAGAAGACGTCGAACGACTTCAACGGCTGCGATTCGATGATGCGCTTGCGATGCCACGCCATCACACCTCCAGGTCCCGATCTTGACAAGGGTAGTTGTGAAGCATTTCACAAACCGCCAAACCTTGTAATTTGAGAGTTGTGACGCACTGTAACTCGATCCGATTTCACGACAAGTTCGATTGACGTTCTGAACCTTAAGTGGTTCTGTGCGTTATGAATAGACTTATCTCGGTTTGTGTCGCGGTTGGCCAAACAAACCATGCTATCACTCCACCTCAGGGCGGTCCATAAGTTCGTTCACAGTCGCATCCACAGAAATGCTCAGGTGGGTTTCAGAGTAGCAAAACAATGAAACCATTTCGGATTGTACATTATCGTACTCAACCGCTCTGTTTGAACAATAAGTTTCAGTACAAATAAACTTCTCCTTCCTCTTCAACGATCAGTTACGTTCTAAACTCCGCTTTGCACTCGTTTTCTTCTGCCTTCTCACCTCGCCTGTCACTCGGCTCCTCTCTTTGCTTGCTCAGCGCCCGTCACCATCCCTAACCTTTAGTAGGGGGGCTGTGCTGGGGTACCACGCGTGTCGCTCAGTGGCGTGAGCAACCATGGATGACATTGAACTCTTAGCGCGCTCCTCCCCACCTCCGCAACAACCCTCCCTCCTACGGTCGAATTCTCTCGATAACCTGTCAGGCAACCTAAGAACTGAAGAGCCTACCCACGAATCGCAGCCAATTCCCGGCACGCTGGTTCAAGCCGAAGCCACGTCGTTCCTTGACCAAGCCACGTCGTCCTCTCTTAACGTCTCCCCGCGCTGCCTCCCCGAGGTTGAAATCAGGCGGGTTCGCACGCAGCCACGAATTTCCACCCACGTAGTCGAAGCTTCGTCCGGGTCCCTGTCGAAGGCTTTAATCTCTCCTAATAAACGGCCGCTCACCCAACCACCATATTCTCCAACTCGAGTCGCCACTAGCTTGTCTGCCGGCGCCGCAACCGGTCTCAGAAGCACAGGAACCCCTCCTAGTGTTGCCAATGCGAAACGGGCGAGTTCGGGTTACCAATGCGCGGCGGATTCGTTTCAGCAGTGGGCGAACGGGCGGGTGGGAAAGCGCGTGGCGGAGTTCATCCCCAACTTCGCCATCGCGCTCACCATCTACCTCACCGTGCACGCCTTCGTGCTGCCGTCGACACTCCCAAGGTATCGTTGTTCGTTTTAGGTATTTGTTGTTCGTCCTATGTATACGCTTCGTCCTAGGCAGTTCAATCGGCCTTCTCATTACCCTCCCTTCCTCGGTCATCCCGCCCGTGGCCCCTCCCTCCCCTTCCACAGGCATAACCGCTCCCTCCGTGGAACCGACTCCGCCGCCGCACGATCCGGCGCCGGTCACGGCGACGGCGCATCGTCGGGGGAGGCCTTCCCCGGGATGGACGACTGGCCGGACGCGCCGAGCCTGCCACGTCGGCGCATCCTCCGCGCCGCGTCATCCGACGATCTCGTCGACGTGGACGATCTCGACATGGTCCACAACCAGAACATGCCGCTCCCTGATTGGGCAAGAGATATTCCCTCCATGACCATCTTCTGCGCTCCGAAGCCGTACTTAAACACCCCAGAGGACCCGCAGCGCCGCGCGCTGCTCTCCTGGCTGCGCCTCCGCCCGCAACCCAAGGTCGTGCTGCTGGGATCGGACCCCAGCTTCGATCTCCTCGCGCAGGAATTCCCGGGGTCCGTATTCGTCGACTCGACGATCGACACGAATTTCTACGGCGTCCCGCTGTTCCACGCGATGGTCGCGCGCGCGCAGGCGGCGGACACGCCGCTGTCGATGCTGATCAACGGGGATATTATTCTCCTCTCCGATATCGTCCCCGCGATCGGGCGCGTGCAGGCGTTTTTCAGCGAGTGGATCCTAACCGCGTCGCGATGGGACGTCGCGGTGGATTTCCCGTATTCGTTTGAGAAAGACGCGTGGCGGCGGAAACCCGGCCCGGTTGGGATGATGGCGGAGGCGCAGCGCGAGGCGGAGATCCGCCGGTTCGTGCGGCGCGAGGGGAGCTTGCACACGTACGGCGGGGTAGACCTCTGGGTGTGGAACAACGTCCCCAACGTTCCGCTTTTCTCGGCGCACATGCCGCCGTTTTCGTTCGGGCGCGGGAAGTACGACAACTGGTTCGTGCACGAGTCGGTCGCGAGCGGGCTGCGACAGGTGGTGGACGCGAGCGACGCGATCACGAGCATCCACGTGGCGCACACGTACTCGCACGTGCGCGTGGAGGAGAGCAAGGCGGGCGGGCATTTTTGGAGCACGCGGAAGAAGAGCAGCTGGGAGCTGTTTGCGAATATTCACCTGGCGGAGACGCACGGCACGTATACGAATCAGAAGGGCACGGCTCTGCACACGCCGTGGCGGCTTTCGTCATGCTACGAACCCGATTGTGAGTCACTCGCAAGTGCTTTTATAGGAACGCCTCCCACCCTCCCCTTCCCCCCTCCCCCACCCTCTCCTCCTCCCCCTCCCCCTCTCCATCTCGCCCCCTCTCCATTGCCCTCTCTCCCCCAGCGCTGAGCATCTGCATGCTGAAGCGTTCCCTCATTCTCCGTTCCCAACTCCCCCCTTTTCCTCTCACCCCCCCTCCCACCCCTCGTCCCTCCCTTAACGCCTCTCCCCAACAGCGCTGAACATCTGCATGCTGAAGCGCGAGCGACCGGCCAACTGCTCCTGCGAATACTCAGCCTACGAGTACAAGACCCAGTCCGACCCGCGCAAGCACCACTCGGGCGACTTCTGGATCTGCGGCGTCGTCTCAATCGATCGCCGCGCCGATTTCGCCATCAACGCTGTAGCCCGCACCAACTCCACCGTCGGCCTCCCACACACCATGGAGCAGCTGTTACCACAGCTGGCCAGGATCGTCCCGGACGTCCCCTTGCCAGGCGCTGCTGGCTCTGGAAAGCCCAAGGAGCTCAAGGTGGTAACCCTGGTTGCGGTTACGTTTGGTTACGCCGAAATGCTGATGAATTTCGTGTGCAATTTACGAAAGCTGGGGCTCGGGAATAACCTGATTGTTGCGGCTCTGGATGAGGATTTGTACCGGTTTGCGTTCACGCAAGGCCTGGCGGTGTTTTACGAGCGCGCGAGTACAACTATGAGGGGGATAGATCAGGGCCAGTGCCAGTTCGGCACCAAGTGCTTCCGGCAATTCACCAAGCTGAAATCCCGCGCGGTGCTGAGGGTTCTCAAGGCAGGGTACTCGGTCCTCTGGTCTGATGTTGACATTGTTTGGTTCTCCGATCCTCTCCCGCACCTGCTTTCGTACGGGCCTGGCACGTTCCCGATCCAGAGCAACGAGCCAAACGCGACGCTGTCAGGCACGGGGATTCGGCGGATCAACTCGGGGTTTTATTTTGCAAGAGCGGATCCAATGACTGTCAAGGGATTCGAGGCGATTGTCGCGCATGCAGCCAAAACACAACTGTCAGAACAGCCAAGCTTCTACGATGTTCTATGTGGGGAGAAGGGGGAGCTGCTGCTTCCAGAGAGTGTGGTGGATGCTGAGGGGAGGAAGGTTCACCGGGAGGAATGTCAGTGGAGCAACGGCCTTCGGACGATTTTTCTGCCGAGGGATATGTACCCGAATGGAGCTGTGCATGACTTTTGGAACCAGCTGAACGTGGCGAATGCGTGCAGCGGGTGCACGATTCTTCATAATAACTGGATTTCGGGGAAAGAGGCGAAGAAGGATCGGTTGGTGAAGAACCGGTTCTGGTTTTATGACTCGTCGCGGCGCATGTGCATTCATGACTGGCATGCAATGCTGAGGGAGAGGTTTGGGGATGAGATGGGTGTTGGGAAGAGCACTGATGCTGCTTCAGGTGTTGGTTCCAAAAGCTGATGTGATCCAGTTGAGAAGGTTAGCAGGGTGTCCAGTCAGAAGGAAAGCTGATGGAGTGATCCAGTCCAGTTTATGAGGTATGAAGTATGTGCAGGGCTCTTGCACAAATTGGTGCTACAGATCCAGTCGGTGCTTTTTTTATTTCATTTTACTTGCCCTTCCTGTGTAAGGCATGTTCATATCCATTCTATCTTGTCAGTAGAGCTTATAACGTATTTATTTCAGCATTGTTCAGGCATGGTTACCATTAATAGTAACTTCTGAAGCAGAGTTTTTTTTGTTTATGGTACTTCACATGAGTACATTGCCTGGGCCTTATACTGCACGCACCCAAGGATGTGAGGTTGCCCTTTAGCGGGCAAGTTCAACCCCCCAAGCCACTGCCCTTGTCCTCCGCCGCACCGACCAAGCGAAAGTTACCACTTGAGCATGGAATCTGGTCTGGAGCACACAGGGTTGAGGTCTGATACGGCGAACAACTAGATATATTTCGCGAAGTGCGTCGACAAAGTTGCCGATCTCTCGGGCAGGCAACTTCCGGCACGTGCTTCAGGGGCAGATATCCAATCAGATTGACTAATTTCGCACGCGTGGCTCGTGTCCTGGCTACGCCTGCCCACAGCGCGCCGGGCCGCGGCTGACGACGACACAAATCCTGCACACATATGTAGATGACATGGCAAAGTGTCCAGCGTGGAGCCTTAGCTGGAGCCGCAGGTACCTAATTTGGACTCGGATCGCACAGCGACGCCACCTTTGCACATCTCCTTTTCGTTTCATCGCAAGTTCGCACCTGCTGACGGCGAATTTCAAGGCCACATCGCGAGTGCGTCGGTTGCGACGTCGCACGTCGGTATTTCCGTGCCTTCAAGTTGTATGCTCGACCGCGTTTCTTCCGACCATCATCCTGAACCTACTTGACAGCAGCCATTCATACATTGCTTCTTCACCGGCTTCTTTTACCAAGAATCTCATACTCTCCGTCAGAATCCGAGGTTCTCTTGTGAAGCGCACTAGCTCCTGCCCGTAACGACCGCTTTGAAGCACCCGCGGATAGTTTTCCTGCTCCTGTTACTAAACACCGCGGCGCCATGGCTTCCGCTACCTTGTGTCCGACTCGTTCGCTTGTCCCCACTGGCCTATCTGCTTTCGCGCGCTCCGAAATTTCATCAACAGGTCTGAACTGCCCTTTTATTACAATAAATCTTCCTCCTCACTGCCACGTGGCATCACGACGGCCAACCATAACTTGCCAGCTCCTCAAGAGCGGCAATGGTGGGTCCCGGCAGCGGCTTAATCTCCTCGGCATCGGCGCCTTCTCTCCTACCGCAATTAGCGGCGGATCTTCCGCTGCCGTGGAAGTCGCAGAGAGTTTTGACAAACCTGCGGCTGCGCCGGCAAACGCGGAGGATGAAGCGTCTGTCGACGTCGAGAAGGTTCGCGAGCAGCTTCTTCGCGAGGGCTTCGTCATTCTCAAAGACGCGCTTCCGCGATCAACGGAATGGTCCGAGCCGCCTAAGCTTCCCGCTCAGCTCTTCCCAACGACAGCAGCGTCCGAATCGGAATCGGAGTCGGACGCTGAGTTAATCTCCACCCCCGCGTCGCTAGTAGCCAAGGCTCTCCTGCCGTCCTTGCCGGCGTCCGCGCTTCGGGTGGTGGAGGACGTGACGGGGACCAACGTGGATCAGGGCCCTGCCACGTGGCACACTGTGATTCGTCAATGGTCTGCTGGCCTGGGCTGTTTGGACGGCAAGACGTGCGAGGACCCGAGATTCGTCAGTGACAGCTGGCAGGTCGCCTGCACGCCGCCTGCTGACGTGGAGCTGAGTAGGCAGCGCCTGGATGATGCGATTCTGACTGTTGTGGTTGCCACCCAAAACACCAGCGGTGAGTTCTGCCAGAACGCCACGTGGATTTGTATGGTGAGGTCATAAGAGGTGAGAAATTTCTTGTCGATTTCACAGAAGCTCTCAGTTCCTGTGTCTCATGTGTCTCATGTGTGTGCCACCAGTGTGTCTGATGGGTGCTTCTGCTTGTCTGACATGTATTGGCTTTCAACCTCTTCCTTTTTCCAACTGCGTTCCGTCTGTTGTCATGCGTTGCACTTGACATTTTTCAGACACGTCAGCGCCTGCCCAGCTGGCGATCTTCCCGCACAGCCATTGGCTCGTAGCCGATTGGCTGGATGCTGCTGACAAGGAACCCTCCTTGAACCTTCTCCCCCGGCCAAACCAACTGCCTCTGCCAGCACCCATCAAGGTACGCCCAGCGTTCGTAATTCCCAAGGTGATTTCTGGAAGCAGTTGGTTCGGAATCTCTGGAGCATCTAAAGTTACAGATATTAGAACCAGTTTTAACGTTTGATAGCGCTCAGAGTTGAGAGGAAAGATTTACAGAATCCGAATTGGAAATTTGACTTGTTGCTTTATTCCCCTCCCCCTCCGCTGTGTCTCTACTTGCCCACACCGCGACAGGTCTCACTCGCCTCTTCTGATCTCCTCCTTCTGCATCCCTGGGCTGTCTTCTCCCTCCTCCCCAACCCCTCCTCCTCCTCCACCTCTATCTGCTTCGACTCGCTCCTCCTCCCCTCCCCACCCGAACCCCTCACCCCTCCCCCCTCCCCTTCCTCCTCTTCCACCGTCCAATCATCCACATCAGCCGCAGTCGCCGCAGCTCCATATCGCATGTGGGCCAGCGCTCCCGCTCCGACCAATCAGGAGGCAGGCGCTGACGTGGCAGCACCGCGAACCTTCTCCCTGCCGCCAGAGCTGAGCGAGCAAGAGCTGGAAGCGCTGGAGGAGGAAGAGGAAAAGGCCAACCTCGGGAATTGGGCGGTAGCCATGGTCGGCCGTTCCTCCCCATCCGCAGAAGCAGCAGAAGCAGCGGCGGCAGTGTCATTCCCCCATGCAGACGCGCGCAGCCTCATGCTCTGGCGTCTCACCTCGCAAGCCCGTCACCTCCTCGCAGCCCAATGCTTCGAGGAGGCGCTGCCCCTTCTCAGGAGGGCGGTGGGGCTGCGCCCGGGGGATGCGTGGCTGTGGTACCAGGCGGGCAGGAGCGGCGAGTGGGCGGCTCCCAAGGGACAGCTGGCGGGGCGGGCGGGGAGGAAATGCATGCTGGAAGATTCCGAGCGGTTTCTGCTGCGCGCCATTGAGGTATGCTATTGAGGTTGGTGGTGCTAGATGGGTTGGGGTCGGTGCTAGATAGGTTCAGATGGGTAACTCATGCATGGGGTGAATGGATCTGGATGTGATGTGATGCCGCAGGGGAGGAGGTCGGTGGGGCCACGCCCAGGGGTTGCGTGGCTGTGGTACCAGGCGGGCAGGAGCGGCGAGCAGGCGTCTCCCAAGGGGCAGCTCGCAGGGTGGGCGGGGAAGTTTCTGAGCGGTTTCTGGTGCGCGCCATTGAGGTGCGGGTTCTTGGCACTACAGGCATTCAGCGTGCTAATGGGTGAACTCATCTGTGGTGCTAGCTCTCATCCTAACCCTCCCTCCCTCCCTCTCCATGTCCCCACCTTCAAACCCGCACCCCCAACTCTCCTCAAATTGGAATATTAAGCCTCACCCGCCCTCTGGTCCCTGCATCTACATGGCCATGCTGGCTCATATGCTACGCTCTAATCTCATCCCCCCCACTGCTTTTGCAAAGGCTGCTCCCATCCTTCCTCGCAGTCGTTCATTCCCTCTTTTCTCCTGTCTTAATTCCCTCGGAATGTCTTTTCTTGTCTGTCGGCCCTTTCAGCTAGCTCCAGCATGGCCTCTGCCGTACGCTTCTCTCATCAACGCCCTTATTGCCATGGTAAGGTTTTGCACGAACCGTTACCTTTAAGGCAGTACACCTACCTTTACCTTTGTCTATCACAACACACTTTGACAGAAAGACAGAGTCTGTCGGTGTGGTAAGGCAGCTGCTTGTCAACTTACCTTTTCTTCTTTGTTTTTTTTTTTTGTCTGGCTTTTCCGTCCACCAGGGTCGTGGGAGGGAGAAGGAGGCACCAGCAGTTTTGCACCAGCTGCTTGCGATTCCACGCCTTGCTGCAATTTGTGCTGCCGACCCAGCAACCGCTGCTACTGTCAACCACGCTGTGCAGGTGAGTGAACTGGACCATTTCTTGTACTCACATTTTGCATCCCCTCTGTTTTGCACCGGTCTCATTAATCGTCACGTTTCCCCGCTGTGTACTTCCATTTCCCAGAATGTGGTGATTTCCTTGGCCTCGCAAGCGCAAAATGAGGAGGCTCGCAGAATGCATACGCTAGCCGAAGCCACGATCCATGCTGTGGTGTAGCATTTGCGTTGTAATTTGTGTGCGCTTGTGTATTTTGTGTTTTGTGAAATTGTAAATCTGTACTAATTCCAAATCATGTTTCTCCAGATTCCAAAATTCGGTAAGTGAAATGTGTCCACGGTTTATAGATGCTTCGATTGTCACAACTCAGAAAGCCTGATTCGTCAATGAACTATTCGTCCACGTAGCAGCTCACATCTTGATATCAGTAGCAACAGGCATTTCCGGCCCCAACACGTGATTGGCGAACCCCCATAGACGGGTTTCAAGGCTGTGTGCAAAACACGGAGCCAACACGTGGGCTTCTAGCCACGTAGGCCTCCCACCATGCAACTCACCTCCCCCATGCGTGCTCACGGTGTGTAGACCTGACGCTGAAATCCCCCAGCGCACCCCCTTTCGTAACCAACCTTCCCCTTGTTTGTAAGAGAACAGGCAGTGATCCTCGTAACCCTTGTTAACCACTCTGGAACGTAACACACCACGTGTGCCTTTTCTATAGTGCCTCTGTTCAGGATGCGTGTAAAAGGCGTGCCTGTTTCATCTACTTCTAAGATTCCCTGTTTCAAGAAGCAGCTTCATTGCTAGCTCAGCTTTTTCCAGTGCTCCTCTTCTTCCTGCTCTTCCTTGCGCTCCGCCAGCAAGGATTTAGGCGCCAACTCGTCATCTGCGCTTTTCCGTGCTGTCCGCACGCTCCAGCACACAAGCTCGACCATCCTGAGTGAGTTCCCGCCTTGGGACTTATTTGAACTGTCTTAGATCTTACCTGAATTCAGCTGCTTGTTTTGTCCTCGTTCCTTATTAGGGCACGCACGTTATCTCGCAGATCTCGAGGTATTACCAGTTGATCCAGACAAATATACCATCAGCAATGGCGGCGTCCCTTTCAACTTCCGCTGCGCGATCCGTCGCCAGCTTCGGCCAGACCGTCGCTGGCGGGCGGTCCCTATCGCACACCAAGCCTGCTCCCGCGTTCGTCAAATCCGGAGGTCGCAAGGGTGTTCGCGCTGAGGCCAAGCCCACAGCCGAGGCGACATTGACTGGCGTTGTGTTCGAGCCGTTCGCCGAGGTGCAGAGCCAACTCACCCAGGTTCCCGCCGTCATCCAACCGCAGGAGTCGTTCGCCCGGCAAAACTACTCCTCGGCCGCCGAGGCTGGGATCAACGAGCAGATCAAGTGAGTTTTGAAGCAAGCTATTCCAACGGCTAGTTCTCAACTTCAATGTTTGGAGGGATAATATTTCTTTATTTAAAGGGTGGGGACGGATGCTGATCAGATTCTGAGGGTCGTTGCTGTTGATGTTTCGTGCAGTATCGAGTACAACATCTCGTATGTGTACCATGCGCTGTACTGCTACTTCGACCGCGACAACGTGGCCCTGCCAGGCTTTGCCAAGTAAGTCAACCTGTGTTTTTCCTTGAGAATGTAGACCAACTCTTGCGCATTCACATCCCAATTCCGCAGCCGCATTTCATTCATTCGAGGAGGGTTGTGATTTCGAAGCGTTACAGACAAGGAAGCTGGTGTAGGAATGTCTAGACATTACTTGCTGGCATCTTCTTCCTGAACGCAGGTACTTCAAGGCAGCCAGCAATGAGGAGCGCGAGCATGCAGAGAAGCTTATGGAGTACCAGGTGCGTTCATGGGGTGTAACATATTAATGAAAACATTTTGGTCATTCAATCACAATCAAATTATGTTCTTTTGGGCTGTGGGATGGCATGGCTTACACACTTACACGCGTTTTAAAATTTGGGTTTCCTCTCCGCAGAACAAGCGTGGTGGCCGGGTTAAGCTTCAGTCCATCCTGATGCCCGCGACCATGGAATTTGATCACCCTGAGAAGGGTGATGCTCTTTACGGTGCGTCTGCATTCTGCTTTCTTGTGGGTTGAAAACAATATTGCAGTTTTGGGTTTTAAGGTTGGGATTTGGGCTTTTGAGCTTACACAGTTTGAACTTTCACCGTTGGGCTGTTGTCTTGCAGCGATGGAGCTTACCCTAGCTCTTGAGAAGTTGGTCAACGAGAAGCTGTTGGCCCTTCACAAGGTATGAGTTGCAGGTTTATGGGTTCTAAAGTCTAACTCATACTGGTCGGATGGTTGGATGACTGTGTTTTGTGATGTTTAATTCAAAATTACGTCGAGAACTGAGGATTGCATGTGTTGGTGACGGTTATGCAGGTGGCATCTGATGCTGGAGATGTTCAGCTTACCGATTTCCTGGAGGGCAACTTCCTGAACGAGCAGGTATTTATATTACGTTTATTCTTTGTCTGCATGGTCGGCCCTGGTTGTGCTCGTTGACAATACTGTCGCGTCTATAAACTTACGGCTGGTTTGTTATGTCCAGGTCGATGCCATCAAGCAAGTGTCAGACTATGTCGCCCAGCTGAGACGTGTTGGCAAGGGTCATGGTAAGACGATACACATCCGCCCCCAAAATCTTTTAAATTGCTTTATTATGTGTATACATGTGCTGATCATATGGATGCTTGCATGGGTGCAGGCGTGTTCCACTTTGATCTGGAGCTGGAGGCTGGAGCGCACTGAGAGGAGTGGCGGATGCAGCATAAATCTCCGTGCACAATCTTGTGCAGCTGACTGCGTTAAAAAAAAAAAACATACGGTACAGAGACTGTTAGGTTTCTTGGAGTATAGTTTTGTGTTCCAACTGTGGGTAATGAGATTTTTCCAACTATTTTACGTGAGCATATTCTTCCGGGTGTACGAAATGCCTATTCGGACATACAAACTACATGTTTCATAAAAGTCTCTGCTTGACAAAAGGAAAATTATTCAACATCAGAACATGAAACAAATCCTACACACTAATTACAAAAGCAGAGAATTTAACATGTCTATTGGATTAAACATGCACATATTCACACAACGAAAGGGAAAAACCCACTTGATGTGTAAGAGCACCCCATTTAGGACATTAATCCCCACGACCAACACCCGTGTTCTGAAGGCCGACATCCCTATCTGAAGAACGAAATATGAGAACTTTCCTCCTTGCCCTGTGGTGAGCGAGCAATCCCTAGTAAAGCCCAAACCCATCCATACCCCTGCGACAAACCTTAATAGTATCCAGAGTCTCCATAACCACCGTACCAAGAGTCATACCCGCCGTACCCTGAGCCATACCCTCCATACAACCAATCATTGCCATAACCATTATTATAATCCACATCCATGTTCACGTAGGTATCGCCGTAAGGGCTCATGTCGCTACCATAGTCCCAGCTGCTACCGTATCCCAGGTCAGTCCAGTATGTCGGGGGAGTGTACCAGTCCGGATAATAATCATTCGGGTCCACCGTACTATAGCGAGTCACAGGCTCATCGCGAATAATTTCGTAGCCTCCTCCGCGCAACATCCGCGGAGCGCTAGGGGCGCTCTCAGCCGCGTGAACAAGGCTGGCGCGCTTCAGGCGGAACATGCGCGGAGACGGCTCGCGCTGGTCCATCAGCGGATGCGCGAGGCTGGCGCGCTTGGGGCGGAACCTCCGCGGAGACGGCTCGCGCTGGTCCATCAGCGGATGCGCGAGGCTGGCGCGCTTGGGGCGGAACCGACGCGGGGACGGTTCGCGCTGGTCCATCAGCGGTCGTGCAAGGCTGGCGCGCTTGGGGCGGAACCTAAATGGTGGCGGTTCGGGCTGGTCTAGCAGCGGGTGCGCAAGGCTGGCGCGTTTGGGGCGGAACGTTCGCGGAGACGGTTCGCGCTGGTCTAGCAGCGGGTGCGCGAGGCTGGCGCGCTTGGGGCGGAACCTTTGCGGGGGAGGATACCAGGGCTGTCCGTCCATGAACACCGCGGGGCTTGCGCGCTTGGGGCGCGCCCTTTTGGGTCGCGCGAGCGCGGCATCGAGAGTGCCGAGGAGGACGAACAGGAGGATGGCGTACACGAGCGGTCTCATCGCGATGGTTGGGCTTGGAGTAATTTCTACTGCTCTTGGAAACACGCGCGTGAATCTACAATTCAAGAAGAAACGTCAGGGATATACGAGGGAATTAGACAACTCTAATCCTTCTCAGGAGTTATGAATGGTTGTGTTAGAATGTCCTTGTTAGGCGGATTCATTGCGTTCTTATGCTCGGGCGTATTTGGGAACGGATGTAAACTCGAGGGTTCTTGGTGTGGTTTGCCTCCACAACTCGAGGCGGGAGATGGAAATGAAGTCGAGTAAGTCAAGGGAGGGGGGGAGGGAAAGAAAGGTTCCGCCTTGTTGGATGAGATGACACAGCGCGAACGAGCAAGCAATTCCAACGAAGCGAATTCCTTTTCGCAGCGCTGACGTGTGGAATTGAGGTATATTTCACGGAGCTAACAGAGCAAACTCGGTGCGAGGGGAACGAACCGGTGGGGCTGTCAATACGACTCGCTCGCTTCCCCCGGAGTCAACGACGAGCTGGTGAACGGCGTTCACTGAGGTGGACGAAGTTCGCCGAGCCAACACATTGGGGTCTTGCAATTCAATGCCAAGGGCGCAGTTGTTTCATAAATATAAGGGCGTGTGTGGTCTATTCTAAAGTTCGGAAAAAAGGTCGAACTTTAGGTGGTTACCCGCGCAAATTTCGTCAAACATTTTCGCGAAGAAGATGGATTTTACAGCGCACAAAAGTTCGAATGTGAAATGTGAACTTGACTCGAGTCGGCGTTGTGAACGTGCGTGCGCACGTTCGTGATTTACAGCACGTACGAGGAGCGGGCGAAACGGGCGAGGGCTTTGCGAAGTTGAAAATGGCACAACGAAAACATCCCACGATTGTGGCTCTCTTCGGTAGCCACGTGGCAACATCCGAGGCACCTAGGAGAACCGGGTAACCTACAATTTTGTCACGCGGCTCGGCACGTTTTTTACAAGGTGGAATTTCGGGGTTCGACCTTGTATGTGTGATTGCAGTTTTACAGACTGTAGTGTTGCAGTCCCGATGTTCGAACTTCGCTCCAAATTACAATCGACTTAAGTTCAAAAACCATATTCACCCTAAAAATATAAACTTTTACAAATTTCAAAGACCACACACGCCCTAACTCCTTCATTGGCCCTGTTCGACTAGCGCATCAGGCACAGGCTCGGGAAGATTAACGTCAAGCGTGCTCCCTCGAAGCTTCTGAGATAAGCGGACAACAGCTGACTCGGATCTGGGATAGGCGCATGAGCACCGAAGCGAACTAGTGCATGATGCCAACCGAACACCCTTTTTGGCCCCCGGTTTGGGAGCCAAACCCACGTTCCCGAAACCATCCTCTCCTGGCAAACCGACGCACCACTGTGCATCAGTGGAGAGCTAGCACCATGCTGCGGAGAATAGGCGATTATGGGAGAGCCTAGGCGCAGAGTTGCACGATCGGAGAGTGAAGTGCAAGATTTGCGTGTACGGACTTGCTGGAAACCAGATACTGGAATTCGGAGAATGATATGCTTGATATGCAGCGATAGGCTTGGTATCTAGTAACGAAAGGAAAGTAATTGATTAATTGATAGATTACAACAGATACAACATGAATTATAGAGAAGCATAGTGACGTGCGAGAACGTTGTTTATAATGAACGTTGTTCAAGGAGAACGTGCAAGCACTGTCAGAACATTATAGCTCATGCATATTGTGTAGGCTATAGTGGGGTAGCCCATGAGGGGTACAACCCAATTAGGGTTATTACTTGTACCCAATTCATTCATAGTTCATTCATTCCTTGTTTCTTCTCATGGTATCGAGCAGGTTCCCCCGTGGGAACTGTTCCTAGGGCCCACCGTTTTTTTTTCCTGCCCGGAGCGCACTCAGCCCCTGCCCGAGTCGCGCTCCCCTCTCTCGCGCCGCCCTAGCGGCCCCTTAGCGCCGCACTCGCGGCCCCTTCGAGCCGCCCTCGCGGCTCTATCCGCCGCCCTTCGCGGCCCCTACTCCGCCGCCCTCGCGGCCCCGATCCGCCGCCCTCGCGGCCCCGATCCGCCGCCCTCGCGGCCCCGCTCCGCCGCCCTCGCGGCCCCGATCCGCCGCCCTTCGCGGCCCCGATCCGCCGCCCTCGCGGCCCCTACTCCGCCGCCCTCGCGGCCCCGATTCGCCGCCCTCGCGGCCCCGATCCGCCGCCCTCGCGGCCCCTACTCCGCCGCACTCGCGACCCCTACTCCGCCGCCCTCGCGACCCCGATCCGCCGCCTTCGCGGCCCCGATCCGCCGCCCTAGCGGCCTCCGGCCCCTGCTCCTACGGCCCCGGCGCCTGCTCCTACGGCCCCCGCGCCTACTCATACGAGCAGCCCACCCGCCGAGCCGCCCAGCAACCGAGCCGCCCAGCCGCCGAGCCGCCCAGCAGCCGAGCCGCCCAGCCGCCGAGCCGCCCAGCAGCCGAGCCGCCCAGCAGCCGAGCCGCCCTGCCGCCGATACGCCCAGCAGCCGAGCCGCCCAGCAGCCGAGCCGCCCCGCCGCCGAGCCGCCCAGCCGCCGAGCCGCCCAGCAGCCGAGCCGCCCGGTTGTCGAGTCGCCGAGCCGCCCTGCAGCCAAGCCGCCCGAACCGCCCTGTCCGGTAAGAGCAGCGCCTCTCTCACAGCACTGCCCTCACCCTACTGTTTGCACTGCTAGTCTACTGCTGTCATGGCTACCCCTAGTGTCCTCGCTTTTGACGCTGAGGGTCGGGCCATTGACTTTGACGTCTGGATAGATGACCTGCAGCTTTTCTTACAGTGCGACAGAGCAGACGGCCTCTCCCTCTTTGACCTCACTTCTGGTGCCTCTCCTGCCCCCGCTGCTGATGCTGACGCCACTGTTCGCTCACAGTGGGCCACACACGATGCTGCTGCACGTCTTGCTGTGCGTCGCCACCTACCTACCTCTGAGCGTGCGCACTTTAGCCAGTACAAGAGTGCTCAGACCTTGTACGACGCTGTAGTTGCACGCTACTCCTCCCCTGCCACTGCTGCACTGAGCCGCCTCATGCTACCGTACCTCTTCCCTGACCTTGCTGCCTTTCCTACAGTCGCTGACCTCATTACGCACCTCCGCACTAGTGACACTCGCTACCGCGCTGCGCTTCCTGCTGAGTTCTGCGCCAAGAACCCCCCCCCCATGTACATCACCCTCTACTACATAGTCACCCGTCTCCCTGACTCCCTTCGCGTAGTCAGGGACCACTTCCTCTCGGTTTGTCCCACCACTCTCACCGTTGACCTCCTCGAGAAGGCCCTCCTAGCAGCAGAAAAGAGCATAGTCGCTGTAGGAGCCTCTCGTGGTGACCCTCGCACCCCCATCTTTGAGGGGTGTTCCCCCTCCCCTCTTTTGCCCTCTGTTGCCTCTGCTGCTGCGGCCGACCTCGCTGGTTTGGAGTCGGTTGGGGCAGCGTCTACCCCTAGCGGGAGACGCCGCCCTGGCAGGGGCAAGGGGGGCAGGGGCGCTGGAGGAGCTAGCGGGGGCGGTGGAGGCGGCGGTGGAGGCGGTGGAGGAGGTGGGGGTGGCGGTGGGGGTGGTGGCGGGGGTGGAGGTGTAGGTGGCGGCAGTGGAGGCGCAGGCGGCAGCGGCGGTGGCGGAGGGAGCGGAGGTGGCGGCGGTGGAGGAGGAGGCGGCGGAGGAGGTGGAGCTGGTCGGGGTGGCGCTGCACAGAGGGTCAGCTCCGGTGGTGGTCAGCGCCAGCAGCAGCAGCAGCAGCAGCAGCAGCAGCAGCAGCGCACTCGTGACGTCCCCTCCCCTCAGCAGCTCCGTGAGTGGTACACTGCACGCCAGAGGGGTGGGGGTACTGGTCCGTGCAGGGTCAGGGTCTCCATGCCGGAGACCTCCCCAGCCTTGCTGTGGACGGGGAAGGTTGGCGATGCGTCTGCGTTCCGTGTCTGGGGATCTCGGGCGTTTGTCCGCGACTTGTCTGCGGACAAGCTGTCCCCTCGTGCTGCTCCTTGCGTCTTCCTGGGTTTCCCCCCTGACGCCCCAGGGTGGCAGTTCTACCACCCCACCTCTCGCCGTGTTCTGTCCTCCCAGGACGTCACGTTCGACGAGTCGGTCCCCTACTACCGCCTCTTCCCCTACCGCACTCCGTCCCTCCCCCCGCCACCGCTCTTCCTGGTACCAGGTCCCCCCCCGGTAGACCCCCTCCCCCCTCAGGGTCCTGCCCCTTCAGGTGTGTCCCAGGTAGACGCTGTTGAGCCTGTCGAGGTCGCTGGTGACTCTGGTGCTGCTGAGGGTGCTGAGCCTGGGAGTGCTGACTCTGGGGGTGCTGAGCGTGTGGGTGCTACGCCTGGGGGTGCTGAGCCTGAGGGTACTACGACTGGGGGTGCTGAGCCTGGGGGTGCTGAGTCTAGGGGTGCTACGCCTGGGGGTGCTGCGTCTGGGGGTGCTGAGCCTGGGGGTGCTACGCCTGGAGGTGCTGAGCCTGGGGGTGCGGAGCCTGAGGGAGCTGGGCCTGCTGGTGCTGTGCCTGGCGGTTCTCCGGGTGCTTCTTCTCGCCGGGAGCCACTCTCTCCACAGGAGCTGCGTGAGTGGTTTGCCCGGCGCTGGAGGCGAGCTGCTGGAGCTGGAGGAGCTGCGGGTACTGGAGTTTCTGTTGCTGCTGAGGGAGCTGGTGCCACGGGTCCCGGAGGTGCTCGTACTGGGCGTACTGGAGCTGTTGGACCTGCGGGTACTTCTGGAGCTGGAGCTGCTGCGGGTGTTGGCGCGGAGGCTACTCCTGTCGGTCCTGGAGGCGGTCCTGCTGGGGGTACTGCTGGTGCTGCTGGGGGTACTGGAGCTGGAGCTGCTACTGGTGCTGGTGCTGCCACAGGGGGTGCTGGTGCTGTCCCTACTGTGTCTGGAGTCGCCGCGCGGCCTCGGCCGTACTTCGTTCCGCTCCTTCAGCAGGTTCTTGGTCTCCCGTCTTCTACTGGTCCTCCTCCTACCTTAGAGTGTCCACAGCCTGTCCCGTCGCAGTTACAGTTACAGCCGGCCTCCCCACTGCCTGCTCCGTCTCCCTACACTGGTCCTACTGGAGGTCTTGCTGAGCGTCGTGAGCCTGCGTCTCGCCCTGCGTCGCCTGTCCGTGCTGCTCGCACTAGTGGTCGTGGTTCGCGTCAGCGTCCTCCTCCTGTCCCTGGCACGCACCGGATGTCTCTGCGTCCGTCCACTGCTCCTCTGCGTGCCCCTTTGCCTTCTCCTCCTGAGTCTTCTCTTCCTGCTCTTGCCGACCCGGAGTCGGACTCTCTTCGTGCTGCCAGTCCTACTGTCACGCGTCTCCTTGCTACTGTTGTCACTGACCCTTCCTTAGAGTCCACTGCTGCGTCTGCCCTAGTTGCTGAGCTCGTCGACTTTGCTGCTCGCTGTCGCCTAGACTATGTCGCCAGTCTTGTTGCTGAGTCTGAGTCTGTCTGTCCTCCGTCCGTCGGGGGTGAGTGTGCCCTTGGCACGGACGTCCTTGAGGACAGGCAGGAGGAGTTCCAGTGCTTGGCCGCTGCTTCACCTCATCTCGTGTCCGTACTGCTTACCCCTGAGGGAGACCCGGATGCACTTGACATCCCGACTCCGCGCTCTTACGCGGAGGCGATAGAGGGTCCCTACTCCTCTCAGTGGCAGGCAGCTATGGACGCAGAGATGGCTTCCTGGAAGTCCACAGGCACCTACGTTGACGCTGTTCCCCCTCCTGGGGCGAACATCGTCAGTGGCATGTGGATTTTCAGGGTGAAGCGGCCGCCGGGTTCTCCGCCTGTCTTCAAGGCGCGTTACGTGGCTCGAGGCTTCAGTCAGCGGCAGGGAGTTGACTACTTTCAGACCTTCTCTCCCACCCCGAAGATGACCACTCTTTGGGTACTGCTGCACGTAGCTGCTCACCGTGACTACGAGCTACACTCTCTTGACTTCAGCACTGCTTTCTTGCAGGGCAGCCTGCACGAGGAGATCTGGCTGCGTCGCCCACCTGGTTTCACTGGGTCTTTTCCTCCTGGCACCCAGTGGAGCCTACGGCGGCCAGTCTACGGTCTCCGCCAGGCACCGCGTGAGTGGCACGACACACTGAGGACTACACTTGCGGCTCTTGGGTTTGCTCCCTCTACTGCCGACCCGTCGCTGTTTCTGCGCACCGACACTTCTTTGCCGCCGTTCTACATCCTCGTGTACGTCGACGACTTGGTCTTTGCCACAGCTGACACTGCTGGACTCGCCCACGTGAACTCCGAGCTGCAGAAGAGACACACGTGCACTGACCTGGGTGAACTGCGCAGCTACCTTGGCTTGCAGATCACTCGGGACAGAGCACGCCGCACCATTACCCTGACTCAGTCACACATGGTGCAGCAGGTCCTTCAGCGCTTCGGCTTCACGTACTCCTCGCCTCAGGCCACTCCTCTGCCTACTCGCCACTCGCTCTCAGCTCTGCCTTCGGATGAGTTCGTAGAGTCGAGTGGCCCGTACCCAGAGCTTGTTGGCTGCCTCATGTACCTGATGACCTGCACACGACCTGACCTTGCATACCCTCTTAGCATTCTCGCACGCTATGTTGCTCCTGGGAGACACAGACCGGAGCACATGGCTGCAGCGAAGAGGGTGTTGCGCTACTTGTGCAGTACGTCGGGCATGGGGCTTGTGCTTGGAGGGCAGAGTCCAGTGGTCCTTACTGGGCACGCAGACGCTTCTTGGGCTGACGACCAGGCTACGCAGCGGTCGTCACAGGGTTACACCTTCAGCCTTGGTTCCGGCTCTGTTTCGTGGCGGGCTACTCGCTCGTCTTCTGTTCTCGGCTCCAGTTGTGAGGCCGAGATCTACGCAGGAGCCATGGCTGCACAGGAGCTTCGCTGGCTCACCTACCTGCTGACTGACCTCGGAGAGCCGCCTCGTTCTCCTCCAGTGCTGTACGTAGACAACAAGGCCATGCTGGCCTTGTGTCGGGAGCAGCGACTGGAGCACAGAACGAAGCACATTGCTCTCCACTACTTTCTTGCTCGTGAGCTGCAGCAGCGTGGTCAGCTGCGTCTTGCGTACGTGGCCTCTGAGGCCAACACTGCTGATATCTTCACCAAGGCGCTTGCGCCTTGTGACCATCAGCGCTTCTGTACTCAGCTGGGCCTTGTGCCTACCTTGCCTCACTTGCTCACCTCTTGACCGTGCTTGTACTGTTACATATATATATACCTGCTCTTGCTTGTCTAGCCTTTTTATATATATGTACTCCTGCATGTGAACTGGCCTTGTGGCCTTGAACTTGTGCTCGGAATGTGTGGTGACTTTGTGATCCACCCTGAGCTTGCTTTGCTTTGCTTTACTTGACTGGTCTTGTGACCCCTTGTTCTCCCCCACTTTGCCTATGGGGGTGTGTCAGAACATTATAGCTCATGCATATTGTGTAGGCTATAGTGGGGTAGCCCATGAGGGGTACAACCCAATTAGGGTTATTACTTGTACCCAATTCATTCATAGTTCATTCATTCCTTGTTTCTTCTCAAGCACCTACTCTAGTATGCGGTTCCAGGTTGGCACCGCCAGATGAAAATACCATCATTTGAAAATACCGTCAGGTGCATTTTCTACCTGACCAGGAGTAGTTGCGCAGGTGCTCGCAACAGACATCTGCACATACTCGTTTGTGCAATGTCGCCAATTCCCTCCAATTCGGTTAAGTGTTGAACAATGGATATCGAATGCACTATTGAAGTTTACTCGGCGAATACCGAAGCGCCGATATGCGGTATGCGAAACCTTGCTGCTTCGCATATGGCTGCTACACGCGGAACCAGGCGCGTGCAGGGCTCCACCTTAACACTCCCCTGCCCTGCTCGTGCCTGGGCATCTGAGAACTAGCACACCACACAAAGTCAAAGGAACCAATAGAGTACAACAGGGTGACGATACTGAAACTCGTCCACGTGTTTCCGCACACGCATACTCACCGCACCAGCCATGTTGAAGGAGATGGCACCTATTCCTGCGCATTGTCACGCCCGTCGACTGCAAGATCGACTTGCCCAACAGTGACAGAGCAGCGCTTGAATGTCGGGGAATGCAGCGCCTTAGTGAGATAGTCCGCGGGTTGCTTGCTAGTTGGGATGTACGTAAGCGCGATCTTCTTGCGCTTCACCATCTGCTGCAGCCAAATGTAATGCCTCTCCATGTGCTTGAGACTCCCCTTGAGCCCTAGCCCTTCCGCAACAGCAATCGCAGATGAGTTGTCCACATGAATGACGATTGGCATCCCCGCATCGAGAAGCCGAAACTCCGCGAGAAGAAAGCGCAAACGACGCGCCACCTTGCCGGCCTCCGTCGTAGCAATGCGTTCGGATTCCATTGAGGACATCGTCATGTACTTAATCCTCTGACTTGCCCACGAAACTGCAGCTCCGCCGAGCATGAAAACGTATCCGCTGGTACTGCCGCGATTCTGCCTGTCACCCGCGTCATCAGAATCCGCATTCCCCACCAAGCGCAGAGTATCCAGTCCACCACCAAACTCGAGGGCGAAATCACGGGTGTTCACCACGTAGTCAATGCAGCGGTCCAGCTCCCTCCAGGTCACTGCGAATCGTCAACTCCGATCCCAACTTGTTGCATGCGTACGCAATGTCGGGACGGGTCGTGGTCGTGGCAAACTGGAGCGAACCCACTTTCTGGCGGTACTCCTCCTCTTCACGCGCTTGGTATTATTCGTCGTCAAATATCAACTCGGTGTACGCATCGACCGAGATGGGCGTTCTTGGGCAACGACCTGTCTGCTCTTCGTCCACAAAGCAGCGACGCAGCTTGTCCACGTATGCGCTTTGGTGCAGCCACAGCTTTCGCGCAGACCTGTCCCGCACTATCTCCAGCCCCAAATACTTCTCCACGGGAGAGATTTCCCGCAGCTCGAATGCGTTTTGCAGAAGCTCACGAAGTTTCTTCAGCATCTCGAGGCTGCTACTTGCGGCTAGAAGGTCGTCAACGTACACCAGCAGCCAGCAACCGACTCCATCAGCACCGAACTTGAAGTAGAGCGCTTCGTCAACCTGACTCTTGCTCCACCCGCTACCAATGAGTACGCTGTCGAGTGCCGAATACCACAGCAGTGGACTCTGTCTGAGTCCGCACAAGCTCTTTTGAAGCTTGCACACGCAAGATGTACCGTCGTTGAAGTACTCCAGCTGCTCCATGTACAGAATTTGGTCCAAATTGCTCTGCAGGTATGCGTTTTTCATGTCCAGCTGCATAACGTGCAGATCGAGTACCGCGACGATGGAGAGGAAAATGCGTAGCGTAATGTAGCTGCCGACTGGTGAACACGTCTCATCGTAATCTGCGCCATAGATTTGCGTAAATCCCTTCACGACGAGACATGCCTTTTCGCGGGCGACCGTGTCGTCGGCGTTGTACTTTGTCGTAAGAACCCATCGGTTCTTCATGGCATTGACGCCACGCGGTCGAGACACCAACTCCCATTTTCCGTTGGCGAGGAGGCTGCGCATCTCCTCCTCCATTGCTGCCTTCACCGCCTTCCCCTTCCAGCTCGCTAGCGCTTCCTTGACAGTCATTGTGGAGATGTCCCACCGTCGTTCAGGGTCAGCGTGCATATTGAGATCCAGTTCTGGCAGCGTGGTATCCGCGTGTGCGTTATCAAGAAGTGTGTTAGCGAATACCGGGCACACATCGACCACCAAAGTTGGAGTGGGTAGAGTGCCGTGTCGGGAGCTTGACTTCCACTACATCGCTCAAAGAACTGTCTCCAGACGACTCCCCTGCAGCTTCGCCAATGACCTCCACAATGTCGCTCGACGTGCTGTCGCTGATTTGCTCCCCTGTCAGCTGCTCCCTTAGCACCTGCTCTCCTGCCTGTTTCTGCATACCAGGTGCGCCATTCTCAGAAGATGCGGCAGGTCGACCGTCGACGATGCCGATGCGTGGCGCCAAAGGTGGCGCACCATGTCTCCCCTCATCATCATCGGCCGACTTGGATGGGGCGTCGGCGGTGGGACGAGAGATGCTTCCCGCAGCTGGAAGCGGAGAGGAGATGACAGCAGGCGCGGAGGAGGCTGACGGTTTGGGGACAGGCACCACACGCGGGTACACCGTTGGGAGGGTAGAGCGGGGGATGGACGTGGGGACGTGTAGAGGTGCAGGAGCTGAGGCCGGGGCGTCAAGCGGATCGTCGATCTCATCAGCGAGAAGACTCGGTGATGGAGCAGAGACTGCTGAAGTGGATACCTTGTCGACACTTCCTGGCGCGCGATCGGCTTTCCAGTCATCCAGCGTCTGGGTTTCGTAAAATGTCACCTCCACAATGGTAACGATACGGTTTGCAGCGAGATCCAGCACCTCCCAACCTTTGCTCGCGGGAGAAACGCCAAGATGAAGACCCCAGTTGGCTTTTGGCGCAAGCTTCCCACCACATTGATGTTGCGGGACCATTTATTGCACCATGCAACCCCACACCCGGGCCATGGTGAGGTCCGGCTTCTCTTTATACATCAGTGTATACGGTGTTGCTCCTGAAGGCAGAGAAGCGTGCTCAATGCTGTTGCGCACCCACACAGCTTGGCGAAGTGCGAGGTGCCACCAATGCTGTGGCATGTTCATATGGAGAAGCATGGCCCGCACCGCTTCGACAAGTGAGCGCATTTCGCGTTCAGCCATACCATTATGCTACGGAGTATACGGACATGTCAGATCGTGGACAATGCCGTGCTTGTCGAGGAAGGCAGGGAAATTGCCACCCAAGAACTCCCGTCCGCGGTCAGAACGGATCATCTTCACCGTCAGCTTGGTTTGCCGCCCCACCATCGTCAGCCACTTATCAAACTTCTCCAAAGCATCACTCTTCCGTGTGAGGAGATACGTCTACACGAAGCGCATTTTACGGTCTTTCAGAAGAAGAAAGTAGCGACTTTCGTCCTTCGCAGCAACTCGAAAGAGTCCGCATACGTCGATGTGCACAACGTCCAATGTGTTTGCGGGTTCAGAACCTTGGTCGGGGAAGGTATGACAAACTAGCTTTCCACCAACACAAGAAACGCGCACCAGGTCCGCGCCAGATGATGACGTGATCTCCAATTCGGCTGCCACGCCATGTGCAACAGTGCGCTTTATCGTATCCATCCCCGCGTGCGCAAGTCGTGCATGCCAGATGTCCGCCGGCGACCTCGTAGATGACTCAATCGTCCGCAACGCGACCGTCTCCGTTGGCGGCGCCGTTGGCTGCTGCAATGAACACGGGCGCAGGTCGGTGCAGAGGACGTGGCCGGTGTAGCGCGCTCGACCGAGAACAACTCCCTCAGCAGATACAAGAAGTGTCTCGTCACCTGTGTCCTGAAACTGCACACCACTGTCCTTCAACAATCCAGCTGACAGCAGATTTGCTTGTACACCAGGCACATACAGCACATTGGGAATGAGAACCTTCGTGCCCGCTTCCCCTTGAAGATCAATCGTGCCACGCCCCTGCACCAGCTGAATAGCGCCGTTGAATCCACGCACATGGTGAACGTCGCCTCTCGCATCCATGTCTACGAATGCCTCGCGCGTCCCCATGAGGTGATGAGAACAGCCACTGGCGAGGTGTACCATGGTCGGATTTGCTTGCACAGCTGCAGCGAGCGCCTGGAAGTCCTCGCCAGCTTCAGGAGCCAAAGAAATGGTCGGTTCCGCGGATGTATCTGTCACCACGCCGACCATCGAACACGACACTTGCCCTTCGTGGTGCGAATCGTCATTTGGAGCCTCATTCGCACCCTTTCCGCGGGATGTTCCAGCATCCGTCGGCTGCTTGTCCTTGGAATCCAAGTGTTGGTTGTCCTTTCGGTAGGCGCTTTTGCGCCGAGGTTGACCGTTTTGTGATCGTCCTCGCGGAGCTTCCTGACCGTCGCCAGCCTCCTTGTTGACGCGATCGGGCACTAGTTCGCGAAGTGGTCGGAATCTCCACAAACGAAGTAGTATCGTTGAGAGTTGCACTTTCCACCACTGGAACGCTCGTCGCCCATGGTCGCCTTCGCGCGGTTGACTTGTTTACCATTGTCGCCACCTCCACGCAATTTCTCCCACTTCTGTTGCGAATGCTTCTGCTTTGACGCAACATAGTTGACTTGAGAGAGAAGCTGCTCCTTGTGCCGCTCGGATTCAAGTATGAACTCCTCTTCAATGATGTAGCTCGAAAGCGTATCCTCGTCGAGCTCTTCCTGTCCTGGCAGTTTCACCATGCGTCGAAGGAGGTTGTAGCTTGCAGGCAGACCTTTGATGGCATGCGTGACATACGAAGACATTGAGTAGTCCACACCGGCCATACACAGACCTGCAAGAATCTGTTGTGCGCGATTGCAGTATGCGGTTGCGTTTTCGTGCTCCCCCATCTCCAGATTTGTCAACTGTTGCTCCAGCTGGCCGATGTAAAGGTCATCCGTTGCCTTGTAGGTTTTCATAATGAATTGCCAAGCTTGGAAACCGGCGTCCACCCAGAGACGGCATGGCTTCAATGCAACTTGGACGACCGGGGAGCAGCACCTTGAGATGACCATAAACGTCAACGGCTGTGCGGAATGAAACTGTGCGTGCCGCTCAGCGTCATCTTCAGGCGGCACCTCCATCGTGCCGTCAACGAACTTCTTCAGCTGCACGATCTCCAACTGTGGTTCGATAGATTCGATGCACGTTGTCAAGTCATGATGCTCTTCAAGCAGTTTTGGCACGACGATCTTGTCGAGTGAGAACTTGAAGTATCCGTATTCCGAAGCAATTCCACCATCGCGTACGGTTGACGCATTTGCCATCCACGAGGGTCCGCCACCACTCCTCCGTGCAGAGTTGCGATAACTATGCGCGTCACTACGCGCACTCGCTGCAGCTGCAGACCGAAGGACTTGCACTTGCGTTCCACCTTCGCTTGCGGTGGGCACTCGGACGGCCCCTCGCATTTCACAGGGCATCACTCTTGCGCCTTCATTGCCATCGAGATTGACGTTTTCGCCTTCAGCATGGGGAGAAGCGGACTCAATTTCCGCCTCAGCGCGAGAAGGTGGGTGATCGCGGGCCCATTTCGCACGAGCTCCTTCAATCATCAGCTCCAGATCCGCATCGCTGATTTCACCACGACTGTGGCGCTCCTGCAAAGCAGCGACCTGCGCCTCCAGGTCCATGACTTCCGTAGCGGCGCCCTCGCCAACTATACGGAATCGAAGTGGCTGTCGGCCCAAGGTTGACAACTTCGTCATTCGAATTCGAGGCTATCTGGCGTTCGCGTATGCGTCCGCGCTCACCGCACCATGCGGAGAATAGGCGATTATGGGAGAGCCTAGGCGCAGAGTAGCGCGATCGGAGAGTGAAGTGCGAGTTTTGAGTGTACGGACTTGCTGGAAACTGGATACTGGAATTCAGAGAACGGTATGCTTGGTATCCAGTAACGAAAGGAAAGTAGTTGATTAATTGATAGATTACAACAGATACAACATGAACCTTATAGAGAAGCATAGTGACATGCGAGAACGTTGTTCATAATGAACGTTGTTCAAGAGGAGCGTGCAAGCACCTACTCTAGTATAGGTTGGCACCGCCAGGTGAAAATACCATCAGGTGAAAATACCGTTAGGTACATTTTCTAACTGACCAGGAGTAGCTGCACAGGTGCTCGCAACAGACAGCTGCACATACTCGTTTGTGCAATGTTGTCACTTCCCTCCAGTTCGGTTTAGTGTTGAACAGTGCATACCGAATGCACTATTGGAGTGTACTCGGCGAATACCGAAGCGCCGATATGCGGTATGCAAAACCTCGCTACTTCGCATAGGTCTGCTACACGTGGAACCAGGCGCGTGCAGGGCTTCACCTGAACACATGCGCGCACCAGCTGATGCGGGGCAGCATAAGGTACCGCCATGAATCATCCAGCGCGATTTTCCCCACACAATCGAACACTCCCTCCTTTTTTTTTTTGGTCCCGTCCCTGCAAGCATGGGGGCAGCCCTGACAGGTGTGAGGCAAAACAGTAGGAAACACGACATATAGGCCCAGTTCTGTTGCCGCACTACTGGTGCGGACCCCTCCGCACAGCACTAGATGATGCTTCGTGAGGGCCTCTATCGGTGATCCTCGAAGATTCCATTCCAAGGGCGCATTTCCTTGAATCAGGCTCGGGACCTTGAACTCTCTCCTGAACCTGGCCTGTGCTGTGCTGTGCGGCCTACCTAGCACAAAAGAACGCTGAACTAGTAGTGCTGTGCTGTGCGGCCTACCTAGCACAAAAGAACGCTGAACTAGTAGTGCTGTGCTGTCCCCTCCTCCCAGGCAAACTGGGAGCGAGACTGGTGCGAGACTGGTTCCCGCTCAAATCGGGGACCCAGGGACAGCACAAGTAGTTTCGGGCAGGGACAAATGCCCCGAAAAAATCACGTTACGAGGGAGGGCAATGTCCCATTGGTGACGAGAATGATTTTTGGTACTGGTTGGTCTGCAAAGCAAAACTTTCACGAGCCCCCCGCAGTTGCGCGTAGGGTGGCAGGAAGCTGTATCGCACAACCGTGGGGGTTCCTGGCTTCGCGGAAGCACTCAGCCGCACCAATGGTGCTGTGCTGTGCTGTCCGCCCTCCATTTGCCGCTGGGCAACAAAACTGGACCATACCTTCCACAAGTTTGATAAACTTGGTAAACTTGATAAACCCTAGGATCAAATTGACAAACCCCAAACCACTTCCTCTCGTTCAAGCACCACACCCAAACCAACTCTGGTACCCGAGCACCACAAACGAACCTGTGCTAGTACCCGAGCCTAAACCCTAATGCGCCAGTCGAACAGGGCCATTGTTCATACCTGTAAGGAAAATTCCTTTTCCTTACTTCACGTCCCTGCTCAGCGCGTACACCACTGTTTCCGCCAACAGCACCCAACAGTAAACCGTTACCACTCGCGACACTCGCCTCGACTACTGTTCCCGCCACTGTTCACGACGCGACCCAACCTCATGGTTCGGTTGGTAACCCGCGCTTCGGACCTCCGCCTTGACAATTCCCAACCTCGACGCTAGGCCTGTCGCGCACCCCATTTTCGCCGCATTACCGTTACCACTGTAGCTTCTCTATCAATTCTTTGCTCATGCCTTTGCTCAATGTACTGTTTTGTTTCGATAGTGAAATTCTCGCCCGCTCACTCAATTGCACTCGTAACACTTGGTATTCAGAGCCTACGATCTCTTCTCGGACTACACCCACACCTTCGCTTCCCCACTATCTCAAAATTTTTGGGGGGGTAGACGTCCCTCAGCGTTCAGGCACCGCCGCTCGAAGTGCTCTCTCGCAAGCACGCACGACCACGACTGAGGCTCTCGCTGAGCTTGCCCGACACCCCGCCATGGCCGAATTCAATCTCGGGATGTTGACGCAGGAGCGGCTCGACCGGCTCGTATGCCAACTTGAGGATTCTGCGTTGGAAATCGCAGCTCTCACGGCGGAACGCGACTCCGCCCGCCAACAGTCAATAGTGAATGCACCAGCACAAGCACCAAGCACACAGGGGCCTCGCGAAGCCCGTCGGCACGTGGAGTTTGCAGCAATGAGTGGCAACAACGACGTCATTGCACCGATGCCACTCAAGCCGCAGCGCCCGCCCTGCTTCGATCCTAGCCAACGTGGAGGTCCGATGGTTCAATCGTGGAGTTTCATGATGAACGTCTTCTTCGACGCGAGATACGTCAAGTTGGACGCAACGAAGATTCGCTATGCTGTTTCGCTGCTAAGGGGCCCAGCCATGGACTGGTGGCGAGTCATCGTGACGTCGCCACGTGCCTACGAGCCGCCGTCGCAAGAGGGAGAGCCCATGGGTCCAGCCGTCTCCTAGAGTTCGTTCTGCGAAACCACCCAGTACAGCACGTGGGATGTGTGGTGCGCAGGGCTTCGGGCGCGCTTCGAGCCGATCGCAGCTTCTATTTCGGCGCGTCAGAGACTGCGTACTTGGTGACAGCTTGGGTTGGTCCAAGATAATAAGAGTGGTTTCTCGCACCATGCGAGCAAGTCGGCTACATGCACGAGGCGGAGCGGGTGGACCGTTATGACGGAGGGCTGAAGCCAGACATCTCACACGAAATCATGCCACGCGGGCTATCGAATTTCAAAAAAAGCCTCGCGCTCGTCGAGAAAATCGACATTTTGAGCCGTCCGAGACGAGGGACCTATTACGGACATCGCCCACGGGGACCGACCGAGCACGCCACTGTACACGCCGTTGCAGGGAAAGCAGTTGCTGCGCCATTTAAGGGGCACTGCTTTGCTTGCAACAGGCCGGGCCATGGCAAGAGCGAATGCCCAGAGGAGCTAAGACGCCGCGGAGCAGAGCAGGGGAGGGAGACTCAAAGGCAGGGAAACGCTAGCAGTCGGTAGAAAATGGGCCATGTACTGACGAGACAACTTGCTCGCCCAACCTCACCAAGTCACAGTACCGATTTACGTCATCGATTGGGCTCGGATAAATAAGGAGGGTACATCGACAGATTGCCCAATACTGATTTACGGGAAAATACAGGGGATAGCAGTGAAGATTTTTATCGATGGAGGAGCAAGCCACAGCTTAGATAATGCCGCAAATACACGAAAGCTGACACTGACACTTAGCCGCTGCTTACCGAAGATTGACGCACGCTTAGTTGACGGCACGCCACTGGAAATAAGGGAGAAAGTGGAGAGGGTGGAAGTTCGCTACGGGGGGAGCTTCGGGTTTACACAGGAAATGTTCGCGACGACATTGGATGGGCACAACATTTTACTGGGGCGTGATTGGCTGCGACGCCACAATCCATGAATCGACTGGACGACGGGTAGGTGCACCATGCGAAGTAGTGGTAACTGGGTCGAATTACCTCGCTGGCAGTCATCCAAGTCTTCAACGGTCCACGTCAACGCCATCATGATGAAACGGGCTGTCGCTGCTGGAGCTGACGTGTACATGGTGGACATAGCATTGGTAGGAGAAGCAGAGCAGCCGAGTGATTTTTGGAAACAGCTGGCAGTAGCACCGCCCGAACTACAGGAACTGTTGAAACGGTTCCCGGGGATTTTTCCGGACGACTTATCGGAGGGACTGCCACCTCAGCGAGCGCACGACCACTGCATAGAATTAGAGCTGGGAGCACAGCCAGCCGTACAGCGACAGTTCGGACTGACACAGCCCGAGCTCGACAAACTGAGGAAGTAGTTAGATTACCCGTCAGAGAAAGAAATCATCCGAACGAGCTCGTCACCGTTTGCCGCACCGATACTATTCACACCGGAAAAAGACGGAGGGTTTTGTATGTGTATAGACTACAGAGCACTGAACAGGGTAACGGTCAAATCGCGATATCCCATTCCCCGCGCTGACGAACTGATAGATCAACTGCGAACAGCACGAGTCTTTTCGAAAATAGATTTACGGGGAGGTTACCATAAGATTAGGGTCGAACCATCGGACTACGCCAAGACGGCTTTTAGAACTAGATACGGATCTTTCGAGTACACGGTGATGCCATTTGGGCTGACCAACGCACCGGCGACATTTCAAATGACCATGAACGAGGCGTTTAGACCGCTGTTAGATAAGTGCATGATGGTTTACCTCGACGACTTCCTGGTCTACAGCAGGTATAAGAAGCAGCACTTAGCGGACTTAGAAGAAGTGTTAAGGAATTAGACGAGCACAGCCTACTGACCAAGGGTTCCAAGTGGGAGTTTTTTCAGGATAGGCGAGAACTTTTGGGGCACGCCATTTCAGAGGCTGGAGTTGAGATCGACCCCAAGAAGCTGGACACGGTGAAAGCGTGGCACCTCCCGACAAATATCACGGAGCTGCAGACTTTTCTAGGGTTCGTTAATTATGCGCGGCGGTTCGCCCCCGACATGGCACGATTAATGGCCCCACTAACGGATCTGCGAAAGAGCATGCTGCCTTCTCTGCCCTAAAAAATGTTCTCTGTTCACCGCCTGTCCTGCGCATTGCGAAACCCATACCGCCCATTCGAAGTAGTTACAAACGCAAGCGACATTGCCATCGGAGCCGTACTGCTACAGGATTTCGACAACGGTTTACAACCCATCGCATACGAGTCACGAAAACTGCATCCGCTTGAAAAAAGCTACCCGATACACAACCGCAAAATGCTCGCGATCATACATGCATTCAAGGCCTGGCGCTGCTACTTGACCAGCGCAGACGTGACAGTACGGACAGACCACAAATCACTACAGTACATCCGCGCACAGCCCCACCTCAACCCACGACAGATCCGCTGGCTCGATTTCCTCGAGTCGAATTTCCACTACACGGTCACCTACAAAAAGGGGGCATCAAACATCGCCGACGCAGTGACCCGCCCCACTGCCCAAATCCACGCCATACTACTCGCCCAGACCAGTCCACCGCTTACATGACTATTTACCCACGGTTATCAGACGGACCCCTTCTTCACCGGAGGCAACTCGCAGCAGTTCACAGCGGCAAAAGTTATTTATTACGTAAGAAATTGCACCGATCGCATCTGGGTACCGGAATACACTTTACTAAGGGAGGTGTTACTATAGGAGGCCCACGACGGGGTTACCTTAGGACACTTCGGGGTAGAAAAAACACGGCAGAAGCTACAGCGGTACTACTATTGGCCTGAGATGCTGGACACGTGGCATCGTGTCCCACCTGCCAACTTATCACGGAAGCGGCCGGCAGGATAGTTGCAGGTGATACCACCCCCATATGGCAGCAGGTGACGATGGACTTCGTCACGGGGTTACCGGCTAGAGCTATTGGGAACGACGCGATCCTGGTCGTCGTTGATCGGCTGACGAAAATGGCACATTTCGCAGCCTGCAAGAAATCAATCACAGCCGAAGAAACAACCCGCCTCTTCATCTCCACCGTTGTTCGTGTGCATGGGATACCAGCAGTAATCATCAGCGACCGCGGCACGCAATTCACTAGCAAATTCTGGCGGAACCTGTGGCAGGAGTTCGACACGCGGCTACAGTTCAGTTCTTTGTACCACCCCGAGACCGACGGACAAACAGAACGGACAAATCAGACCATGGAACAGCTCATTCGAGCCACGTGCGACGACCTGACCACGTGGGAACAGCAACTGCCACTCATCAAATTCGCATACAACAAGTCGCCATCCACCACGACCCAACAGTCACCATTTTACCTGAACTACGGACAAGACCCTACAGTACCCGTGACCCCGAATCCTGACAACCCGGTACCACGCGCTCAACAGTTCGCAGAAATCTTACAATCAATACGGATCCGAGCAGCAGACGCAATAAAAAAATCAAACATCATTGCTAAGCGCAACGCCGACCGCCAACACTGACCTGTCACCTCGTTTTACTCGACACTCATAACCTGCGCGTGCCCCTTACCCCAGAACTCCGCCCCCGATATTGTGGGTCATTTCGCATCAGCCACATGATCACCCCCGTCACCACGCACCTCCTCCTCCCTGATGACTGGTACGTCAACCCGTCATTCCACGTCAGCCTCCTCCGCCCATACATCCCATCCACCAGCCAACTGCCTCGTAATCGCCCACCAGCATGACACGGCTGCCAATAGAGCCAATCATCACGCCAGAAAAAGTACAGAGCCACCGAGTTCGTGACCCACGTGGAGCCCGCAAAATCGAATTTCTGATCCGCTGGAGAGACCACACGCCCACCGAAGACAACTGGGTTCCCCTGGGCTAAATCGAAACCACCCTGTCCTCACCGAGTACCTGCGCAACCGAAATTTCCAGGACGTACACGCGCTTTTGTTAGAAGGGCCTCCTTACTGTAAGGAAAATTCCTTTTCCTTACTTCGCGTCCCTGCTCAGCGCGTACACCACTGTTCCCAGTAAACCGTTACGACTCGCGACACTTGCCTCGACTACTGTTCCCGCCACTGTTCACGACGCGATCCAACCTCACAATTCGGTTGGTAACCCACACTCCGGACCTCCGCCTCGACAATTCCCAACTCGGTGCTAGGCCCGTCGCGCACCACATTTCCACGCATTACTGTTACTACTGTAGCTTTGCTATATATTCTTCGCTCATGCCTTCGCTCAATGTACTGTTTTGCTTCGATAGTGCAATTCTCGCTCGCTCACTCAATTGCACTCGTAACAATATCCATCTCACGGATATGCACATCAAATCGATGTACAGTGAGCTTAGTGTAGCAAGTGCAGATAAGTGAAACCACAAGTTATTAACTATCGTAATTACATAACACTATATTAGTGATGGTAGGCAGTTTTCAATACTAGTCATGGGTAAGTCTGAAAGAAATAGATTTTTACTAGAGGACAGCGGTGTTCGAAAGTGGTAGGATGACACAATCTCTCAAAAATATAATGTAACAGAATGGTGTGACTAGGAAAGCAAGGGATGTCAGAATGTTATGCTCTAGCCTGTAGTGGGGTGCTCTATAGCGAGTACAACCCTTCTAGGGTTTGCTATTTGTATCCTCATTCCTGCTAGTGAACCCTCTCTTTTGCCTAAACTGTTTCTTGCCTAGCTAGGGCTTTCCTAGCTATGGCGCCTTCTTCTACTGCTTATCTTCACATGGTATCAGAGGGATATGCTCCTGGCCTGTGGGCCCCACCTCACTGCTTCCGCTGCTACTGCTACTCTCTGTGTTGCACGCCCCGTGGCGTGCAACGGATTTTTCATCTCGCCACGCGCTCGGAGCGTGCGGCGGTTTTCTGCCCGCCGTGCGCCCCGAAGCGCGTGGCGGTTTTCTGCCCGCCGTGCGCCCCGAGGCGCGCGGCGGTTCTCTGCCCGCCGTGCGCCCCGAGGCGCGCGGCGGGTTTCTGCCCCGTCACGCAGCGCGTCGCTCCCGGGAGGCGCTGCGACGGGCGACGGGGACCCGCGCGTCGCCCCCCGTCACCCGTCGTGGCCTGTGCGCGGCCCGTACAGCCTGCGCGCGGCCCGTACGGGCTGCGCCAGGCCCGCGCGCGGCCAGTACGGGCTGCGCCAGGCCCGCGCGCGGCCCGTACGGGCTGCGCCAGGCCTGCGCGCGGCCCGTACGGGATGCGCCAGGCCCGCGCGCGGCCCGTACGGGCTGCGCCAGGCCCGCGCGCGGCTCGGGCCGCCTGCGCGCGGTTCGGGCGGCTGTGCCAGGCCCGTGGGCGGCCCGTTCTTCGCTGCCCCTGCGCTGCCCGCTGTCCCCCGTGCTTCTGATGGCGCCCCACCCCTGCTACTGCCCGTTCTCCTGAATTAGGGTTTGGGGGTGGGGGGCATGGGGGTGCAGCATCTGTGTGCCGTCCCCTGCTCCTCCTCCTCCTCCGTCTCCCAGTGCTGCAGCTGCCGCTGAGGGGGGTGGACCTGTTGGAGCCGTCGGAGTGGTACTAAGGGGGGTGAAGGGGGAGTGGAGCTAGGGGTGAAGCAGGGGGTGTGTGTCAGGGGGGGTGGGACTGTTTGGGGAGGTTGAACGAAGGTTGCCGTCGTGTCGCCAGCAACACCTGTAGTCCGGGGAGTTGCTCCGGTAGCCCAGTCGCAGCCACCTGTGCCAGTCGCCCGTGGGTCCGTTGCTCGTCTGCCGCTACTTTTAGCCGCGGGGCCAGTTACTCCAGTAGTCCGGAGCGCTGTTCCGGTAGCCGCTGTGCCAGTGTGCCTCCTGTTGCCCGTGTGTCTGCAGCTTCAGTCGTCGCCTCCTATCTCCTCTCCTCTTACAGTCTCGCCTCCTCCTCCTCACTTGCCCTCTGCGATAACCTCTAGCTTTGCTCATAATTGTGAACTTTAAACTATTGCTACTTGTACTTGTGCTCAGAATGTGTGGTGACATTGTGATCCACCCTGAGCTTGTTCTGCTTTGCTTGCTCTGCTGATTACACCCCACTTTGGCTATGGGGGTGTGTCAGAATGTTATGCTCTAGCCTGTAGTGGGGTGCTCTATAGCGAGTACAACCCTTCTAGGGTTTGCTATTTGTATCCTCATTCCTGCTAGTGAACCCTCTCTTTTGCCTAAACTGTTTCTTGCCTAGCTAGGGCTTTCCTAGCTATGGCGCCTTCTTCTACTTCTTATCTTCACAAGGGAGTACAAATATGAAACCCTAACTGAGTTGTACTCACTAAGGAGCACCTCACAGCAGCCTATAACAAATAATAACATCTGACACACCCCCATAGGCTAAGTGAGGGGCATCAAAGCAAGTAGGGTGAACAAACGGTCACAAGTCCAGTCAATACAAGAAGCAAAGCAAGCTCAGGGTGGATCTCAAAGACACCACACAAATTCCGAGCACAAGCAAGCGGTTACAAGGCCAGTTCAAGAGAGAACAATATTTATAAAGGCATGACAAGCAGAACACGCAACAAAAGCAATAGTACATCAACCGTGGGCCGACCTCAAGAAGCCCTAGTTGCACACAGAACATGTGGTGGTCATCAGGCGCCAAGGCCTTGGCAGTGTTGGCCTCTGATGCCACGAAGTCCAAGCGTGTCTGGCCACATCTCTGTAGCTCTCGCATGAGAAAGTACCTCACGTCAATATGCTTCACTCTGCTCTTCAGTCGAGGCTCTCGACATTGGATGATAATGGCCTTGTTGTCAGCGTACAAGGTCGGCGCAGAGCGAGGCCGCTCACCAAGTTCGGTGAGCAAGAAGGTCAACCAGCGAAGCTCCTATGCCACCATGGCACCAGCGTAGACCTCTGCCTCTGCGCTAGACGAAGCCACAGACGACGGTCGTGTAGACCTCCATGACACAGCACCAGCACCTAGACTGAAGCAGTAAACCCTAAGTCGAGCGCTGAGTCTTCACGTCGTCAGCGTAGGAAGAGTCGCAGTGACCGGTCAACACCACTGGCCGTGTCCCTCCGACCACATGCCCCATGCCTGATGTAGTCGCCAGGTACTTCGCCACCATCACAGCAACTGTCTAGTGAATAGGACGGTGTCTCCCAGTTGCAACAAAGCGAGAGAGGACGCTGAGGGGAAAGGCGAGGTCCGGCTGACTACAAGTCATGAGGTATATGAGGCAGCCCACGAGCTCTGCGTAGGGACCACTAGACTCAAAGGGCTTGTCGGGAAAAAGGCCAGTGAGTAAGTCGGTGGTCAACGACAAGAGGAGCGGGCTGTGTGGTGGAGAGCTGAAACCCGAACCGCCGAAGGACCTGCTGCACCATGTGTGATTGAGTTGTGTGATGGTGCGAGCGGCTCTGTCCCTGGTGATCTGCAGGCCAAGGTAGCACTGCGGTTCACCGAGGTCAGTGCACGTGTATCTCTTCTGTACTTCAGACTTTACCTCAGACAGAGCTGCCCTGTCTGCTGTAGCAAAGACCAAGTCGTCAACGTAAACTAGTATAAAGAAAGGAGTGGAACCAGCGCGAACAAACAGCGACGAGTCGGCAGAGGAAGGACGAAACCCAAGGTCACGATGTTGACAGCTATAACGATATGCGGAAGCACTTAAACTGGAACTACAGACAAAGCTTAGCAACACTTAACATCACTTGCAGCCCTTCGAGTGTGACAGCCTGTCACCTCCTAGCCAAGGGCGTAATAAATCGCAAGTGAGTAGTTATGCCTTACTCATGCTTGTAGAACAAGTAAACTCGTCGAGCCAAGATTCGGCAGCACCATGATCGTTTCTACTCTCGTCAATACGAAGTAGTAGAATTAAAACTTGAAAAACTGCGAATGCATTGAAATTAATTTCGACAAGTACAAGCACACATTTATATAGATTCTACGCACAGGCAAGGACAGGCACAAAACAGTTGTTCAACGAATCCGAAAGATTTCGCCACGCTGTATTTGAAAACGGTTGCTCAACTCCCTGAGCATTTGGCTTTATCCTCCTCTTGTTTAAAACCATCTTCAAACTGTACTTGTAACAGTTGCCCCTGCTGACTCAAATGTGTGCACTCATGAGACTCGCATGTGGCTCCAATGTCTTCATGCGAGCTCATAGTTATATAACGGTTTTTACCGTTTGAAAAACGGAGTAACCGATTTGCACCAGTGTCGAAATGATTCCGCAAAGCGAAATGACTTTCGCGAGAAATTTCCTGTCTCGTGAGTCAACTCGAAAAACAGTTTTTCAACTGTAATTTTCGAGCACCCTTCGGAATCTCGCAGCACCCCCTGAAACACACGCGCACCCCTCAGGTGCGCAAACATGCACGACCAGACAAACTGGTCGTGCTGTACTGCGCGTGGGAAGGGCGATCATTCGCCCTGTCCTGTTGCGATCGTGGGCCCTGCCACGCTCGCAACAGTGCGCGAGCACACGCTCGGGCCCTCAGGGCCCACACGCGAAATCAGGACCACAAGCGCGGTCAAGATTTCGAGTGCTTGACCAGCGCGAAGTTCAACAGCACCCCCTTTGACCAGTCAAAGAATCGAGCCCCACAGAAACGCCCCACGGTACACTACTCGCTCACATATGCCACGCATGAAACACAACAAGCAAATGGGACTTTCATGGGAGGCTCATTTGAGGCTCATTGGAGCTTCATGAGAGCTTTCATTTGAGCTTCGTTTGAGCTCGTCATGGGAGCCTCATTTGAGCACTTCATGAGAGCTTCATTTGAGCGCATCATGTGAGCCTCATTTGAGCGCATCTTGAGAACAGTGAACACGAAACTGAAAATGCACAAACACAAAATGCAATTACAAATGAAAACGAAACACACAAAATGCAAGGACGAATGCACACAGAACACACAAAAAAAATGCGCACACACAAAATGCAAAATGAAATGACATTTCTCACGCCACAAATTAACTTCAAACAAAACTTCCCATTTTCTTTTACCGTCGTCGAATAGGCGGCAGGTTGACGTGCAAATAAATATTTGCACCCAACACACGAAGCATGGAGCGAAGAGTGTCGTGCCACTCATGGGGCGACTGGCGGAGACCGTAGACTGGTCGCCTCAGGCTCCACTGGGTCCCGGGTGGGAATGTGTTAGTGAAGCCAGGAGGACGACGTAGCCAGATCTCCTCGTGTAGGCGGCCCTAGAGAAACACAGTGGAGAAGTCGAGGGAGTGCAGCTTGTAGTTTCGCTGTGCTGCTACGTGCAGTATAACCCGAAGAGTAGTCATCTTCGGGGTCGGGGCGAAGGTCTGGAAGAAGTCAACTCCCTCACGCGGACTAAAACCCCTAGCCACGTAGCGCACCTTGAACAGTGAACCAGACGGCCACTTCACCTTGAAGAGCCACATGCCATCGACAATGTTCGCCCTGGGAGGGGGAACTGCGTCGACGTAAGTGCCCGTGGATCTCCAAGACGCTAACTCTGAGTTTATAGCCGCTTTCGTCTGAGAGGCTCACTCCCCTGACACTGCCTCACGGTACGTGCGAGGTGTCGGTATGTCAAGAGTGTTGGGGAATCCCTCAAGGGAAAGCAGCATGGCGCAGAGAGAGAGGGTAGCAGTTGCCAAGAACTCCAGCTCAAACTTCCTATCCTCTAGGACGTCACACCCAAGGGCAGACTAACCCCCGACGGACAGAGAACGGGGAGGTGGAGAAGCCACCACACGCGTGGCGTAGTCAAGACGGTGGGTGGAAGTAAAGTCAGCGACAGCGGCAGTAAGAGCCGAGACAGACGACAGAGAGGCACGATGGTCGATGACAAGAGTGGCGAGAATATGGGAGACAACAGGGCGAGCAACACGGTAGTAGTCAGTGAGAGGGTGAGAGGAAACGATGAGAGACGACTCAGGAGGTGAGGGGAGAACAGACACAGGCGGAGAACGATGAGGACTAGAACGAAACAAGAAAATGCGGAGGTCAGGAAGAGGAGACGAGGGCCGAGCACGAGGAGGACAACGACTGGTCCAGTCTTGCGGGACAACAGGAGGAGACGACTGTGACTGAGGAGGAGAGAAAACAACCAGAGTCGGGTCCGTACGTAGTAGGCGACTAGGAGTGGACAGGAGGAGAGGAAGGAAGACCAAGGGCCCAAAGGCCACTCACTGGAGGGAACAGCTGTTGCAAAAGTGGCGGCTGCTGCTGCTGCAGGTCCAACTACTGTTGCTCCTGCCTCTCCTACTCCAACCGCTCCTGCTCCTCGCGCCCAAGCCGGCGAAGAGCCTGGAGACGTGTGTTGTAGCGGTGGGGAGGCGCAGGGGGCGCCGCAGTAGTCGTGCCTCCAGCTCATGTCTCCTCACGACCAGCTCCTACAGTGCCAGCACCTCCAGCTCCAGCACCCCCAGAACTAGCACCGCCGGTGCCAGCACCTCGAGCTCCAACACCTCTCGAACAAGCGCCCCCAGACCAAGTACCGCGAGTGGCAGTACCTCTAGCTCCAACACCAATCGAGTCCACAGTAACCTATCGTGGAATTGCCGAAGGCTACTGAGGGGACTGCGGAGAGGGAGACACTACCTGATGCGCGGCCGAGGGTAGAGGGGTAGTGTGAGACACACCTGACGAGGCAGGACCAGGGGGGGGGGAGGGGGGTACCAGAGGAGCGGGAGCAGGGGGAGGAGAGGGTGCGAGGAAGAGGGGGGGAGGGGGAACCAGGAGACCTCGGCAGGGGTACCGGGTGTAGTAGGACACTGACTCGTCAAACCGGACGTCACGAGAGTTTAGGAATTGGTGGAGGGGCGGGTAGTAAAAGGAGTAGTTGGGAGAGCCCACCGGGAAACCAAGGAAGACACTGGGGATGGCGCGAGCCGAGAGCTTGTCCGTAGAGATGTCGCGGACAAGCGCAAGGTAGCCCCAACCACAAAAGGCCGACCTAACATCAGGGGACCCGGTCCAAAGACGGGTCAAAGAAACCTCTAGCCGCGAGACACGCGGCTGGAGGTTCAGCTGGTGCGTGGCGTAGCGAAGCGCGTAGGGCCACAGAATATGGGGCGCATGGGCATGAATCATGGAAGCGCGGGCGATGTCCATGACCAAGCTAATGCGGCGCTCATAAACCCCATTCTGCTGTGGGGACTCCCGCAATGTCCAAGACTGTGTGATGCCTTGCTCGCTGCAGAACCTGGGAAGGATGCCGGAGCGAAACTCACCCCACGGTCGGAGTGGAGAAAACGGACATGACTACCACGAGTGCCCTCAGTGGCCAGAAGCCACCGGATCAGCATAGAATCACCTCGGACTTCTTCGCAAGAGGAAACACCGTGGTGTACCTGGAGTAGTCGTCAACGACCACTAGAAAGTAGTGCTCCCTCTCTGGTCCGAGCATAGGGGCAGGGCCCCAGACGTCCAGGTGGAGAGTCTAGAAGGGAGCAGTGGCCGGATGAAGGGAGGAGGGGTGCAGGGTGGCGCGCAGGCGGCCGGCGACGCAAGGAGTGCAAGGTGGAGCAAGCGAGGGAGGGAGCGACAGCAAGACGCGGGGGAGACCTGAGACAAGATTGTGACTGGCCATGCTGCCAAGGCGGGGGAGCGAGGGGTGGCCAAGGCGGTGGTGCCACAAGACGGTCGGGTGGGCTATGGACCAACAGGAGCAAGACATAGCAACTAGACTGGACACAGCAACCTGACTGGACACAGCAACCTGTGGGGATGCAATAACCTGACCGGACTCTGCTACCGGGGGGGACGAAACAACCTGACCAGACGCAGCTACCTGCGGGGGTGGAGTGTGCAGGACGAAGAGACCTGAGTGGGGTTCTCTGGTGAATGGGGCAAGAACTGCCCAGACGAAGAGTCCGTACAGATCGCAGTCCTCCCGTGCACGGGAAAAGTGAGTTTGATCCCCTAGTCCTGAAGGTATCCAACACCCACCAAGTTCCGAGAGAGCGAGGGGATGTAGAGACCAGTGAGGAAACCAGAGGGGACAGCTGGGAACGGGAGAGTGGTCGAGCTGCGAGCAACTGCTGGTCCTGAAGTAGGATCAGCCAGGGCAACTGAGACTGGAGCCAAAAGAGGTATAACAGTGGTGTGGTCATAGAAGAAGCACTGAGACGTGCTAGAGTCCAGCGTGAAGGAGAGCGACGCATTAGTAGTAGTCACGGCTGGGCTAGTGACTACACAAGCACCTCACTAAAAGCACAAGTACTTACACTAGCAACAGGCAAAGGTCCTAAGCTAGGTACACGCAAGCCAAGAGATCCATACGTGACAGAATAAATAGCATCCATAGACTTATCAAACACAGGGTAACCACTACGAAACAGACCGGGCCGGATTGGGGAAGCCGATTTAGGCCCAAAACGCCCATGGTAGAGGTCGTCGAGGCGACTGTAGCAGCGCTGTGCAGAGTGGTCAGGACGCCAGCAGTTAGTGCCAGCACCAGGGCCGGTCAGGATCCAGTACAAGCAGGGGCCGACGTCGCGGCCACCGCGACGAGCCCCCCAGCTGGCTGGGCCGCTGCTACAGCCAACGCTACCCGAACCACCAGGCCCCCACGGCTGTTGAGGGCGCCACAGTGAGGGCGGAGCTGCTGCTGAGGCCGCCAGTGCTGCTGCGGGTGCCACTGCTGTTGTGGGCGCCACTGCTGAAACTGCCGCTGGTGCTGTTCCTGCTGCTAGAGAGCCCTAGTGGACGCCATGATAAAGGCTAGCGGGGTGCAGGAGCGGCAGGCTAGGAGCGACAGGAGCTAGGGACGGGTGCAGTAAAAAACGAGAACAACTAGGAGCGCCAGGTGAAACTAGGCGAGGAACAGTCGGAGCACAGAGCAAACTGAGCTAGAAGCGCCAGGTGAAACTAGGCGAGGAACGGCTGGAGCACGGAGCAAACTAAGCTAGGAGCGCCAGGTGAAACTAGGCGAGGAACGGCTGGAGCACAAAGAAAACTGGGCTAGGGGCGCCAGGTGAAACTAGGCCAAGGAGTAGCGGCCCCCAGCCGCGGCGGAACGATGAACCCAGTGGAGGTACGGTAGGGAACAGGAAAACCGACGGTGAGAAAGCCCGGAAACGGTCTGCTAAGGCTCGAGGCGCGGTAGAGCGTGACACGCGCCTCGGGAAAGCTGTCGTGGCGCGCGCCTCAGGCTACTCCGGCTAACTGTGGAGCGCACGTCGCTAGGAAAGGGTCGCGCGCGGGCTGTGGTGTGGAGGGCGCGCGCGGGCAGGGTAAGGGGCGCCCGCGGACTGTGGTAAGGGGTGCGCGCTGGCGGTATCAGGGGCGTGCGCGGATGGCTGGGCGTGGGGCCCGTGCGGCGGCTAGGGGCAGAGTGCACGGGCTACGTACGAGGGGCAGGGTGCACGTGCGACGTGCAGGCGAGGGGCAGGGCGCACGTGCGACGTGCGGGCTAGGGGCAGTGCACACGGGCGACGTGACGGGCTGGGGCAGGGCGCACGCGCGACGTGACGGGTTGGGGCAGGGCTCACGGGCTACGCGACGGGCTAGGGCAGGGCGCATGGGCTACGCGACGGGCTAGGGTAGGGCGCACGAGCTTAGCGATGGGCTAGGGCAGAACGCACGGGCGACGCGACGGGCTGGGGCGGAGGCGCGATACGGAGGGCGTGGAGGGCGCGTAGGGGAGGTCTAGGCGCGGAGCCGCGGAGGGCGCGTTACGGAGGGCGCAGAGGGCGCGGAGGGCGCGTTACGGAGGGCGCGTAAGGCGCGGAGGCAGTCTAGAGCGCGGAGGGCGCGAGGGCGCAGAGGGCGCTAGGCAGGCCCTCATATTGCATGAATTTTACCCTGATTTTGTCTTTGAACCCTGATTTTCAGGGTATTTTTGGGTCCCAACCCTGATGAAAGTTTTTTTTTAATGCCTACACTGTTTTTTCAGCTAAGTTTCTTGTACCAGGCCTGAAATTTCAGCCTGCTTTTGCTAGGGGATCCTGGTTCGAATCATACAGTAGTGGGGACATCTCTGTTAGCGAAATTGCCTAGATTCGATGAATCTGGCAAATTTTTTGCCCAAAATTTTTGCCGTCACCGTCAATCGTGTGAAACGGCATCTTAGGGTTGTTTCCTACACCCCCCCTATCTACATCTTGTCAGACTCGCCTCAGACACCATTTGTTTGGTTTAAACCAACTCTTCATTTAACGTTTTGTTGATTGGCGAAGTGCGGAACAGAAAGCGTGGGGTGACGTGGCACTGCGCAACGCTCTCGAAAGGTTGTTGAGGAACATTCCCGACTGTTGCTTGCGAGCGCTTGTCTGATTTTGTTTCGTTTGTTTGAACGTGACAAAGCAGAGACCTTTAGCACACGTGATTGCCTAACCTGGACCACCATTGCTGCACCACCACTATCTCCCTCCCCCCGTTCCCGTCACATTATGATGAAGGCTGGTTACATCAGCGTTAAAAAATGTATCAGCCCTGATGAGAAAGTTTTTTTTTTGTTTTTTTTAATGCGACAACACTGTTTTTTCAGGGTTTATTTTTGTAACGACCCTGACAGAAAGTTTTTTTTTTTTTGGACCAACATTGATGAGAAAGTGTGGCCCAAAACGAATCTGAGGGCCTGGTGCTAGGGCGCGTGACGGAGGGCGTGTAAGGCGCGGAGTGTCAAACATATATGCTTAGGTTATTTATCTAGGCTGTAGTGGGGTAGCCACTATGGGGTACAACCCCTTGTTCCTATTTTGTACCAAACTTTCGCAGTAGTCTCATCATCCCTAGCTACCGATTCTAACATGGTATTAAGAGCAATTGGACCTTAGGAGTGTTTTTTTCGGGCCCACCACCTACCACTTGCGGTTACCGAGCTACCCCGAGCCCTGCACTGCCCTAGCCCCGCGCACGTCCCGCTAGCAGCCCGTAAGGCCCGTGCGTCGCCCGTTAGTAGCCCGCGCGACCCGCTAGTCGCCTCTGCTGGCCCGCGCGCCGCCCGCTAGTAGCCCGCGCGACCCGCCCGCTGTCCGCGCAGCCCGCGCGTAGCTCCTACCGACCCGCGCGCCGCCCGCCAGCAGCCCCGTAGGCCCTGTAGCCCCGTGCGCCGCCTGCTCCTGCCGCGGCTGCCTGCTACGCCCAGCACGCCGCTTGTCGCGCTGCCCTGCAGCCCCGTACGCTGCCCGCCCTGCTGCTCTGCCGGCCGCTAGTCGCCCCGTGCGCCGCCTGCCCTGCTGCCGCGGCTGCCTGCTGTGCCCACCCGCCACCCGCACTGCTGCTGCAGCCACTGCTACGCTGCACCCTCTAGCGCCGCCCGCACCTGCCCGCGTGCTGCTCTTGCCGGCCCGCTTGCCGGCCCTCTACTGCTGCCGCTCTGTTCACCGCTCACCTGCAGCCCTCGCAGCTTCCTGGAAGCTTCCTGCTTGCTTGCTTGCGCGGCCCCATTCACTAAGACGCTATGGCCTCGCTCAGCGTTCTCGAATTCAATCCTGACGGCCGCCCCATTAAGTTTGAAACTTGGCTGCAGGACCTACAACTGTTCCTACTGAGTGACTCTAGAGACGATGTTTCGCTGTATGACCTCACGTCTGGAGCTAGTCCTGCACCTGCCGCCTCTGCCAATAGCACGACTCGCTCGAAATGGCTCACTTGTGACGTTGCCGCTCGATTAGCTGTCCGTAACCACCTGCCCATATCCGAGCGTGCGCACTTCGATCAGACCAAAACGGCTAAGGAATTGTACGACGCTGTAGTTGCGCGCTACTCTTCCCCTACCACTGCAGCGCTAGGCCGCCTCATTCTCCCCTACCTCTTTCCCGAGCTGTCCTCGTTTGACACTGTCGACGACCTCATCACCCACCTCCGCACTATAGACGCTCGCTACAGTGCCGCCCTCCCCACAGAGTTTCTCCCCAAGAATGAGCCCCCGATCTAAATCACACTCTACTTTATAGTCACTCACCTCCCAGACTCTCTCAGTGCAGTCTGGGACACCCTCCTAGCCCTTCGCCCCACAGACCTCACAATCGACCTGCTCTCGAAGCACCTCCTAGCAGCCGAGACGAACATTGTCGCTGTAGGTGCTGCTTGTGGCACTCCCCGCACGCCCTTCTTTGAGGGGTGCTCCGCCTCCCCCCTTGCCCCCTCTGTCGCTTCTGCGGCTGCTGTCGACTACCTTGGTGCTGAGGGAGTCGGTGCTGCCTCTGCTCCTAGTGGGAGGCGCCGCAGCGGCAGGGGCAAGGGAGGCAAGGGTGGTGGGGGTGGAGGCAGTAGCGGTGGAGGCGGTGGAGGCAGTGGAGGGGGCGGTGGTGGCGGTGGGGGTGGTGGCGGAAGTGGGGGAGCAGGCTGTGGGGGCGGTGGCAGCGGCGGGGGTGGTGGTGGCGGTGGTCGTGGTGACAGTGGACGCAGTGGGGGCAGTGGTGGTGGTGACGGGAGTGGTGGTGGCAGCAGCAGCGGTGGGCGGACTGGAGGTGGTCAGCGGCAGCAGCAGCAGCAGCGCCAGCGTGAGCCCCTCTCGCCCCAACAGCTTCGTGACTGGTATGCTCAGGGCCAGGGGTCTGGGGGTGTTCTCTCTTGCCCATACGTCATTCGCACCGGTGAACGCAAGGGTCAGACATGCGGCAAGTCCCACACCCGCTACCGCAACTTCTCCTGTCTAGATGATGCTTGGCGCAATGAGTTTAGCGATGACCATGAGACGCCCCGCTGGGCAGATCTTCTTAAGGCTAAAGTAGACATATTTGAACTTGACTTTGATGCTATTCTCACTGGCATGTATGCTTTGTCTACTAGTGCTGAGGGTGACTGTTACTTGTGCGTGCCGCCTGACCCAGGTATAGAATCTGCTGCTCTAGGTGCTGGTGAGTTTGCTTTCTCTGGTACTGCGCCTGCTCAGGCCTTGCACACTTTCACACTTGACTCTGGTGCTACTCGATGTTTCTTTCGCAACAGCACCACACTCACACCCCTCGCTAGACCTGTTGCTGTCTCCCTGGCCGGCCCTTCGGGGGGCCCGGTGCTTGCACGTTCCACCACTGTTCTCTCGTGTTCGGCCATTCCGTCCGGCTTACTGTCAGGTCTCCACCTCCCCTTGTTCTCGACGAACCTGGTGAGCAACACTGGCCTTTAGGATGAGTGGGTTGATGCCTTCACCCCTGGAGGTCAGCGTGTGGCGATCTGCACGTGTGCACGGACTGGCCGTCACCTGGCCACGTTCACCCGTGCGCCAGGATCCTGTCTTTACATACTTACCACTGAGGCTCCCCAAGTAGCTGCGTCGGGTCAGGTAGCTGCGTCGCGTCAGGCGTCAGCCCCTTGTGCGTGTCGCGACCTCTCCCACCAGACTCTCCTCCTGCACCACCGCCTTGGTCACCCCTCCATGCCACGCCTTCGTGGCATGCACACCCGCGTCCTTATCTCTGGTCTCCCCAAGTCGCTGTCCTCTCTCCCGCACTCCCCTGCCCCTCCCTGCATTCCTTGCGTAGAGGGGCGACAGCGTGCTGCCCCTCATTCCTCCTCGCTTCCCCCGACAGAGGCTCCCCTGCAGACTCTTCACATGGACGTGTGGGGCCCCGCCCGCGTCCGTGGTCAGGGAGGCGAGCGGTACTTCCTGCTGGTTGTTGACGACTACTCGCGTTACACCACGGTCTTCCCCTTTCGTCGCAAGGGTGACGTCCCTGCTGTCTTGATCCCTTAGATCCGCGCAGTCCGTCTCCAACTCAGCGAGCGGTTTCGCTCGGACTTCCCTGTCCTGCGTCTGCACTCTGACAGAGGTGGTGAGTTCTCCTCCGACCTCTTGCGGGCCTTCTGTCAGGGGGAGGGCATCACCCAATTGTTCACGCTTCCGGCCTCTCCACAGCAGAATGGGGTTGCTGGGCGCCGCATTGGCCTTGTCATGGAGATTGCTCGTACCTCCATGATCCATGCGGCTGCTCCCCATTTTCTGTTGTTGTTTGCGGTCCGATACGCTGCGCATCAGCTCAACCTCTGGCCCCGGGTCTCCTTGCCGGATACCTCGCCGACACTGCGTTGGACGGGGGAGGTTGGTGATGCATCGCGCTTCCGGGTCTGGGGCTCTCGTGCCTTTGTCCGCGATACCACCGCGGACAAGTTCTCATCTCGCGCCATTTCCTGCGTCTTCCTTGGCTTTGTCCCTGACGCGCCTGGCTGGCAGTTTTACCACCCCACCTTGCGCCGTGTCTTCCTCTCTCAGGACGTCACTTTCGACGAGTCGGTTCCTTTCTACCGTCTCTTCCCCTACCGCACTGCGCCTCTCCCCCCCCCGCCGCTCTTCCTTGCTCCAGGTCCCCCTCCGGTAGACCCCCTCCCCCCTCAGGGTCCTGATCCTTCAGGTGTCTCTCAGGTAGACCCTCCTCATGTCGATGAGCCTATCGAGGTCACTGGTGACTCAGGTGCTGCTGGGGGTGGTCCCGCTCGGGGTGCTACGTCTGGGGGTGCTGTGCCTGGGGTTGTGGAGTGTGAGGGTGCTGAGCCTGGGGGTGCTGAGTTGGAGGGTGCGGAGCCTAGAGGTGCTGAGCCTGGGTTTGAGGAGCCTTGGGGTGCTGAGTCTGGGAGTGCGGAGCCTGAGGTTGCAGAGCCTAGGAGTGCGGAGCCTTGGGGTGCTGTGCTGGTCCGTACGGAGCCGAGGAGTGCTGAGTCTGAGAATGCGGCGCCTAGCGGTACTGCACCTGGGGGTGCTGAGCCTCGGGGCACTGTGTCTCCTTCGCGCGCGCCTCTCTCGCCGCAGCAGCTCCGTGAGTGGTACGCTACCTGCACCCGCTCTCGGCTTGGTACTACTGGTCCTGGAGGCGGTGCAGCTGGAGCTGGAGGTGCTCGTGCTTCCGACACTACAGGCCCTGGAGGTGCTCGTACTGGAGGTACTCGAGCTGCCGGGGCCGGTGGTGCTGGAGACCCTGGAGCTGGAGGTGCTGGTTCTGGAGGTACTGCTGCTGGAGGTGCTGGAGCTGGAGACCCTGGAGCTAGAGGTGCCGGTTCTGGGGGTGCTACTGCTGGTGGAGCTAGAGACCTTGGAGCTGGAGGTACCGGTTCTGGGGGTGCTGCTGCTGGAGGTACTGGAGCTGGAGACCCTGGAGCTGGAGGTGTCGGTCCTGGGGGTGCTGCTGCTGAAGGTGCTGGAGCTGGAGACCCTGGAGCTGGAGGTGCCGGTTCTGTGGGTGCTGCTGCTGGAGGTACTGGAGCTGGAGACCCTGGAGCTGGAGGTGCCGGTCTTGGGGGTGCTGCTGCTGGAGGTGTTGGAGCTGGAGACCCTGGAGTTGGAGGTACCGGTTCTGGGGGTGCTACTGCTGGAGGTGCTGGTGCTGGGGGTACCGCACCGACGCGACTGTTCTTCTCTCCTCCGACGCCATCGAGTTTGCTGCCGCCTGACACGGTACTTCGTCAGGTCCTTAGCCTGCCGTCTTCTACTGGCCTACCGTTACAGCCCGGCTCCCCACTGCCCGCTCCTACCCCCTACACTGAGCAACCAGCCTCGCTTACAGAGCGTCGTGAGCCTGAGTCTCGCCCTGCCTCACCTGTTCGCACTGGTCGCACTGGTCGCACTAGTCGTCAGCGTCCTCCTCCTGTCCCTGGCACACACACTATGGGGCTTCGTCCTTCTTCTGCTCCACAACGTGTCCCTCTGCTGTCGCCTCCTGCGTCCTCTCTCCCTGAGGGTGCGGACCCTAAGTCTGACTTAGTTTGTGCTGCCAGTCCTACTGTCACGCGTCTCCTTGCGACTGTTGTCACTGACCCCTCCTTTGAGTCTACTGCTGTGTCTGCTTTAGTTGCTGAGCTAGTCGACTTTGCTGCTCTCTGTCGTCTAGACTACGCCGCTAGTCTTGTTGCTGAGTCTGAGTCTGTCTGTCCTCCGTCCGTCAGGGGTGAGTGTGCTCTTAGCACGGACGTCCTTGAGGACAGGTAGGAGGAGTTTGAGTGTCTTACAGCCGCTGTAACTCATCTCGTGTCCTCGCTGCTTGCACCTGCGGGAGACCCGGATGCTCTAGACATCCCGACCCCGCGCTCTTACGCAGAGGCGATTACGGGTCCTTACTCCTCTCAATGGCAGACAGCCATGGATGCAGAGATGGCATCCTGGAAGTCCACAGGCACTTACGTCGATGCGGTTCCCCCACCTGGGGGGAACATAGTCGATGGCATGTGGATTTTCAGGGTGAAGCGGCTGCCAGGTTCTCCGCCTGTCTTCAAGGCGCGTTACGTTGCTCGAGGCTTCAGTCAGCGTCAGGGAGTTGACTACTTTCAGACCTTCTCCCCCACCCCAAAGATGACCACTCTTCGGGTGCTGCTGCACGTCGCTGCCCAGCGTGACTACGAGCTCCACTCCCTTGACTTCAGCACAGCGTTCTTGCAGGGCAGCCTGCACGAGGAGATCTGGCTGCACCGTCCTCATGGCTTCACTGGGTCGCTTCCTGAGGGTACCCAGTGGAGCCTGCGACGGCCAGTCTACGGTCTCCGCCAGGCGCCTCGCGAGTGGCACGACACACTCAGGACCACACTAGCGGCACTTGGGTTTGCTCCTTCCTCTGCTGACCCGTCGTTGTTCCTGCGCACCTACACTTCGCTGCCGCCATTCTACATCCTCATGTACGTCGACGACTTGGTTTTTGCCACTGCTGACACTGAGGCACTGACTCTAGTGAAGTCGGAGCCGCAGAAGAGACACACGTGCACAGACCTCGGTGAGCTGCACAGCTATCTTGGCTTGCAGATCACCCGGGACAGAGCACGGCGCACCATTACCTTGACCCAGTCACACATGGTGCAGCAGGTCCTTCAGCGCTTCGACTTCCAGTACTCCTCGCCACAGGCCACTCCTCTGCCTACCGGTCATTCGCTCTCAGCTCTGCCTTCGGATGAATCTGTAGAGCCGAGTGGCCCGTATCCAGAGCTTGTGGGCTGCCTCATGTACCTGATGACCTGCACTCGACCTGGCCTTGCTTACCCTCTTAGCATCCTAGCACGCTACGTTGCGTCCGGGAGACACCGAACAGAGCACTGGAAGGCCGCTAAGAGGGTGATGCGCTACTTGTGCAGTACGTCGGGCATGGGGCTCGTGCTTGGAGGACGGGGTCCTGTTGTCCTCACTGGTCACGCAAACGCTTCTTGGGTTGACGACTTGGCTACGCAGCGGTCGTCACAGGGTTACACCTTCAGCCTTGGCTTCGGTTCTGTTTCGTGGCAGTCTACCCGCTCGTCTTCTGTTCTCAGCTCCAGTTGTGAGGCTGAGATCTACGCAGGGGCCATGGCTGCACAGGAGTTACGCTGGCTCACCTACCTGCTGACCGACTTGGGAGAGCCGCCTCGTTCTCCTCCAGTTCTGTACGTCGACAACAAGGCCATGATTTCCTTGTGTCAGGACCACAGACTGGAGCACAGAACGAAGCACATCGCTCTGCGTTACTTCCTGGCTCGAGAGCTGCATCAGCGTGGACAACTCCGTCTTGCGTACGTGGCCACTCGGGCCAACACTGCTGATGTGTTCACCAAGGCGCTTCCGCCTAGTGACCATCAGCGCTTCTGCACTGCTCTTGGCCTTGTACCTGTTTCGTCTCACCTGCTTACCTCTTGACCTTGCTTGTACTGGGATCTCTATTATATACCTGCATGCCTACACTTGCTAGGTAGTGATCATTGTACTGTTTGCTAATTGTTACGGGTGCAATGAATCGAAGTAGCGAGAATTGCACTAAGGTGTCAAACGAGTACAAAGATGTGAGCGAAGGCATGAGCGAACATTTATATGTGAAGCATGCAAACGGTAACGCGGTGCGTGCGAGCTAGCCAGTGCTATGCTGGCAGCGAGGCTCGGGCTAGTCCCGAAGCGTAGGCCGACACGGCCGGGCCAGCAGTGCGAGGTTTGGTGAAACAGTGCGCGCGAAGTTGGCGAAGTTCCGTTAGCAGTAACGGGCGAACAACGGCTGTTGCTGTACGCGATGTAGTCGGGCTCCGTAAGGAATGCCGAGAAAATTCCTTACACTACCCCCCCCCCCTTCAAGAAGCCCCCTCCGCTACGCGAGTGCGTGTATGTCGCGGAATCCCCGGCTCCTCAGGTACACTTGCAGGGCAGGGTGGTTTTCAATGTTGGCCAGGGGCACCCAGCTATCCTCAGTTGGCGTGCGGTCCTTCCAGCGAACGAGGAATTCAATCCTCCTAATTCCCGTGGGGTGTCGAATCCGATGGCTCAGGATTTTTTCGGGCTCGATGATCGGCTCTGATGCAGGGCGAGTCATGGATGGCGGGCGGTGGCGAGGCAATTGGCTTGTGGTTGGGATGTATGGGCGAAGCAAGCTGACGTGGAACGAAGGGCTGATGTACCAGTCGGTCGGTAACAGTAGGTGCGCGGTTACTGGCGTGATCATGTGGCTGATTTGGAATGGGCCACAGTAGCGCGGTCGCAGTTTTGGTACGTCGGGCAGTCGCAGGTTTTGCGTGTCGAGCAGTACGTAATCCCCTGACTGGTAGGTGACGTGTCGGCGGTGGCGGTCGGCGTTGCGCTTAGCGATGACATTTGCTTTTCCAATTGCTTCTGCAGCTCTGGTGCGGGCAGCTTGCAGAATTTCGGCGAATTGTTGTGCACGTGGTGTTGGATTGTCCGGACTCGGCGTCATGGGCACTGTAGGATTTTGCCCGTAGTTCAGGTAGAAGGGGGACTGCTGCGTCGTCGCTGACGTGGCGTTGTTGTACGCGAACTCGATCAGCGGCAGCTGCTGTTCCCAAGTCGTGGGGTCGTCGCACGTGGCACGAATCAACTGCTCCATCGTCTGATTCGTCTGCTCCGTTTGACCGTCGGTCTCGGGGTGGTACGACGAACTGAACTGTAGCCTGGTCCCGAACTGCTCCCAGAGGTTTTTCCAGAAGTTGCTGGTAAACTTCGTGTCCCTGTCGCTGATAATCGCTGCTGGTATCCCGTGCAGGCGAACAACGGCTGCGATGAACAGACGAGCGGTCTCCTCGGCTGAGATCGACTTTTTGCACGCAGCGAAGTGTGCCATCTTCGTCAGCCTGTCAACGACGACCATCACCGCGTCGTTACCCCCAGGGTTCGAAGGTAACCCTGTGACGAAGTCCATGGTAACTTGCTGCCAGGCGCGCTCGGGCGGTGGTATCGGCTGCAATTGACCCGCCTTCCGCTTCCTCGAGCTCTTCATCACCTGACACGTGGGGCACGAGCCCACGTGCTGCTGTACGTCGGTCAACAGCTCCGGCCAGTAATAATACCGCTGCAGTTGCTGTCGCGTTTTTTCTACCCCAAAGTGTCCCGAGGTAATTCCGTCGTGTGCCTCCTGCAGTAGCAGCTCCCTCAGTAGTGAGTACGCAGGTACCCAGATGCGGTTGGTGCCTGTTTTTACGTAATAAACTCCTTTAGCTTCTGCCAGTTGCTGTGAGTTTCCAGTCGTGAAAAATGGGTCGGTGCGGTATCCGTGGGTGAATAGGCCTGTTAACAGCGGGTTGGTCTGGGCGAGTAGGATGGCGTGGAGTTGGGCGGTAGGGCGGGTGAGTGCGTCGGCGATGTTGGATGCGCCTTTCTTGTACGTAACCGTGTAGTGGAAGTTGGACTCGAGGTAGTCCAGCCAGCGAATTTGTCGCGGATTGAGATTTGGTTGGGCGCGTAAGTACTGTAGTGATCGGTGGTCTGTCCGTACTGTCACGTCGGCGCCAGTCAGGTAACACCGCCAAACCTTGAACGCGTGCACGATCGCCAACATTTCGCGGTCGTGTATCAAGTAGTTGCGTTCGGGCGGGTGCAGTTTGCGGGACTCGTACGCGATTGGCTGGAGGCCGTTCCCGAAATCCTGCAACAGTACTGCTCCCACAGCAATGTCACTTGCGTCAGTGACGAGCTCGAACGGACGGTGTGGATCGGCGATGTGAAGCACGGGCGGTGAGCACAAAATGTTTTTGAGGGCTGAGAAGGCAGCTTGCTCTTTCTCCCCCCACGTGTACTCAACCCCCTTCCTCAGCAGGTCAGTCAACGGGGCAGTCAGCTTCGCCATGTCGGGGACGAACCGGCGCACGTAGTTGACGAACCCCAGAAAACTCTGCAACTCTGTCAAGTTGGTCGGCGCGTGCCACGCCTGAATCGTCGCAATTTTCTTCGGGTCTATTTCCACTCCTGCGGCTGAAGTAACGTGTCCCAAAAACTCCAGACGGTCCTGTAAAAATTCACACTTAGACGCTTTTGTCAGTAGGCGGTTCTCACTCAATATTTTAAAAACTGCTTCGATGTCCTGTAAGTGCTGTGCTCTGTCAGGGCTGTAAATCAGTATGTCGTCCAGGTATACTATGACGCACTTATCTAAGAGTGGGCGGAAAGCTTCGTTCATGGTCATTTGGAAAGTGGCGGGGGCGTTGGTCAGTCCGAAGGGCATGACGGTGTATTCGAAGGATCCGTAGCGCGTTCGGAATGCGGTTTTAGGGCAGTCGGGCGGATTGACACGAATCTGATGGTAACCCCCCCGGAGGTCGATTTTCGAGAAAACCCGGGCTGTGCGCAGTTGGTCGATCAGTTCGTCGGCTCGTGGGATGGGGTAACGGGATTTGATGGTAACCCTGTTCAGTGCTCTGTAATCGATGCACATGCGAAATCCCCCGTCTTTTTTCGGTGTAAACAGTATCGGTGCTGCGAAAGGCGACGAACTAGGGCGAATGAACTCCTTCTCGAGCAGGTAATCGAGCTGCTTCCTCAGTTTGTCCAGTTCGGGCTGGGTCAGTCGGAACTGTCGCTGTACTGTTGGCTGTGCCCCCGGTTCCAATTCTATTCTGTGATCGTGCGGTCGCTGAGGTGGCAGTCCCGTCGGTAAGTCGTCCGGGAAAATGTCGCTGTACTGCTTCAACAGTGCTGCCAGGTCACTCGGTACGTCGGTCAGCAGTTTCTGCAAATCCCCTCCCTTGTCTGCTGCCTCGGCTTCCCGAATGTCGACCGCGTACACGTCAGCTCCCGCCGCTACGGCGCGTTTCATCGTGATCGCGTTGACACGCACCGACAAAGACTCAGGCAAGCCCCAGCGAGGTAGGGCGATGTGGTTACCGTTCACTCGCACGGTGCAGTCACCCGTCGTCCAGTCGATTCGCGGATTGTGTCGTCGCAACCAATCACGCCCGAGTAAAATATCGGTTCCGTCGAGGGTCGTTGCGAGCATTTCTTGGCTAAATGTGAAGTTACCCCCGCATCGAATCCGAACCCGGTCTACGCGTTCCCGTATTGCCAGCGGCGTGCCGTCTACCAGTGGTGCGTCGATCTCAGGTAAACATCTGTCCAGTGGCAGTCGCAGTTTTCGTGCTGTAGCAGTGTTGATGAGGCTGTGGCTGGCTCCCCCGTCTACGAAGATTTTAACTAAGTCCGTCCCGATTTTCCCACTAAGCAGTATAGGGCTGTCTACCGTAGTACCCTCCTTATATGACATAGCTACTGTAGGCTAGAGTGGGGTAGCACATATGGGGTACAGTTTTCTAGGGTTTGCTTCTTGTACCCAACTTTCACTTAGTCATTCTCATTCCTGTTTTCTTGATTCACATGGTATAGAGCGGGTTCCTACATGGGACCGTTCCTTCCTAAGGGCCCACCATAAGAATTTTTTCTTAGCTGCCCGCGCACATTGCGCCCTGCCCTAAATTTTTTTTTTTTTAGCGGCCCCTACGCTGCCTCTACGCGGCCCCTACGCCGCCTCCCACGCGCCCCCTATGCGGCCCCTGGCGGCGCCCTGACGAGGCCCCTGCCGGCGCCCTATCGCGGCCCCTGACGCGCCCCCCTGGTGGCGCCCTGACGCGGCCCCTGGCGGCTCCTGACGCGGCCCTGACGCGGCCTGACGCGGCCCCTGGCGGCGCCCTGACGCAGCCCCTGCCGCGGCCCTGACGCGGCCCTGCCGCGGCCCCTGACGCGGCCCTGACGCGGCCTGCCGCGGCCCCTGCCGCGGCCCTGAAGCGGCCCCTGACGCGGCCCTGACGCGGCCCTGACGCGGCCCTGCCGCGGCCCCTGGCGGCGCCCTGACGCGGCCCCTGACGCGGCCCCTGCCGCGGCCCTGACGCGGCCCTGCCGCGGCCCCTGACGCGGTCCTGACGCGGCCTGCTGCGGCCCCTGCCGCGGCCCTGAAGCGGCCCCTGACGCGGCCCTGAAGCGGCTCTGCCGCGGCCCTGATGCGGCCCTGACGCGGCCCCTGACGCGGCCCCTGCCGCGGCCCCTTACGCGGCCCTGACGCGGTCCTGCCGCGGCCCCTGGCGGCGCCCTGACGCGGCCCCTGACGCGGCCCCTGCCGCGGCCCCTTACGCGGCCTGCTGCGGCCCCTGCCGCGGCCCCTGGCGGCGCCCTGACGCGGGCCCTGACGCGGCGCCCTGACGCGACCCTGCCGCGGCCCCTGACGCGGCCCCTGCCGCGGCCCCTGACGCGGCCCCTGACGCGGCCCCTGTCGCGGCCCCTGACGCGGCCCCGCCTCCTCTCAGCGGCTCCGCCGCCTCCTCTCAGCGGCCCCGCCGCCTCCTCCCAGCGGCCCCGGACGCCGCCCTCTCAGCAGCCCCGCCGAGCCGCCCAGCAGCCGAGCCGCCGAGCCGCCCAGCAGCCGAGCCGCCCAGCAGCAGAGCCGCCGAGCCGCCCAGCAGCCGAGTCGCTGAGCCGCCCAGCAGTCGAGCCGCCGAGCCGCCCAGCAGCCGAGCCGCCCAGCAGCCGAGTCGCCGAGCCGCCCTGCAGCCGAGCCGCCCGAGCCGCCCTGTCCGGTAAGAGCAGCGCCTCTCTCACAGCACTGCCCTCACCCCACTGTTTGCGCTGCTAGTCTACTACTGTCATGGCTACCCCTAGTGTCCTCGCTTTTGACGCTGAGGGTCGGGCCATTGACTTTGACGTCTGGATAGATGACCTGCAGCTTTTCTTACAGTGCGATAGGGCAGACGGCCTCTCCCTCTTTGACCTCACTTCTGGTGCCTCTCCTGCTCCCGCCACTGATGCTGACGCAACTGTTCGCTCCCAGTGGGCCACGCGCGATGCTGCTGCACGTCTTGCTGTGCGTCGCCACCTGCCTACCTCTGAGCGTGCGCACTTTAGCCAGTACAAGAGTGCTCAGACCTTGTACGACGCTGTAGTTGCACGCTACTCCTCCCCTGCCACTGCTGCACTGAGCCGCCTCATGCTACCGTACCTCTTCCCTGACCTTGCTGCCTTTCCCACAGTCGCTGACCTCATCACGCACCTCCGCACTAGTGACACTCGCTACCGCGCTGCGCTTCCTGCTGAGTTCTGCGCCAAGAACCCCCCCCCATGTACATCACCCTCTACTACATCGTCACCCGTCTCCCTGACTCCCTTCGCGTAGTCAGGGACCACTTCCTCTCGGTTTGTCCCACCACTCTCACCGTTGACCTCCTCGAGAAGGCCCTCCTAGCAGCAGAAAAGAGCATAGTCGCTGTAGGAGCCTCTCGTGGTGACCCTCGCACCCCCATCTTTGAGGGGTGTTCCCCCTCCCCTCTTTTGCCCTCTGTTGCCTCTGCTGCTGCGGCCGACCTCGCTGGTTTGGAGTCGGTTGGGGCAGCGTCTACCCCTAGCGGGAGACGCCGCCCTGGCAGGGGCAAGGGGGGCAGGGGCGCTGGAGGAGCTAGCGGGGGCGGTGGAGGCGGCGGTGGAGGTGGTGGAGGAGGTGGTGGTGGCGGTGGGAGTGGTGGCGGGGGTGGAGGTGTAGGTGGCGGCAGTGGAGGCGCAGGAGGCAGCGGCGGTGGCGGAGGGAGCGGAGGTGGCGGCGGTGGAGGAGGAGGCGGCGGAGGAGGTGGAGCTGGTCGGGGTGGCGCTGCGCAGAGGGTCAGCTCCGGTGGTGGTCAGCGCCAGCAGCAGCAGCAGCAGCAGCAGCAGCAGCAGCGCACTCGTGACGTCCCCTCCCCTCAGCAGCTCCGTGAGTGGTACACTGCACGCCAGAGGGGTGGGGGTGCTGGTCCGTGCACCTACGTCCTGCGCACCGGCGACCGCGCGGGTGAGCAGTGCGGGGGTGCGCACTCCACCCAGCGCTGCTTTGGCCGCCTCACGGACGCTTGGCGTCACCAGTTTCCTGAGGCCACTGAGATCCCCCGCTGGGGTGAGCTGTCTAGGGCGGGTGTAGCTGTCTTTGACCTTGACTTTGATGCTATTCTTGCTGCCGTGTATACTGTGACTATTAGTGATGAGGGTGACTGTTACCGGTGTTTTCCGCCCGACCCGGGCATTGAGACTGCTGCTCTAGGTACTGGTGAGGCTGCTGCTCTAGGTGCTAGCGAGGCTGCTGCTCTAGGTGCGTCTACTCCCTCAGGTGCTGGTGAGTCTGCTCTCTCAGGTTCTGCGTCGGCTTCGGCCTCCCACACCTTCACACTTGACTCGGGGGCTTCTCGCTCCTTCTTTCGAGACCGCACCACACTCACGCCGCTTGGCCGGCCAGTTGCGGTCTCCCTGGCAGACCCCTCTGGGGGTCCTGTCCTTGCTCACTTCTCCACTGTCCTCCCGTGTCCGGCGGCCCCCTCTGGCACCCTGTCTGGTCTCTACCTCCCCTCGTTCTCTACGAACTTGGTGAGTGGTGCTGACCTACAGGATGCGGGGGTTCACCAGTTCACTCCTGCGAGTCAGCGGGTGACCCACTGCACGGACGCTCGGACAGGCCGCCACCTGGCCACGTTTACACGTCGGCCAGGGTCGAGCCTGTACACACTGACCACTGCGTCTCCTCCAGTCCCTGCGTCTGGTCAGGTAGCTGCGTCGGGTCAGGTGTTTGCTGCAGCGTCCAGGTCTGGTCCTGAGTCTGCCCCCTGCTCGTGTCGCCTCCTGTCTCACGAGACTCTCCTCTGGCACCACCGCCTTGGCCACCCCTCCCTGCTTCGTCTCCGGAGCATGGCCTCCCGTGTCCTTGTCTCTGGTCTTCCCCGGTCCCTCCCTCCCCTTCCTCCGGGGCCAGGCCCTACCTGCGTCCCCTGTGTCGAGGGACGGCAGCGGGCTACCCCTCACTCCTCCCAGTTTCCTCCGACAGAGGCCCCGCTGCAGACGCTTCACATGGACGTGTGGGGCCCGGCCCGCGTCCGTGGACAGGGTCACGAGCGCTACTTCCTGCTGGTGGTTGACGACTACTCGCGTTACACCACAGTCTTCCCCTTGCGCAGCAAGGGTGATGTCACTGAGGTGTTGATCGACTGGATCCGCGCAGCTCGTCTCCAGCTCAGGCGGAGCTTTGGCTCGGACTTTCCTGTTCTGCGTCTGCACTCTGACAGAGGCGGAGAGTTCTCCTCTGGCCTTCTGCGAGCCTACTGTCGTGCACGAGGCATCCGCCAGACCTTCACGCTTCCGGACTCTCCACAGCAAAATGGGATTGCTGAGCGCCGCATTGGCATGGTCATGGACGTCGCCCGTACATCCATGATGCATGCGGCTGCCCCCCATTTTCTGTGGCCGTTTGCGGTTCGGTACGCGGCGCATCAGATCAACCTTCAGCCCAGGGTCTCCATGCCGGAGACCTCCCCAGCTTTTCTGTGGACAGGGAAGGTTGGCGATGCGTCTGCATTCCGTGTCTGGGGATCTCGGGCGTTTGTCCGCGACTTGTCTGCGGACAAGCTGTCCCCTCGTGCTGCTCCTTGCGTCTTCCTGGGTTTCCCCCCTGACGCCCCAGGGTGGCAGTTCTACCACCCCACCTCTCGCCGTGTTCTGTCCTCCCAGGACGTCACGTTCGACGAGTCGGTCCCCTACTACCGCCTCTTCCCCTACCGCACTCCGTCCCTCCCCCCGCCACCGCTCTTCCTTGTACCAGGTCCCCCCCCGGTAGACCCCCTCCCCCCTTAGGGTCCTGCCCCTTCAGGTGTGTCCCAGGTAGACGCTGTTGAGCCTGTCGAGGTCGCTGGTGACTCTGGTGCTGCTGAGGGTGCTGAGCCTGGGGGTGCTGACTCTAGGGGTGCTGAGCGTGTGGGTGCTACGCCTGGGGGTGCTGAGCCTGGGGGTGCTGAGCCTGGGGGTGCTGAGTCTGGGGGTACTACGACTGGGGGTGCTGAGCCTGGGGGTACTACGCCTGGAGGTGCTGAGCCTGGGGGTGCTGCGTCTGGGGGTGCTCAGCCTGGGGGTACTACGCCTGGAGGTGCTGAGCCTGGGGGTGCTACGCCTGGTGGTGCTGTGCCTGGCGGTTCACCGGGTGCTCCCTCTCGCCGAGAGCCACTCTCTCCCCAGGAGCTGCGTGAGTGGTTTGCCCGGCGCTGGAGGCGAGCTGCTGGAGCTGCTGGAGCTGGAGGTGCTGCGGGTACTGGAGGTTCTGTTGCTTCTGAGGGAGCTGGTGCCACGGGTCCCGGAGGTGCTCGTACTGGGAGTTCTGGAGCTGCTGGACCTGCGGGTACTTCTGGAGCTGGAGTTGCTGCGGGTGTTGGCGCGGAGGCTACTGCTGTCGGTCCTGGAGGCAGTCCTGCTGGGAGTACTACTGGTGCTGCTGGGGGTTCTGGAGCTGGAGCTGCTACTGGTGCTGGTGCTGCCCCTGCGGGTGCTGGTGCTGTCCCTCCTGTGTCTGGAGTCGCCGCGCGGCCTCGGCCGTACTTCGTTCCGCTCCTTCAGCAGGTTCTTGGTCTCCCGCCTTCTACTGGTCCTCCTCCTCCCTTAGAGTGTCCACAGCCTGTCCCGTCGCAGTTACAGTTACAGCCGGCCTCCCCACTGCCTGCTCCGTCTCCCTACACTGGTCCTACTGGAGGTCTTGCTGAGCGTCGTGAGCCTGCGTCTCGCCCTGCGTCGCCTGTCCGTGCTGCTCGCACTAGTGGTCGCGGTTCGCGTCAGCGTCCTCCTCCTGTCCCTGGCACGCACCGGATGTCTCTGCGTCCGTCCACTGCTCCTCTGCGTGCCCCTTTGCCTTCTCCTCCTGAGTCTTCTCTTCCTACTCTTGCCGACCCGGAGTCGGACTCTCTTCGCGCTGCCAGTCCTACTGACACGCGTCTCCTTGCTACGGCTGTCACTGACCCTTCCTTTGAGTCCACTGCTGCGTCTGCTCTAGTTGCTGAGCTCGTCGACTTTGCTGCTCGCTGTCGCCTAGACTACGTCGCCAGTCTTGTTGCTGAGTCTGAGTCTGTCTGTCCTCCGTCCGTCGGGGGTGAGTGTGCCCTTGGCACGGACGTCCTTGAGGACAGGCAGGAGGAGTTCCAGTGCTTGGCCGCTGCTTCACCTCATCTCGTGTCCGTACTGCTTACCCCTGAGGGAGACCCGGATGCACTTGACATCCCGACTCCGCGCTCTTACGCGGAGGCGATAGAGGGTCCCTACTCCTCTCAGTGGCAGGCAGCTATGGACGCAGAGATGGCTTCCTGGAAGTCCACAGGCACCTACGTTGACGCTGTTCCCCCTCCTGGGGCGAACATCGTCAGTGGCATGTGGATTTTCAGGGTGAAGCGGCCGCCGGGTTCTCCGCCTGTCTTCAAGGCGCGTTACGTGGCTCGTGGCTTCAGTGAGCGGCAGGGAGTTGACTACTTTCAGACCTTCTCTCCCACCCCGAAGATGACCACTCTTCGGGTACTGCTGCACATAGCTGCTCACCGCGACTACGAGCTGCACTCTCTTGACTTCAGCACTGCTTTCTTGCAGGGCAGCCTGCACGAGGAGATCTGGCTGCGTCGCCCACCTGGCTTCACTGGGTCCTTTCCTCCTGGCACCCAGTGGAGCCTCCGGCGGCCAGTCTACGGTCTCCGCCAGGCACCGCGTGAGTGGCACGACACACTGAGGACTACGCTTGCGGCTCTTGGGTTTGCTCCCTCTACTGCCGACCCGTCGCTGTTTCTGCGCACCGACACTTCTTTGCCGCCGTTCTACATCCTCGTGTACGTCGACGACTTGGTCTTCGCCACAGCTGACACTGCTGGACTCGCCCACGTGAAGTCCAAGCTGCAGAAGAGACACACGTGCACAGACCTGGGTGAACTGCGCAGCTACCTTGGCTTGCAGATCACCCGGGACAGAGCACACCGCACCATTACCCTGACTCAGTCACACATGGTGCAGCAGGTCCTTCAGCGCTTCGGCTTCACGTACTCCTCGCCTCAGGCCACTCCTCTGCCTACTCGCCACTCGCTCTCAGCTCTGCCTTCGGATGAGTCCGTAGAGTCGAGTGGCCCGTACCCAGAGCTTGTTGGCTGCCTCATGTACCTGATGACCTGCACACGACCTGACCTTGCATACCCTCTTAGCATTCTTGCACGCTATGTTGCTCCTGGGAGACACAGACCGGAGCACATGGCTGCAGCGAAGAGGGTGTTGCGCTACTTGTGCAGTACGTCGGGCATGGGGCTTGTGCTTGGAGGGCAGAGTCCAGTGGTCCTTACTGGGCACGCAGACGCTTCTTGGGCTGACGACCAGGCTACGCAGCGGTCGTCGCAGGGTTACACCTTCAGCCTTGGTTCCGGCTCTGTTTCGTGGCGGGCTACTCGCTCGTCTTCTGTTCTCGGCTCCAGTTGTGAGGCTGAGATCTACGCAGGAGCCATGGCTGCACAGGAGCTTCGCTGGCTCACCTACCTGCTGACTGACCTCGGAGAGTTGCCTCGTTCTCCTCCAGTGCTGTACGTAGACAACAAGGCCATGCTGGCCTTGTGTCGGGAGCAGCGACTGGAGCACAGAACGAAGCACATTGCTCTCCGCTACTTTCTTGCTCGTGAGCTGCAGCAGCGTGGTCAGCTGCGTCTTGCGTACGTGGCCTCTGAGGCCAACACTGCTGATATCTTCACCAAGGCACTTGCGCCTTGTGACCATCAGCGCTTCTGTACTCAGCTGGGCCTTGTGCCTACCTTGCCTCACTTGCTCACCTCTTGATCTTGCTTGTACTGTTACATATATATATACCTGCTCTTGTTTGTCTAGCCTTTTTTTATATATATGTGTACTCCTGCTTGTGAACTGGCCTTGTGGCCTTGAACTTGTGCTCGGAATGTGTGGTGACTTTGTGATCCACCCTGAGCTTGTTTTTTGCTTTGCTTTGCTTGACTGGTCTTGTGACCCCTTGTTCTCCCCCACTTTGCCTATGGGGGTGTGTCAGATTTATATGACATAGCTACTGTAGGCTAGAGTGGGGTAGCACATATGGGGTACAGTTTTCTAGGGTTTGCTTCTTGTACCCAACTTTCACTTAGTCATTCTCATTCCTGTTTTCTTGATTCACAGCAGTCACCCGTCGTCCAGTCGATTCGCGGATTGTGTCGTCGCAACCAATCACGCCCGAGTAAAATATCGGTTCCGTCGAGGGTCGTTGCGAGCATTTCTTGGCTAAATGTGAAGTTACCCCCGCATCGAATCCGAACCCGGTCTACGCGTTCCCGTATTGCCAGCGGCGTGCCGTCTACCAGTGGTGCGTCGATCTCAGGTAAACATCTGTCCAGTGGCAGTCGCAGTTTTCGTGCTGTAGCAGTGTTGATGAGGCTGTGGCTGGCTCCCCCGTCTACGAAGATTTTAACTAAGTCCGTCCCGATTTTCCCACTAAGCAGTATAGGGCTGTCTACCGTAGTACCCTCCTTATTCGGCCGGGAGTGGTCGATTGCGTGAACCGGCACAATCACTCGGTGAGGGTCGGTTGGGTCGGGCGAGCGGCGTGACCTGTCAGTAGAGGGCCCGTCTGCTACTGACTCCCAGCGTTTCCCTTCTGCTTGGTCTGTTTCTGCTGCTCAGCTTCCCCCTTTCCCTTAGCGTTTTTCGGGCATTCGCTCTTGCGGTGTCCCGGCCGATTACACGCGAAGCAGCGCCCTTTGAACGGTGCGGCAGCGGCATTCGCGGCGACGACACGTATCGTGGCGCCCTCGTTCGTCCCACGAGACCGATGTCCCCAGTTGCTGCTACTGCCGTAGGACCCCGGTCTCGGTCGGCGGAAGAAGTCGAGCTTCTCCGCCATAGCGAGAATCTCCTGAAAATCGGTGACGCCGCGAAGCTGAATTTCTTGAGCGATGTCGTGCTTCAGGCCGCCGATGTAGCGGTCGATGCGCTCGCTCTCATGCATGTAGCCCACTTGCTCGCATAGCGCCAGAAACCCGCTGGTGTAGTCCTGGACTGAACCGAGTTGGCGCCAAGTGCGGAGCTTCTGTCGCGCCGCGATCGAAGCCGCAATTGGCTCAAATCGAGCGCACAGACCTGCGCACCACGCGTCCCACGTGCGATATTGGGGCACCTCCACGAAGTACGACGGCGCCCAGGGTCCGGTTTGTCCTTCCCGTGTCGGTAGAGTCGCGTAGTCATTCGGCTTCGTGACGATGACGCGCCACCAGTCCATGGCGGGTCCTCGCAGCAGCGACACGGCGTAGCGAATTTTCGCCGAATCCTCCGAGACGTAGTTGGCGTCGAAAAACACGTTCATCGTGAACAACCACGCCTGAACGGTAGGACCACCCCGTTGACTCGGGTCAAAGCATGGCGGACGCTGCGGCTTCAGCGGCATTGGTGACGGCAGTCCCGAATCGTGGGTCGGTGCCGAAATCGTGACGCGAGGTTGACTTGGGGGCCGCATTCGTCGTCTCCGTCGGGGCGGACGACGCCATCACTGGCCGCGCTCGCGGGTTGCCCCACACTTCTGTGCTGTGATGTCTGTGGTGCGGGCTGAATCGGAGTGCCAGGTGCTTGGGATTGTGCCCTTGTGAGGTCGTTTTGCAGGGACGAGCGTTCTGCCGTCAGCGTCGCAATTTCCTCGGCGCTCTCGCGGATTTGTCGCAGCAGATCGTTCAAATGCTCCTGCGTGAGAGTCGTGACGTCGATGTGTTCGGCCATTTCGAAGGACGTCGGCTCGTCTTAGTCTAGGCGCAGTCGTGGCTGCACGCGTTTACGAGAGAACGCGAGGACAGCGGCTCCTAGGTGCTAAGGTACGTAAGTCCCTTCGAGTGAAAAATCAAAAGTTGATTTCCTGGGGTGCGGAGATGCGCGGTCCGAAAGAAAGGGGCTCTGAATACCAAGTGTTACGGGTGCAATGAATCGAAGTAGCGAGAATTGCACTAAGGTGTCAAACGAGTACAAAGATGTGAGCGAAGGCATGAGCGAACATTTATATGCGAAGCATGCAAACGGTAACGCGGTGCGTGCGAGCTAGCCAGTGCTATGCTGGCAGCGAGGCTCGGGCTAGTCCCGAAGCGTAGGCCGACACGGCCGGGCCAGCAGTGCGAGGTTTGGTGAAACAGTGCGCGCGAAGTCGGCGAAGTTCCGTTAGCAGTAACGGGCGAACAACGGCTGTTGCTGTACGCGATGTAGTCGGGCTCCGTAAGGAATGCCAAGAAAATTCCTTACACTAATACTTATATACCTCTCCATGTGAACTGGCCTTGTGGCCCTTTGCTTGTGCTCAGAGTGTGTGGTGACGTTGTGATCCACCCTAAGCTTGCTTTGCTTCTCTTGACTGGTCTTGTGACCCCTTGTTCTCCCCCACTTTGCCTATTGGGGTGTGTCAAACATATATGCTTAGGGTATTTATCTAGGCTGTAGTGGGGTAGCCACTATGGGGTACAACCCCTTGTTCCTATTTTGTACCAAACTTTCTCGATAGTCTCATCATCCCTAGCTACCGATTCTAACACGGAAGGCGCGAGGGCGCGGAGGGCGCTAGGGCGCGTGACGAAGGGCGCGTAAGGCGCGGGGGCGCTCTAGGGCGCGAAGGGCGCGAGGTAGGCTTGGCTAGGCAAGGATTCTAAACCTACTCGTGATACCATCTCAGAAATAGAATGCAACGGAATGGTGTGACTAGGAAAGCAAGGGAGTACAAATATGAAACCCTAACTGAGTTGTACTCACTAAGGAGCACCTCACGGCAGCCTATAACAAATAATAACATTTGACACAATCGTAGGGATCTACTCAAATGTGGTGGTGCCACCCGCGGAATCACGCAATACATGTGAACATTGTCTGTAAACTCGTTGAGTTAATCATAGTAACTGAACTCACTACCTAATTACTGATGCAATTCATTGCGTGGAGCAAGAGAATGCTGGTAAAATGACGAACCACGGTACAAGCTATCTTACCGCAAACATATCATGAGAATCAGGTGTATATGGTTATGGCTTGTGGAGTACCTTAGTACTAAGTGATGCTTGAAAGTCGTGACGTGAGAGACTGGCGCAAAGGGAAACATGGATTTATAAGACCACCACAGTGGTAGCCAAGCCAGCCCATAGCTTGCCTCATAATATCATGTGCACGTTTGGAGGTTCTTCAATGTCAGCCAATGCTGACAATTCTCTTTCCTTCAAGCACTGTGTTTATGTTAGGTTTATATTTCCTTCAAGAAACTCCAGTGAGCAGTATATACAAGCCAGTATGAAAATTTTGAAAGTCCAGAATAGGTCCCACACACACACACACACACACACACACACACACACAAACACACACACACACCCCTGATCATAATCTAACTTCCCCTCAGATCTGGCCACGTGATGAAGTCCCGCCCTCCTGTACGATCCGTGGTGCGCTGACGAAGGAGACCAAAGAGACACACATCCATGGTCCTTCGACAAATACTACAGTCCAAACTTGTACGCGTTTAACCAATCATAATATTCAGACCAATCAATATCGTATCCAGACGAGTCAGTACCATCTCCAGACCAATCAGTATCGTATCTAGACCAATCAGTATCGTATCCAGACCCATCAGAACCGTAGAAATCGCCGTAAGAGCTAGAATCGCTGCCATAATCATATAGCCCCCCATAGGGGTCAGTCCAGTACGACGACTCGGGAGTGTACCAATCCGAAGTGTAGTAATCAGTCGTGCTATAACGAGCCACAGGCTCATCGCGGAGTATTTCGTAGCCTCCTCCGCGCAACATCCGCGGAGCACTCGGGGCGCTCTCAGTAGCTTGAACAAGGCTGGCGCGCTTCGGGCGGAACTTCCGCGGAGACGGCTCGCGCTGGTCTAGCAGCGGGTGCGCGAGGCTGGCGCGCTTGGGGCGGAACCTTCGCGGGGACGGATCGCGCTGGTCTAACAGCGGGTGTGCGATGCTGGCGCGCTTGGGGCGGAGCCTCCGCGGAGACGGGTCGCGCTGGTCTAGCAGCGGGTGAGCGAGGCTGGCGCGCTTGGGGCGGAACCGTTGCGGGGGAGGATACCATGGCTGTCCGCCCATGAACACCGCGGGGCTTGCGCGCTTGGGGCGCGCCCTCTTCAGTCGCGCGAGCGCGGAATCAAGAGTGCCGAGGAGGACGAGCAGGAGGATGGCGTACACAAGCGGCTTCATGACGACAATTGTGGTGCTTGAAAGAAAGAAAGAAAAAATCTACGAATGGTGCACGCGAGATTCCAAGAGCGAAAAGACGGTATGCGAGAAGTAGCTGCGGAATGTCTACTTAGATTGCAAGATGAGATGCGTGGCTCGAGAAGTCTTTATATTGTTGTAGAGGCGTCTCCTCTACTTTGCAGGAACTCTAAGTTGCACTAAACGATAGAGCACAGTCTTGGCTTTCCAACAAGCCGTCAAACACGTTAATCGCCCAAGTATACGCCGAGATATTGGCGTTCACGTGATTGCTAGTGCTCTTAGAAGCAAGGATAGACCTCTCTGGAATTTTGGTTCGAATGGACCATGTACAAGAAGATTCAGGATTTCAGTATAAAGCATGCATACAAGGCAGGTCGATTTATAGCAAATGCATTACATCGAACCGCACATGTAACATCACATCGCTACACTCGCGTCGCGAATGCGCCGCGTGTAACATTTCGGTTGGGGTGAAATTCGACCACCGAATTTCACACCGAACACACCGAATTCGCCTTGCACTTGAAGGTTGGAATGTGGTGCCGCCACGTGGCACCGAAGGGTGAGTCTCCCGAAGTCAATCGGTGCCACCCCACCGATCCCTAGTCAAAGGGATCGAAGGCACCGAAGTGCCCTCGGTGGGTTGGGGGCATATCACCGCCCCATCACCGTTTCCTTCCAACACTCCCCCTTGCACCCAAGCCACTAGGTGTTCATACCAACACGCTCACGGCATGCACGGAATGAATCCTCAGGGAGTGGTTTAGTGAGGAAATCCGCGGGTTGCGCCTTGGTGCTTATGTATGTGACCTTGACCTCACCTCTCTCGACCACCTCACGAATGAAGTGATGCTTCACCTCAATGTGCTTGGTACGCCCGTGAAGGACGGCATTGTGAGTGAGGTTTATGGCCGCTTGGTTGTCACAAAAGAGAGGAGTTGGGTCGGCTTGAGGATGCCCAAGCTCCGCTAGAAGGCGCCGTAGCCATATTGCCTCCATGGCTCCTTGAGTGAGTGCCATATACTCCGCTTCCGTTGTGCTTAGAGCCACGGTTGGTTGCAACTTGCTTTGCCAACTCACGGCTCCCCCAAGCAAGGTGAAGACGTACCCGCTGGTACTCTTGCGCTTGCTTTGATCACCGGCATAATCCGAGTCGGTGTAGCCCTTAAGCACGATTGGACCGGCTTCATATACGATTCCCAAGTTGGGTGTGCCTTGGAGGTAGCGTAGAACACGTCCTCCCGCACGCACATGCTCGGTATGAGGGTTGCTTACGGCTCGTCCAAGTACCCCGGCGGCGTATGAGAGGTCGGGACGGGTGTAAACGGCGGCATACATGAGTGAGCCGACTAGCGAATGAAACCGCTTCCCTTCGGCTTCGTCGAGGGCGGATTCTTCCTCTCCCGGGAGGCAAGAAAATCCCGTGTCCAGTGGCGTCCCCACCGGGTTGCCATTACCCATGCCGAAGCGCTCCACAACCCCTTTCACATATTTTTCTTGGTGGAGGTGAATGGTCCCGTTCGGGCGGTCGCGGTCGACGTGCATCCCGAGGTAGTACGTCACCGGTCCCAAGTCCCTCATGGCAAACTCCGCCCCTAGCCGTTGCTTGACCTCTCGAATGAGGTCTTTGGAGTCGGAGAAAAGAAGGAGGTCATCGACGTAGAGCAAAAGCACCAATTGCTTCTCCCCCTCCTTCAACACGTACAAAGCGCTATCACACACGCTACGCGCGAAGCCGTGTTGAAGAAGAAAGTCGTCGATGCGCTTGTACCATCCGCGTGGGCTTTGCTTCAAGCCATAGAGGGTACGCTTGAGCTTCCACACCCGACCGCTACCGTCATCGTACCCCGGGGGTTGCCGCATGTAGACTTCTTCCATGAGAAGCCCGTAGAGGAAGGCGGTGCAAACGTCCAATTGTTCCACCTCGAGGTTGAGAGATGCCGCTAGCGCGAGCAACACCCGAAGAGTGGAGGCCTTTGAAACGGGAGCGAAGGTCTCACTATAGTGCTCCCCCTCCCGTTGAGTGTACCCTTGCGCCACAAGCCGCGCCTTGTAGCGTTCGACACCTCCATCGGCTCCCAATTTCTTCCTAAGCACCCACTTGCATCCCACCAAGTAGGCACCCTTCGGCGGGTCGACGAGCTCGAAAACATCGTTCTCCTTGATCGATGCTAACTCCCTCTCCATCGCTTGCTTCCATAGCGGTGCATCCGGGGAAGCCAAAGCCTCCTTGTGAATGCGTGGGTTATCGTCGCCGATGGTCGCTAGGCAAATCGCCGCACTCTCCTCATCCGACTCCCCAACGGCGACCGTAGCATAGTCGGTTAACCTCGTGTTGGGGCGAGGTGTACGACGCCCGCGAGTCAACGCTAATGGTAGGGAAGAAGGTGCGGAGGAAGTGGCCTCCTCGGTTGGTGGCACCTCCTCGACATCATCATCGCACTCCTCGTTCTCTCCCCCTCCACTTTCGGCTCCCTTCTTCACGTGCGGTGAAACCTCCACCGCTTCATCCTCCTCTCGTGCGGGAAGGACGACGGTGAGTTGCGGCGTTTGTTTCTCCTTTGTCGGGAACTTGTCTTCGTCGAAGATCACATCCCGAGACGTGACGACGCGTTTTTCATCCAAATCCCACACTCGCCATGCACGCTCGTTGGCCGCAATCCCCAAGTAGATCGCCGCACGAGCTTTCGGTTGCAACTTGTGGCGAAGTGGATCCGGTACATGGTAGTAGCAAAGGCACCCAAAGGTGCGTAGGCGGTATAGGTTCGGCTTCGTTCCGGTCCATGCTTCGAACGGAGTCGTTCCCGGTAGCACCTTTGTTGGCACATGATTACGAATCCATGCCGCTAGCGCACTCGCCTCTCCCCACCACTCGTTCCCAAGCTTGGAGTGTTGAAGAAGTGAACGAACGGCCTCCATCAATGTGCGATTGAGCCGCTCTACCGCTCCATTTTGTTGGGGTGTGTAGGGTGTCGTGACGTCGTGCTTAATGCCCTTGCTTTTCATCCATTTTTCAAGCTCGTTGCTCACGAATTCGCCGCCACCGTCGGTGCGAATGCACTTGATCCGCTTCTTGCCATCGTCGCAAACGTCGAGCGCCCACTCTTGAATCGCCTTGGCCGCATCTCCCTTAGCCTTCAAGAGTCGGGTCCAACTCATCCGCGTCGCGTCGTCGAGCATCACTAAGAGGAACCGCGCTCCTCCCTTTGATGCATGCCGCATCGGTCCACACACGTCCATGTGAACAAGCGCAAGCGGGTCCTTTGCGAGGGGTGAGGTACGGCTACCAAATGGCTTGCGAGCCATTTTTCCTTCGACACACGCCGCGCACACGCCCTTCTCGTCGTTGCCGGCGATCACGTCAAATCCCTTCGCAAGTCCTTTGTTGGCCAACTCTTTGACCGGGTCGTAGTTGGCGTGCGCAAGCCGATTATGCCACATTTTGAGAGTCGCCTTGGAGCCTTGCGCCACGTTGGATGAGGCCGTTGTCGGATGCGTCTTGAGTTGGTAGAGTTGTCCGTTGCGAACGCCTTGCGCGAATTGCTTCCCCTTCCAAAAGAGGTTCATCTTCGCGCCATCGATGGTGACCTTCACGTCTTTCTTTGCGAGTTGAGTGACGGAGAGTAGATTCACCTTCAATCCCGGGACGTGAAGCACGTTCGTGATGTCCACCGGCCCGCCATCGACGATGAGACGCGTACTCCCAACTCCAACCACCGGTAGCGATTTATCGTTCCCGAAGACGACGCGCTTGACGTCTCCCGGAGCACCGACGTTGTTGAGGAGCGACGCCGAGTGCGTCATGTGTTGTGTTGCACCGGTGTCGAGGAACCACGCGTCGTTTGAAGTGTTGATCCCGTCACCGGCCAACAAAACGAGCGACTCCGTTGAATCATCCGCCTCGCCGGATGCCGTGTGCGCGTTGCCCTCTTGATTCCGCGCCTTCGATGGAATCCAATCGCTCGGCCGCTTCCGACATTCACGCCAAAAGTGCCCCGCTTTGCGACAATAATGACACTTGCTCGAACCGTTCGATGCGTTGCCCTTGCCGCGACCGTTTCCACCGGACGACTTCTTTGCCTCACCGTTGCTCCACTTGGACTTCTTTCCGGAGCTCCCTCCGGAGAACATGGCGGTCTCCACGCTCTCGTTAGCGAATTGTCGGCGTCGCGATTCTTCATGGAGAAGCCGACCGACCACCATTTCCTTCGTCCAAGTGTTTTGCACGCTATCGAGTGTCGTAATCACCGTCGACCACTCTTCCGGAAGGCCGCAAAGCAAGGTGAGAATCCAATCCTCCTCCGTGACCGTTCCACCGAGGTCCATGAACGTTTCCCCGAGTTCCTCCACACGAGTCGCATACTCGTGCATCGATTCGCCCGCGCGCAACTTCACCGTGTAGAACGCACTTCGGGCTAGGATCTTGCCGTGGAGAGTCTTGTTCACGTGCATCGTCTCGAGCCGCTTCCATGCTTCACGCGCCGAAGCTTCGAGCTTGATGCACGTGCGCACCGAACTCACGAGGTTGATGCCGATGCGCGAAATCAACGTTGCGAACGCCTTTTGGTCCTTCTTCTTCCATGCCGCGATCTCGTCCTCGTTGACCGGCTTTTTCTCCGTTCCGTCGAAGAGACCCCAAAGTCCCCCATCATGAGCACTTGGAACTTAAATTTCCACGCGGAGTAGTTTTGTCCCGTGAAAATCGGAACCGCCGACGTGTCGAACACCGTCGCGTTTGTCCAGGGTTCGCCGGGATTCGAGACGACACCACCTAAGGAAGTGCCGGAGGTTTCGCTTGACGTCATCATGCTTGCTACAAGTCGCGCACGTAGACTCTACCGACCAGCTCTGATACCACTGTTGTAGAGGCGTCTCCTCTACTTTGCAGGAACTCTAAGTTGCACTAAACGATAGAGCACAGTCTTGGCTTTCCAACAAGCCGTCAAACACGTTAATCGCCCAAGTATACGCCGAGATATTGGCGTTCACGTGATTGCTAGTGCTCTTAGAAGCAAGGATAGACCTCTCTGGAATTTTGGTTCGAATGGACCATGTACAAGAAGATTCAGGATTTCAGTATAAAGCATGCATACAAGGCAGGTCGATTTATAGCAAATGCATTACATCGAACCGCACATGTAACATCACATCGCTACACTCGCGTCGCGAATGCGCCGCGTGTAACATTTCGGTTGGGGTGAAATTCGACCACCGAATTTCACACCGAACACACCGAATTCGCCTTGCACTTGAAGGTTGGAATGTGGTGCCGCCACGTGGCACCGAAGGGTGAGTCTCCCGAAGTCAATCGGTGCCACCCCACCGATCCCTAGTCAAAGGGATCGAAGGCACCGAAGTGCCCTCGGTGGGTTGGGGGCATACCACCGCCCCATCACCGTTTCCTTCCAACAGTAGCTGCGGAATGTCTACTTAGATTGCAAGATGAGATGCGTGGCTCGAGAAGTCTTTATATTGTTCGCAGCAGAGAAGGGTGGTTCTGTACTAGGGACGTCATTTGGCTTGGCTCCTGGCCACCGATGCGGAGAGGAGAGGGGTGGAGTTGAGTTGCGAGAGGAGAGAAAGATGCTCTCCGCTGGCATCACAATGGCATGCGAAACAATTGAACGATTCCAGCGAAGCATATCATTCTTCGCAGGACTGACAAACAAGTGAATTCTCCAGTGGCAAGGTTGACGACAAGGGAGTACAAGTTCGCTAGACTCGGTAGGAGCACGGAGAACCCAGGACGCTGCCAGTGCGAGTCGCTTGCTTCCCTGGAGTCAACGGGACCTGGGGGATAGCTGTCGCTGAGGTGGACAAATTCGCCGAGGTCGCAAAGGCAGGTCTAGCAAATCAACACCTTTGGGAGGGACACGCACGACGACAGGGAGGCGAAGCAAAGGGAAAGTTGTCACCTGTCGTTGCCCATTATTGCGTTTCTCGATCTAGTTTCAACTCCCGCAGGCTGATGATACCACTCTTGCTTCTATGTGCAGTTTATTCTAGGTTATCCAAGTGACATATTGTAAGCATGCAGCAATCTCAACATGAAACAGGCCCTCCAGATTACTGGGTATTGTCATGTGACCAATGAATACAATGGATGTAAGCAAACGAAACAGGTTACAGCCAATATTCAGCATTTTTGGCGTGAGAGAATTGGAGGCACGTGGCTATTACATCCCAACGCAACACACGGTACAAGCACAAGCGCTGCAAAATTAGGTTACTGTATTCGAATACATTAACAAGCTGGATTGTCACCTAATGAAGACAGTGAGGTGCTTTGCAATTGCACATGTCATAATTTCCTGGATTGCACGAGTACTCACAGAACGCATCTGATGTGAGCTTCAATCTTGTAGGAAAAGGCCATGTTGACATGGACTACAACACACTCACCGTTTCAGATGTACCGGTACACAACACCATGTCTGTAGTTCCAACAACCTTATCTGCTAAAGATATGGTACCCTGTATTGTTGCCCACACATATTACGTTGAAGTCTTTGCTTGATTATGGTACTTCATATGGTTCAGGGTTTCCAGGGTTTTCAGTTGTGAAATCGTACCGTGGTATACGAATAGATAGCACACAGCAAAGGTACACCACACCTGGTCTAAAACCCCAGTCATGAACACCCACTCCCCTATACACAAAATCTACTGGAGTAACCACATCACCAGCGCCCTCACATACAATGTATGGGCTGCTTATTCTCTCACTTGCAGCCCACAACACAGTACTGAGCATTCCCCTCAGGGTACTTGCAGCCTCCAGTCTCAGGCGAGTAGTCAGGCAGCGCCGGCACCACCACAGCCGTCCCTCCAAAGAAGCAGGTCCCAGGCGCGTGCGCGCGCTGCTGATAATACTTATTAAATGCGTAAGACGCATGCGCGGCGAGTGTATTCGGCTCGTAACATGCGCCGCCAGGCTGGATGGCGGAGCAGTCTGCGCCACCAGCGCCACATGCCCATGAGAGGGCTGCCTGCACGGCCCCTTGATCCATGACGCAGGTTGAGGAAGGGGCAGGGGTGGTTGCGCCGTCAGGAGGACTATCAGGAGGAGGAGGGGTGGTGGCGCCATCAGGCGGGGGAAAGGGGGTGGTTGAGCCGTCAGGCGGGGGGACGGGGGTGGTTGGGCCGCCAGGAGGGAAAACGGGGGTGGTAGAGCCGTCAGAGGGAGCACGAACAACGTTTCCATCAGTGGGAGGAGCAGGGGTAGGAGGAACATCAGAGGGTGGTGTGGGAACAACGGGGACGCCAGAGGGAGGAGGGGTAGTCGTAGGACCGCCAGGCACGTGCGGCGGCTGTGGCACGGCGGGGGTATCAACCGCAGGAGGAGGCGAGCCCTTGGGAGGACGAGGACTCCTCGGAGGCTGGGGGCCATTGGATGGATGGCCGGGGGGCGCGGGGAGGGGAGCGTCAGGGGACCCGCGGGACGGGGGAGGGGAGGCGGAGGAGTCCTGATCGGAATCATCGATTGCTGGGGGAGGGGAGGCTGAACCCTCGTCTGGGTAGAGAGGAACCACGGATCCGTCTGCTCCTCCAGACGTGAAGCTGCTACTGACAGTCGTACTGCTGCTGCTGCTCGCGCTGCTACTGGCGCTGCTGCTGCTGCTGCTGCCGTCGTCGCCGCTTGTTGTAGTCAGAGTGCTGTACTGTGCCTCCCCGCCGCTGCCATAATCCGTGCTGCCACTCGTATCTGTGGATCCAACCCAGCCGTAACCAGGGTACGGGTTCCCCCATCCGCTTCCGCTCGTTCCCCCGCTCGACCCGTCGCCGCCTGACCAATCGCTCGACCCGTCGCCTCCATCACTGCCGTCAGTAGAGTCGTCCGTCCAGCCGCTATCGCCACCGCTGCTTCCGTCGTCGCCCCAGTCAGTCCCGGGGTCCGCGCCGCTGATAGTATCTGGCTCGTCTGACGACCCCCACCCCCACTTGCTCCACAGGTCGTCCCAGGTCCCGCCGCCGCCGTCGCTTTCCTCGCCGCTGCCGCCGTCACTGAAATCGCTTGTTAATGGCTCGTCTTGCCAGCTCGAATTGCCCCCGATTTCACCGCCGCTCTCCCCGCCGCTTTCCTCGCCGCCAGCACCGGAGTCTGTTGAAGACGAGCCGTCAGTTGGAACCCAGTCTTCACCCATCCAGGGCTCCGTGCTTCCCCCAGTATCCGTCGAGCCAACGTAACCCCATTGAGGCTTCGGAGGCTCCCACGCGCCGCCCGAGTAGTCGCCGCCGTACGATCCGCCGCTGCCGCCGCTATCTTCTTCCTCGTAAAAGTAGTCGCTCGCTAGAACTCGTCGCGTGCGACTTGTCGCCGGGGCGTTACCACTACTGCTTGGATTTTCGCTAATATCGCCGAAGGAGCCTCCGACAGCCGTGTTCGTTGTCGCGAGCTCTCTTCGCGCACGAGTCGGTAGATAGTTGACCCCCACCACCACCGCGGGCGGCGAATCCCACGATTCTGTCGTGGCGGCCTTTAAAACGCGCGACGCGTGGGTGGCCGGTGCGACGGTCCAAAAGACGACGAGAAGGAAAATATTCGCGAAGTTCTTCATCGGGATTAGTTGTGTATGAGCTGAGTTTAACCAGTGGTAGTGGTAACGAGTGGACACTAATAGTGAAATTTTCCGGTTTCGGTCGCTGGTTCTACAAGTGGCGGTAGGTAGGAGTCTTAGCAACAGGATGTTTCACGAGCCACACAATCATTCACAAGCCAAAAAGCGTCTTTATCTAGAATGAAACGGAATGGTGATGTAAATATGGCAAGGGAACTGAGTCTAAAGTGCCGAATAGAAAAAGGCGGATGAACAGATACGTACTACGATCTTGGGATTATGGTGCGGTAAAATATTGGAGGGAGAGGGAGGGGAGGGGGAAGGGGTGTGGGGATGAGGGATGAGGGGAGGATGACGGGAGGGGCAGGTCACGGGGAAGAGATGAGAGAGGAGAAGATGGGCGGAAGAGCGACATTTCCTTGGTGCTGTGCTGACAGCGGGGCAAATTCCTCCCCTGCGACGATGTGGAATTGCGCGACGACGAGGAGTTTCAGGGAACGCCAGTTGAACTGTCGACATACAAACCGCGGCTCGGGAAATGCGTCCAGCATTGCAGGGAGCAGCAGGGGGATAGGCCGGGTTGACTGAGAGGACTGCGAAGTCCTCCGTGTCTACCTCGTCCGCCGTGTCGCAACTTGGCGGGTGCAAGCGTGGCAGGTTCGAGATGAGGTGGACGTCCAGGTTTCGACAAGTCAGCTTAGCATACCTCGCTGTTGTACGCGCCGATACATATTTAACAAACCTTTCGGGACAAGATGATTGATGCAAAATAGCTATTTGTAAAAAGAAACGCATTTGCCTCGATTTCCGTTTCTTACAAACGCGATTTCTCAAAAGGAAGAGGTGCTGACCTCCGTGATCCCGTGGCCTCGGAGTTTTCCGCATCACCATTTTCAGTTGTGTTCCGCATGCTCAACAGTAGCCGATTCGGGAAGCAGCGCTTCTAAGATAAGGCAACGGGCACGATTTACGACAGTGTAACAGACTGCACTTCAAGACAGGTGAACAGGCGAGCTTGGCGACAGGGTGACAGGCGAGATCGCCTATGGCGTTCGCACAGAACCCGCTGTCGCTTGCGTTCCCGCCGGAACAAGTCCACGCGTTACTGCAGGACCAGGCGCTCCGGCGAGCACAAGGCGACGGTGTAGATTCGTTAGATCCAACGGACGACGTCAACAGATGGAGAGGAGGCCGCGAAGGCTCGTCCGGTGCTGGAAACGCGCCTCCTTATATCGGATCTCGGCGATCCGTTGCAGCAGCGCCGTCCAGTCGTATATCGATGCTAACTATAGAGGATCTAAAAAAACCGCCTCTACCGTGGACGGATTTGTTTTTCGGCTGGGGTCAATTACGGTCGGCGTATTCCCTTCCGGGCAGCTGGACGGAAATGGGGAGGCGAGTGGATTCAAATTTTGTGGAGTTTTTGGGAAACTACCTCCGGATTCTTCTATTTTTCCTCGTTTGCGTCATGTACGTGTCCTCGTCATTCGCCCGACAGTCAGTATTAGCCGCATATCCGCCGCTTTCTCCGCGTGCTTCCCGCTTCCCTCTTCCCCTGCTCTGTTTCCCCTATATCGCCAGACTTTACCCTCGTTTCCTCCTTTTTTCCCTTTATCCCATACCCGGCCTTGTTCCCCTCCAGTCGCTCCTCCGCACCACTTTCCCCCTCCATCCCATCTCCCATCCCCCCTCCATTCCCTCCTCCACCCCCATCACACGAGCTGCAGCTTTCCAGGTTTCCATTCCCCCCCTCTATCCGTCCATCCGTCCGTCCGTCTGTGCTTGCTCTCCCTCCTGCAGGTACAAGCGGCCAGTGGCGTGTGCGGGGCTGGCAGCGCTGGTGCGGCTGTGGCAGGAACTGAAAAAGTGCAACGCGGCGCTGCGAGTGCACAAGGACAGCTGGCGCCTACACACCGGCCGATTCCTGCTGCAGCTAGGTGCGTCGTTTAGGGTGGGGTGTGGGGCTTGGGGGAAGGAAGGTTTTGTCTTAAAAGGTGCGGCGACCGCACAAGGACAGCTGACGCCTGCATGCAGGCCGATTCCTGCTGCAGCTAGGTGCTTTGTTGAGGGGGGCCTGGGGCTGGGGATGGGTTAGGGGTGGGGTTGGGGTAGACTCACAAGGCGCTGCTAGTGCACAAGGATAGCTGGCGCCTGCACGCTGGCCAATTCCTGCTGCGTTTAAGTGCGTTTTCTGGGGCGGGTGGGGGAAGGTTTGAGGCATGGGCTGGGGAGGGTGGGTTGGCTTTTGGTGCGTGGGTTATGGCATGGGTTAATATCTTTGGAAGCATCTTAGGAACAATGGCTGGATTGTTTCAGAGCACTCCCCATGCCATCCTTCCGCTCCCTTGAGGCGACTCAAAAGCACTCCCCATGCCATCCTTCCGCTCCCTTGAGGCGACTCAAAAGCACTCCCCATGCCATCCTTCCGCTCCCTTGAGGCGACTCAAAAGCACTCCCCATGCCATCCTTCCGCTCCCTTGAGGCGACTCAAAAGCACTCCCCATGCCATCCTTCCGCTCCCTTGAGGCGACTCAAAAGCACTCCCCATGCCATCCTTCCGCTCCCTTGAGGCGACTCAAAAGCACTCCCCATGCCATCCTTCCGCTCCCTTGAGGCGACTCAAAAGCACTCCCCATGCCATCCTTCCGCTCCCTTGAGGCGACTCAAAAGCACTCCCCATGCCATCCTTCCGCTCCCTTGAGGCGACTCAAAAGCACTCCCCATGCCATCCTTCCGCTCCCTTGAGGCGACTCAAAAGCACTCCCCATGCCATCCTTCCGCTCCCTTGAGGCGACTCAAAAGCACTCCCCATGCCATCCTTCCGCTCCCTTGAGGCGACTCAAAAGCACTCCCCATGCCATCCTTCCGCTCCCTTGAGGCGACTCAAAAGCACTCCCCATGCCATCCTTCCGCTCCCTTGAGGCGACTCAAAAGCACTCCCCATGCCATCCTTCCGCTCCCTTGAGGCGACTCAAAAGCACTCCCCATGCCATCCTTCCGCTCCCCCTTCGTGTTCGCTCTTTGCCGTCCCTGCTGTCCTCCTTCTGATTTGCCAGCCCTGTGGGTTGTCGCATTCTGCTTCAGAGTTGTGCCGGCTCTCTCACTCGCCCTCAGCCTTTCCCTCTTTGGTAAGCTCTCATCTTTGCCTCATTCAATACGCCCCCAGCCTTCCTCCTCTTCCATCCCTGCAGTTATCCTACTGCACAACCCGCTCTTACCCACCACCCCTGCAACCCCCTGTTAACTCCCCATAGGCTGATTTCCCCCATGTCCTCCCCCCTCCCTGCTTTGCAGTTATTCTGCTGCACATCCTGCTTTCCTGCCCCCCACCCGTGTAGCCCCCCATACCCCATGTGTTGCCCTGTTGACCCCAGCTCGCCTGATTGTCCCCATGCCCTCTCTCCGTCCTGCTTCGCAGTTATCCTGTTGCACAGCTCACTACGCCACCCACCGCCCCTGCAGCCCCAGCGTCAACTGAGCCGCAGTGCCAGCAGCAGGCAGCGACAAGGATCGCAGGCGAGATGACAGGAGAACAGGGGTGATGTCAGCAGGGCAAGGAAGATTGCTGTATGGCTCGGCGGCTCGCTACACTACCTACCAGGCTGGTAGTACCAGCAGCCCTTACGTGTGATCTTGTGATGTGACACGTGGTGTCGTTTCTAATATGTGCGTGTAAGCCTGCCTGCGTGCCTGCCTATCCATACGACCCGATGCCTCATATTCCCAGATTTGTTTGGTAAATGTGGTGCTGATGGAATGTGTCTAGCTGAGGGAAGGAGCTGCAATAACACATTCTTCAATGGCTTCACGCCCAACAGAAGCACTCAAAGAACAATAATGAAGGCAGTGATAAGGAGTACAAGGCCGCCTCTAGCCATATGTTCCCTCTTCAGCTTTGTGAGCCATCGAAGCACCACCGGTGTGTCTTTTCCATCCTTTCCTTCCTTCCCTATATTCACCACTACCTCTTCACCACAACTGCTTTGCCTTGCCAAGGGCCCTTCGACCTCACAGCTAGCACCAGCACGGAGGACGCACAGGCTCGTCACCCTGGCATGTGCTGCGGCAAACCCGTTTGGTACACAGCCCGATGCCAATCTGGCACATGCCACCCTCTGGTTTAGATCAATATAATGCTCACTTGGGTTTCTTGCTGCCTCACACCCCCCACCTGCCTCACATCTACCTGCCTCACACGCCCCACCTGCCTCACATCTACCTGCCTCACACAACCCACCTGATTGGCACAACTCTGCTGCTTCACGCATGCAGCTGGATTGGCACCCATCCACTGCCTCGCATGCTCCCGCTGCTTCGAAACCCACGGCCGGTCGGCATGGCTGCGGCAGTGCATGCCCACGCTGCTGGTTCCGCTGCTGGGTAGCCCGCACCTTCTGAGGCAAAGCCGGTTCTCCATGCTGAGGCACAGATTGCTCTGCTGCCAGCTTGCCTCCCCTTGGTGGTGCTCCCTTTGGTGGTGCTGCTCCCACCCTCCTGCCTTGAGCTGCGATCAACATGGATACCTGGCCTGCTCTTGCTTCTCCTCCTGCTCTTGTTTCTACTCCTACTCCTCCACATGCTGCTGCCATCCTCGCTTCTTGTACCCGTGTTGTGCCATCCACTGCCCGTGCTCCTGCTTCCGCACCAGCCTCAACACCGCTCTCAACACCTCTATGTGCGCCAGTCTCTGCATCAGCCCCAACACCTGTCTGCTCGCCTGTGTGTGAGCCCAGGTGCCAGGTGAGTGTGCGTCGGGGAAGGCCCAGTTGGCCGAGCGTGGTGACAGCAGCGTTGGCGATGAGGGGACGCACGTCGCGAATGGTGAGGGCCGTTGGCGTGTCCTGGATGAGAAAACGGGGAGAGGAAGAGGACAAGGGTAGGGAGGGTGCCGAAGTAGCAAGAGGGCCTGATGAGCCAAGAGTAATGTTAACAGCAGCATTGGTGACGAGAGGATGCACAACGCGAACAATGAGGGACGAAGGGGTGTCCTGGATAGGGAACGGGGAGCAGAAGAGGGTGCGGGTGTAGTTGGGGATGAGGGTGGGAGTGAGCCTAAGTAGCAAGAGGGCCAGTTGGCTGAGAGTGGTGACAGCAGTGTCGGCGAAGAGAGGACAGACATCGCGAACGGTGAGGGACGCTGGGTGAGTAAATGACTTCAACCCCCCCCCTTGTGTTTTGTAAGAATTTCAGGAAACAATGATAAGACTGAAAGGTTCTCTTCTCTCACCACGGAGGGGTGTACGGCATTGGAGAGCAGAGCCACAAAGGTATTGCGATCAGGGTCTATCCACAACGATGTGCCTGTGGTGGGAATTTCCAGAGTACAGAGAACAAATGAAGGCAGGTTTGTTTGTTTGATTGTGTGTGTGTGTGTGTGTGGTTTTTTTTTTGTGTGTTTTTTTTTTTATAGTTTTATGTATTTCTTGTTTTCTCAGCTATTCTCCCTCCCACATGATGAGCTAGTGGAGGTGATGACACAGGTAGAAGCGAGAGGATCAGACGCCATGACACAGCGTCTCACCAGTGAAGCCCGTACGACCAAATGTGCGTGGGCCCATGAATCTACCCACTGATGTGGCTGATTCGTTTATAACATATTAAACCACCTGCCTCATACCACAATGTCTCACCAGTAAAGCCCGTATGACCAAATGTGCGAGGCCCCATGAATCGACCCGCTGATGTGTACCCATCCTTGCCCCTTCTGATTGCCACGTCCCACCTGAGAGAGATGTCACGATTTTAATCTTAGAATAGGTGAACAAGATATAAATTCGTGACTTATAAAATGCTAGGAAGATAGCGTATATAGGGAGTAATGACAGGTAGGCGGGAGAACCGAAACGAACAAGTCAAAGTAGAGATGCGGTGAGTGGCTGGCAACAAGGGAAAGATGAACTGGGAACTGAGAAGTTTGTTGGCCCCAAGCTGAAGCAGGAGCGCGTGAGTGGAGAGAGAGCAAGGTTGAAGCAGGAGCACGGAGTGGAGGGAGCAAGGCTAGCAAGGGCACCGAGCCAGGAGATTCCAGCAGAGACGGAGAGAGAATGAAGGAGAAAGGGCGAGAAAGACAGAAGGCGACAGGGAGCGGATCAGGAGAACACAAAAGAGAGATGCTGGCGGTGTTTAGATTACGAAGAAAGTATAAATGTGTATTGGTGCCTTTAAAAAACGAGTACTGGGTGAATCCCAACCAAAATGGGGTCAGCCTAGTGAACACGACAGGGTGAATGCTCAAGACGAAAGGGCGAGGGCTGTGGTCAGAGGCATATGGGGGCAATCATCCAAAACACACCTACAAGAAGGGGTTAGTTACCCGAGGGCAAATGGTCGAGGGTTGTGGTCCGAAGGGGGAGGTGGTGTGGTGAAGAGGCGGAGGGTACGTGATGACACGAGCTGATGCCCCATCGTTGGGTCTGTGCCCCCTGCTAGCATGCAGCGCGCAAACTACATACGAAGGGAAGAAGGGAAGCAGGAGGGAGAGGGGGTTGTGGTGAATCACCTTGGAAACCACCAAGGATGGTCGAGAACAACCCTGCATGACCTGGTATAGAGTCTATAGACACATGCATGCACTCACCTCACCCATAACCACAGATAGATACGCACTTTCCCTGAGTCCAACTCCACGCATAGGTCTGGGTGAATCACCTTGGCGACGTCAAGAATGGTCGAGAACAGCCCTGCATGACCTGGTATAGAGTCTATAGACACATGCATGCACTCACCTCACCCATAACCACAGATAGATACGCCCTTTCCCTGAGTCCAACTCCACGCATGGGTCTGGGTGAATCACCTTGGCGACGTCAAGAATGGTCGAGAACAGCCCTGCATGACCTGGTATAGAGTCTATAGACACATGCATCCACTCACCTCACCCATAACCACAGATAGATACGCCCTTTCCCTGAGTCCAACTCCACGCATAGGTCTGGGTGAATCACCTTGGCGACGTCAAGAATGGTCGAGAACAGCCCTGCATGACCTGGTATAGAGTCTATAGACACATGCATGCACTCACCTCACCCATAACCACAGATAGATACGCCCTTTCCCTGAGTCCAACTCCACGCATAGGTCTGGGTGAATCACCTTGGCGACGTCAAGAATGGTCGAGAACAGCCCTGCATGACCTGGTATAGAGTCTATAGACACATGCATGCACTCACCTCACCCATAACCACAGATAGATACGCCCTTTCCCTGAGTCCAACTCCACGCATAGGTCTGGGTGAATCACCTTGGCGACGTCAAGAATGGTCGAAAACAGCCCTGCATGACCCGCCTCACCCCCCATGATCCATGCCGTGGGATCGTGCACTGGCGGGGAGGGGGAGGGGAACAAGGGGGGAAGGGAGTAGAGGGGTGAAAGAGGGAAAGGGGGGATGGGGGAATGGCGCAGCGATGAGATGGTACGGCTGGGAAGTAAGTGAGTGGGAAGGCGGTCAGTCAGTGAGTGGGGGCAGTCAGTCAGGAATAGCGCTGCATAGCCTGCACTGGGACCCCTAGGACACCACATTTGTACACAAATGATGCTCCGTACGCAGTTTGCAGCGTCTCAAACCCTCCCCATCCCACAGCAGCTTCTTGGAATGCAGCGACTCCACCTCTGTAAGGACGACACAGGAACTTTTGAGAATTCTCAGAAGTCGCACCGAGAATTCTAAAAAGTCGCACCGAAAATTCTCAAAAGTCGCACTGAGAATTCTCAAAAGTCGCACCGAGAATTCTCAAAAGCCATCCCACAGCAGCTTCTTGGAATGCAGCGACTCCACCTCTGTAGGGACCACACGGGAATCAACACCCACTGCAGCCTTGTAACATCCACCTTCTTAAGCCCCTCATTTCCCCGATTCTCCCTCCCATCTCTCACCTCCCTTCCCTCTCTCACCTTCTCCCCACAGCAGCTTCTTGCGATGCAGAGAATCCACCTCTGTAGGGACCACACGTGGATCAAATCCTCCTGAGTCCCCGATTGGTCGGAACGTGCTGCCGTGATGCCCTGGGATTGGTCGAAACGCTGTGCTTGTCATGCCCAGCCGGCTGAAGATCTCCCGGTGCACGAACGTGCTGAGGTGGCAGCCTGTGATTCGCTCGATCACGAGCGCCAGCACGATCATGGAGAGGTCGCTGTAGCGGGTTGTGACTATAGGGGGGTACCAGAGATGGTCCGCCATTATAAAGTCAATCACCTGCGATTGAGTCACGTGAAAAAAGCGAGGAAAGAATATTGCAAATTAAAATGTGACTTAAGGGGGGTAGCAGAGGCAGCCTGCCAAAATAGAATCAATCTCCTGTGACCGAGTCACGTGAAACAGGTCAAGAAAAAATATCTCTCAGTCAGTTGTAACGTGACTATAGGGGGTATGTTATGTCTCAGAGCAAGAAAGCACACCTGCTGTCTGCTAGATTTGAGCTTTCAGATTGCCCCAAACCATACCTGCTGTCTGCTGTATTGAGGAGATTAAAAGTCTCAGAGCATAAGAGCTCACCTGCTGACGAGTGGAGAGCTGGAGGGCGAAGAAGGGGTGGAACTCCCTCAGCCCAGCGGTGTGCATCAGCAGCATCTGCACCGTCACCACATGCTTGCTGTTTCACACAGTTACTGCCCTTCCATTCCTCGCGACGATGCACACCCCTTTCATTCCCCTCAGACCTCGAGACCACACCTGCTGTCTGCTGTGTTGAGAGAATTGGATGGATGCTATAGGGCAAGAGCGCGCACCTGCTGACGAGTGGAGAGCTGGAGGGCGAAGAAGGGGTGGAACTCCCTCAGCCCAGCGGTGTGCATCAGCAGCATCTGCACCGTCACCACATGCTTGCCATTTGCTCCGAAAGCAGGTAGGTAGCGATGCACTGGGGCTTGTAAGTCTGGTAGTAGTGGTGGTGGTGGGGGATGGGAGGGGGTTCGGTAGTGTGACATCAAACACGCCTAGAAACACCTCAGTCGCTCAAAGGCGCTCAGAACACCTCAGAGGCTTGTCAGAGTCGACTCAAAAGCAGCATGTGCACCGTCAACACATGCTTCCCGTTCGTGCCGCATGCAGGCTGGCTGGCAACGATGCAGTGGGGCATCTAAGTTTGGTAGTGGTGGTGGTGCTGAGGGGGGACTACGTGTTTGGTAGTGCCGAGAGATTGATGATAGACCATGGGTGCAACGAAAGGAGCAGATAAGGAGCGGGCGGTATGGGGCGGGGTTGCAGCGTGGCGAAGGGGGGAAGGGGGGGAGGAGGAGGAGCAGCAGCCTACCCAATAGACCTTTCTCGTAGAGGATCATTGCAGCGGGAACAGTGGCCATGATCTGCAGCCATGCAAGGGCACATGGGATGGGTGGGTGAGGAACGTGAGTCAGTGCAGTCAACGGCCAATGTGCACTCATATTCCAAGGAACCTGATATGGAGGTTCATGGCAGGGATATGGCAACCACCCATTTTCAGAAACACGCCCCCCCGTCTTGCCCTCCTTCTTTCCCTTCCCCCCACCCCACTCCACCCCTCCCAACAACCTAGGTGAGCGAGGCGAGGTCCCAGAGCAAAGCCTGAGGTGATGGGTCTGTTGCAATCACTGGAGCCACCCATTCACAACTTTCAAACCCTACCCCCCTTCAACCCTTCCCCCCTTTCCCCCTCTTCCCATTCACCTTGGTGAGAGAGGCGAGGTCCCAGAGCGAGTCTGAGGTGATGGGTCTGTTGCAATCACTGGGAGGGAAGAAGAGGGATGAGCAGCGAGAGGCGACAAGGCATTGACATGAGACACTTAAACAAAATGAACTTAAACCAAATGAACTTAACTAGTAAATGAGGCTTTTGAACGAAAGAGACCAATTGATGGAAAGGCGGAAGTGAAGCGTAACAAAACCGACACACTTGACAGCACTGGAAGGACAGTAAAGTATAAGATACCGTACTAAGTATAAGTGCCGAAGGCTGGTTGATTGAGAGTCCCAGTCAGGTTATGCGTCGTATGTCAGTGGAGCATGAGCCATGCGCCAAGTATCATGGAACAGCGCATGCCAATGAGAGAACACGGAGAAAAAGGGTGGCGGATTTGTGAAGACCATTGCATGGCATGCGGGTGGAGTCATTTGATAACATACATGCTGTATATCAGATGACTTTTGAGTCGACTCAAAAGTCAACTCGCATGCGGGTGGAGTAATCTGATAACATAAATGCTGTATATCATCAAGCAATCTGATAAACGGTCTGCTATCGGGCGGATTCTAAGGTGTCTCGACAAGAAGCTGTTTGCTAGGGGTGAGATGATGGCATGGCACTCACAGGCGTGGAAAACAGGGCCCTCGAATGAGCCAAAGGCTACTGTTCCTCCCGGGAACGCTTGCTCCGCGATTGCCTGCATGAATGCGCGGTATGGGAGGGAGGAAGACCGGCAGGGTAGAAGTATTGTTTTGCGGGGCCTAAACAACAAAACCTCCAACTCCAGCGTGCACCAGCCAGACATGACAGGAAAAGAATAGGACAGGATAGTGCAGTAGAGTGCGGAGTGTCAGTCAGGCACTGGAGGACTGCAATGTGTCGCGAGTCTTGAAATGTACTGCTTAATGGTGGGACAGGTCAAGTCATGACAAGCACACCCACCCGATTCATTATATCACCGATCGTTAGATGCTCCTCCCTTTCCCAATCCTCCTCTTCCTCCTCTTCCTCCCCTTCCTCCCCTTGCCCCACCTCGTCTCCACCTTCCCTCCCACCAGTCTCCCTTGCCGCCTCCGCTTCCCCTCGTCGCTCTTTCCGCGTAGTTTCGCGATTCTTCTCCGCATCTTCCGCGTCATCTTCTAGAATCTCCTCGACAGCCTCGGCGTCTGGCTCGAGCCGAACCTCCTTTTCTAGATGGTGCGACGCTCCTGGTGAATTTTGAGAGCTCTCAGAACGTGCCGCCATTTGATGATATAACTGCTTGAAGCGACGAATCTACTCAGACGAATCTTCGGAAGAGTCTACTGAAATTGACCCTAATCTACATCAGGGTCCATTACAAACTTGTAATCAGGATTCCTATGCTATCCTGTAGTAGAATTGCCGAGTGAATCACTCGGTGAATGAATCACCAAGAATCACCGAGTCAATCACGCTTCAGAAACTTCACCAAGGATTATGGACCAAAGGTAATGGAAAGTCGTCGAACTGCATGTCGTAGTGAATGGGCGATGATGCATGATGCATGCGCTAAAAAACGATCCTGCGTAGGATCGGTGCTGGGATCGAAAAAAGGTGACGCGTCCTCAGTCTCCACTTCTGTTGCTTCGTATGTACTCGCCTGAGACCGACTCACCAATGTCTGGAGAATGGCAGAATAATTTGGCGGATAAACTCATTCATGGCTCGTGGTTGTTGGGGTGTCAAATCAAACTTCTTACGAAGTTTTGAAGAATTAGCAGATTCTAAGAAAATAAGGAATAATATGTGGCAAATATGGATGCCTGATTAGGTCTGTTGAGGTTACCTCAAGATAATCATAAACAGCTAAAATGGCTGGTGTTCCAAACAGTAGCGTAGGATTGCTCTTGGACGTCGTACCCCCCTGCTTCTCTTTATCCTGCAATCGAAGCAACTTCTAAAAGTGTCCATTTCAAGACCCACATTGAAAAATCCCAAAATAGAAACCACTTTCAGCACCCGCATTTTAGTAGATACTCGACTGAAATATCACCCCGTGGTTTCGTTGTTGCATTCAGCTATATGGAGCCGGCCCGAGATCGTAAATGCCTATGCATTTAGGCTCTTACCAGTAGCGACGTACTGTATTTTGGTTCTTAATGTGAGGCAACTAATCAGTACTTTACAACGGTTTATTATGACGCGTCCGCACGCGTCAAGCCCTGGGGTCCTCATCAGGCGACTCCAGGGGGCTCTGGCTCGTCGCATTCTGCCGCTCGCCGTCGCACTGACCGTCGCTTATTTGACATTCTTCGAGCTCGTGCGACCAAACCTGCTCTCCGCCGATATCGCACAGTCGTCCGGCTCGCCGCTTTTCCCGCAAAGCGTCTGCGAGACGGCGAGGAACTGTCGCGGTACACTGCTGGACGGATATGTCTATAGCGCGGATGCGGAATTCGGGTGAGTTTTTCAATGGTTGCATGCAGCAGGAACCATTCGCCTTTGCTGATGCGAAGCCGGCCATGCAGTTTTAGCTAAATCTTCTGGCCCATGCGGTAGAAAATATCATGCATTCGGCTCTAAACTCCATGAGATTCCACCTGTGGCTGAATAGTGCTGTCACTCTCACCAACCCATCCTTCTTGGTGTTCATTACTCTCTCTGCCCTGGTGTTGGCAGGTGGAAGGACACGGGCAATCGCATGCGAGCCAAGGAGGCCGGAGGGTGGTGGACGGGGTATGTGCTGCTGGTGAACGCTCACCGCTGGCTCAACCAGACCGTTACCAACCGATTCCTCTGGTGGCACCACCTCACCCTCATTGTGAGCTGATTTTTTGTCAACTGAAGTACCAGTCTGATGTTCTTGGTGTCACCACCTAACGCTTTTTTGTGAACACTGGGCATTTTTCGATAAAAAAGCGTCGCTAGTTTTTGTTGCAGTGCATGTTGTTCCGTCAGACGGTCTTGAAACAACCACTTTGTGACTCTCATATGATTTGCTTTTGAGCCGACTCAAAAGCAGACTCATCACACGCGGTTTTTATATTGAAAAGCTATTTGGTTTTGAAACAACCGCTTTGTGACTCTCATGTGATGTCTGAGTTGCCTTGGGAAACCGCCCCAGTTTGTGATTTGCAATTGCAAATATAAGCTCCTTCAATTCATCCCGCCTGGCTGTGCTTCCTCGCTCTCCCAGGCGCCGGACAACATGCCAAATGCCAGCAAGGGCCTTGTGCTCTTCTTCATTGGGGCGGGGTGGAGCGATGACGGCAAGGACGACCGTGGGTAGCATGTGCCCAACCCAAACAGACAAACTTTTTGTGCTTTCCCCCCCCCCTCCCCTCTTCTTTCACCCTCCCAGGCGCCGGACAACATGCCCAATGCCAGCAAGGGCCTTGTGCTCTTCTTCATTGGGGCGGGGTGGAGCGACGACGGCAAGGACGACAGCGGGTACCACGTGCCCAAGGCGAGCGCTGTTTTCATCCGCGTTGCTGCCCCGTGAGTGGGCGTGGGGCGTGGTGTGGTGCGTGAGTGGGAGGGGGAGTCGTGAGAACCTTGTTGCCCATTGCATCTACCCGGGCAGCGACGACGGCAAGGACGACAGCGGGTACCACGTGCCCATGGGGAACGCTGTCTTCATCCGCGTTGCTGCCCCGTGAGTTGGAGGGCCGGGCGGGCGGGCGTTGGAGGGGCGTGAGTGGGAGGGGCGTGAGTGGGAGGGGCGTGGCTAAAAATGGTGCGTGAGAGGAAGAGGCGTGAAAGGAAATGCGATGGTACCCATCATCAGCGTCCTCCCCTCTGCGCTTCCACTGTGGTGTGCAGGCTGGTGGTGGGCCAACCAATGATACCCATCATGGGCATGATGGGCGTGATGCTGCACGAGGAGCCAATGATGCCCATTCTCACCTTGGTGCCCCGTGCATCTCTCCTCTTCCCCTCTCTCCGTTCTCTCCCTCTCACAATCTCGCCTCGCATGCAGCCTCGTGGTGGATCTGGGCATAATGGGCGTGATGCTGCACGAGGAGCCCATGATGCCCATCACCTTCCACGTCACTCCACCAGGCATCAGCAGCAGCAGGAGCCAGAAGCTTCAGGAGGAGGAGATCGTCGCATGTAAGCCAGTCACCCTATATCGAGTCCATAACCCTAACCCCCCTGGTGTGAGCATGTGTGAGGAAAGTGGTGCCCGTTTCGCCTCTGGTGTCAGCAGCAACAGCAGGAAGAGAGTTCAGGGGTGGTAGAGTGGTGGGTGAGTGCGTGCAATGTAATGGCTGCAAGCTCTCATCCTCATGTGCACATACCCGACTGGCCCATCCAACATTCCCATACCCTCACCCCTCACCCTCTTCCCGGTCCGCCAGTCACCCTCGCGATGGCCCTGCAAGACCCCACCACCCCCGAGTGGCCCATCTACATGCCCATGGCCAAGTCTGTCATCCGAGCCATGGATGCAGCGCAACTCGCCGCCAGAGAGCTCATTCCCCACGTGCCGGTGAGAGTTGTGAGTGCCAGTACCCCGCATGGGTGGGTACTGTAAGCCCCCTCCCGTCCCATCTACATGCCCATGGCCACATCCGTTACCCGAGCCATGGATGCAGTGCAGCTCGCTGCCAGAGTGCTGCTGCCCCACGTGCCCCATTGAGTGAGTGAACGAGCCATTGAGTGACTGCATGAGTGAGCGAGTGAGTCAAGTAAGAATGCTTACTTGACCCAGCTCACCCCACGCCACTCTCTCGAGCGGTCCTTGTCACTGAATGGCACTGGAATGGTCTCATTCGCTCTCTTCCCAAACTGCACATGCCTTGCGTGCTCTCTCCACATCCCCACTCCCCCTCTTCCCTCCCTCTCCGCCCCACAGGTCGAGGGCTTTGTGACCGTTGGAGTGAGCAAGCGCGCGTGCATGGCTTGGCTCTCTGCTGCTCTTGACAAGGCACGTGCTTATCTGCCGCTCGTTCTCTTCCACCCTGCACATGCTTTTTGATGAATTGTCAATCAATCCGCTTTCTTCCACCTTGTTTTTTCAAGCCCAGCTGAATCCACTTCGCGTCTCCTTTCACGCCGCATCGCTGCTCCGCCCCTCCACAGAATACTCTCTCTCTCTCTCTTCCCCCCTCCTCAAAACCTTCTTCCTCCCCCTCTCACTACAGCGAGTTGTGGCGTTCATATCGTACGGCTACGATCTCATCAACTTCATTCCATCCCAACATGCAGCACCTGTTGCCCGCACTCACCCAAACCCTTGGCACTTGCCCAAACCTCACCACTTCCGTCCCTCCCTCCCCTACTCTTCCCCTCCCTTACAGCGAGTGGTGGCGTTCATATCGTACGGCTACGATCTCATCAACTTCCAGCCCAACATGCAGCACCTGCTCGACTCCCTGGGTGCCGTGCCCATCCTGGGGCGGTTCTATGCGGATTACAACCTCACCCACTTGCTGCACTCGCCACAGATGCGCCACATCATGGTGAGAGTGGAGAGAAGGTGGTGGGCAATGGTTCTCCGCTCGGTGTGCCGCCTCTACCTCCTGCACGCTGCTGCACTCGCCCTGCTCTCCCTCCTGCACGCTGCTGCACTCGCCCTGCTCTCCCTCCTGCACACTGCTGCACTCGCCCTGCTCTCCCTCCTGCACGCTGCTGCACTCGCCCTGCTCTCCCTCCTGCACGCTGCTGCACTCGCCCTGCTCTCCCTCCTGCACGCTGCTGCACTCGCCCTGCTCTCCCTCCTGCACGCTGCTGCACTCGCCCTGCTCTCCCTCCTGCACGCTGCTGCACTCGCCCTGCTCTCCCTCCTGCACGCTGCTGCACTCGCCCTGCTCTCCCTCCTGCACGCTGCTGCACTCGCCCTGCTCTCCCTCCTGCGCGCTGCTGCACTCGCCCTGCTCTCCCTCCTGCACGCTGCTGCACTCGCCCTGCTCTCCCTCCTGCACGCTGCTGCACTCGCCCTGCTCTCCCTCCTCCTGCCTCTGCCAGGGCTACACGGATCCGTAATATGTTTTAATACCACCTCACTCACCATGTCCTCGCTGCTCATTTTTTGAGGCGCATAAAAAAGTTGTACTTATTTTAAATACCGCCTCACGCACCATGCCCAGGCTGCTCAACTTCTACGGCCTGAACGAGCTGCTTATTCCCAACCCCTCCCACCCGTTCAACCTTTCCATCCTCTCGAACCCCTCCCAACCCCTCTGCACAGAGCTACACGGATCCGTACTTCTTCCGGGACCGCCTGACCATGCCGAAGCTGCTCATTGCCGCTTCCAACGACGAATTCTTCTCCATGGATGACTCGTGAGTGCCCCATATACACAAATATACATATAAGATATGTGATAAATGATATTATGATATTACAGCATATCAACCCTTTCAGTAGAAAGGAGGAGTGTCTCCCGGCTTGATTTGCACCCACCCACCCACTCTCCACAGGTCATGCTCTCACTCACCCCTGGTTGCAAATGCACTTGCCTTAGAAGTACCTTTCCCAGAAGCAGTTCTGTTTCTGTTTCTTTTTTTATAAAAAGTGACGTGTACAAAGAGAGGGGTCAACTCAAAGGTCACCTCTCATGTCACTCACCCCTGCATCTTGATGCAAATTCGCTGGGCTTGGATTGGCAGGTACTTCTATTTCAACGATCTGCCAGCCCCCACTCTCTTCAAGATCGTGGCCAACCTGGACCACATGGTCATTCAGATGTCGCAGTGGGTACGAACGGACCGTCTTTCTCCTCTCTCTCTCCTTGCCTCTCTCCCCTCCCCATCCACTCCCACGCCCTTGTTGCCATCTCCCGTTGAGTCGTCTCAAACTCGCCTCCATTTTCCCCACAGGGCAGACACTCCATCCATGCTCCATCTCATTCCTCTTCCCGTCCCTATTCCCCTACTTATTATGGCAGGCGTATCTTAAAGACACAATTTAAGACACCCTTGTAAGGTGTATTAAATGCTTCCTCTTCCTCTACCCATCCCATCCCTATTCCAGTACCCCCTCTCTTTCACTCCCCTCCAACTCCCTTTCCCTAAACCCTAACCCGACCTTAAACCTGAAACCCTTGTCCCCTCCCCCCCCCCCCAACATGGCAGGCATATGATGCGTCCCTCTCCGTCTTCTCCTCTCTCCTCCACATCAACTCCTCCTGTGCCTCTCTCCCCGCCTCCTCCCGCCCCTCCCTCACCTGGACGCACCCCATCTCCACCCCTACCACCTCCTCCTCCTCCTCATCCTCACTCACTCAAAACCGTCTTCCTTCAAGTCTCTCAGAGGCAGATGCAGGAGCAGCAGCGGCGTCGGCGGCGGTAGCAGCGGCGACAGCAGCACACACCCGCCCCTGGAGTTGCGTTCCCAGGCTGCCAGCTGTCGACTGGCCGCGGCTGACGTGGCGGTTTGATTGGTCCACGTTCACTATTCATGCCACGTCAGACAGGAAGCCACTGGCGGTTAGAGCATGGTGAGAAGGGTTTGGGGAGGGAAAACGGAAGGGGATGTGCGGGGGAGAAGGGGATGGGGAGTGGAAGGGGATGGAGCAGAGAACGAGGAGGGAGAGGGGGGGAGATGTGGGGGGCTGGTGGGAGTGAGGAAGGGTTAGAGCGGGCTGAAATGAAGGCTGTTGAGCTGAAATGAAGGCTGTTGAGCTGAAATGAAGGCTGTTGAGCTGCCTCTTATTGTAAGTCATCGTAATATTTAGAGTGTCTAAACCATTTTGCTTTTAAGAATCTCTAAATCATCGTTACCCTAAGAGTCTCTAAATCATCGTGTTTTTAAGGTCGACTCATAAGCCTCTGAAATGCATTGCAATGAGTGGCTGCATCTCTCTCCCTTCCTCCCTTTCTTCCATTCCCTCCTTCCAACCCCCCCCACACCCCTCTCCATTCCCGCTACCCCCTTGTAAAAAGTGAGTTTTTGAGACGTCACTTTGACACGTGTCTTCCATTCCCTCCTTCCAACCCCCCCCCACCCCTCCTCTCCATGCCCGCTACCGCTACCCCCTCTGCCCCTAGTGCAGGACGGGGCGCACCAGTCAGGGCAGCAAGAGGCGAGACTTCCGATTCATCGTCAAGCAGGGGCTCACCGGGTGGTGAGTGGTGTGGCAGGGGTGTGTGTGTGTGTGTGTGTGTGTTTGTGTGTGTGTGTGTGTGTGTGTGTGGGTTCTTTTTTTATCGACTCAAATTGTTTTCCCTTGAAGAGTTGTGAGGTATCTCAAGACTCTTCTATTCCCTTCCGCCCCGCCTGCCCCCATCCTCCCTGCCAGCACGGTGCCCTTCACGAGTTTACCAAAGTCCTATATAGCCAAGTTCGGCACGCTGTGTGTGCAGCCCATCCCGTTCTCCCAGTATGCCGTCCCGCCACCTACCCTGCACCCTGACGGGCTCTGGCACTTCAGCTCAGCCGTCAAAGACATTCCCAAGGTGCGCGTCTTTTCTTTTCCGTTTCTTTTCTTTTTTTTAACTCTCCGAGGTCACTTCAGTTCCTTCCAAAAAAAAAAAAAAAAAAAAATCTCAAGGTGTCTCAAAGCCAGGGTCGTCACTGGCGCTGCAGCCTGATGGGCTCTGGCACTTCAGCTCATCCGTCAAAGACATTCCCAAGGTGCGCGTGTGTTGAGACGTCTCAAAAGTCACTTCAGCTCCTCCAATGAACGCATTTCCAAAGCGAGAAATGAGATGTCTCGAAACTCGACACCTGCCCTGCAGCCTGATGGGTCCTGGCACTTTGGCCCCAGCTGATGCTACATGCTCCCATTTGACAGTCCCATTTCTCCACACAAACAACTCAGGTGCCAGTTTCTTTGCTGTCTCGCTTCGTCTCTGCATCCGGCCTCCTTTCCATGCGTTGACATGACACATACTTTTAGTGCCACACCACACGGTGTCCATCCATAAGCTTGTTGAAACCATATTTCTTCATCTCGCTTTGTTTTCTCCCTCCTGCTGTGCTGCTCTGCTGCACAGGTGGGATATCGAGCGATGTTTATCGAGGTTGATTTCAAGCATGGGCCCTTCCCGAAGCCACTCGTTCTTACAACCGAAGCCATGATTGCACCAAACACTTTTCCTTTTGCCCCATGCAATACCACTGCTTGCTATACTCACTTTGCGTAATTTAGTTATCGGGATTTGCTTTACGGTGCTGTGCGTAGGTGCGGGAGCAAATTACAAAAAGATAGAAGAGAACTTAATCCATCCATATCTGCCTGCTCTTTAGCGGAGAAGCAAAAACTAACTAGACGCTTGCTAACTTGCAGCTAACTTGCAGACGTAGACCCTTTCACAAAGAGAACTCGACCTACCTAGAGATGGGATGGTATCTAGTGAAGCTGTTAATGCCAGTGTGATTCTGAATCTAGAAGGGTACTCTCGTGGAGTGAGAGAGAACGAGGGAATTGTGATCCACCCCATGACATGCCACCTGCAAAAACCACAGAATTCCATTGGGTCAGCACAGCATGCTTCAACCAGCGCATGGGCAGCAAAAAAAATGCCGAGCGACTCGAGAGAACAAGACTGACTATGGATTGGAGGGTGTGGAAGCGATCGGTGCTGAGATACATTTGAGTCGACTCAAGGTGACTTTTGAGTCGACTCAAGGTGACTTTTGAGTCGACTCAAGGTGACTATTGAGTCGACTCAAGGTGACTTTTGAGTCGACTCAAGGTGACTTTTGAGTCGACTCAAGGTGACTTTTGAGTCGACTCAAAAGATGCCGAGTGACTCAAGAGAACAAGACTGACCATGGATTGGAGGGTGTGGAAGCGGTCGGTGCTGAGATACAGTGGCTTCCCACGCCGAAGGTTCTCATCCTGGTGAATGCGATGTGATGCACAACGCCGCCAGGTAACGTTAGAGTAGGCACTAAGTTAAAAAAAAGGAGGAATTAAGTGAAAAATGGACAGCAGCATATCACTCCTGCTTCGAGGACCGTTGGAGCTCTAAGTAGAAAGCAGTTACGTACTCACCTCTTCACCATATGCGTCAAGATAGGGTGAAGGCCATGCGGCATAGCGCATTCGGCGCAGCAGCATCACAGAAGTGCGCTGCAAACGGAGGAAAAGGGAACAACAGGGAACGAACGAAAAATTAACATCAAAGTCAAGGTTTAGTAAATCACGACCACGTCAGATACACAGCCTTTAAACAGATTCGCATGGATTCGCCAAAGATGCTTTCACCAAGGCAAAGAAAAAGCACATCTGTACACAGCGCATGGCACACTACACTACTATGCACACATACCCTAATGCTAATTGCACGTGCGAGCAAGGCCATGGCCATGCACGCATGGCCATGATGACACAGAGAAATTGCTCACTGCACGTGTACATGCCTTGATGATGACAGAGAGAAATTGCTCACTGCACGTGTACATGCCATGATGATGACAGAGAGAAATTGCTCACTGCACGTGTACATGCCATGATGATGACAGAGAGAAATTGCTCACTGCACGTGTACATGCCATGATGATGACAGAGAGAAATTGCTCACTGCACGTGTACATGCCATGATGATGACAGAGAGAAATTGCTCACTGCACATGTACATGCCATGATGATGACAGAGAGAAATTGCTCACTGCACGTGTACATGCCATGATGATGACAGAGAGAAATTGCTCACTGCACGTGTACATGGCCTTGGCCTTGCTCGCACTGCCACACATACCCGCACGAGGAGGAAAACCCCCAGGCCAGTCCTGCACTCCTTGGCATGTGTGTAACTTCTCCAGGGGAAGAGTGTGCACAATGTGCATGCACATGGCCATATGCATGCTCACACATACCCGCACGAGGAGGAACACCCACAGGCCAGCCCCGCACTCCTTGGCATGTGCGTAGCTCCCCCCACAGGAATAGACCCTGAGGTGACTTCTGGGGTGACGCAAAAGACTTGGTTACGTGCACTGCACACACATACATACCCGCACGAGGAGGAACACCCCCAGGCCAGCCCCGCACTCCTTGGCATGTGCGTAGCTCCCCCCACAGCAGCCCCTCTTGGTGCTCCCACTCCTTGATTCATGCACACGACTGCAGGGAAGGAGACACAAGCAAGGGAGCATGGGGTAATGGAAGGTAGGGTGTGATCAAAGAAGCGTGGGAAAGCAGAGGGAGCACTGTTCTAAGGCGGTGGGAGAAGCGAATTTCGAGTCGACTCAAAAGTCAAAAGAAGCGTGGGAAAGCAGAAGGAGCACTGTTTTAAGGCGGTGGGAGAAGCGAGGGACCAACGGGAAACCAGGTTGGGAACAAGCGGGGGCGGGCTGGAGACAAGGGGGGGTGGGTAAATATACTGAAGCATTGGATGTGAAGCGTGAGAGGAGACTGGTGGGATGGGGCAGTGCGAGCCACCCACGTGGGGCAGTGCGAGCCACCCACGTGGGGCAGTGCGAGCCACCCACGTGGGGCAGTGCGAGCCACCCACGTGGGGCAGTGCGAGCCACCCACGTGGGGCAGTGCGAGCCACCCACGTGGGGGATACGCAGAGCAGTGCAGCAGAGAGCAGGCAGTTGGGTGGCTGTTCTGGCACCAACTGGCATTTGAGTTGTTTGTAGAGTCATCTCATCACACAAGAGAGGAAAGGGGTGGGGCAGTGCGAGGGCCTCACCTGGTGGATCCGCAGAGCAGCGAAGCGCAGAGAAGGCAGAAGGCAGGCTGCTCCGGCACCAACTGGCACGATGCACATGGCTCATTCACGTAGCTGCAGAAAAAGAGGAGACAAGGCGGGGAGAAAGAAGGAGGGGAAGGAGACATTGAAGGCAGGCTATTCTGGCACCAACTGGCACGATGCACACGGCTCATTCACGTAGTTGCAGAAAAAGAGGAGACAAGGCGGGGAGAAAGCAGGAGGGGAAGGAGACATTGAATTGAAGGCAGGCTATTTTGGCACCAACTGGCACGATGCACACGGCTCATTCACGTAGCTGCAATGGGGAGGAGAGGAGGGTGGGGAGGGTGAAGGGAAGTTCTGAGGCGGCGCAAAAGGCAGCAGGTGGCACAATGCACGCGGCTCACTAACAGCGGCGAGGGAGGAGGAGGAGGAGGAGGAGGAGGAGGAGGAGGAGGAGGAGGAGGAGGAGGAGGAGGAGGAGGAGGAGGAGGAGGAGGAGGAGGAGGAGGAGGAGGAGGAGGAGGAGGAGGAGGAGGAGGAGGAGGAGGGCTTAGATATGATTTAGGTGGTAGCCCAAGGGGGGGAGAGGGATGACTGGGGAGGGTAGGAACTGATTGCATGTAGCAGCATGAGGTGGGGTCAAGGAGGGCCGGGGCAGGGAGGGAAGGGGAGGGTGGGAACTGACCATTGGAAGAAGTCGAGGTAGCGGTGGGGGAGGGAGACGAGGTGGAAGGGCAAGGCGAGCGATGGCTGGTGCAACGACAGAGGCGAGATGACTGCAGTCACTGCTGCCGCTGCTGCCGCCGTTGCAGCTGCCGGTGCTGTTGCTGTTGCTGCTGCTACTTCGGCCGGTGGTGCTGCAGGAGCAGCAGGTGACGAGCCTGGCCTAGCAGCAGTCGCCGCATTAGCAGCAGAAACAGCAGCAGCAGCGTGGCGGCACCAGGAGAGCATCAGGTGCACAGCAGCAGGGTCTGAGAGCAACACAGGGAGCGGAGGCAGATGCAACTCCCTCTCCCACACAGCTGCCTCCGCCACCTCCTGCTGTGCCACCGCCTGGGTGTCTCCCACCCACGGAGGCAGGGCAGCGGTGGCTGTGGATGGTGATGGTGATGATGATGATGATGGTTCTGGTGGTGATGGTGATGATGATGATGCTGGTGATGGTGGTGGTACTGATGGTGGTGCTGCTGATGATGCTGGTGATGGTGGTGGTACTGATGGTGGTGGTGGGGGGGGTGTGGCAGGGGATGGGGTCGAGGGTCCTGGTTGGTTGGGATGATGGAGGTGGGAGGGCGGGGCGGTTGAAGTGGAGGGGGCGCAGAGAGAAGGAGAGGGAGTTGGGGACGGGAACATTGAGGGGTGGGAGGGGATGGTTGACGGTTGGGAGGGGAAGAGCAAGGAGGGAGCGGAGGGCATGAGCAGCAGAGGGAGGACGTTGCGGGAGAGGAGGTGCAGGAGGAGGGCGGAGCGGCGCAGGAAGGGCAGGGAGAGGCGACGCACGGCATCCAGGAACGAGGTCTGCTGGAGGAGGAGGTCCGGCAGGAGAGGTGCAGAGGGGGAGGAGGGGGTAGAGGCAGAGTGGGAGGGAGATGTGGCGAGCAAGGGGATTGGTGGTATTTCTGCTGCTGCTGCTGATGGTGTGACGGTTGCAGGTGTAGCAGCAGCACCAGCAGCATCTGTCGCTGGGGTAGACGGCGGGGAACCAGCAGCTAGCGCATGCAGCATGGCAGCGAGCAGAGACGAGAGGAACGGCGGCAGAGCAGGGGCAGGCTCAGGAACGCTATTAGGCCCTGAGGATGCCTGATTAAGAACACTGCCAAGAGGAAGAGGAGAGGGGAGTAAGCCTAGGCGGATGGCAGCAGGGGCGAGAAGCAGCAGCGCTTGAGCCACTGCTGCTGTGTATGCCAGATGCACTGCATCCCTCACCACACCCCCTGTACCCTCCTCACTGTATGCTCTGTGCTGCATCGAACCTGAAGCTGTGTGTTGAGATGGGTGGGAAGGCGAGGCGAGGTGGGGAAGGGGCAGCGGCAGGAGGCAGTAGAGGAGGCGGGAGAGGGAGAGGAAGGGGTCACGGACGAGAGCGGGGGAGGCGAGGAGGCGGAGAAAGGCGTTTTCCTCCAGGGGAGAGGATGGGGATGGGGCGGTGGTGAGGGAGGAGGGGAGAGAGGGAGGTGGGGAGGTGGACGTGGAAGCAGAGGAGGAGGAGGGATGGGAGGGGTGGGAGGGGTGGGGAGAACCAGATGAAGGGACGGCTGCAACAAGAGGTGCGGATTGTGCTGCTTCCAACGGTGTCCCAGGGGCCAAGCTGTCCACCAATAGCAGCATGCCACGTGTCCTGAGTAAGACAGCATGTGTGCTGTGAGACGCCTGCGCCACTGCCAGGCGAGCCAGTGCTCCTACTGTGCCCTCCGCCTTCCTCTTCCTTCCCCCCCCTTGCGAACCCCCTTGCATCCTCTCTATAAGCTGCCTCCTCCACTCCTGATGTCTCCTCTCCTCGTCCATCGTCTCACTGCTACCTCTCTCCTCCCCACCGCCACTCCTCCCTTCACCATCCCTGCTCCTCTCCTCACCACCGCCCACCTCTCTTCCTATGCTGTTCCCTCCTTCACCCCTCGATTGACCACTACTGCTGGTATCCCCTCCTACCTCCATACCTCCTGCACTCCCTACTTGCATCGCACTGCCTGACCCACCTCTCTCTTGCTCACGCTCACCAATGCTTGCACTTCCACTCCCCCCTCCCTCTGCCCTCCCCTCCATCCACTCCCCCTTCCCCCCTTCCTCCTCCGCACAAGCAGCCAATGCCGCAACTCTTGCCTCAGCAGTAGTCAACCACATCGCGCCACCTGTCCTCATCCTTGCTGCTGCTGTCTCCCCCAGCCCCCAGAACTGTGCTGACGTGTCAACTCTGCCAGCTGGACAGCCAGGTGGTGCCCCTCGCCCTGCCAGCTCAGCGCAGGCGACGGTGTACTCCAAACTCTGCCAGATCAGCAGGCCTTGTAGCTCGCGACCAAGCGCCACGTGGCGGAATCTCGACGAATCGGAGCGTGCCACCTGGCAGATGCGCATGGCTGTGGCCTCTATAGCCTCCTGCATACGTGGAGACTGTCTGGTTACCATGTCTTGAGGGGTAATTACCGCGCTACCAGTTACCGCATTACCCGTTACCACGGTACCTGTTTCTCTAGGGTAAGAGGAGCCCCCCCTAATAATACCTTCAGTGCTGCTCGTGGTGGTCCCACCACTTGAATCTCTCCTTGACGCAGCTCTGGTGCCGAGCCTGCCTTCCCCGGACCTGACAGCAGGTTCGGCAACAATGCAGGCTCGGAGATTACGTTCTCTCACCCTGCTCTCCGCCTCCCTTATTCTCCACACTACACCAGCCAAACCAGACGCTCCACTTGACATGCCTTCAGACCCATGCTCTCTGGTCTCTCCGGCTGCTACTCTAGGCACTGCTGCTTCTGCTGCTGCTACTACAAGCTCTCTTCCTGCTGTTGCTGCCCCGGTCTGCGCTGCTTCATGCACCCGTACTTGGGATTCAGCGAGTGCAGCAAGGGGGGTGGAGAGGGGAACCCCAAGGAGGGGAGGAGAGGGCATAGCAGCCGGGAGAGGACGAGAGGGAAGCGGTGGGGAGGGCAGAGGCGGGGAGCGAGATGGGAGCAGAGGGAGCGTGGCGTTGGCGAGACGGCGGCACACGGGACACAGGAACTCGCCCTGCGATGTAGTGTGGTGTGGGGCGGGCGAAGGACAGAGACAGGAGGGGAGAAAGAATAAAACAAGCAGGATGTGATTGAGGGGCAGAGAGGAGGAAAGGTAAGGCCAATGCAGTCAACAAGATAAATGCATGAGGTTGGAACGATTGCTCGCCTTAAGTTGTAGCTTCAACAGCAACTCTTTTAATTTTTGCTTCACATTGTTTGGAACCAATCGCCTGACAAGATGCACCACCCACTCACCGCTTCAGGATCCACCACTGACGATCCCTCATAGAAAGAACCACTCAGATACCTGCCATGAGCCCACAGCGGGGGGGAGAGGTGGGTGGGTGGGAAGCGGTGGGGAGAGCTTGGGAGAGGTGGGGATTGAGATGTCTCAGATTCAGGGTCCACCACAACGAGACCCTCGTAAGAGGAACCACTCATCAATGATACAGACTCAATTCGTTCTGACTTTTGAGTCGACTCAAAAGTCGGCAAGGCGTGCTCTCTTCCTCTCCTCCTCATCATCTACCATGTCCACCTCGACTTTTGAGTCGACTCAAAGTTCAGGGTCCATCACAGCGAGACCCTCATAAAAGGAACCACTCATCGTTGTACTGGTACAGACTCAATACGTACTGGTCCATGCACGAGTGGTGAATCACATGCCCAGCCCACACCATAACCCTTCACACACACACCCCACTCACCGCTGGTAGAGACTTGAGAAGTACTGGTCCATGCACGAATGATGTATCACATGCCCACACCCCTTCACACCTGGATAAGACACACTCCCAGCTAGTAACAGCACACTCACCTCTGGTAGAGACTTGAGAAGTACTGGTCCATGCACGAATGATGTATCACATGCCCACACCCCTTCACACCTGGATAAGACACACTCCCAGCTAGTAACAGCACACTCACCTCTGGTAGAGACTTGAGAAGTACTGGTCCATGCACGAATGATGTATCACATGCCCACACCCCTTCACACCTGGATAAGACACACTCCCAGCTAGTAACAGCACACTCACCTCTGGTAGAGACTTGAGAAGTACTGGTCCATGCACGAATGATGTATCACATGCCCACACCCCTTCACACCTGGATAAGACACACTCCCAGCTAGTAACAGCACACTCACCTCTGGTAGAGACTTGAGAAGTACTGGTCCATGCACGAATGATGTATCACATGCCCACACCCCTTCACACCTGGATAAGACACACTCCCAGCTAGTAACAGCACACTCACCTCTGGTAGAGACTTGAAAAGTACTGGTCCATGCACGAATGATGTATCACATGCCCACACCCCTTCACACACACCCCACTCGCCATCCCCCCGCCCACCACCGCCCCACTCTCCCTCTCCTCCACTCCTCTCCCCCTTCCCCCTGCCTGCCCAAACAGATCCGCCCTCCCCGAGATACCCCTGCGCCTCAGCCTGGCAGTGCGCCTGATGGGGGGAATGTTCATCCAGAACCCACGAAACACCTCCCCTGCTGCAGCCTGCACCGCATCCAACCTCCCCCTGGCTGCGCCAGCTCCCCCCTCCCCTGCTCGCGCTCCCCCTGCCCCTGCTCGCGCTCCCCCTGCCCCTGCTCGCGCTCCCCCTGCCGCTGCTCGTGCTTCCCCTCCACTTCCCTGCCCTCCCCCTGTCGGTACGGTGGCTCCGGCTCTCCCTGTCGGTACGGTGGCTCCTGCTGTGGTTTCAGGAATGGCAGTGCCTGCTCCCACAACTGCAGCAACGGGCGGCACTGCAGCAACGCGCGGCACTGCAGCAACGGGCAACACTGCAGCAACGGGCAGCACTGCAGCAATGGGCGGCACTGTGGTTATGCCATGAGTGCCCATGCCACCTGCACCTGCCTGCTCCACTGCTGCTGCCCCTGCTGCCCCTGCTGCCCCTTCTGCCCCTGCTGCCCCTGCTGCCCCTGCTGCCGCTGCTGCCCCTGCTGCCGCTGCTGCCGCGGGTGCTGTTGCACCTGCGTGCTCCACATGTGGTGCTGCTGCTGCTGCAGTCCCCGGCACCCCTTGGGTCTGTCCATCTTGCTGCTCGGGTGGTCCCCCCCCCCCTTGCTGCCCCTCATCCCCATCCTCTTCCAACCCCTGACTCGCAGCATCTTGCATCACCTCATCCCCATCCCCATCCCCACCAGCACCAGCACCATCCCCACCCGTACCAGCACCATTACCAGCACCATTACCAGCACCATTCCCATCCTCCTCCTCATCATCATCACCAGTGTCATTATCCGTATCTGAAAACATTTCACCCCCCACTTCTCTCATCTCTTCCTCCCCCAGCAGCATCAGCCCCTGCCCGTCCATCATCTCATCCTCCCCCTCCTCCTCCTCTCCCTCTTCCTCTCCATCTTCCTCTCCTTCCTCCTCCACATCCTCATCCTCTTCCTCTTCCTCCACTTCCGTCGTTGCCCCTTCTCTTTCTCCAACCCCTATTTCCCCTCCTTCCCTATCCCGCCCCATTCTCCCACCTTCGTCCCTCGCCCCCTCCCCTCTCCCCTCATCCCTTCCCCCATCCGCACCATCCCCTCCCGCATCCCCCTCTCCCCTCTCCCCCCTTCCCGTTCCCCCCACCCCAACCCCACCAGGCCCCAACCCCACTCCTAACCCATCCCCACCCCCTTCCACACCCGGCCACCCCTCCCCTGTGACTATAGTGGTTGTGAATCGCACCTCCCCCGGTAGCTCCTGCTGCAGGATATCCATCAAATCCTCCCCATCCACCTGCCACTCTCCCCTGGGCCCCTGTACAGTCACAGGCCCCCCTCCCCCCTCGCGCAAGGTCGCTCTGATCCAGTCTAGAAACTCTGTGGCTTGCACCCACGTCCCCGTGGTGGTTGTTGCTGCTCCTGCTGCTCCTGCTGCTCCTGCTGCTCCTGCTGTTCCTGCTGCTCCGTTTGTCGTAGCTGCTCCTGCTGCTCCGTTTGTCATTGCTCCTGTTGCTGCTGCTCCTGTCAGTGCTGCAGCAGCAGCAGCAGCTGTGCCTATCCCTGCCTCCGTCCCCATTCCTCCTGCCGTTTCCCCACCAGTGGCACCAGCTGCAGCAGCTGCACGTGCTCCCCCCAGCACAATCACCGCTTGCCCCAACCCCTGCTGCTGCTGCTGCCCTACGGTACCCCCGGCCCCAGTCGCGACTGCCCCAGTATTTCCTTCCCCAATCCCCCCTGCTCCTGCTACACCTGCTGTGGGAGCGGCAGCCACAGCAGCTCGGGAGGTAGCAGGCGGTGCAGCAGGGGCAGCAGGGGGGCGAGCACCGTGTTGCCAGGTGGGGGAGGGACGGCTGGAGAGACCCACGAGACGAGACTTCTGATGGGGGTTATCCGCAGGTAGGTAGACAGGATAGGAGAAGGGAGGAAGGGGCTTAAAAAGCAACAGGCAGGACAGTGGGGGCAGCAGGGGGACGAGCACCATGCTGCCAGGTGGGGGAGGGACGGCTGGAGAGACCTACGAGGCGAGACTTCTGTTAGGGTTGCAGATAGACGGGAGGGGTAGGGGGTGAGTTTTGAATGGGCGAAATGGGAGGGGAGAGGAGGCTCCAAGACAGTTACGAGTCAAACACAGGCGCGCCACCTGACAGACAATAGAGCAACACCTGACAGACAGCAGAGCAGCACCAGACAGACAGCCAAGAAGCAACTGACACAGAGCAACGAGCCCAGCACCCACCTGACAGAAAACAATGTGACAGAGGGGAGAGGAAGTTCCCCCCTTGTCCCCCTCCCTACACAGCACACACTCCCTCTCCTCCTCTGCCTCCTCCTCAACCACTGCCTTCCCCTTCCGCCTCTTCCCTCGCTTCCTCCCCCCCTCCTCCTCACCCACTCCCATGTCTACATCTCGTCCATACTCCCACCCCCCTGTCTCCACCCTCCCCTTCTTCTCCTCCTCTTCTTCCTCTTCCTCCTCCTCCTCCTCCTCCTCTTCCTCCTCCCCCTCCTTTCCTTTGCCTTGATTCATGCTTGCTGCGAATCTTTGCTGCGCTGCCCGCATCTTTGCCTGTTTGTTGTAGGGAAACGATAAGCAGCAAGAAATCCGGGACATTTTCGTACGCAGTAATAATGGCAAAAAAGAGGTGCTGCGAATCTTTGCTGCGCTGCCTGCATCTTTGCCTGTTTGTTGTAGAGAAACGATAAGCAGGAGGAGAATGAAAGGTTCTTAACAATAAAACGTCTGGGTCATTTTCGTACGCAGTAATAGTAACAGAAAAGAGGTGCTGTTTTCCCAGCCTTCCAACTCGTGTTATAAAATGGTTTTTTAATGAAAGGCACAAACCAGCAGCGTTTGTAACATTGTAACGAGCTGACTCTTGGGTTGACTCAAAAGCCAGCTCTTTTGAGCTGACTCATAAGTCACCTCCTTCCAACTCGTGTTAAAAAAAGGGTGTTTTGATGAAAGGCACGTACCAGCAACGCCTGCTGTCTTGCCCGAGCAAACGACTTCTTTGCATCGGCTTCACTCAACACCCCACCCTCTCCCTTCTCCTCACCACCCCTACTGCCGCCACCACCACCACTCCCCCTCTCACTTTCTCCAACCTCTATCTCTCTGCCTCCTATTCCCACACCTGCTCCCCCTGCTCCTCCTGCCCGTGCTGCCTTTGCTGCCTCCCCCGTTTCCCCAGCCCCTCCCCCGCGGCCTCCAGCCGCCGCCTTCCCCTTTCCCTTATCAAACTCCTCCGGGCAAAGCACCTCCAGAGCTCTCCTGCACTCGTCGCTTAGCTGAGCGAAACGCTTAAGCAGCCGCAGCACCAGAACATGCAGCTCCGCCCGCCCCTCCCCTCCCCCTCCCCTTCCTGCCCCGCCCGACCTCTCCCCAACTGCTGTGCTTCTACCCTCCTCGCCTTCCCTCCCCCTACTCTCATTCCTGGCCACTAACCCCATCCCTTCACTACCAGCAGCAGCAGCGGTGCCGTGCGTCGTCCCTGCCTGGCGCTGCCAGCACCGCAGGAGGCGCACGAGGAGCGCAAGCAGGGACACCGGGGCAGCGTGCGACGCGCGGAACCAGTGAGAGGACGAGAGGGTCGAGAGGGTCGCTCCTGGCAGCAGGGCGAACAGCCCCGCGGCCGTGCTGCTGCTGCCACTGCCGCTGCCGCTGCCGCCGCTGCTGCTGTTGTCTGGTAACCGTGCTTCGAACGGCTGGCATGCTCGGGACAGGAGGGCCGGTGGCCAGGAGTGTCTCTTCTGCACAGCTGCATGGTCAACATGACCACGTGCATCACGAGCCATCCAGTCCGCCCCTTCCACTTCCATGCCTGAGCCTGAACCCGCTTCTCCTTCCCTTCCTTCTCCTTCCGTTCCTTCTCCTTCCCTTCCTTCTCCTTCCCTTCCTTCTCCTCCCCCTCTTGCTTCTCTTCCTTCACTCCAACCGCCGCTCGCATCCCCTCCCACACGCCCATCCACATCCATCCGCATCCCCTCCTCCTCACCACCCTCTCTCCCCACCTTCTCTCCCTGCTCTTCCTCGTCTCCTCCCTGCCCTCTCTGTCCTTCCCGCCCCTTCTTCTCCTCGGCTTCCTGCCACGCCACGCAAGTGTCAAGAGCCAATGCCAGCAGATGCAGCGCGGCATGCAGCACAATATCAGGCGCACGAGACAACCCACTCCCATTCCCACTCCCACTCCCTGCACTCCCACTCCCACTCCCACCACCGCCACCACCACCACCACCACCACCACTCCCAATGCTGGCACCGTTGCTGCCTCTGGCTTCTCTGTAGCTCATCTCTCTCCCCTCCTCATCCCACCACGCGTGCAGCACCACCGACAGCACCACATCATGCATGCCTGCTGACGTGGCAATCTCCCGCAGGCCCATCAACGGACGGACAGGATCGCGCCATCTCGGCGTCTGCTCCACAACCGCAGATCTCTTAACCGCCTCCGCATACCTCTCTTCCGCTCGCTGCAACTCCCTAGGCGCCCATCTTAGGCAGTACAAATCCAGCTCCCTGTAACAGTCTCTTTTAAGTAAGTATCGCCCTTGCTCCATTCCCGAGGGGCGGGAATAATCCGCAACGGCAGCGAGAACGGCGGGGATGGCGGGGTTTTCGGCGAAGCGAGGGGGGAGGGACTTGACAACGCTGCTGCGGGTGGCGTTGCCGATGGCTAGGCGCTGCACTACCTCCCTCCGGAGGGCCGCAGTGGGGGGGAGGCCGGAAAAGGATCGCTCTGAGATGAGACGGATGAGGAAGGCCATGCAGTCCTGGGCCACTGCAGGCTCGTACCTGATGAGGGGGGGTTGTGATGGGTTGGGGGAAGAGAGAGGAGAGAGTGGAGAGGGGTGGAGGAAGTGGGTGGGGCGGAGGCTGGAAGGATCACTCGGAGATGGGGCAGACGAGGAAGGAGGGGATGCAACTACTCGCAAAATAGGATGGCAGTGCAGTGCAGGAATCCTACTGCCTACTCTGTGAGGCAGTGTGGACAGTGAGGGAAACGAAACGTAGGTTATAAGGCTGTAGCGCATGGGATTGAACCTAATGCTTACTCTGAGGCAGTGCCGACAGTGAGGGAAAAGTAGGTGAGGCTGTAGCGCGCTACAACCTGGCGGACAAAGGCGTCAGGAGGGGCCAAACGGGACAGCAGTGCACTACTGCATTCTACTGCTTACTCACTCTGATGCCGTCCCCACAGCGAGGGAGAAGTAGCTGGTGAGGCTGTAGCGCGCTACAACCTGGCGCACAAAGGCGTCAGGAGGGGCCAAACGGGACAGCAGTGCACTACTGCATTCTACTGCTTACTCACTCTGATGCCGTCCCCACAGCGAGGGAGAAGTAGCTGGTGAGGCTGTAGCGCGCTACAACCTGGCGCACAAAGGCGTCAGGAGGGGCCAAACGGGACAGCAGTGCACTACTGCATTCTACTGCTTACTCACTCTGATGCCGTCCCCACAGCGAGGGAGAAGTAGCTGGTGAGGCTGTAGCGCGCTACAACCTGGCGCACAAAGGCGTCAGGAGGGGCCAAACGGGACAGCAGTGCACTACTGCATTCTACTGCTTACTCACTCTGATGCCGTCCCCACAGCGAGGGAGAAGTAGCTGGTGAGGCTGTAGCGCGCTACAACCTGGCGCACAAAGGCGTCAGGAGGGGCCAAACGGGACAGCAGTGCACTACTGCATTCTACTGCTTACTCACTCTGATGCCGTCCCCACAGCGAGGGAGAAGTAGCTGGTGAGGCTGTAGCGCGCTACAACCTGGCGCACAAAGGCGTCAGGAGGGGCCAAACGGGACAGCAGTGCACTACTGCATTCTACTGCTTACTCACTCTGATGCCGTCCCCACAGCGAGGGAGAAGTAGCTGGTGAGGCTGTAGCGCGCTACAACCTGGCGCACAAAGGCGTCAGGAGGGGCCAAACGGGACAGCAGTGCACTACTGCATTCTACTGCTTACTCACTCTGATGCCGTCCCCACAGCGAGGGAGAAGTAGCTGGTGAGGCTGTAGCGCGCTACAACCTGGCGCACAAAGGCGTCAGGAGGGGCCAAACGGGACAGCAGTGCACTACTGCATTCTACTGCTTACTCACTCTGATGCCGTCCCCACAGCGAGGGAGAAGTAGCTGGTGAGGCTGTAGCGCGCTACAACCTGGCGCACAAAGGCGTCAGGAGGGGCCAAACGGGACAGCAGTGCACTACTGCATTCTACTGCTTACTCACTCTGATGCCGTCCCCACAGCGAGGGAGAAGTAGCTGGTGAGGCTGTAGCGCGCTACAACCTGGCGCACAAAGGCATCAGGAGGAGCCGAGACAGCAGTGCACTGCAACAGGAAGAGGTCCAACTCCAGGCTGTCCTCACACCTGGCATGGCATGGCATGGGAAGAGGGGTCAGGGGGAGGGTATGACGGTCATATGAAGCTTGAGAGGGGTGAGGAGGAGCCGAGATGGCAGTGCACTGCAGGAGAAAGAGACCCAACTCCAGACTGTCCTCGCACCTGGGATGGCATGGCATGGGAAGAGGGGTCAGGGGGAGGGTATGACGGTCATATGAAGCTTGAGAGGGGTGAGGAGGAGCCGAGATGGCAGTGCACTGCAGGAGAAAGAGACCCAACTCCAGACTGTCCTCGCACCTGTGGGATACACATGATGATGCCATGGCATGTGATGTGATGCGATGCAATGCGATGCGATGCGATGCCATGTGACGTGGAGACGGGGGCTATGAAGAGACTGACATGGGTTTTACGACCAGAACGACCAACCAATGACTAGACTGACCAGTGCACGGAGCGGTAGAGGTCGCAGAGAGGGAGGTGGCAAAAGCACAGAGGGAGGAGTGAGGGGGGCAGAGAGAGCGAGGAGGAGCACAGAGAGAGAGGAGGAGCACAGAGAGAGGAGGAGCACAGAGAGAGGAGGAGCACAGAGAGAGGAGGAGCACAGAGAGAGGAGGAGCACAGAGAGAGGAGGAGCACAGAGAGGGTGAGGGGGGCAGAGAGAGAGAGGAGGAGCACAGAGAGAGGCGGCAGAAACGACTGACCAGTGCACGGAGTGGTAGAGGTCGCAGAGAGCGACCATGGATTGCCCGTTCCTCCTCCACATTCCCGCTGATATCTGCGCGCACAGCACTTGCACTCGCAGCCCGTGCTCCGCCACAGCTGCGAGGAAGCTTCCTCTCTGGAGCTTACTGGGCAGCAGGCGCAGCAAGCACAGCTCTGCCGCCTCTCTCTCCCTCCATCTCTCCTCCCTCGCATCCCGTGAGCCCTCCACCATCCCTTCGTTCCCAACCCTCTGCTCTGAGTCCCCATGTGCGTCGCCTGGTGGGTCGGGCACGGGGCAGGAGAGGCGCAGCAGGGAGTGCAGGAGCAGTGCGAGCATGCGGTGCAGAGGCAGGTGAAACGACACCTCCTGCCGCGCCACATCGTACTCCACCACTGGCCACTCCAGCACACTCTCAGCCCCACCCACAGGCCCCTTTGACATAGAACTCGCCTCCCACCCCTCCGTAGCCATGGTAATACAGCGTTCCCCCGCCCCTGCTACTGCCCCCGCCCCTGCCCCCGCCCCTAAAACTGCCCCTGCCCCCAAAACTGCCCCTGGCCCTTCTCTTGCCCCTCTTGCAGCAGATTCCTCTGCCCAAGCCCCCTCCTGTGGCGTGTCTCCTGCCAAGTCCCCTGGTTCAACCCGAGGGGGAGGGAACGGTAGCAGCCCCTCCAGAAGCGACAGCAGCTGCCGCCCCACCCACCAGCAGGGGCTGCTCCGTGCACTGAGGGCACCAGCAGCAGCAGCGGAGAGAGGGGGGGCGGCGGAGGGGGGGTGCGCAGCAGAGAGAGTTACTGCCTCTGTTGCTGCCAACGAATCTGCCTGCATGGCTGTTGCCGCTGCTTCCCCTCCTCCTGCCCCTCCTGCCTCTGCACCTACCCCTACGTCTGCCCATGCTGCCTCTGCGCCTGCTGCTTCACCTGCCCCTGCATGCCTGCCCTGGGTTCCCTGTGCCCCTTCTCCCCCTGTCGCCCTGAACCTAGACGCCCTTCTGAGCCAGTTGCTTAAGATCCCCATGTGGCCCCTCTGCGTGTGGGTCATGTCCTCCCCCTCCTGCCTTGCGTGCTCCTCCCCTCCCCTTCCTGTGCCACCACCACCAGCAGCAGCAGCAGGAGCAGGAGCAGGAACAATCGCAGCAGGCGCTTCGCCGTCTCTCAAACCCACTCTACCCAGCCCTGCACCCGCTCCTAACCCAGCACCCCCTCCCGCTTCTGCTCCTCCCACACCTCCTTCCCCTCCCCCTCTCCCCAACCCTTCAAGCCCAAGCGCAGGCACTGCCTCTGCTCCTGCTGTGGCCACTCTCTCTTGCCCCAATCCCCCTGGACTTCCCCCTCTAGTGCCCGGACTGCCTGCTCCTGTGGTTCTGCCGCCCACAGCAGCAGCTGCCGCCCCTGCTGCTGCGGCCATGCCTGATAGGAACCTCCCTGCCCGCCCCACTGGACTGGCGCCGCTGCCTCCTGCTGCCCCTCCCCCTCCGCCTCCTGCTCCTCTTCCTCCTCCTCCTACTGCTCCTGCTTCCCCAGCGTCACCTGCTATGCTGCTTCGACCACCCACAGCCCCTCCGCCTCCACCCGCCCTCTCTGCTGCGGCTGCAGCAGCAGCAGCAGCTGCCTCGGAAGCAAGGCTCTTCAGTTCGTCCTGGGCCCATTTGAACGACAGGAGAGAAGCTCCTGGCGCGTGCACCAGAACCGACGACAGTAACTGCACCTGCTGCCGCTCCTGCTGTTGCTGCTGCTGACCCTCTAGCTGCTGCTGCAACGACTGACCCTCCTGTTGCTGCTGTTCCAAAGCAGCAGCAGCAGTCAGCGAAGGCGCTGAGACCCCCCTGGGCCTACCCCCACCAGCAACCCCTCCCCCAGGTGAGCCTTCCCCAGACGTGCCCCCACCAGAGAGTCTACCTGTGGTGGCAGCGGCAGGCAGAGGGGTTAGCAGAGGCGAAGGCGGGGAGGCGGAGGGAGTGGGGCGGGGCGGGTGGGAAGGGGAGGTGATACGAGCCATGGCTGCTGCGGCTGCACCTGGTAACAGACCCAGCTGCCCAAGCTGCCTCATCCCTCTCATCGCCGTCGCACTAGCACCACCACCAGCACCACCACCAGCACCACCACCAGCACCGCCACCACCGCCAGCAGTACCAGCAGTAGCAGCAGCAGCAGCACCGGCATTTCCAGCAGCAGCAGATGGAAACGCAGGAAAGTGCGACCTGGTAAGGCCGAGCAGTCTCAGTGCCTCCACACTGCTCGCCCCGCTCCCAAACGCTGACCCCAGTGACCTCAACCCCTCCACTGCCACCCACCGCGCCAGCACCCACGCACACTCGTGCAGCAGCCGCACCAGCGCCGGAGGAACTCCGAACCTCGCCGCCACCTGCCGAACCTCGCAGGCTCGGGGCGGCAGGTATGTGTGCGTGCCTGTCTCGGTCTCTCTCCAGTCATCCGCATATGCCTCTGGGTCAAAACCCTCTGCCTTCCAGCTGGTAGTAGCATCAAGTTCAGCAGCACCACCCCCCCAACCTCCATCCCCAGGGATGGTCTCTCCTGCTGCTGCTTCTGCTGCTGTGCCATCGCTTCTGCCACTGCCACTGCCCCCTGCCTGTTCCCCTTGCTGCTGCCCCACTGCCTGCTGCCCTGCCTGCTGCCCTGCGTGCTGCCCTGCACCTTCATCCACAAACCATCTCAGGGTTTTCCTCCTCCCGAACCCCAACCCCGGAAACCCTCCCCCTTCACCCCCCTTCTCCCCTACCTTCTCTCCTCCCCCTTTCTCCCCTGCCGATCCTCCCTCCACCTGCCGACCCTCCTTCCGAGCCTCCAGCTCAGGCACGGCGCTAGCTTCGGCGAGCAGCGGGTTGACCGTCGCCAGCTGTGCTTCTAACAGGTACGCGAAGCTCCAATCGTCCAGCTCTATTGCCACGTGGGTGGTTGTGCGCCGCACGTGTGGACACATGCCTTGGGCGGCCGCCAACTGGCGCAGCCACGCGCGCAGCAGGTCCGGGCGGCGGGCGGTGACGTGGCGGGAGGAGGCGGAGTGGGAGAGGACGTAGCGAATATCGTCGGTCACTCGCCCGTTGTGCACCTCCTCTCGGGATAACTGAGGGGGGGGGGGTGGGGGAGTGGGGATAGGTAAGAGAAGAGAGGAAAGCACAGGAGGAGGCGGAGTGGGAAGGAATGTAGCGAATGTCGTCGGTCACTCGCCCATTGTGGACCTCCTCTCGGGACAGCTGGGGGAGATGGGAGGAACGGGGGGAGCGGGGGATTGGGAGGCGAGAGAACGGCGAATGTCGGAACAAAAGTGGGAGATAGACGCAGCGAACGCCGTCAATCACGCGGCACCTGCATCATGCTCTGCAGCATGCTCTGCAGCATGCTCTGCATCATGCTCTGCATCATGCTCTGCAGCATGCTCTGCAGCATGCTCTGCATCATGCTCTGCACCATGCTCTGCAGCATGCTCTGCACCATGCTCTGCACCATGCTCTGCAGCATGCTCTGCAGCATGCTCTGCAGCATGCTCTGCAGCATGCTCTGCATCATGCTCTGCATCATGCTCTGCACCATGCTCTGCACCATGCTCTGCATCATGCTCTGCACCATGCTCTGCATCATGCTCTGCAGCATGCTCTGCATCATGCTCTGCACCATGCTCTGCAGCATGCTCTGCAGCATGCTCTGCAGCATGCTCTGCATCATGCTCTGCAGCATGCTCTGCAGCATGCTCTGCATCATGCTCTGCACCATGCTCTGCACCATGCTCTGCAGCATGCTCTGCAGCAGGATATCCAGCAGCCGAGCCTCTTCTAAGCATTCTCAGCCAAAGTGTGTCTCAAATTTTGAATTTTCTCAGGACAGACCCGCAACTCACATTGATGCGCCCGTCTCGTCCCAGCGCCCCCTGCAGCATGCTCTGCAGGGTACCCAGCAGGATATCCAGCAGCCGAGCCTCCACCACGAGCCTGGGCGTCAGCACCGGCACCGTAAGAATCTGCACCGAAAAGCTCTCCAGAACCGATACCCTATTCCCTGCACTCCCACTCCCCGCCGCTCCTCTTCCCCTCCGCCCTCCGCTCCCCCGCGCACCCCCTCCCCCCCACCTTCCCCCGCCCTCCTCCCCGTCCCCTCTCCCCCCACTCCCCAGCACGAAGGCCGAGTAGTTAGCAACGAACGCGAGGGCGAATTGGTACTTAAAGCCCGGGTCGCCTAGGAGCTTGTAGAGAAGGCGGTGGGCTACGAGCATGGAGTCCTCTTTAATACCCTCCTCGTTTGCCACCAGAGCTTCCAACAGACTGGCGGATGCAGCAGCAGCGGTGGTAGAGGGAGGTGAGGCTGGGGGAGGTGACACTAAGGGAGGTGATGCTGCGGGATGTGACAATGCTGGGAGAGACGACCCTGCTGCTGGGCTGAGCAGTGAGCCTAATCCCACAGGAGCCGAAGAAGAGAGTGCATGGGAAGATCCAGGAGCAGAGACGGGACCAGTAGGGGCAGCGGCTGTAAGGGCAGAAGAAGCAGTAGGAGTAATGGTAATGTTGGTCGGATGGAACCCCGATGGCACTGTATCAGGGCGGGCAGTAACGGGGATAGGGCTTTTCCTGGTGAGCACGGACGAGACAAGGTGCAGCAGCCCTTCACTGGTGCTGGCCAGTCTCAGAAACATCTCCGAGAACCTCTCAGTTGCTGCTGCTGCCTCGTTCTTCGCTGCTCGCAACCGCGCTGCTGCTGATAGCGCTGCGGAGGAGGAAGAGGAGGGGGAGGACGAGAAGGAGGAAGATCCTCTGAACCCATCGTTACCACTCATCCACCCTCCCGACCCCCCCACACCCCCTGTGAGGGAACCTAGCAGCGAGCTCATACTGCTTCCCGCTGTCCCGCCTCTCCCTCCTCCCCCTCCGCCTCCCCCTCCCCCTCCGCCCCCGCTTCTCCCGCTTCCAAACCCAAACCCAGAACCCCCCCACCCTGCTGCGCCTCCACTCCGTTCCTCCTCCAGCCGGGCAGCGAAAACTATTTTCTGCTGCCATTCCGCAGCAACCGCGGCCAGCACGGGCTCTGCCCGGGCAACGAAACTTTCCGGGAGGGGCGGGGCGTGCCCAGGGCCAGGATGCTTCTTGCAAAACCCCTGACGCTTCCAGGCCGTTGGATCGCCGCAGTCGCAGCATCCACCGCCCGTTTTGATCATTGCATAGTCATGCCCCTCGTGGTCCCCGTCTAGAAAGCAGGGAACACATATGGCACAGGTAGGGTCATGCTCACACGATCGGCATCTATATGCTATGTCGCTCGCCCCCCATACCGCCCCGCATACCCCCGACGTTCCTGATTGGCCGAGAGCCGCCAGTGTGGATTCTGGATCGGATCCGCATGCCGCCCAGAGAATCCAATCCACAGCACCAGAATAGGCTTCTTTCACCATGGCTAGAGAATCCAGATCGAGATTAAAGCCCATGCGACCACCGCTTAAAGCCATAACCGCTTCTACTGCCTCGTCTAAGAAAGCAGCGTCGCCACCACCCTCGTTTACCCCTCCTGCTCCTCCTTCCCCCGCGCCCTCCCCCCAAGAGCCTCGTCCCCGATCCCGCCTGACCTCCCGCCCTTCCCCCCATCTCCCCTCCTGGGGGGGAGCGCAGAAAGTGAGGAGGGCGGAGATGATGCGCGGGGCGAGGTGGGGCTGCGCGCGGAGGAGTGGGGGGAGACATGCGGGCCCCCCTGCTACGTCCGCCGGCTGTAGCCGACGAGTCTTGAGAAGCTCGCGCTGGGGAAGCGGGGGGAGAGAGAGGGGGGGAGGAGAGGGGAGGAAACGGGGAAATCGTTGGAGTAGCGGGGGATACAGGCGGGTCCCTCTGCTATATGTCCACCGGCTGTACTAGACGAGTCTTGCGGAGCTCGCGCTGCGGAACGGGGGGAGAGGAGGAAGGAGGAGAATTCTAAGAAAACAACACTCACAACAGTGCGAGAAGCATGCAGGGCTTTCAAGACGCCTCGACAAGAACCATCATGGGAAGAATCCGTCAAATGGGTCGGCTAATGCTTACCACGGCACTGCTAGGAAGCATGCTGGAAACCGGTGAATTCGAGGTCGCTCGGGATTCGAGTTTCTGATGCTGACCGAGTCTTGATCTCGTCTCAGATAATGTTCCAATCTGTGATGCTGACCGAATCTTGCTCTCAATTACTAAGGCTTAAAATATTATTCCGGTTAAGACGCTGAACAAGATTTCTGATTGCTTCTGATGGATGGAAGTGAAATCCACGAATTCGGGAAAACACGCAGGAGCACAGATAACCTGAACACGACCCGAAACTACGCCCTAAACAGCAGAAGACGGGCTAAAGCCGGTAGATTTCTCGAAATATAACGGTTTGAGAGCAATTTTCTAGAAACTACCTACCGGAAACGTAAGCAGAAATCCCTAAGGCAACTCGAAGGCTTAAATTTGCACGAATTTGAAAAATACTCGTCGTCGGCAGTAAGCGGAGGTAAAACTACAGAACTGGAAGCTCGACGAACGAACTTGCTGAACCTAGAAATTGCCGACGCGACCGTCCAACAGAGCCTGCCAGCACTTCAAGCCTCAGAATCGTATCGACGTACGCGACGCGCCACCTACTCGAGTGGAGCTGCGAGAACCAGGACGCATCGCGACGAAATGAGGGACGCGTCACAGACCCTACTAGTCCATGAGTCTGCTACTCATCTAGCCGTCAGGATATTCGAAAACTAAGGGGCGCTTGGCGAAAGAGGACCCCAAAAATCGAGCTAATGAGGGGCGGGGTAAAAGGATCCCTGCGTGGTTTACGTAAAGCGGCTTTGTGGAAGAGGAACCGCCATTGCGCTTGTTCGGAGACCCCGAGGCCAGAAGAAATATATAATCCGATATCTGGTACAAAGGGTGCCTTGGAGCTGAAGGAAAGGCGGGAGCGAAATTTGTGATAACGTGTTATAACGTGTAGCGAAATTTGCACGTTAGTGTAGCTTCACCTCTTACAACCCACGTTAGTGTAGCTTCACCTTTTCTGGTGCACTTTGGGTTGTGTGTATTATAACATTTCACATCTTGTGCAGCAACCCACATCCCACCTACGGTATATCTATTCACAGGTCTAGGTTAAGATCTATATGTTGACTTGCCCTACTTGGCTCGTGCTGATCGCTAGTCTGAGAAAGCACGCAACCGAACAATCTGTTACCCGCACCCAACACATTACCACCTTCAAGACCCTTATTTCCAGCAGATGCTTCAGTCTCCCTCCCACTGCACCCAACATCCTCAAAACACGCAGCTCGCTTCACCGCCCAATCTTCCCGGCTTTCCACATCACGACTGACAGACGAAAGAACCCGGCCAAACAACAAAGGCTGTTGCTGAGCTGGTTCGGTTGCAAACGACTGGCTTTGCCGTGACTCTGTGCGAAAAGGAATATCTTGCCCCACCTCAGAAGCATTCCTTGGGGTTTCCCTATCCTTGCACACACTGCCTCTCGTGTCCATTGAACTAGGGCTCTGGATCTGGATAGGGTGCTGACCTGTCTCTCCAACAGCTGCATCACGATCCTCGATATAAGCTGACTCGGTCATAGGCACGGCACGTGAACTGTTCGGGCGAGTACACTCTGGTTCTGAGACATCATGAGGGGGGAATAGCTGGAGGCGATGTGAGAGTGCTTGATGTTCTTGTGGTCCCAGCTCAAGACATGGCGGCAGTGGCAGAGCCACCAACTGCTGCTGCTGCTGCTGCAGCTGTTGCTGTTGCTGTTGTTGCTGCTGTTGCGGCTGCTGTTGTTGCTGCTGCTGCCACTGCTGCTGTTGCGGCTGCTGCTGCTGCTGCTGTTGCGGCTGCTGCTGCTGTGCAAGCCGCTTTGGCATCGCCTGGCCTTGTTCCTGTCCGAGCCACCACATTTGTGGCTGTGCCTGCTGCTGCTGTTGTGCCTGCGGCTGCTGTTGTGCCTGCGGCTGTGTCTGCTGCTGCTGCGGCTGCGCCTGTTGCTGTTGTTGGGACTGCTGTTGCACCTGCTGCTGCTGTTGCACCTGCTGCTGAGCCTGCTGCTGCTGCGGTGGCTGCGGCTGTGCCTGCTGTTCTGAATGTTGCGGTTCCCGCTGCTTTACCTGCTGCACAGCCATGCCGCTATTCTCATGCACCCCAGCTCCCCCACTCCTAGAAGTTCCCGCCAAAACGCCACCATACCACCCGCTTTTCATCCTGCAGGGCACCGAGAAGTAGGAACACATAGACGAGCAGCAAGGCGGAGGCAGATCCAAGCTCATGGATCGAGCCGTTTCCTGAATCTCACGCGCAAACCCCTCTGCTGTAGGCAGCTTAGCAGGCAGGCTCGCCGTGCTTGCCGCTGCTGCTGCTCCTCCGACCCTTCTCCGCCTGTGTGCGGGTGCTGATGCCGCATCAGACGGGCGATTCGTGGGGCTTGCCAGAGCTGCTGATGTGGCTCTCCATTGCTCTGATTGCCACGTGCTGCCACGGCTTGTGCTGCTGCTGCGAGGAAAAGGCTGGCTCTGACAGCGTTTCCTGGAGCCAGAAGCGGTGGAGTCCGGTTCTGATCCTACCCTCTTTCCTGAGAAGACCGGCTTTGGAGCAATCGGTTCAGAAAGACGAAATCCTGAATTGTCGCGGTTCAGAGGGGCCTGGGTTGCTGGCGAGTGGCCGGGTTGAGCTGGTGACGGAAAGAGCGGCAGAAGAGAGTCGGTGTAAGGGGATTCCTCACTCGGGGGAGCACTGCGAGGCGATGAAGAAGGGTACGGGAATGGAGGTGGATCCATGGCTGCTGGTGTTGCCATGCCTTGCTACAAGCAGGCGGTTTGAGACAGGTTTCTCTGACTATGAGACCTCCAGGCGTCTGTTGACACTCGGATCACACTTCTGGTATCGCTGTTGACAATGGTGTATTGTTACTTAGCCTAAGGTGCGCTGCGCTCTCGGAGCAACTGTGGGTCTCCCACATCAGGGCACCGAAGGCTCGTAGTATGAATAGTGTAGTAGTAGCTTCACGCGATCTTCGTCCAGCTCCCCAATTGGATTCAGAAGCTGAATGAACCTATTCCTGAAAACACATAATGATAGGCATCGCTCTTGAGGAAGGAGATTTGTGCCCTCCAGAACTCGAGGTTGAGTGAAAGTTTGGGTTTGGTTCGGGCCCACGCCAGCTGGCAAGGCCTGGCGGGGCGAACCACAGGTGAAGGAAGGGTTTCGCAATCTCGGAGGACTTGCTCGTCCCACCGGGAGGAGTAATTTCGGGACGGCCAGATTGTGATCGTCCCTATGAGGGCAAACTGAATTGACGCAACAGATTTTCAATCCGGCGATTCTATGTCAGTTGATACAGTTCTTAGACGGCGATTTCATGCACTTAGCCGACCGTTCCCTTCCTCCCAGCCAGGCTGGACGACCTTTCCCTTCCCAGCCAAGCTGGACGATCGGACGGATCAATGCTGTATCCGATCTTGTAACGGATCGTGAAACGAGGACGATTGTGATGACAGTACGATTCTGTATTCAACCAAGGATTGTTGAGGAGGAAGATGAAAGCAGGCTGCTTGGTGTGTGCATCGAGTAGATTTGGGCAGATATGCTAGGAAGAGTGGAGACGGGTACGTCTGTATGTAACCCAGGTCCGGTGGAAAAACACAGATATGGCATCGCAGACGTTATGTATCTGCTGCGGCGGACGCAAATCTCATCAAAATGAACAGACACACTGGCGAACAATGGGGCACACTGGGGCTGGCACAGGCAAAACAGCCTGCGAGTCATGCTGAAAATGCATTTGTGGGTGGTGGTGAGGTGAGTGAGGTGATTGGGAGAAGAGAAAACTGTTCGTTGGCTTTGGTTCGGTCACTTTGCTCTGATTGAAGGAAGACGAGACAAACGGTTTGCTGTTGTGGCTGCCACCGTTCAAATCGTATCGGATAGGCCATCCAAGATTTGGCTGCTCTATAGTCCGGGACATATCCGCAGAGCAAAAATTTGGTTCTCTCGAGCTTGCATTTCTCGGCAGATGAGTGAATGTAAGAGAGGGAGGGAGCGGATGGTCCCTCGCCTCACCGGAAAATCTAGGATCTCAAAGAAGGGGTCCAAGTAACCTATGCGGTTTGCCTAGGTTTAGTACGTTTCAACGGGTTGGACATGGTGGGGTGCAACCATTGTCAATGAGTAAGGTAAGGCCAACGGCGACGAAATCCAGCACGCCTGAGGACGGAGGATTCGGTGCGGGAAGGCTCAAGTCGGGACGAAATCAATTCCAGATATTCAACGATGTCTGGGCAGAGAAACCAATTTCTTGTGGGTTTCCAGCACCATTTCAGAAGCTCAAGTAGCATTTATGTGAGAGCGGGTGGAATGGTCCAACACTAAACTTACAACAAGTGTACGGGCAGAAACCGTAATCCTTGCGAACTGAACGATTAGATTTGCTCACGTGGACCGAACATGGGGAACATGACCGATGATTCTCATGAAAATTAGTGAATTTTTGATAACTGCAACTTCAGATACCTCACACGGAGCAATAGCTCAGTGGTAGAGCAATCGACTGCAGATCGATAGGTCCCCGGTTCAAACCCGGGTTGCTCCTGATATTTGCAGGTTTTATGATGTGGCAATATTTCGGGTTTACTGGTGTCACCACTCTGTACAGAAGCTTTTGGCAGATAACTTGTTTTTATTTCTGAAACATGTCTGCCACAAGCTAGCAATAGGTGACCCTAAACGGGTCGAGCTCATGCTCCATCGAGCCCGATAATCAGCCCACAAGATTGATAGAAACACTCATGTATGGTGGCTCCAAATCCTCAGTTAGGGACGGGTATTACTCTTGAATATTACTGTAATGGCAACAACATGGAGATATAGTATCCCTTTGGGCAGCCTTCAAGTGCTGTGTCAGAATCCCAGTCACTAGACCACTGGGATAAAAGGGCTTGTTAAGTAGCGGGTCAGTGCGCCCATAACCCCCCAGGCCAACATGCCTGTAACCCTTCCCTAGGATCAATCAGGGATCACCAGTGGTCCTCAGACACCCCCCCGTACTGGGATGCCCGAAGTGCACACACAGGGATTCGAACCCGAGACCTTCGCTCTGATACCATGTCAAGTTTAGGAGATTATGCAGTACGTAAGTTTAGGAGAGGTTTAGTAAGGAGAATCATGGAGGGAGAAGTTTGGCCAAAAGAGGGGATTCACTAAGGAATGTTTACAAGATATAGGATAGGGGAGAGGATAGGGTACACCACCAGCAGTTGAACCTAATAACTAACTAATACACTAGCAAGCTGTAGGCAGTTGGGATATGCAATATAATTCAACACACCCCCGTAACTGCCTACGGCTATAGCTAGTGGTGTCTGGCACCAGGTCGCCTGGAGAGCGGTTGCTGTAGCTGGGATAGGCACAGAAACAGCGGTGGCTGGGCGGCAGCACCTGTGAACGCCAGAACGGAGGAGGGCGCGGAGAGCGCGGAGGAGGGCTGGGATAGCCGGAGGGCGAAGGATGCTGGTCGCTCGCCATCTACGAGCAAACACAACTGTTGGTGAGGAGGAGGAAGCTGGTGGTGGTGCACAGGAGGAGAGCAGAGGAGATGCGGCTGGAGAGGAGAGAGGAGGAGGAGATGCGGCTATAGGAGAGGAGACTGGAGGAGGAGATGCGGCAGAAGGAGAGGAGAGGAGAGAGGAGGAGATGCGGCTGGAGGAGAAGAGGAGAGGAGAGGAGAGGAGAGGAGAAGAGGAGGAGGAGAGGAGAGGAGAGGAGAGGAGAGGAGAGGAGAGGAGGTGGCTGGCGCGGCAGAAGCTTTCCCGCCACCCCCTCATCCCCCTCCCCCCCATGCGCTGGCGCTGGCGGAAGTGCTGGCGCTGGGCGCTGGCGTCGCGCTGGCGCTGGCGCCCGCCGTTGGCGCTGGCGGTGGCGCCCGCCGTCGGCGCTGGCGTCCGCGCTGGCGCTTGCGACCGCCGTTGGCGCTGGCGGTGGCGCCCGCCGTCGGCGCTGGCGCTGGCGCCCGCCGTTGGCGCTTGCGCTGGCGCCCGCCGTCGCCTCGCTGGCACGCTCGCCACTGGCAGAGCGCGACGGGGCAGGCGAAAGGGGGCAGCGCGACGGGAGCTGCAAAAGCAGCGGAGTTCGAGCCAGCAGCGGATTTCGCGCTACTAGCAGTAGCAGCCATGCCAGCAGCACAATAAGTCGCCATGGCAGATCGCGGGTTTGGTGGGCCCATGAAAACAAGGTCCTAGGAGGGACCACGCTCTGATACCATGTCAGAATCTCAGTCACTAGACCACTGAGACAAAAGGGCTTGTTAAGTAGCGGGTCAGTGCGCCCATAACCCCCCAGGCCAACATGCCTGTAACCCTTCCCTAGGATCAATCGGGGATCACCAGTGGACCTCAGACATGCTGCTCCTCGTTCACTGCTCCATCCGTTCTCACTGCTTCATCCGTTCTCACTGCTCCTTCCTTATTCATTGGTTCCTCCATGCATCCCTCTGCACTGAACAGCTCCAGAGCTGATGGCAGGCCCACCCAGGCCCACCCAAGCCCACCCAAGCCCACCCAAGCCCACCCAAGCCCACCCAAGCCCACCCAAGCCCACCCAAGCCCACCCAGGCCCACCCAAGCCCACCCAAGCCCACCCAAGCCCACCCAGGCCCACCCAGGCCCACCCAGGCCCACCCAGGCCTCGCAGAGGCGAGCACTGCTAACCAATCAAGCATCCCTCTGGACAGCCTTCAAGTGCCGCTCTGTGTTCACTGTGTTCACTGCTCTCTCCATGCCTCCCTTTGCTTTAAACAGCTCCAGGGCTGAGGGCAGGCCCAGCCCCAGCATCTGAGCCACCTCCGAGGCCTGAAAAGGGGTGGGGGGGGGAGGGAAGGAGAGAAAGAGGGATAAAGAGGGGGAAAGAGTGCGCACTCCAATATTTCTCCCTATGCACTGGACAACAAAGGTCCCCTTCCCTGTCTTCCACACACCCCTCCCAGCCTCACCTGCTCCTCCAGGGTTGTGAGGCGGACAGCTGTGGTGCGCATGTGATTGGACCGTCGCCCGCGTCCTCTCCACTCTCACCTAGTCTAACCTTGCCGATTGGCCTCTCTACTCGTATATAGGCCTATTTTCGAGTCGACTAAAAAATGTGCACATACGATTCGACCATCGCCTCGCCCCCGTACCCTCCACTCTCACCTAGCCAAACCTTGCCTCTGCCACGAAGCACCAGACTCCCCATGCCCTGTCTTCTACACCCTCACCCGTGCCTCCCCCCAGCCTCACCCGTTCCTCCCTCCGAGCCTCACCCGTGCCTCTCCCCAGCCTCACCAGTTCCTCCCTCCGAGCCTCACCCGTGCCTCTCCCCAGCCTCACCCGTTCCTCCAGGGTCGTGAGGCGGGCAGCAGTGGTGCGCATGCGACCATCTGCCCCGTCCATGTGCTTGCTCACGCTGATGTGCGCGTCGGCATGCACTGCCACCTGCGGCAGGTGGGTGATGCAGATCACCTGGCGGCAGGAGGGTGTGGTGTGGTAGGCAGAAAATGAAGGGGGGGAATGGAACAGCAGTGGTGCACATGCGCATGCGGCCATCGGCCCCGCCAATCTGCTTGCTCACGCTGATGTGCGCGTCGGCGTGCACTGCCACCTGCGGCAGGTGGGTGATGCAGATCACCTGCGGGAAAGGGGGTGTGGGGCAGGGAGAATGGAGGGGGAGGAGTGGTGCAGCAGTGGTGCGCATGCGCCCATCAACCCCATCCATGTGCTTGCTCACAACGATGTGTGCGTCTGCATACACTGCCACCTGCGGCAGGTGGGTGATGCAAATGACCTGGGGGCAGGGGGGTGTGGCAGGGGGGTGTGGCAGGGGGGTGTGGCAGGGGGGTGTGGCAGGGGGGTGTGGCAGGGGGGTGTGGCAGGGGGGTGTGGCAGGGGGGTGTGGCAGGGGGGTGTGGCAGGGGGGTGTGGCAGGGGGGTGTGGCAGGGGGGTGTGGCAGGGGGGTGGGGAGGCAGGAGGGAAGAAGGGAAGGGACAAGGTGCATGCGCCCATCAACCCCGTTAATCTGCTTGCACCTTGTCCTTTCCCTTCTTCCCCCCTGCGCTCACACTCATGTGCGTGTCTGCGTGGGGCAGATGGGTGATGCACATGACCTGGAGGGAAGGGGGTGTGGGGGCAGGGAGAATGAAGGGGGGTGAATGGTACAGCAGTGGTGCGCATGCGACCATCGGCCCTGTCCACGTGCTTGCTCACACTCATGTGCGACTTTTGAGGCGCCTCAAAAGTCCACGTGCTTGCTCACACTGATGTGCGCGTCTGCGTGTACTGCCATGCCACCTGGGGCAGGTGGGTGATACATATGACCTGGAGGAAAGGGGGATGCATCGTGATGTGGCGTGTGGGGTGTGTCAAGTGGGGCATGGGATCAGCTGGAAGCACCCGAGCGTTCACACACTGATGTGTGTGTCTGCACGCACGGCCACCTGCAGCAGGTGGGTGATACATATCACCTGGGGGCAGGGAGTGTATTAGCAGGAAATTTCTTGCAGGGAAGGCTACACCTGGTAAACTCTTAGGTAAATGTCTTGCAGGGAAGGCTACACCTGGTAAACTCTTAGGTAAACCCACGTAGTTTCACCTGTATTGAAATACACCCTCTCGGTCAGCCACAATTCAAAAGCTTACTACCTGGTTACCCACGGTTATAAGGAACCTCACCTAGTTACCTATGAGTTAGTGTGTACTAACCTGGTTATCCTGTCTGCGCAGGTGTACTAACCTGGTTACCCTGTCTGCACAGGTGTCGCAGGGCGAGGGCGAATCGGGAAGCGATCCTGCCGCCCACACCGCTGTCCAGCTCATCAAACACCGACACGCTGACACCTGGCACGCTCCCATTGGCTGCTGGGAGTTCATTGCTGCTGCTTGTGCTTGTTTCCAAAGATGATGGGGAGGTGGGACTGGTGGAGGCGGTATCTGTGGTGGTGCTGCTGGTGGAGGCGGTATCTGCAGTGGTGCTGGTGCTAGTGGTAGCTGCAATGATCTTGAGCGCTGGAGAAATGGGGAAGGGAGAAACGGAGGGAAGCGAACAAGGAAGAATGGAAGAGTCGGGAGGGGCATTCACCAATGTCCTCTCAACTGCAAGCATTACTGCGGCACAGTTTTGAGACGTCTCAAAGCTCGACTACTTTCACGCAGACTTTATGTCGAGAGGGGCATTCACCAATCTGCAAGCATAACTGCGGAACGAATCTAGCCCTATTAACTCAACATGACCAGGCACAGCACCTCAGCCCAACCTCACTTCAGGCCAGTCCAATCCAATCCACCCAGCACGATCCCTCAGCTAGCCCATCCCATCCCACCCCACCCTCCCCACCCCACCCCACCCCACCCCACCCCACACTACCCCACCCCACCCCACCAAGCATGATTCGGGAGCACTCGCCACCCGACGCCACTTGGGAGAGCGGCAGCAGAGGCTCTCCCGGATTGGCTGACAGTTGAAACACCACCTGCATTGGAGCAGATGGGACTGGATTGATTTGGTGGTTCGGATGGCACTGGGATTATTTGGAAGGGTGAGCCAGTTGAAACACCACCTGCATTGGAGCGGATGGGACTGGATTGATTTGGTGGTTCGGATGGCACTGGGATTATTTGGAAGGGTGAGCCAGTTGAAACACCACCTGCATTGGAGCGTGAGCACTGGCATTGATTTATAAACGTTCCAGTATGTGAAGTATCGAACAAATGGCTCACGCTCATGCCACCCACCCTCGTGCTCATGCCACCCACCCTATCCATGCCAGTGCTGCTGTATCGATAGAGCACGTCGCTCCTCTCGCCCACACTCTCAGCCCCCTCCACTCGTATCAATCCCTCCTCCACCAAAATCTCTGTCCCATGCTGCTTCTGCTGCCCGCTTTCCTCCTCCTCTTCCCCCTCCTCCTCCTCATCGTCTTCCTCCTCTTCTTCCTCCCTTTCCTCTTCCTCATCGCCTTCCCCTTCCTCTTCCCACTCTGATTCTACCTCCCTTCCCCAGCCGCCACTCCCCCCTACCCTCCTCGCCCTCACTCCCTCTCCTCCACCACCCCTTCTTCTCTCTTGCATGCTGAGCTGTGATTGGCTGAGAGGAGCTGACGTGGCACTGTAGAAGTGGGGGGCTGCTGGCTCCTGCAAACGAGGGGGGAGGAGCGGGGGACAGGGAGGGGAGGGGAGCGGAGGGGCACGGATGGGATGGGATGGGAAGGGAGGGGAGGAGAGGGGAGGGAGGAGTCGAGACGGAATGGGGAGAGAGGAGTCTGAAAGAACGAAGGGGTGGAGGAGATGGGGAGCCAGGGAGAAAGGATGAAAGAGCAGAGGGGGAAGAGAAGGAGAGCAGCGGAGAAGCGGGCGGGGCAGAAAGGGGAGACGAACGGAGGGGGTAATTTAGGAAGGTCAGATACCCAATGCAGAATCTACTCATGAGCAGCTTACCCACATGGCCAATGCTCTGAACCATGCGGCACCCACCTATTATTGACTTTGGAACTATACCGGCATTCGCTCACCCTTTTTCCAATCATCTGCCATCAACCCCTTGCCATCATCCCCCCCAACCCAACCCATCCCCTTCTTACCCACGACACGACCGCTCTGAACCGCGCGGCACCCATCTCCAGCCCTCTCAGCACGCCCTCCACTCTCTCCCCCAGGTCCTCTGCTGCCACCCGCCTCCTCCTGCTAGCTGCCAAAAAGAGCCGCCCGATCTCCGCAGCGAGGTGGCTCATTTCGTCTTGTAGCTCCCTTCGCCTCTTCTCCACACTCCCTGTTGTGATTTTGCAAGGGCAGGAGGTAGGAAAATTGGGGGGGAGAGGCAGGGGGGATGAGGCCGAGGGCAGGGGGGATGAGGACGAGGGCACACGGGGAAGGGGGTTCAGGAAAAGGGGATGAAGGGGGCGGTTTAGTTTGGAGTGAGTGGGCGAAGGTGTGTTTTCAAGCGATGAGGAAGAAAGGAGAAATGGGGCATGGAACATGGGGCATGGAACATGGGGCATGGAACATGGGGCATGGAACATGGGGCATGGAACATGGGGCATGGAACATGGGGCATGGAACATGGGGCATGGAACATGGGGCATGGAACATGGGGCATGGAACATGGGGCATGGAACATGGGGCATGGAACATGGGGCATGGAACATGGGGCATGGAACATGGGGCATGGAACATGGGTCATGGAACATGGGTCATGGAACATGGGTCATGGAACATGGGTCATGGACCATGGGTCATGGAACATGGGTCATGAGTCATCAAATGGGGATTGACGCATGGGACATGGGAATGGGGCATGTTACGGGGAATGGGGCATGTTACGGGGAATGGGGCATGTTACGGGGAATGGGGCATGTTACGGGGAATGGGGCATGTTACAGACAGGGAATGGGGTATGAGGTATCGAGCATGAGGCACAAACGAAACCTAATCAGCACACAGAGAACAGCCACTGCCATCACCATCACACAGCAAAACCAACATCAACACCATCAGCATCACCAGCATCAGCATCACCAGCATCAGCATCACCAGCATCAGCATCACCACCATCAGCTTCACCACCATCAGCATCACCACCATCAGCTTCACCACCATCCGCATCACCACCATCCGCATCACCACCATCAGCTTTACCACCATCAGCATTACCACCATCAGCATCACCACCATCAGCAATACCACCATCAGCATCACCACCATCAGCATCACCACCATCAGCATCACCACCATCAGCATCACCACCATCAGCATTACCACCATCAGCATCACCACCATCAGCATCACCACCATCAGCATCACCACCATCAGCATCACCACCATCAGCATCACCACCATCAGCATCACCACCATCACCACCACCACCATCTGATCTTCCGCTGTCTGGGCGGTTGGCCACCAGCAGCATCGCACCTGACTAAACCATTTCCAGCATCAGCATCAGCATCAGCATCATAAACATCAGCATCAGCATCAGCATCAGCATCATAAGCATCAGCATCAGCATCAGCATCAGCATCAGCATCAGGATCAGCATGAGCATGAGCATGAGCATGAGCATGAGCATGAGCATGAGCATGAGCATGAGCATGAGCATCAGGATCAGCATCAGCATCAGCATCAGCATCAGCATCAGCATCAGCATCACCATCAGCATAAGCATCAGCATCACCATCAGCATCAGCATAAGCATAAGCAACAGCATGAGCATGAGCATGAGCATGAGCATGAGCATGAGCATGAGCATCAGGATCAGCATCAGCATCAGCATCAGCATCAGCATCAGCATCAGGATCACCATCAGCATAAGCATCAGCATCAGCATCAGCATCAGCATAAGCATAAGCAACAGCATGAGCATGAGCATGAGCATGAGCATGAGCATGAGCATGAGCATGAGCATCAGCATGACCATCGTCATCGTCGCACCTGAGGTGGCGATCTGATCTGCCGCCGTCTGGGCCGCCGACCAGAGCTCTGCTGCTGATCGAATGGCGTGGCGCTTGCGAACAATTTCTATCTGCCAGCCACGATGCAGCATTGGTGCGGTGCAGTGCGGTGCGGTGCAGTTTTGGTGGAAGCAGCACAGAGCAGGGAGAAGAGAGCAACGGGCACACCAGAGGGTAGGGAGCAGAGAGGAGAGAGCAGAGAGCAGAGAGGAGAGAGGAGTCGGACAAGTGTGTCAGAACAAAGGGCAGTGCCAGCAAGAACAAAGAGCAGTGCCAGCAAGAACAAAGGGCAGTGCCAGCAAGAACAAAGGGCAGTGCCAGCGAGAACAAAGGGCAGTGCCAGCAAGAACAAAGGGCAGTGCCAGCGAGAGACAATTAGAAGATTGTTACACGTCAAGAAGAAGCGCAGATTGCACGAGACACCTGTTATGCCACACACCCTCCTCTACCAAGAGGATATTGGATCGAAGTCTCATCCAATTGTGCTCATACCCTCTGATCTTTCCCATTCCCAGAATTGGCACTACCATACCGCTCTGCACCGCTCTGCACCGCTCATCACCTCTCTCAACCGCTTTTTGAGCCGGTCCATGCGTTCCCGTGAGAACCGCAGGTCGTCCAAGTAGCACTCCACGTGGTCCTTCTGGTGTGGTGCAGTGCGGTGTGGAATGGTGTGGTGAGGTGTGATGCGGTGCCATGGGGTGGGGTGCAATGCAGTGGAGTGCAAGGGGATGCACGTCACAGCACAGATAGAAAAAAAGCCGTCCAAGTGGAATGAAATAAATCATGGTAAGAAATCTGCGGCAAGAAGATTGAAGGGAAGAAACTGGTAAGAACGGACGGACTACCGCTCTGTCTTCAGCTCTCACCGCTCTGTCCTCATGACTCACCGCTCTGTTCTCGCCACTCCGCTCTGTTCTCAACACTCACCGCTCTGTTCTCAGCACTCACCGCTCTGTTCTCAACACTCACCGCTCTGTTACCACCACTCACCGCTCTGTTACCACCACTCACCGCTCTGTTCACACCACTCACCGCTCTGTTACCACCACTCACCGCTCTGTTCACCAGCATCTTAGCTTCCCCCAGGAGCTCCAAAGCAGCTGAAACATCCTCCAACCTCCCCCTCTGCACATACCCCCCTGCACCACCCCTCCCTCCCCTCTTCCCTTTCCTCCCAATCCCCTCATCCTCCTCCCCCTCCTGCTCTTCCTGCTCCTGCTCCTCCTCCTCCACCTCTCTCAACTCCTCCACAGCCTTACTCAACCCATGCAGCACGCCTAACGCTCCAGTCCCCTCCAGCATCCCGTGGGCGCGACTACAGCTCTCAGCTGCCCTGCCTGCCCGCTCGTGCTCCTTGATCTCCTCCCTAATCGCCTCCACCTCGCCTTCTTTCAGGCCTAACCTTTCCACATCGTCCACCTGAAGGGCAATGAAGGAGAAAATATGGGCCAGGGAAAGGGCATACTTTCAATGAGCAATAATTCGAGACGAAGTGAGGCAGCGTGCAACGGGCATACGGAGCACCAACGCGCCATTTTCCCTCATCTGCTAAGCTGTCTTCCCTGATCTTCTGTGCCTTCTCCTCCTCTCACCACTTCCCACCTCCTCGCACCATTTCCTATCTCCTCTCACCAGTTCCCACCTGCTCTCACCACTTCCTACCCCGTCTCACAACTTCCTACCTCGTCTCACCACTTCCTACCCCGTCTCACAACTTCCTACCTCGTCTCACCACTTCCTACCTCGTCTCACCACTTCCTACCCCGTCTCACCAGTTCCTGCAGCACCATCAGCGCCTGCTCCCCCCCTGCCTCCTGAAGCTTCTTCTGTTCCTCCCACACCTGTTGCGCCCTCGCCAACAACACTCCCACCTCCACCCTCTCCTCCTCACCCTCCTCATCTCCCTCCTCTTCCTCCTCTCCCTCCCTTCTCCCCTCCTCTTCCTCCTCCCTCGTCCTTCCCTCCCCCTCTCTCTCCTTCCCCACACCCTTCCCTCCACCCTTCTCCATCCCTTCCCCATCCCCCCACCGCGCTGCAAATCTATCCAGCAGCATCAGCTGAGCGCCTTCGCTTCTAAGAGCCCCCTGCGCGTTTTGCCCGTTCAGGTCCACCAGGGCTGCACCCACGGCACGCAGAACCTTCAGAGGCACCACCACTCCATTCACCCGGCACACACTCCGCGCCTTGCTGCTCCTGCCCTTGCTTCCGCTCGAGCTCCTGCCCTTGCTCCCGCTCTTGCCTCCGCTCTTGCTGCTGCTTCCTCCTCTGTTGCTGCTGCCATCAGCCTCAGACTCGCTATAAGCATCACCATCAGCAGCAACAGAGCGGAAAATCTCCCTTTCTAGAATCACCTTCATTCTCACACGACCAGCACTGCTCATTCCTGAACCACGCTCCTCCTGCTTTCCGTTTTTATCACCTGCACCATCAGCTAAACCACCTCCCCCAGTAACGGCCTTCACCACATCTAGCCTACCTTCCTGCCTGAGGAATTGCAGGAGGGAGTGAGAGGCGGAGGGGGAGAGGGAGAGATGTGCGGAGAGAGAGGAGGAGAGGGCCGGTGGTCGTACAGAGTCCTCAGATGCTGCTGCTCCCAATACCTTGATTTGAGAAAGGAGGGCAGGAAAAGAGGGGAAAAGAATGGAAAGGGAAAGTTTGAGTGGAAAGGATGAGGGGGGGAGGAGAGGGCTGGGGGTAGCACAGAGCCTTCTGATGCTGCTGACCCTATGGAAAAGCCCTTTAAAAATTCTCCAACACGGCTAGATTCTCCCTATAGCCTCACCTGCCCTATTGCCTGCACGATGATTGACTTGCCGGACCCGCTGTCGCCTGTGATGACGTTGAAAGCAGGCGAGAAATGCAGCACCTGGCGCTCCACCAGCGCGAAGTCCCTGGGGCAAGGAGAGAGTGATTGAGTGAGTGAGTGAGTGGCGACAGGGAGAAGAGAGTGCAAGGAAGGAAGGGAAAGCTATGACCATCCCACGACCATCCCAACCACCATCCCAACCACCATCCTAACCGGCTATCAGGTGGCTAACTAGCAAATGTTGATTTAACGCCAACTCAAAGTAGCGAATAAGACCAACACTCACCCTGCCACTCACTCACACCCAATCACACCCAACTCACTCACACTCTACTCAGCCACTCACTACCGCACCACACACCTAATATGTAGCTCCTCCAACACTGCCTCCGGCTGCACTCTCCCCCCCACCTTCCCCTCCCACCATTTCACCCCATCCTCCCTCTTTCCCCTCGAATCTTTCCCCCGCCTCTCCCACTCCGCCTCGCCTGTCCCCTCCCTTTCCCCCTCCACCACCGCCTCCGCCTCCGCCTCCCCTTCCCCCGTTCCCCCTAGCTGCGCCACAATCTCCGCCCACACCTCCCCGGAATCCCTCTCCCGCCCCACTGCCTCTATTTCCTCCCAGAAATTATCCTCCCATTGCGTCCCGCCCCTTCCGCCCCTCCCGCTGCTCCTGCTGCTCCTGCTGCTACTGCTGCTCCCGCCGCTCCTGTTATAGCCGCTTCTTCTGTTACCAAAACCACTCCTGCTGCTACTATACTCGCTACTGTTTTCATGTCCGTTTCCGTTTCTGCTCAAAATCCCGTTGCTGCTGATGCTACTGTTGCTGCTGCCACTGCTGTTGCTGCTGTTGCTGCTGTTAATGCTGCTCCCGACGTAATTACGGCTGTGAATGCTGATGCTGTTAGTGCCAATACTCCTACACGAGCTACTGCCACCGAATCCGTTTCTTCCTGTAGAGATTCTTCCAGCCAATCTTATAGCGGGAGCTCCAAATCCTCTGCTCCTCCTCCTATCGATACTATTACAACCGGCAGCAGCACCTCTCGTGACAGTAGCAAAACCTGACCGCGGAAAAGCCTGGTTGGATAAATAACAGCCGCCAAAAGCGGCGGATCTGACACGTGGCCGCGAAACGGAGAGGCTCTGCGAGCGAGGCCAGGGACTAACGGTCCTGGTTCCGCCGGGTCTGCTACAAACGCAACCTGTTATAGCGCGTCCTGAGACGCGTCTTAAAGAAACGCATTCCATGGCGGAATCGCTAGTAACGCGTATTCTCGTTCCGCATTTGGTACTAGAAGGTAACACTACGACGGGCTCGGAAAAGCGCGCATTGGCGATTGGAGAGGCGAACGGTAACATGCGTCCGCGAGGAAATGCTAGCGACACGGAAACGAGCACCGCGAAGTAGACCAGCTCGGCAATACCGAGGAGAGCAGTAGGTTTCGAGCGTCGCCGACGAGCTTTCGCACCCACGAGAGTGCAATGTGGAAAGAATCTAGAGGCAGCACCTGGAAATCAACTTTGCTCGAATCTCGCGGAGTCTTCCTCGAGCCGTAATGCAAATTTGTACCCGACAAAGGAGACAGGCGGGCTACAAGTATTATGGCCAAGGATGAGACAACTTGATTGTCAATCTAGCATGTTAATTACGCAACATGTACCTATCACTAGCTAAGAGAGAAAAAAAACCTACCAGACAACAATGAAAAGAGGAAATCAGATACTCCCTTTCCTACGCAACGTGGTAATTATGCACCAGTCTAGAGAAGCCAAGCGCCTGTAACTCCTGATTCACCCAATATAATATAATGTTAGGGAGGAAGTTCCTTGCAATCACTTGGGAGTGTGTAATGGGGGGAAATCCTCGTCCTTGAGTTCATATAGAGCGTCTTCCCCTCTGCAGCATGCAAGACGTGAACGCGCAGCAGAACGATGCAGACAAAAAATGGTGCTCAAGATCGGTGTTGGTGTGGGTTTGGAGAGAATTTGCACAATACTTGGGACGCATGGACAAGGTATGTATTGCAGACCATAGCTTTGAAATGACATGCTGTGGACTTGAGTAAAGTATGGAGAGGAGTGGAGAGGGGTGGAGTGGAGTGGAGTGGAGTGGGGTGGAGTGAAGTGGAATGGAGTGGAGAGGAGTGGAGAGAATCGGGTGCGTTGGAGTGGAGAGGCATGGAGTGGAGTGGAATGCTGAAGGGATCACCTTATTCTTTTCCCTGCTTTGGGAGAGTTCAACACCGGGGAGCCACTTCCGCTCCCACTCTGCCCACTCCGACCCGCCCCTACGCCCGCACTCCCCTTCCCACCCGCCCGAGGCGACATCGACCGCAGAGACGGTGGCACCGCCGACGCTGCAGGCGACAAAGCTGAGCCTGCAGCACCCTTGCCAGCGCTGCTCCTGCTCTCCGCCTTCCCCCCAGTACTGCTGAACCCTCCTCTCTCCCTGGCACTCACCACTGAGCTACCTCCACTGGAACTACTCTTAGGCCCTGAGACACCAGAGGCACCTGAGCTACCTGAAGAAACTCCTGGCCCTGCTGTTGGTGCGCCAGGTGCCATGGACCCTCCAGAACTCCCCAGCCCATCTGAGCCCCCATCACTGCCACCACTAGAACCACCAGAAGCAGAACCAGCAGCAGCAGAACCAGCAGCAGTACCACCAGCAGCACCAGCAGCTGCAGTTCCTGTCAAGCCCAGGCCCTTGCGGTTACCAAGTCCTCCTCGGTGAGCGCTGTAGAACCTGTCTTCTGACCGGGACGCCCCTCCCAGGCTGCGCACTCGCTGTGGACCCTCACGAGCTGTGCCTTCCCTAGATGCCACCTCCCCTCCTGCTGCTGCTGACACTCCTGAAGCTGATGCTGTGGTAGCTGATGCTGCAGCAGCTGTAGTTGTAGCTGCAGCTGCGGGGCTGTTGCTGCGAGGAGTTCTGGGTTGTTGCTGCTGCGACAGCATAGGCTGCTGAGGTTGCTGCTGCTGTAAGGAGTACGGGCTGTTGCTGCGTCCTGCCTCAGGGAACCCTCCTTCCTCCCTCTGTGCCGCACTGCTCACAAGCGCACTACCCCCACCCTCACCAGCCGCCTCCAGTTCTCCCCACCCCGTGGCCTGTATCTGCTGCTGGGAAGCTCTTGGTGCCCTTTTCCCTGCCGCCTGCCTTTCTTCCCCCGGCCGTAAGGACGACCTCCAACTGATGGTCACCGTTTCCGCCGAAGCTAGAGGCTCGTCATCTGGTTCGGGCACTCGCCGGTCCAGCTCTACAGGCTCGGCGCCCTGCTGTGCCATGGGAGGTGCGCTAAATGGAGTGACAGGAGAGATGCTGTTGGAAAATGCGTTCTGGATGGAAGTAACTGCATTCGGAGCACCACCATCAAAACCACCACCACCAGAAGCAACAGGAACAGGAGCAGAAGCAGCAGCAGTGGGAGTGGCAGGAGCAGGAGCCGCACTGGCTGCAGTGGCTGCACCAGCCTTTCTACTAGTTGTGGAACCAGAGGGCTTCAACCCAAGACTCTGCTTCGGCTTTGCCAAAACCTGACCCTGCTGCTGTTGGGGCACCCCTAGTGCTCCCTTGAGTGCTGCTGGCTGCTGCTGTTGTTGGAGTTTTGAGGAAGGCTGTTCTGCCTGTTCTCCCATATCCTGAGCCTCTCCCCTACGATGCCCGACTCTCTCCCCTCCTCTTCCACTGCCTTCCCTTCCACCCCCTTCTCTCCCACTCCCTTCCCCTCTTCCGCTGACCTCTCCCCTTCCACTCCCCTCACCTCGGCCATCCTCCCCTCTTGTGCCCCCTCGCTGCTGCTTCCCTCCACCTGAATGCCGCGCCTCCCCTCTCACTGCACCGGCAGTGGTGCCATGGCCCCATTGAGAACCTTCCCCACTGCCCCAAGACGCAGACTCCCCAGCAGCATCAGCCCGTGGCTCTGCTACCCCACCTTCGCCCCCCACTCCACTGGCCCCCCTGCGAGGCTCTGCTAACACGCCCTCACTCCCCCCGCCGCTGCCGCCCCTGCCTCGCACCACGCGTGGAGCACTGGCAGAGGAAGACGATGGGTCTCTTGTGGCCACGGAATTGGACCGTGCACGCACTGAGGAAGAGGACAAGGAAGGCAACGAGGAGGAGGAGGAAGGGGACGAGGAGAGAGGACTGGGAGCAGCTGTATCACAGGCACCAGCTGCTGATGCTGATGTTTCAACGACAGAAGGAGAAACAGCAGAGGCCGATACACTGGAAGACGGGGGCACAGCAGGTGCAAGCCTCACTGCTTCTTGGGCTGATTCTGACCGCACGATCCCTGTGGGTTCGGGAGGAAAAGTCAGGTTTGGGCCAACGGAGGCGCCCTGCGAGCCTGCCAGTTTGCTTCTAGGAAGCCCCGCAAAGCCCGTCGCGGCTGTCCCAAAACTGCTGCTGGTGGCAATGCCGCTGGTGCCGGTGCTGCTGGTAGCAATGCTGCTGGTACCAGTGGTGCCACTGCCAGTGGTGCTGGTGCCGGTGGTGCTGGTGCTGCTGCCTGGTGCTCGCTTGGAGGTATCGATGCTGCCAGCACTGGCCACCCGGAGCATGCGGAACTCCCCACCACCGCTGCCATCCGCCAGAGCCTGCAGGATCTTGCTCTTGTCCAACCCACCTGCCTTCACACCACCACCAGCACCAGCGGCAGCCACAGCGGCAGCAGCTGTTGCAGTGGCGGGAGTAACAGCAGCAGGGACAGTAGCAGCAGCAGCAGCAGCAGCAGCAGCAGCAGCAGCAGCAGCAGCAGCAGCAACGGCAGGACCACCTGCCTCGCACCCCTCTCTGCTCTCCACACTCACTTCACCCGTGCTCAGCATCCCCTCCTCCTTCCCTCCTAGCCCTCCTCCCTCACCACCAGCTACTCTTCCCGTCCCTCCCTCTCCTCCTTCAGCCCCTCCTCCCACCCCCGCTACTCCCAACCCTCCTCCTCCACTGCCTGCCCCTGCCGCCCCTACACCTGGCACACTGCCGCCCGGGAGCATGCCAGCTTGGGGGGCATACATGAGCATGAAGGAGTATGGCCCACCTGAGAGCCCACCTGAGATTCCACCTGGTATCACACCAGGAGGGAACGTGCTTGGCTGCAGCAGCTGCGGGTTGGGCAGCACCTGCACCGCCTTGCTTCCCTCACTGCCTCCTGCAGCCTGCCCTGGCACAGGATTAGCCAGCACGGAGAGCGAGGGAGCAGTGACAGCAGGAGCAGCAGCAGCAGCCGCAGCAGCACTAGGCATCCCAGTGGCAGGAGCAGCAGCAGCGCCACTTGCTGTGGTTGGAACGCTTGGGGTTGCACCAGGGACACCTACGCCCTGTGCGCCAGGTGCACCTGCTTGCGTGACGGGAGTATTAGCAAGGACGTACGAGGGAAAGACACCAGGCGGACCGCCTAGATGAGACAGCAGGACAGCTTGGGGGCCTAACGGGCGGGAGAAGGGGTGGAGGGGGAATACGCCCCCTGGGTTAGCACCAGGACCTCCCCCTTGAACCCCTGGAACCCCTGAGGACCCTGGAACCCCAGTGGGGAAAGTGGATGGGACATATGGCTGCTGCTTTGTGGGATCGGTGCTTGGTTTGGATGGGCCAAACGTGGGTGACGGGATGGCAGACGTCGGGTGGAGCAGAGGGGTGGGTGCACCTGGGGAGGGTCTACTTGGGGCAGGTACGCCTGGGGAGGGTCTATTCAGGGCAGGTGACTGCCCTGGAGATTCCCTGCCCAATGGCATGGCTAACGAACCCACCAAAGGCGAACCAGTGGAGGTCAACGGGGTCAACGGGGTCAACGGGGTCAGCTGTGGCCCGGCAATCCCACCACCACTCCACCCACTAGCATCGCCACCACTGCTGCTGCTAGTGCCAACACCTGCCTTCCCCTCTCCCACAAACACCACGGGCGCCCCTGCTGCTGCCCTAGGACCTGTCCCAGGACCTGCCCCAAGTCCTGCCCCCAGTCCTGCCACGAGCCCTGGTCCTGTTTTCTCCACCTCCTCCCTCCCATCCCCTTCCGCATTCTTCCCCACCGCTGCAGACCCAGACAGACCCAGAGCGTTACCAGCCATAGGCGAACCCGCCCTGGCCAGTCCATCCGACCAATCACCTGCTGCCACGCCAGCGCCCTGGGCTTGCATGGGCGCATGGGCATGCGGGGGGAACATCCACGGGGGAGCGAGGTGGAGCGCCCTGATGGGGATTTGCGGGAGAAACGGCGCCATGCCTGGAATCTGGGCGAAGGGAGGGGCGCCAGAGGCAGGGCGGATGAGGGGAATGAAGGGGACGTGTCCTGGAGGCGGTGTGACTGACTTGACGCCCTCGGGTAAGGGGACCTGAACTCCCTCTGCTGCTCCTGCTGCTGATCCAATCAGCTCTCCCAACGCTTGCCTTGACTCCTGCAGCTTCGAGCCTGGCGCCTGCTGCAGCTGGTCCATCCTTTGCCACAACATAGGAGGTGGCACAGCAGCAACCGCAGCACCTGAGTCTCCCCTACCACCATCACCACCACTAGCGCTGCTACCAACAGCAACAGCAGCAGCGGGGGCACCTGCTGCTGCGTCTGAAACCCCAAGGCCATCCGCGTTAGCAGCACTGTCACCCACACCAAATGCTCCCCTGTACGACCCTTCCCCTTCGGCCCCTCCCGGTCGCACAGGCACGAGCCCAGGCGCTTGCGAAAAGCCTGCTGCTGCCGGCAGGGGCATGGGAAGCGCCATGTATGGAAAGAGCTGTGGGACTGGAGGAAGAGCCGCGGAACCTTCCGAGTTTGAAACAGGGAGCCTGGTTTGGGATCCTGGCATGATGTGTGGCAGGTTGCTGCCTGAACCTGGACCAGATGCCTTGGCCTCCCCATCTCGTCTCGGCTGTAGCTGCTGCTGTATCTGCAGCTGCATCTGCATCTGCTGCTGCAGCTGCTGCTGTAGCTGCTGGGAGAAGCTTTCATCCGACGGCTGAGATCCAAACGCCTGCAGCTGCTGCACAGGCATCTGTAGCAGCCGCGGGTGCAACGCCCCTGGGAAGGCGGAGAGCGGAACAAGGCAGGGGCCGTTAGGGGTAGAAGCCATGATGAGGAGCCCTGGGGGGAAGGGGAACGGGCTGACATGCGGGAGAGGTGAAGGGCCAGAGGAGGAGTTAGCTGGAGGGCCTAGAGGAGGGCCGAGCGGAGCAGGGGCGGCAGTGGGTTGAACGGGTTGGGAACGGGCGTCTAGGGTGGTGAGAATGGTGTCGGGCGTGGGGGAACTGGTGCTGGACATGACTGGGGAGGAGGAGGCTGTGCGAGGGACGAGAACAGGAACAGGGATAGGAAGAGGAACCGGAACGTGGGGCACAGCAATGGTCTCTGGTCTGACTGCAGGGGAAACAGAGGGGCTGTCAGCCCGCGTTTCACGCTGCGTTCCATGTCGAGGTCCGTGTCTTGTTTCATGTTGTGTGTCATGCCAGCTCTTGTTTCTGTCCGGAACCCTATCAGAAAAACTCCGAGAAGGGACACCTGTGTGCCCTGCAGCACCCGCTGCCCCTGCCCCTGCCACTGCAGCTCCTCCTACAGCTGTTACAGGTGATTGGCTGATAGAAGCGTGGGGACTCGCAGTGCCTCTGCTGTCCAATGTGCTTGCATCCTGGTTCAGGGGTGGTTCCACTGAGCTGGATGATCCAGTGCTGTGAATGCTGTTGCTGCGGCTGTGGTACCCCCCACTCTGATTCCCCACACTTTGATTCCCCACACTGCTTTGATCTGAGATCTGTCTCCGAAGGGCACCAGCAACCAAGGAAGCATCAATCCCGCCTGAAACCTGCTGTGCCGGCTCTGCTTCTGCAGCTGCATTCAAACCACTGTTGCTAACCGCGCTGCTGTTGCTAATGACAGGGGTGCTAGCAACGATGGTGCCGACACTAGAGCTGTTACCAGCAACAGCCCCTCGTGAGCCCGTCTGCGTCCTTCTCCATTGTACGTTGGATGATGCGTTGCTGCTGCTGCTGCTAGTGCTGCTGCTGCTGTTCCTTGCACCTCTCGATGCTCCCTTGGCAGCGCGTGAACCGGAACCAGCTTCTTCTTGTTCACCTCGTGATGCTGTGTCTGATTGCCTTGCTGCCGCCTTCCCCTCGCCTTTCCCTGAGCTGACAGCAGGTCCTGCACTCCCTCCGTCCAACCCTCCCTGTGCGCCCTGCTGTGCGCCCTGGCTTTCACTCCCTTCATTTCTTTCATTCCTTTCACTCCCTTGGTTCCCCTCACTTCCTCCACTCCGTTCACTCTCGCTTCGCTGCTCCTCCCTCACACGTGCAACTGCGCTTCCCGCCTTCTTCCTCTCCACAAGCTCGCTCACCAACGTGTCTTGCGCCACAGAAGCTCTAATGCCAGTAGCACCAACGGCCTGCTCCAAGGGACGGACACTATTCTCAGTCGGCCTCACAGCCACTGTGGCTTCGTGTGTGCCTGCCTGCACTGCATGATCATCCGCCTGTGCTGTTCTGTGAGGGGTTGCTGCTAGGTCCGGAGTGGGCCGCACTGGTGGGACAGGATATACCCCGTTGACTGCTTCTGCTCTCTTTGTATGTCCCTGTGGCTGCTGTTGTTGCGCCTGCTGCTGTGCCTGCTGCTGCAACTGCTGCTGCTGCTGCTGCTGCTGCTGCTGCTGTTGCGATTGCTGTTGCTGCTGATGGTGTGCCTGTAGGTATTGTCGTTGCTGCTGTTGCTGCTGCGACTGTTGGTGGTGGTGCTGTTGCTGCTGCTGCTGCTGCAGCTGCTGCTGCTGAGCCTGATGGTGTTGCTGTTGCTGCTGCTGAGCCAGCTGCACGTGTCTCGGGCCACCAGCCATGGGAGGGGAAGCTCTTGCACTGGGAACATGCGCCACATTAGCAGGCACAGGGAACAGAGGAGCAGGGATCCAGGTATGACCTCCCCCATATGGCACCCGGTGGGGCCCATCCGACGCCTGCACCTGCTGCCGCCTCCCCATGTTCCCACCCATGTTCCCAGCCACGTTCCCAGGAACATGCCCGGCAATGTTTCCGTTCATCACCACGCCATGCTGCCCCCCATGGGAGTACGGCGCCCGCATAACATCCCCCTCCCCCGGAGGCTTGTTCTCATGAGCCGCTGCTGCGTTCACTTGCCCCCGGTACCCCCCACCAACACCCACGACCGGCCTAACAGCATAAACACCAGTCCCCGCCCCTGCTCCTGCTCCTGCCCCTACTCCTGCACCTGCTGCCGCGCTTGCAACTGCGGGTGCCACGCCTCCGGGTTGCACCGGGGGCGGCATGGGCTGGGCGAAGAGCGGCAAGCGGCGGGGCATGTGCTGGAGGACGAACTCGTGGTTGGAGCCGTCTGGGCGGGAACCAGAGGCGTTGCGGACCCACGTGTTGCGGAAGAACCGGTCCACCTCCAGAGCCACCAGCTCCTCCGGGCCGTTCAGCGCCGCGTTCAGCTTGCGCGAGCCGTACGCCAGTGCGCTCCTGATGCGGAAGAAGTTGGCTGGAGGGACGAGGCGAGGGGGGCCGCGAGGAGGAGACATGGACGGATTGAGGAGGTTGTGAATGCCCGCACGGCATTGTGTTGCAAGCATTGTGCACGCAAACTGATCCTAGAGAAGCATAGAAAAAGGACGCGAGTAGCGTGTGCGACAAACTCAAACGTAAGGGAGGCGAACTGGAGAAGTATGCATGAGCAAGGCATACCTTTGCTGACGCTGCGGCCGAGGTTATTATTGTCCAGGAGAGGGTCAATGATGTTCAGGAACTTGACCATGAACGGCCGCTTCTGGACCATGGGAGCCAGTGAGTACTTGGCATAGCATTCTGCCAGAAACTCGTCTGTGAGGAGCAGGTCCTCTACTCCACCAGGCCTCTCAGCTGCACACAAGAATCGAAATATTGAAATCAGTGTAAGGCTCCACTGGAGAAATTTCAGCACGTGTGTAGATTTCAGTGAATTAGGGTTTCCATGACAAGTATGCAGGATTTCTTGTTTAGAGAACGGAGCGGGATGAGGAGGACGGGGCAGTGCACAGGGACGTACCGAGCATGGTGGGTAGAGACGAGAGAGGAACGGGGCCTTTGAGGCTGAGGCAAAACTGCTCCCAGTCAAACTTGCTGAATACCTCCAGAAACTTGACAAGCACCTGCAACAATATCAAACACAAATGTTTTCAAATGTCACTGAACAAAGAAAAACTACCATTTGCAGGAAAGGGTCAAATGAACACGAAAGGAAGTGACGGAAAAAGAGCAGGAAAACACTTCAAACTCAAAAGACTTACGTGCAACGGACTGTGCAGCTCCTTATGGAACACGTGGAAAATGTACAGAACGAGGGTCTCCAGGCCGTATGTGGAGATGAGCCCGTGGTGGGCCCCTAAAATTCGACTCTCGTAGTAACACCAGGCCTTCACCAGGATAATGCTCCGCTTGAAAATGTGGTTCCGGCCAATCAGAGCGTCCACCTGAACCGACATCACGCAACGAGGAATGCTGCTAAGTACCGGCCCATTCTGTCAACAAAGAATCGTTGTGAAAATCGCATGTGCGTGCGAGGGGAACGGCTTAGGTATACACCTCTTCTAGAAACCCGAGCGTGCATAGGCCCCCTAGCTGGTTGAAGGAGATATCAACCACAATGTTCTGCACGAGACACTTGATCAGCTTGACCTGCGAAATAGCACGAGGGGAAAAAATCACCCAAATTGAATCATACATATTTCGTAGACACGAAAGGAATTCATCGTATCTAAAACCTTTCAACAGTGTGCTGGTAAACAGTAATATCATCTAGAGGTCGTGGGAATAAGTACCTCCGCGTGGATGTATTGAACTTCTTTCACTTGGAAAAGAGCATCTGCGTTCCGCTCTTCGCGTTCCAGGATCGCTTGAACGTCGTGGACCCACGCGTCCTTCACGGTTGGACCCCGGGAAAATGCGGTTAAGTCAATATCGCCGTCAGGAAGATAAGTCTTCAGAGGCACTGACCCGAACATAAACACCTACGCGGAGGAAGAAAGGCCGAATTAGATAACCCTAACACTGATCTGCAGCGTTTGGTGACAGTAAAGAATATCACAATGACTGAAGAGCTACCTGGCACTCGAAGCAACGTGAGATAAGCCTCGTGACGTATTCGGAAACGGCCAGCCGTCTTTCCTCTGCTCTTGTTGTGGGTTGAATCTGGGAGATCAGATCAGCCACGCGGGCTTCTGCTATTGGCCATCTGACGACGGAATCCGACGAACCTCCGCGATCTGAGCTTGGAGATCCTTCTGCGGATGAGATTCCGTTTGACATCGTTCCCGCTACGTACGAGGGAACTTGACTGTCGTCAACCATGGTGTCAATCGACTTCGCGAATGTCGCACAAAATCGCCGAGTTCAGGAATAAAAAAGAAGTCGGCTAATTAGGGAAGAACTTGCATAAGCTCCGTATTCGGTAGCTTCGAGATGAGGCGGAGAGCGGCGACGTGTTATCTATAAGACCTACTTATCCCTCGTATGACAAACGGGCTTTCGAACCACCTCTGCAACCACACCAGCACCCGTAACGCATGTGCTACCCTACAGAACTGGAAGCGAAGAAACCCAAACATCCAAATAAGGAATGAGATCCGCAGCCGCCTTATAACGTAACTTCCTTCAGCCACTAAGATAAGTGAAGTTTAGTGTAATCATTCATCTGTGAAGTGACCATGGATCAGACATGGCCAAGCTCCAGTCATCCGCAACGGCAGCAGTGAAAAGAGGAAACGGGAGTGGTAGGAGGAGATACAAAAGACCAAAGAGATGAACAGTGTTGGGGTGGGAAGGGTGGGGGAGAAGGAAAGATAGGTGCGACGAACACCTACTGGCTTGCTGCTGAGGGTTCATCTCGACGAAGATTTGCGACCTGTGAGACACTTCGTTTGCCGAGGAGTAGCTGGAAACTGGACGTAGATGGTGGGTAGTGGTTACTGGAGAGCTCGAGGTTTTACGACAGTCGCTGTGACAATTGAGACGGTTGGCGAAGGGTTCCAAGAAGCGTGGACTTTCGCGTGCGAATAGGGAGAGGGAACGACGGATGTGGAATGGAGGAACTGGGGCCACACAAACCTGCCACGTTGCAAGCCAACCTCGGGAAAGCAAAGTGAAGACTCGAACTGAAAATAAAGCGGTTATATGTAACCAAAGTGAACAACATCAAGGTGCAACAGCTTGAATTGCTCGTTGCGTTTTCCATATCGAGTCCAATTCTCGTTCGCCCTCAACACCCCCAAGCTACATTATGCCCGTCATCCTCGCCATGCTTAGTCTGAGATTGGTCGCGGTAGCTCACAATGGCAGACGTGGGAGAAAATCCTGCACTTGACGACACGGGGGGGTTTCTTGAAGGGCTTTTTGACACTGACTCGGACGTCATAACCCGACGAATGTGTGTACGACACATTTGTTATCTGTACAACACATTCTGAAGTACTTTAGTCTTGCCTGACATGACGCACATGCGGTTTCCTGAAGTCCAGTCTCACATCCGCATCCCATCAAAAACCATCAACCTGTCAAACCCTTTTTCAAAATACTCAGGTACGATGTTGACTTCGAGTCCTTCTGGCAGTCGCACATCGTGCCTCTCTGTTCAAAAGAAGTCAGGAAAGGGAGGGAATTACAGGAGCTGGACAACACTTGCCAAAAGGGAAACCCCCTATTTATAGATGCGTCATCTTCGGTACCAGCAGTGTCAGCAGCATCATCAGCAGCAGAGGCAGCATCCAGATCTGCAGAGGTTGAGACGGAGGCAAGGGCAGCAACAGCAGTGGCACCGCTGGTGGTAGTGGAGATAGGCAGCGGCAATTCAGAGTGGAGCATGCGCATGGCAGAGAGGGGCCTACATGTGATCAGCACGGACGTGGACGCTGGCGTGATGGCCTCCATGTCTCGACTCCATGCCTCCCATCCTGAGTTCGCCGCCCATCCAGTTGACCGCATGGTTGCTGATGCACGATGCCTGCCATTCCGGGGTATGGAATGATGCTTATGAACGAGGTTTTTCTGCCGATTCAGTGCTCTCCGTTCTGAATGTCTGTATGACGGTTTGCTGACTGAGCTTCATGTTTTCTTTTTGTTGCTGACAGGGGTGGTGGATATAGGGGTAAGAAATAAGTAATTAACATGGTATCCTGTGCAGGTCCGTCCTTAGGACCTATTTTCCTTTCTCTCGCCATGGGCCCACCGCTTGCCCACATGCAGCTCGCCCCGTCGACCCTGCTGCCCCGGTCGTGTCAGAATAGTGTGCAGGAATGAGTGACTAGAAAGGATGGATGAGTACAAGTACGGTAGTTTCTAACCCTAAAGTGTTCTACTCAGTAGAGGCTACCCCCACTACAGCCTACAGACATACAAACACAGTTTGACACACCGCCATAGGCAAAGTGGGGGATAGCAAGAACAACCAACGGTCACAAGACCAGTCAAGCAAGAAAACAAAGCAAAGCAAAGCTCAGGGTGGATCTCAAGATCACCACGCAGTCTGAGCACAAGCAAGCGGCCACAAGGCCAATTCACATGCAGAGTTATAAAAACACAAGCAGTACAGTGATCACAACCTAGCAAGAGCAAGCATGCAAGTATACCTTGGATGCTCTGCTGTGCCAGCCACCTTCTAAGGTAGGTAGTCGGGGAGTAAAAGTGTACCTTTGCTATGTAGAGCAGATACCTACTCTGGTACATCCGTTCTCTGCACAACAGACAAACAGGAAGTCAAGTACAATGCTTACATAGCCGTTCTGCTGGCCATTCTTGTTCCAGGAGTGCAAGTTACAACCACTTTTGTGTGAGCTCATGGAGGCGGCACCTTCAGAGAAACAAATGGTCATGCCACTTCAACTTGTGCTTTGGACAGAAGCTGAGAGAAGTGATGGCGTGACATCCCTTGCCAGGTAAGCTACCTGGATAGACGGGCATTCCTGCCTACACATTCAATTTTCTTCATTCCACTGCACCATAGTCCATTAACCATCTCTTATGTCTGCTGGTTATATCCTTGACTCATGTGCGCCAGGTCAGTGCACAGATCGTTGAAGCCATATGGTGCCTGGTTGCTAGCCAGTGCCAAGCCATCAGCTGTTCTGCTCACTGCAATTGGTCATCAGCAGATCAGCCGGCACTCAAGTTCCCCCTCTTCATCTTTACCCATAGCAGATGGATTGGAAAGGAGATTTTGTGTGGATGTGCTTTCAGAGTCATCAAAATGTGGAGTCACTGTATTGCAACTGACAAAAGAGTCAGGCATGAGATAATATTGATCTGTGTTCGGAGAATGTAAGACGCTATTGTAAGAACGTATGAATGCTGTCGGCGAGGCCCGAAAAACACACTCCGAGTCCTAAGAGCAGCAAAAACCATGCGGCAGCTCTTTGGGTGGCTGGAGCTGTCAAGCCCCCGGCTCTCTCACTGCACCAACAACAGAAGATGTTGCATCAGCCAAAAGAGAATCAGAATGGCAGCAGTGTGGAATGTGGAAGTCATCACCAAGACATACCTTAGTGCCACCATCCCAGGGAGACAGAAAGCAATGGTGGCTGCTCCTGTTGAGCCTGCTAGCTCAAATGCTGACTGAATCCCAGGGACATAAAGAGAAGCTGCCAGAATGGTCCCTAACAGCAAAACCGTGGTGAAGATATATCCACAAAGATCATGCTTGAGAGGTACTGAATGTGGAAACAGCACGAATCCAACTGTGGACCGGAGCGAGAAGTGAATCACAGGGAAAACCAGCATCAGGTGAAGCGCATAAAATAGCCGGACAATGTCATTCAAGTAGCGGCTTCCAGGAATCCCAAGGTCAGAGTCGAAGTTTGCAAGGACGTCAGCATAGGTCGCTTCACCGAAAAGGAGGTAACCAAAAAGAGCTGTCACAGTGTATACACTCGTGCAAACAAAAAATGTTTTCTGTATCGCATTCTGCATCTTCTCTTCTCGAGGTGGCTTTAGCTCCACCAGAATAGGATGCACTGAGCAGAGGAGAGATCAACAAACGTTAGACCCAATTGGATTGAGAACGAAAAAAAAAAACATTGAAGAGGGACCCTCACTGTTGTAGTGGCATGTGAAGGCCGTAGCCATGGTGGGGATGACAGAGAGGAGGTGCCAGTAGTCCTGCGATGTGTTCAGCTGAGGAAACCAGTGCACTCCAGACCAATCAATGGTCCCTTCAACTAGCTTGTACAAAGTAATGAGGATGGTGATGATGACAAAAGCAACTGCTAGCAGGACTGACAGTCCTGATGTGAACCAGAGGGAGTCTGCAGGTCAATTTGGGGGGGTGCATAGTGAGTTGCACGAACAAGAACAACGATCCTACTGATTCCTGAGTGTCTCTGAGATGAGTCAAACTGGACAAACCTATGTCAGGAAGGGCGGCAAGAGGCCCGATAACAGTGACAATTGAGGCAAGGAGCACAGTGAGACGGCTGTTCCACCATGTGGAACCTCCAGCCCACTCCTCGAGTAACCCTGAGTAGTGCTCTCCATCTGCGCCGTCCGAACCAGACAGTACATCCCCTGACCAAGGGATAGTGAAAGGCGAAGAGACAATATATTTGTAAGGATAATGACGAGAGAATAAGCAACTAACAAGAAATTCTGACTTGAAAAAGTTGCGGACCTATGATGACAAGGTAGATGACGAGGATGCCTGTGTTATTGACAAAGATGCTCGTTCGGAGCAAAAATCTTCCAACTCTTCCATACGTAGCAGCCATTAGATCACCAAAGGACCACGCTTTAGCTGCAGTTGTGCTTCTGAGAAGCCGCTGGAGTGAGTATTCATTCACCGCTCCCATTATGGCCAGCACTGTCAGACCAAGAGGAATTCCCAGGACCTGCCATTCACGGGTTTGACAAAGTCAGCCAACCAGCTAAATTGTTGAAATTGCCTGGCCAAACTATAATCTGATCGTGAATTTCGTCACAGGCCAGTGAGAACCTTTATGGTCGCTGGAAGTCCCATGATCCCGGCACCAATGATGGTGTTGGAGAGGTTAAATATGGCAGATCCCAGGGTGCTTCCGGGATGTCCATGAGAAATCCCTTCAAATTCTCCATTCTGGTCAAGCGAGGCGTGAATTGGGATATCTTGTGCCTTAGCTGGCAACAAAGGGGTGCTTTCGTTTGGTAACGAACCTCGACCATTCTCTGTCTTTTCAATAGGTGACCTGTTTCGCAAACAAGAAGCCTGCCTTAGACACAGACGGTAAGTCCGACTAAGTTCGACAATCGTGTATTCTTACGCCATGAGCAAGGCTGGTTGTCGGAACTCCAAATCTGCTGCGACGCGATCAGTCAGGCAAGTAATTACAGTCGACAGCAAGCATTAACTCCAATCCCACTAGCCAGCTTTTAGAATTAGGGGAGGTAACTGAAGTGTGATGTCTGGAGACGCCATGCTAACTTCTCGATGAATGTCGTGCTCCTTGATGTGTCCACTTCACTGGAATGAAGAAATGAAAGCACATGGTCGGTTGGTGTGGGCTTGTGGAAGAGAACAGGCAGCGATGTTTGGCCATGTGTCTCGCCACAGCTTCTCCTTGCATCAGCCCCCACGTGGAAATGATGGGCCAATTACAATCACGAAATGGCTCTGGAGAACACGGATTGGTGAAAGAGACTCGGCTGGTCCCACACGATATCCAATCAAGTGCATCTTTCGTACCCGTGATAGGGTAGTCCGCACTCAAGAGGACAGACTATTATGACATGGTTGTGGCATGTTCAACCCATTAGTCATACACAACATTAGACATTCCCAACAACCACAAATAGTCATACCCAATGGATTGTTAATTCATACTGAAGAACAGAAACTTGTTGCTTCGTCAAGCATCTTCAGGCTACAATACTTTCACATCTTGTCCTCCGGAACCCAAGCCCTGATTCATCTGCTCACGAACCCGTTTTCTCCCAGAGAATGTAATCATTCCCCTTGTCGACAAGCTTCTCCCACCGCCCCATCAGATCGTTCTGGCGGGATGGGTTCCAGTCAAAGTGGCCGAGCTTGACCACCAGGTTATCCCCGACCTGCGCCACATACCCCTGCGCAACTGCGTGGAAAATCTTCACTGGCGATCGGCAGTGCACACCTGCATGCTTCCGGGCGGCAATCAGCTCGGCGATTTGATCATGGATGCCAAACTCGTACAGGTGATCGTAAAACACAACCGGCTGCAGGGGCATTGGGGGCAAAGGCAACAGGGAAACCAGACACGTGGGTATGGGTGAAAGTGCCCCATGACATGTGAGTGTATGCAGGGACAAATGTGGCGCTGGGCTTTGGATCGGACAGTCACTGTCAGCAAATCAGCTAGAATCTCTATGTCTGATGAAACTAATGTCGGATGAAATAGGTGCCGTGCACACCCGAGCTTGCACTTGCATCAACAGGTGGCTTGGCGTAATGTGGCGACATTTGAGAGGACGAGGTGCACTTTTGAAGTGTCTCAAGCTATTCATAGGTGGCTTACCGTGCCGGGATGGGAGAGGATGTAGGCGTATCCCTGCAGGAGCTTCTCGCGTGGGAAGGGCCAGTGGCCCTGCAGGCAGAACACGAGGTAGGGAGAGGAGAATGGGGAAAAGTGAAAGGTGAGTTTCACCCGAGTAAAACAGGAACAAACATTGATACAGATTCGGTAAAGATATGAATTTCTTCGACATTATGTGTCAGGGCCTTCGCCCAGAGTCGCCATCAGGGAATCACAACAGGTTCCAACAAGATAGCATGCACGAGCATGAGAGAACATAGACCATGTGCCAGGGAAATGCTTCTGCCATGGAGGAAACACCCTTCCTATCACAAGGGAAGAGGCGCAGGTACCTGAGTGGAGCCAGTGTCGTGGTTCTCAAGGAAGGTGACGGCTCGAGACGGCCACCACCCCATGACGCCCGGGGGCTTGCCCTGTGGGTCAATCAGCCGCCAATACTCGTTGTGCAGTGCTGCATGCAGGATGCCCTGTCAAGGAGGAGAGGAGCGAGGGAGGAGAGGTACGCCAGGGGACAGGAGAGGGGGGTCTACTTGGGAGAAGCAGAGTTGTCTGGATGGATCATTAATGTACGGATCAGGGTTTGACTTGCGACTTTGACTTGCGACTTCTATGAGTTCAACCAGGATGGCAAGCGGGGGAGGTACGACCGGAGCAGGGGGGCGGGGAAGGAAAGGAGGAAGGTGGGCAGGGCAGGGGAGGGAGGAGGAGAGGGCACCATCCCACACTTACTACGGTCTTGCGAAAAACTCACGCTGTCATGCAAGCAAAAAAACACAGCAGGTATCAACACACCTTGGTGGTGACGTCAAAAGCAGAGGAGGTGCCTCCAGTGGCGTTGATCCAGTTGATGATGCGCTGCCTGTGCGCGTCTGAGATCAAAGCAGGGATGGGAGGGGAGGGGCAGGCGTACAGCATCAGACAGTGCACAGAACACACCTAGTTAATAAGGCTAGTGAGTGCGCCTTGAGGACTTATGGGTTGACTTGGCAGTCAGGGCACTCACTCTGGTTGTAGGAGACGGTGCCGCCCTCATAGCTGAGGCTGTCCCAGTACTCGCCAATGCAGAACGCGGGGCTCGATGCCTCAATGTACTCCTTCACGTACCCGCCCCAGAACCCACTGCGAGCAGGGTGACAAGGGGTCAGTCAGAGGAATTCGGGTTTAAATTTCATGGGATGAACATCGAGGTCCCTCTTGCGTCCCTCACGCTGACTGCCCTACATTCCCAGTACTCCCCAATGCAGAACGCGGGGCTCGATGCCTCAATGTACTCCTTCACGTACCCGCCCCAGAACCCACTGCAAGAGAATGACACGGGATCCGAGAAATTGATTCGTGCTCGGATCGGAACACACAAAGAGAGGAGATTATGAGTTCATGTCTTCGCGCCGCTATGCTCGCAGGATGATGCACGTTCGGATCCGGATTACACCTTCTTGGGAGCCAGTGTCGGTACACGTGGGGATACACGTGTCGGTTCAGTACTCCCCACGTATCCACTTCCCATCACATTCACAAAGCCCACCGACTCACAAACCCTAAACCCTCTTGCTCTCACCGGGCGAAGTCCAGGCGCCAGCCATCGTAGCCCACGTCGGCGCGCAGCCAGCGCAGCCACTCGCAGATGTCCTTCCGCACAAAGTCCTGCGAGTGATCGATGTTGGGCGCCGCATGGAATATGTCGCCTGGGGTTGAACACGAGGGAGGGTGAGGTTCAGGGAGGGGAGCGGGGGAGGAAGGGAGAGGGGAAGAAGGGGCAGGAAGGAAATAAATTTGAGTCGACATGAAGTCTTATCAATGTCGGGTGGCGCATGGACGTTGTCACCTGGAAAGAAATGTCACTCTCACTCATTCCCACCACTGAACCAGCTCCCGTGCTCACCGAACCAGCCCTTGTTGCACCCTGAGCTCACCACTGCCGGGGATGCCGTGGCTGTGGAAATTAGGGTCGTCCCTCACAATGGCATCTGGCCCCCACGCCAGCTTGCCATGCTTGCCCCTCAACACACGCCCCTCATTCCCACCACAGGACCCACTCTTAATCTTAATCATGCTCGTGATTAACCCAGCCCTTATAGCACCCAGTGCTCACAACTGCTGGGGTTGCCGAGGGCATAAAAGTTGGGGTCGTCCCTCGCAATGGCATCCGGGCTCCACGCCAGCTTGCCATGCTTGCCCCTCAATGCACGCCTCTCGTTCCCATCCCCACCACTAAAACAAGTCTCGTGCTCTCCGAACCAGTTCTTGCCCTGCTCTGTGCTCACCACTGCTGGGGTTGCACCGGCCATGGAAGTTAGGGTCGTCCCTGACAATGGCATCTGTCCCCCACACCAGCTTGCCATGCCTGCCCTCACATCCCTCATTCCCACCACTGCACGCATTCCTGCTCATTCCCACCACTGCACGCATTCCTGCTCATTCCCACCATTGAACCAGCCCTTGCTGCACTCTCTGCTCACCACTGCTGGGGTTGCCGCGGCCATGGAAGTTGGGGTCGTCCCTGACAATGGCATCCGGGCCCCACGCCAGCTTGCCGCCAAAGATGTTCCAAATGCCCTCGGGGCTCTGCTTGGACGCACAGCGGTGGTTCAGCACCACATCTCCCAGCACCTGGAGTTTGTGTGTGTCATGGGGGAGCAAAACGAGTAAGGAAGCGAACAGGGGATAGCGGAATGAGAGGGAAGGGATAAGGAATGGGAGGAAAGGCAGGGGCTCTGCTTGAATGCACAGCGGTGGTTGAGAACCACGTCTCCCAGCACCTGGTGTATGAGCAGCAAAGGGTGGGGGGTGGGGTGCGGGGGAAGGGAGAGAGTGGTAAGTGGGAAAGGGGTTCTGCTTGGACGCACAGCGATGGTTGAGCACAACAACGTCTCCCAGCATGTGGCGTGTGTGGTGAGAATCAGAGAGAGACACGTGGGAAGGGAAGAGGTGGGGGAGGGGAAAGATGGAAGCGTAGGAGTGCCTCTGCTTGGATGCGCAGCAAGTGGTTCAGCACCACGTCTCCCAGCACGTGGTGTGCGTGGCATGGGGCCAATGCGACAGGATATTGGTGGAGTGGGACGTGCCGAATCCAGGCAAAAAAGCACTTCAAGGGTAAGGCAAAGGAGGAAGTGTTTCAGAGGCGCCTAACAAAACAAGGCAAATTCAAGGCAAGGGAGTCAAGCAGGAGGGGGGGGAGAGAGAGCGTACGAGAGGGCAGGGAGGGCACGTACAAGCAGGTCAAGGTTGTGCAGCTCGTCAATGCAGTACTGCAGCTGCTCCTTGGTGCCGTAGCAGGCAGGGGTACTTGAACGGTAGGGAGAGTAACGACAGCGCAAGACTAGAGACGGCACTAGTGGGAAGGCACTAGTGGGAAGGCACTAGTGGGAAGGCACTAGTGGGAAGGCACTAGTGGGAAGGCACTAGTGGGAAGGCACTAGTGGGAAGGCACTCGTGGGAAGGCACTAGTGGGAAGGCACTAGTGGGAAGGCACTCGTGGGAAGGCACTAGTGGGAAGGCACTCGTGGGAAGGCACTCGTGGGAAGGCACTAGTGGGAAGGCACTAGTGGGAAGGCACTAGTGGGAAGGCACTCGTGGGAAGGCACTCGTGGGAAGGCACTCGTGGGAAGGCACTAGTGGGAAGGCACTAGTGGGAAGGCACTAGTGGGAAGGCACTAGTGGGAAGGCACTAGTGGGAAGGCACTAGTGGGAAGGCACTCGTGGGAAGGCACTAGTGGGAAGGCACTAGTGGGAAGGCACTCGTGGGAAGGCACTCGTGGGAAGGCACTAGTGGGAAGGCACTCGTGGGAAGGCACTCGTGGGAAGGCACTAGTGGGAAGGCACTAGTGGGAAGGCACTCGTGGGAAGGCACTAGAGGGAAGGCACTCGTGGGAAGGCACTAGTGGGAAGGCACTAGTGGGAAGGCACTCGTGGGAAGGCACTAGTGGGAAGGCACTCGTGGGAAGGCACTCGTGGGAAGGCACTAGTGGGAAGGCACTAGTGGGAAGGCACTAGTGGGAAGGCACTAGTGGGAAGGCACTAGTGGGAAGGCACTAGTGGGAAGGCACTAGTGGGAAGGCACTAGTGGGAAGGCACTAGTGGGAAGGCACTAGTGGGAAGGCACTCGTGGGAAGGCACTAGTGGGAAGGCACTAGTGGGAAGGCACTCGTGGGAAGGCACTAGTGGGAAGGCACTCGTGGGAAGGCACTCGTGGGAAGGCACTAGTGGGAAGGCACTAGTGGGAAGGCACTAGTGGGAAGGCACTCGTGGGAAGGCACTCGTGGGAAGGCACTCGTGGGAAGGCACTAGTGGGAAGGCACTAGTGGGAAGGCACTAGTGGGAAGGCACTAGTGGGAAGGCACTAGTGGGAAGGCACTAGTGGGAAGGCACTCGTGGGAAGGCACTAGTGGGAAGGCACTAGTGGGAAGGCACTCGTGGGAAGGCACTCGTGGGAAGGCACTAGTGGGAAGGCACTCGTGGGAAGGCACTCGTGGGAAGGCACTAGTGGGAAGGCACTAGTGGGAAGGCACTCGTGGGAAGGCACTAGAGGGAAGGCACTCGTGGGAAGGCACTAGTGGGAAGGCACTAGTGGGAAGGCACTCGTGGGAAGGCACTAGTGGGAAGGCACTCGTGGGAAGGCACTCGTGGGAAGGCACTAGTGGGAAGGCACTAGTGGGAAGGCACTAGTGGGAAGGCACTAGTGGGAAGGCACTAGTGGGAAGGCACTAGTGGGAAGGCACTCGTGGGAAGGCACTAGAGGGAAGGCACTCGTGGGAAGGCACTAGTGGGAAGGCACTCGTGGGAAGGCACTCGTGGGAAGGCACTAGTGGGAAGGCACTCGTGGGAAGGCACTAGTGGGAAGGCACTAGTGGGAAGGCACTCGTGGGAAGGCACTAGTGGGAAGGCACTAGTGGGAAGGCAGGGAGAGCACATTCACGTACAAGGAGGTCGTGGTTGTGCAGCTCGTCGATGCAGTACTGCAGCTGCTCCTTGGTGCCGTAGCACGAGTTGAGGTTGTACAGGTCCACCGGCATGTACCCTGCAGCACCGCACAGGGGGGGCCGGGTTGGTAGAGGGGGGGGGGTGTGGGATGGGAAGGGGTAAGGTGATGCCACAGGTAACCAGGTAACCAGGTCAGCAGCTCTGGGGGGCAGCCACGTCAACAGGCTAGGGGGAGACTTCCACCAAACACCTCCACCCACCCCTTGCAGTGCACCACCCACCACTGAGCACCCCTCACTACCGTCACACACCTTGTGGCGACACTGACTCCGTGGGGGGTGGCAGCCACACAGCCGTGATGCCGCAGGCTGCCAGGTCAGCAGCTCTGGGGGCGAGCTCCAGGTACCAGTCGCGCTTGTTGCTCTCCCAGTTGAACGCCTGGATCTGCAGGGCCGCGTGGAGGGGTGAGGAGCAGTGAAAAGGGGCGTCGAGGGATATGAGGGAGTGCGGAGGGGTGAGGGCGGGCAAGCTCCATGTATCAGTCGTGCTTGATGCTCTCCTAATTGAACGCATTGATCTGCAGCATAGGGATGAGTGGACCAACCTCCTATTTCTATGTTTGGCCTCCCAATGTACCCTCATTCAAAGATTGCTGAGCACGACGTTGCTGCTCAGTCAAAAGGATCAAAGATAGCAGAACACTGCTGTTCCACTCCACTCCTTTGCACTCATCCCCTCGTCCCCTTTCCCGATTTCCCCTCAGCTCCCCAGACCCATACCCCCCCATTAGAGCAGGAAACGAGGAGAGATGACTTACCACCACCTCGCGACCACTTCCCGTGCCGGACTCTGCATAATGGGTGGGCGAGAAAACAAGTTGGGCACATCAGAACAGAAAGGCGTCGGGGCTCAGATGGGACAAGAAGGGAAAGCTGTGGATGATAGGTATGATGTGGGTGAGCAAGAACAGGCGAGTTGCTTGTAAAAACTGGAAAGAAACAAGAGTTTGAGTGTGAGTGGTCGTGACTGTGGGTGATAGTGACTAGAGGAGTTGTAGTGGCGCAGTAACGAGTCTGATACAAGCGAGCTAAAGCTACAGACATTGACAGAAGTGGGATGAGAGATATGGGAACGGAGGAAAACAAAAGGTACGAAGGAGAAGGGAAGGAGGGGGGAAGGAGGGGGGAAGGAGGGGAGGGAGGGAGGGAGGGAGGGAGGGAGGGAGGGAGGGAGGGAGGGAGGGAGGGAGGGAGGGAGGGAGGGAGGGAGGGAGGGAGGGAGGGAGGGAGAGAGGAAGGGAGGCAGGGAGAGAGGGAGGGAGGGTGGAGGAATAAGGGAAGGAGAGAGGGACGGAATTGGGAGGACCAATAATGAAGGAGGGAGGGATCGAGGAGTGAGGGAGGGACGGAAGGAGGAAATCGAAACTGGCCATCCTTGTCTAACAACCACTAATACCCATCCTTTCCACAACACCAGCTCGTGCCCCATTGAGGACCAATAAAATTCCACCTCCTCCCCATCTTCCACCCTCGTACCTCTTCCCTCCTACCTCTGCCCTAAGGCTCTCCCCTGCCCCGCCATCCGTGCCCTGGCTGTCCCCTCCTCCCCATACCACCTGCCCTCACCCTGCGCGCCCCCCTCTCCCCCCTCGCCCCTCAACTTTGCTCCCGCTTCACCTTTGCTCTCCTCCAGCTCTTCGGGCGAGCGGATGCGTTTGGGCGCCTTGCGCTGCAGGGCGCGCTCCAGCTCCTTGCGCTTCTCCTCAATTTCCTTTGCCTCCGCCTCGCGCGCCTCCGCCTCCTTGGTGAACTTGTCATCCGCCACCTGGGGTTGAGCAAAGGGGGAGCGAGGCGGCAAGGCAAAGGGGGGACAGGGAAGAGAATTAGGAAACAGCTCCTTGCGCTTCTCCTCGATCTCCTTTGCCTCCGCCTCGCGCGCCTCCGCCTCCTTGGTGAACTTGTCGTCCGCCACCTGCCAGTCATGGTGTAAGGGATTCAGGGCGGTTGAGCAGGGAGACGAGGTGGGGAACAGAGGGAAGAGATGTGGAAACAGAGGGGAAAGAGATGTGGGACAGCTCCTTGCGCTTCTCCTCGATCACCTTCGCCTCCGCCTTGCGCGCCTCCGCCTCCTTGGTGAACTTGTCATCCGCCACCTGTGACGAATGTGGTTGACAGGTGTTTAGTTGGGTTGGATGTGTTACAGGACAAAAAAACACACATAACCCACTAGCGTTGGCAGTTGTGCCTTCCACTTGCCTCCATCCCATCTCACCTTGTGCAGGGCGATGGACCACACATCATCAGGCGTGGGCAGCTGCAGTGGCACAGCCACATACAGCCTTCTGTGCTGCCTTGAACACAGGCTGTCAACGCATCTCACTCACCTTGTGCAGAGCAATCGACCACACATCATCAGGCGTGGGCAGCTGCAGCGGCACGGCCGCCTGCACATTCTCCAGCTCCACAGACACGGGCAGCGACGGCAGCGGCGTGGTGGTGAGCGTCTTGCGCTGCAGCCACTCGGGGCGCTCCCGCCTGGGCCCGTCGGCCAGAATGCGCCACTTCTCCGACTGCGTCCCCAGCATCACGTCCATGCGCCCACGCCCCACAGCTTCCCCCACCTCCGCCTCCACAGGCGCAGCAGGAACAGCAGGAACAGAAGGGGCGGCAGCAGGCGCAGAGGATTCCTTCACAGCATCCAGCCCACGCGATTTGGCCTGAGGGCGTGAGGGGAAGAGGGTGCGGGGAGGTAAATCAGGAAGTGTTAAGCTGAGAGCCAGTTGCGCCTCTCCCTCCTGGGCCCGTCAGCCAGAATGCGCCACTTCTCCGACTGCGTTCCCGGCATCACGTCCATGCGCCCGCGCCCCACCGCCTCCCCGACCTCCGCCTCCACAGGCGCAGCGGGAACAGCAGGAACAGCAGGCGCAGGGGCAGGCGAGGAGGAGGCTTCTTTTACAGCGTCCAGCCCACGCGACTTGGCCTGACAGGGCGTGAGCGGGAGGGGGTACTGGGAAGAAGAGTGGATCGCGTTCAGTTGAGAGACACTCGGGCTTCTCCCTCCTGGGCCCCCCTGTCAGAACTTTTGAGGCGCCTCAAAAGCCGCCTGTCAGAACGCACCTGGTACAGCAGTGCGACAAACCGCCGAAACGGCAGCACTTGAGCTAAGAACCTAACTCACCAAAGAAAGAAGCTCCTCCACTGCCAAGCACTGTTACCTCCACTTACATGAGCTCTCCTCTTATGTTTTTACAGGTTCATCTGCAGTGCGGCAAACTGTACTGTCATAACAACAGCACAAGCAGCCAAGAACGCTAGTCACCAGTGCGAACAGCTCCTCCACCGCCGGGCACCGTTCCCTCCACTTCCTCGTGCTCTCCTCCATTGCTCACTATCTCCTCTTGAAGCGTGGCAAAGAGCACGTTGTGCCGAAAGCATGCTGGGGCGAGCAGCTCACCAAGGAAAACCAGCACATACAAGGCAAGACTCACCAGAGCGAACAGCTCCTCCACTGCCAAGCACCGCTCCCTCCACTTCCTCGTGCTCTCCTCCGCAGCCGCAAGGCTCCTTTGGAGCGCGGCGAAGCGGCGGGCCACGGCCTGGTCCTTGACCTTGTCCGCCTTCTGAGCCGCCATGGCTGCCGCCCTCAGACTCTCCGTCTCCGCCTTGTACGCCAGTGCTGCCGCCTTCTCCCTGCCCTCCGATGCCAGCTGAGAATGCGGAGGCCGTCAGGGGGAGGAGGGAAAAGGCAAAAAGGGCGAAAGTGTTGCACAGGGTGGGGCAGACAAGCCTAACACAATCGAGCAAACTCGCACTCCCCAAACTCACTGACATGCCACACACCCACCTGCACACCCCACTCGTGTCGCACCCACTGGTCAACTGACCCACGTCACACCCGTCCACACGTTCACTCGCCCCCATGTCAACCCACCTCCCCATGACAACTCACCCGCATGGCATCCAGCGCCCTCTCAGTGCCCTCCTCTCTCTCCTTGGCCGTCCTCTCCGCCAGCGCCTGGATCTCCGCCACTGCTGCTTGGGTCGACACTATGCGCGACTCTGCTGCTTCTGCACGTGCTATGGCCGCCTGAACATGGGCGGGGAGCGAAACGAGGGAAATGATGGGAACGGGATGGGGAGCGTCGCCTGAAAACAGGGTGAGAGAGAAGGTCGTCAACAAACAAGGAGCGCAATCTGCTGCCTCAACGACGCATAATGTCTCATTTTGAAACCCAGAACGCCCCCTTGCCCTCCCCAAACCCCAAAACCTCGACGCTTTCTTCTCGCCCACCTTGATCTCCATCCGCAGGGTCTCCTTCTCGCTTTCCGCCTGCTCCAGCTTCAGCTGCAGCGCCGTGCGCTGCTCCTCGGAGCGCATGAGCGCCACCTCCGCGTGCCCCAGGCGGTCCAAAACGTCCAGCCGCTCCTGCAGCGCCGCCTCCGCCGACCGCGCCTGCTCTTTGGCAATGTCCGCCGCTGCTATTGCGTCCTCTATCGTCGCCTTCGCCTCCTCGATCACTGGTACGAGGCAGAGTGGAGGAAAGAGGGAGAGAACGGGAGCGGGGAAGCCGAGGGAGAAAGCACAGTGGCACGTAGGGAAAGGTTAGTTGACACGAGTGAGCAGCGAAATGGAAACAGCTGCAGCGTCTCAAGCCTATTCACATACAGACAGCAACCACGCCAAGGCCTACCAGCAGCAGCGGCCTCATCCGCAGCAAGCCTGATCCTCTCCTCCATCTGCGCCGCCAGATCCGCCGCCTCCGCCTTGGCCGCGGCGATCTTGAGCCGCGCGTCTTCCGCCACGGCCTGGGTCTGCTCCTGCACTGCCAGCGCCGCCATCTGCTCCACCTTCATCGCGAGATCAATCCCCTCCTGCTTCGCCTGCGCCAGCTGCTGCTCCACCTCCTCCTTCTCCCGCTGCAGCCTCGCCACCTCCTCTTTAAACTTCTCCTTAGCCGCCTCTACTTCGTTAACCGCCTCTTCGGTCGTCAGGACCATCTGAGCGGACATGGATTCGACCTTTGCTTCCGCCACCGTTACTGCTTCTAGAGCAAGCTCTTTGGCTTGCAGCGCGCTGGCTGCCGCTTCCTCTGCGGCGGCGAGGGACGCCTTAAGCGCCTGAATGGTGTCCTCGGAGGACGCAGCGGGGCTCAGCGCAGTGCCATTGGCGTCCGATGTAGCGCTCTCTGCTGGTCCCGCCTGTTGGGAGGGGAGGCGAGCGGAGGGGAAGGGAGTGGAGGAGAGGGTGGAAGAGGCAGCGACGCGGGTCACCGGAGCGAATTCGTCCATCTGAGGGGGGAAAAAGGGAGGCGACGACCCTAACGCGACGCCCTTGATTGGGCGCATGGTGGATTACCATGGTGTCATCAGGTTCCGCAAGAGCAATGAATGGATATGACTTATTTTTTACGCGACCCTAAAGTCGTCCCAAGACGGGATAGATTCAGCTAGAGCAATTTGACGACGGAGACGTTACCTCGTTTGCGATTCGAAGCCTTCTGAAATCTAACGTGGGTGGAGACCTTTTCCCAGGCTGACCCAGGATCAAGCTCCTGTCGATGTGTGATCCACGCACATCCATATCGCGGAAAGAAGGATGTGTCCCATGCACAGAAAACGAAAGGAAGGAAGGAAGGAAGGAAGGAACAGACTTGGCATCAACAGCCAGTACGCACACTCCCCGTCACCACTTTTCACGTATGCTAAAACACAGTAGCGAATTCACACCGCACGAAGCTGCAAGGAGCACGTACAGCGCGGGAAATGACCATTCAAACCGTCAACTGCGCAAAGCGGGTTTCCTGAAAGCATGAAGTGAAAATTGCAGCCTCTGTACGCAACCACGACCCGAGTCTCACCTCTGTCCCAGGAACAGGCTGCGGCCGGCAGCAGAGGCAGCAGCTGCGGATCGGAGACGAGGGGAGCCGTCCAGGGCATGCCCTGCGCTGTACAGAGCAGCAGCAGCAGCCGTGGGAAGGCGGGGAGGGGAGCGCTGCCTAGGGGGCGAGGATGGGCGGAGAGTGTACAGCAGACGACTG